>CM074721.1:74152537-74752537 GCA_037306005.1 Rhinophrynus dorsalis | reverse complement strand
CATATGTGATGATATTCACTCTAAAGAAAAAGGTGAGATAACGGGAGCCATGATTCAAGCATAGGTATGATTGATCATTGCCACTTCATTCAGTGTTGTACATGCAAAGTAAATCCTTGTGGGAGCTACTTGTGCTTCAGCAGGGAATAGGGAACATTTGGCTCTACAGTTGTTGGGGGCTACTTCTCCCATCATCCCCAACCAACTAATGACTTTTTGGAGCCAAAGGTTGCTTCCTTATGGACTATAGGAATAATAATGTTTAAAGGGTATCTCTCACCTATATATAAGTAATTCTCATTAGTTAGAGCATTTATCCAAAACATTTAAAACGTTGTTAATTTAAAAAAAAAAACCATTATCAGCGCAAAAATTTATATTTAAAAAGTGAGCAGCAGCCTACTTCCGGTTTGCCAAAGCTTGCCGAACA
This sequence comes from Rhinophrynus dorsalis, assembly GCA_037306005.1. NCBI lineage: Eukaryota > Metazoa > Chordata > Amphibia > Anura > Rhinophrynidae > Rhinophrynus > Rhinophrynus dorsalis. Next base: position 74,752,107 of record CM074721.1, on the reverse strand, counting down.
GACGCTGCTCCTGTCCCACTACCCATCATCCTCCGATGACGGAGGCTATCTGTCACTAGGATGGAGCGATCTCATTGGTAGATATAAATCTCTGCCAGTGAGATCGCTTCAGCTTAGAGAAAGAAAGCCTCTGTCATCAGAGGATTCTGGGTAGTGGGACGGGAGCAGAGGCAGTGCTGCAAGCAGGAAGTAGGCTGCCAGACCCTTTTTAAACATTAAGTTTTGTGCAGATAATGTTTTTTTTTTTTTTTTTATAATTAAACGTTTTAAATGTTTTGGCTAAATGATCTAACTAATGAGCATTACTTATATATGGGTGAGAGATTCCCTTTAATTGGACCCTTATACCCAAAGATGATTCTGCAAGATCTTTTAAATCACCGATATGTTGTAATAACCATTTTTGTACTTCTAAAACTAGTTTGGGAGTTAATTAACACTTTGAGTGCCAGATGGGTAGACAACACATTGCTCTGCAATGTGTTGCGTACCCCTCTGGCACTCAAAGGGTTAAGGCATAAAGTGCAGGCATTCCCTGTCTTATCCCGCTCTCATTAACACTGCCGAGCAACGCACTGCCCACCTCCCTTAGCACTTAACCCTTTGAGTGTCAGAGGAGTATGCAACACATAGCAAAGCAATGCATTGTGAACCCCACTGGCACTCAGAGGATTAAAGTGTTAAATCTTGAAGGGCTACAACAAGAAATGCCTGCCTTACATGCCATAATTAGCAGAATCTATAAAGTTAATGATTACCAAATGAAGTTTCCAATTAAAAATGGCTAATAAAATAAATATGTGACTTTGAAAGCTTTCAAAGTCATCAGTCTGTTTTAGATGATAGGGTTCATTTAAATACACATTTTCTTTATGAGAATGGTTGCACATTTATAATACCAGCACTTTAGATGTTTTTAGTTATACATAACATTTCCAACAAGGTGACAGCTTGCTTATCGCTCTGAAAATTCAGTCAACCGGGACAGGCTTCTCTCTGATTGGTTTAGGGCTCTTTCACACAGGCGATAACACTGTAGCAGCCCCCTGATATAGCTCAGTCGCCTGTGTTGTAGACATATCTTTCTAAATAGTTCCCCTGCCATTTCTGTTGGGGGAAGCTGATGGACTGACTACCTGTACCCTAACTGGTAGTTACATGGGTCAGTCATTCATTGGAGGTTGAGAGGACCATCACAACCATCAACATCACTCAAATGTAAGGTGCATGTGTGTACGTGCATGTGTGTTTCTGTCTGTCTCCTGTGCAGGGTGGGAAAGAGGCAATCAGTAACTTTTCAAAGGAAACTGTAAATTAGAAAATCTTGAGCTCTCTCTGTGCTTCTCAGTAAAATTTTGCATATGTTTATGCTTGTTCATATTTGAATTGTAATGCAAGACTAGCTTTTAATCATTACTGAAACTTCTATTTTCTGATAGATCCCATTTGATGGATCTGCTCTTCCATAGGACCAGACCTTCTGATCTAGCAGGACTGCTGTGTGTAGCTAAAAAAAAGAATATGGGGTCAGAAAACTGACCTCTTCAGTTGTAACGAAACGGAAACGTTAAAGGCTTAGGCTTCACTTACATAGAGTCCATGTGCAGCCTATACTGTGCGGAAGGGTATCTCACCAGTTACTGTATAAGGGAGGCGCTGTGCTGCAAGTGAAGCCTCTTGCTCCATTTCTGTAGTCCCACCTCCTTGCAACCTCTGTTTCCATTTATGTAGTCCCGCCTCCTTACAACCTCTGTCTCCATTTATGTAGTCCCAACTTCTTGCAACCTCTGTCTCCATTTGTGTAGTCCCGCTTCCTTGTGTAGTCCCGCCTCCTTACAACCTCTGTCTCCATTTGTGTAGTCCCTCCTCCTTGCAACCTCTGTCTCCATTTATGTAGTCCCGCCTCCTTACAACCTATGGCTCCATTTGTGTAGTCCCGCCTCCTTACAACCTCTGTCTCCGTTTGTGTAGTTCCGCCTCCTTACAACCTCTGTCTCCATTTGTGTAGTCCCTCTTCCTTACAACCTCTGGATACAGTTGTTTATTCCTATCTCCTTGCCAGGTCCATTACATGATGCCCAAAATAGCTGCACATCACACCACTTGATTCCATCAAATCAAACTAGAAAAACATGATAATTGCCCTATAATAAAACACTGGATATGAAAATGTATTTATTTTTCTTTTTTCAGCATTTGACAGGCGAATTACTGGAGGGGCCATGCAATTGTCTTTTAGTCAGCTGACTGTTGATTACTACCCATACCATAGAGAAGGTATGAATGTAAACATATGGCTGGGGGTGTTATTAAACAAAATGCTGTGATTTCTTTCTTTTTGTAAATCTCGTTAAATAAAAATCAAAAGAGAATGGAGTTTGCTAGCTCAAAAAAAATGTAGGATATGAGGCCGTCATCATAATTGCCTTTATTAGTTTTATAATGGGCTTAGGGAGTTCTGTTTTACCCAGCACAGCTCAAATATTAGTCATACTACAATAATGTAACACCCAGGAAAGAGCACTGACGTTTTAATAATGTAGAACACTGGATGACTGGACACCTAAAATAAGATCTTAAGCCACACTTGTCTACAGTTATTAAATAGCATCAATCTATTTTAATCATATTTTGTGTTTGTTCTTTCTTAACCCTGTCAGTGCCAGAGGGGTGTCCAACATATTGCACAGCAATACATTGGACACCCATCGGGCACTCAAAGTGTTAAACCAGTGTGTTTTCTTTTTAATTTACATGTACCAAAAAATAAATAAATTATATATATATTTAGAATCTATATTAACAATCCTTATATTGCACTTAAAGGGATAGTAATACTTAATTTTACATTTATTTAATATTGTAGGCATAAAAAATATGAAAAAAAAAGATGTAAGGTTTGAGAGATATACCTCTGCTCTTCAGCAGAGCCGACAATGCGCGATCTAAACATTAATACTTCATTGGAACGGTCTACAAAGTGTGCCTGGTTTGCAAGCACACTTTGTGAGAGATAAGCCTTACATCGTTTTTCATATTTTTTTTCTGCCTACAATATTAAATAAACGTAAATTTAAGTATTACTATCCCTTTAAAATACCTACTTAAAGCGGAACTTTCAGTTCATACTTGGTCGCCATGCATTCATTAAACGCATGGCGACTAGCTTTGAAATAGAAGTTTTACCTTTAAAAAATAGCCCAGAATAAAGAAATTCTTCCAGTTTGGGGACTGACAGGCAGATTAGTGCGGTCCGCGCGCCTGCGCTGTCAGTCCCTTCCGGTAACCATATGGTGCATTGCAGTGCTACTCAATGGAGACCGGGACTGATAGTGCAGGCGCACAGACAAGATATCTGCTCTGTAGCCTGGGTTCTGATCTCCAAATGGGAAGGATTCCTTTACACTGGGCTATTTTTTTTTTTTTAAAGGGATAGTAATACTTAAAATGTAAAAAAATATATGTTGTAGGGTTTATCCCCCTGAGTAAAACAAGAGTACTCCCACTGCTGAAAGGTGTTTCATTAAAAAGTTATTAATTTTCAAAGTTGAATTTTTTAGGTGCAATATCACAGTGGCCTGAAATTGTAGAGTGGCGCTGTTGCTACACGATCCTATGGACAGCTCTGGTCCCAGGACCATAAATCTCCATAGGATGGTGTAGCAACAGCACCACTGTACAATTTCAGGCAACTGTGATATTGCACCTAAAAAATTCAACTTTGAAAATTAATAACTTTTGATTGAAACACCTTTCAGCAGTGGGAGTACTCTTGTTTTACTCAGGGGGATAAACCCTACAACATATTTTTTTTTTCATTTTAAGTATTACTATCCCTTTAAGGTAAGACATCTATTTCAAAGCTAGTCACCCATATGTTTAATGAATGCATGGCGACTTAGTAAGAACTGAAAGTTCCGCTTTAATCCGGGTAGGAACTCTTAATGGCCACTATGATTTAATTGTGTGTGGATTGGTTCTTCAAAATCAGTACTAGCCGGAGAGATGGCTCAGTTGGTTAATGCATCAGCTGTAGAATCTGCTCCGATCGTTAGGTCGCAAGTTCTAGTCCCGGAAAGGTCAGTTCAGCCTTTCGCCTATCTGAGGTAGATAAAACGTTTACAGGACATACTTGAAAACAAGAGATAATCTCAATGTGAAATACTTTCACAAAAAAAAAAAAAAAAAAAAAAAAAAATTAGTACTGGATGCCAGGTCTACAGAGATGGATGTGATTCTTTGTAGCTCGACTTCAGAAACCAAACTTCCACTGAAAGGAGTTGTAATGCTTTATATGGAAAAATATATATTGCAGTGTAAAACAAGGGAAGATCACTGCTGAGATGGCTGAGTGGCACTGTTGTTACACCATCCTATGGCGGTTTATGGTCATGTGACCATAGCAGTCCATGGAGCGATGTAGCAACAGCGCCACCATAAAATTTCAGGCCACAGAAGTACTGCACTCAAAAAAAAAATACATGTTTGAATTGTAATAATTTTTGAAGAAAACATCTCTCAGCAGTGGCAGTACCCTTGTTCCATTCAGCAGGACAAACTCTGCAAAATAAATATATATATTTGTTTTGAAATTATGTGGTACTATCTCTTTTAAGTGTCATAGGGGTAAGCAACACATTGCTTTGTGTTAAAAAGAAAAACTACCTGTATTATACTCCGTATACTAAACCCTGTAATATATGTATATTTTTCTATATTAAACATCACATCCATTGAGGTATTCTTCAGATTGAAAGGTCTTCAGTGGGAGGAGTTATGTGCCCTGGACTCAGGCAACAAAGAATTATGCCCATCTCCTTGGACATTGATTTATTAATTTAGAAAATGTTTTATCAGGAAGAATACATTGAGATCTTATGCTGTACTAATTAAAGATTTATTTTGGGAAACCGCTTTAAAGGGATAGTAATACTTCAAATGTAAAAAAAATATATATTATAGGGCTCATCCTTATGAGGAAACAAGGGCACTCACACTGCCGAGTGGTGTTTTATTCAAAAGTTATCGCAGCTCAGACTTGAGATTTTTAAGTGTTATATTTCAGTGTCCTGTAATTGTACAGTGGCACTTTTGCTACACCATCCAATGGAGGTTTATGATCAACTGTCCATAGGATGGTGTAGCAACCACACCACTGTAACATTTCAGGTCATTTTGATGTTGCACCTAAAATAATTCAAGTTTGAGCTGCAGTAACTTTTTAATAAAACACCTCTCAATTTTCAGAGTATCCTTGCTTTACTCAGGAAGATAGAATCTACATATATATATATATATATATATATATATATATATATATATATATATATATATATATATATATATATATATAGATTCTAATATAAATTCTGAAGAGATTAAAATCCCTATTTAAATCAGTGGCAGTTTGGGAAATCTTTATGCATCGTGTAGGATGTAGTTGATTTGACCCACAATTTCTCCACTTGCATTTTCACTGCTTGTCCATTTAACTCACTGAGTGTGCCAGTGAGGCATACCCCCTCTGGCACTTAAATGGTTAATGTTTTAAGATCACATTCTGGGTTACAGGAGACGATTGCAGTCACTGGATGTATTATGGAGACGCCACTAAGACGAGATGTTCCTGGGCGCAGGAATTATTGCATGAATTTAATTGCAATGTGGACATGCTTAGACAAGCTGTCAAAGATCATAAGTCTGGCTCCCCGACAAAGTCTGTACCCCAGCAGTATGGACAACCAGGTATGCTACTTAACTACTGGGAGCTAAGTACTCCCCCTGTTTATGTTTCTTAACATTGGTGGTATTAGCTTAAGTCATGAGTAAGCAACCTTTGGCAGTCCAGCTGTTGGTGACTATAACACCCATCATCCCCAACGAAACACTTTTTAATTTATTATGGCCTGCTTATTCAGCTGTTTCGGAGCTGGTCTGTCTAAGGGTGAGACCAGTCTGAGATGAATATGGAAATTTCCTCTCTGCAATGGCACATGGAAGTGAAAAACGTGACTTGAGCAGCACCTAAGAGGCTGTCATGTCTTGAACAAAACACTTAATTTTGTTCTTTCTCGGTGTGCATTCATCACACTTTTTGCTTTTGTAGTCTCTCTAAGTGTAAGGGCATCCCAGGCATGAGTCCTTCTTTCCATGTGCTTAGAGAGAATCATCTGCATACCAATGACGAGGCCCACATAGACTGAAACTACCTATGGGGTTGTGCTGTTTCTCTTGTGCAGAGAGGATTTGCCTGTCATTTCGGAGCTGGACTGTCTGTGGGCAGGACCAGTCTAATATGGGTATGGAAATTTCCTCCCTTCAATGGCACATGGGAGAGGAAAAACCTGACTTCAGAAGCACCTGAGAAGCCACCATGTCTTTAACAAATCACTTAATTTTGTTCTTTCTTTGCTTGTGCTTATTCAGCAGTTTTATATACTAATTTGTCCACGTTCTGTATTAATTTTGTATACCCCTTCTTTGGACATTATTTAATGCCCTGGGTCTCAAATGGATTGTGAAGCCAGAATCCAGCAAGTATAAAATGTGATTTACATAGAAAGACCATTTGAGTATGTTCACTTTGAGGAAGAGGTGCCTATGAGGAGGCTGTGTGCACTGATCCTCAGATCTTCATATTTTTAAGTACTTATCATAGACCTAATAACATCACTGTGTACTCTTCCAGAGTACTTTGGGTAGGCGATCCTCCCCTTTAAGTAGGCAGGAACAATTCTAGAAGTGAATGCAGGAGGTGGAGCCTACCTTCCGTCCTTGGCTGCAGCTAGCCAGTCAGCTCCAGTAAGGTTTGTTTCTTGGTGAAGACACAGGCAAGAGAACAGTTCTGCTATAATTTTAGTTAATTTTTTTCTCTGTCGTCCATTACAGGTTACTGGTAACTTTGGGTAGGCGATCAGCCCCTTTAATAGGCAGGAACAATTCTGAGAAGTGAGTGCTGGGTGGAGCCTACCTCCTCTCCTTAGCTTGCAGCTAGTCCATCCCCAACCAGTAAAATTTGTTCCTTGGTCAAGACACAAGCAAGAGAACAGTTCTGCTATAGTTTTAGCTTTTTATAATTTTCTGTTAGAAATGGAATACCACTATTAGGCGGATTACCATCACTGACAATTCCTATCACCCAAATGTGGATAGCTCAGTTTACCAGGTGCTTTTGTGGACCCAAGCCCTGGGGGGAAAATCTTGGCTGAAAGTTCTTTCCCCAGGAGTTGCCCACCGAGGCTTCTTCTTGAGGAATCTCTCCTTCCCATCAACGTGTTGGAGCTTCTGGTGATATTTCATGCCCTTCGCCATTGGACACCCCAGCTGGAAGAATTCCCAGTCCGGGTCCAGTCTCACAATGCCACGGCCGTGGCTTACATCAACAAGCAGGGCGGAACAAGAAGTCTCTCTGCTTGGTTAGATGTCAAGGCTATTTTGTCCTTGGCAGAAGAACATGTTCCTGCCATATCCTCAGTGCACATTCCTGGCGTAGACAACGTCATGGCAAACTTCTCAGTCGACACACGTTGGACAGCGGAGAGTGGGAACTGCACTCAGAGGTGTTCACCCTTATTGTTCAGAAGTGGGGTCTTCCTTGCATCGACCTGATGGCGACAAGACACAACAGGAAGGTTCCGATGTCCTGCTCTCGCTGGAGGGAACCTCTACCTCTAGCAGTGGATGCCATGTCCATTCCTTGTTTATTTCCTTTGGCTTTTATCTTTCCTCCCCTCCCCATGTTGTACAGGGTGTTACGGTAATTGAGACTGGAGTGTTGTCCAGTCATTCTGGTTGCTCTGTACTGGCCTTTTCAGATTTGGTTTCCGGAGCTTCTGGATCTGTCAGTGGCAAAACCATTCCGGCTCCCTTGCTGTCCGGATCTTCTTCTACAGGTTTACCTAGCTTCTAGATAGAGTCTAGCTTTGACGGCTTGGAAATTGAATCCTCAGTACTGAAGTATACCTTTTTGAAGCACTACCGTGTTGATGTGCTGGCATCAGCTGAAGCCAGTTTTGGGAGGAAGATCTTGGAGGAAGTCTTGCCTGTCTAGGATCTTCTTCGGTTCTTTGGTACTTCCTTCACTTTTGAGCCCTGTTGGCTCTAGTTCAGTGTGCTGTGTAACAGTTCCTGGGGTGTTGTTACCCCTGTTCAGTGTCCGTTGACACTTCATTTGTTTTATTGGGCGATCTCTGATCTTATGGTTCATATCTGCTCTGGTGACTTTGGGGGCCTTGCACCTGGTCCTTGCCTTACTTCCCGCCTCTAGGAAACTCAGTGGTTGGACATCCCAAAGTTACCAGTAACCTGTATTGGACAACAGAGAAAAGTATTTTAGTCTTACCTGTTAAATCCTTTTCTCTTAGTCCATACAGGTTACTAGTCTCCCAACCTGTCAAGGGACCATGCTTGGCTCTACTGTGGAAGGCCATGGGGGATCTTCTGGGTCATGCTCACATGAGTCTTCTTTCCCTTCTACTATCTAGTCAGTAGTTAGTTTCTCAAATCTTTCTGGAGCTGACTGGCTAGCTACAGCCAAGGAGGAAAGATAGGCTTCACCCCCTGCATTCACTTCTAGAATTGCTCCTGCCTACTTAAAGGGGAGGATCGTCTACCCAAAGTTACCAGTAACCTGTATGGACTAAGAGAAAAGGATTTAACAGGTAAGGCTAAAATCCTTTTTTTTTTCTTATGAACATATTAGTTGTTTCAAGAATGTGTAATATGGCTGGAGAGTGTAAATCGGAGCTTTGTCTTCACATGGCAGATCCTATTCTGTTGAGAATGTTTAAAATTTGATGTGGTAAAGTTTCCAGAACAAGGACTGACACCTAGTGATCTCATTCAATAAATAAATAAGTGGACTTGTGAGAGAGTAAAGTTGAGAGTAAAAATAGACCAGATTATTCTGAAGTTTGTATCTAAACATTTTGAGTTATCTTACGGTATTGAATTGTATAGAAGAGATATGCATATCTCCCCCTTGATGCCACCCTGGGGTATTTCAGGCACTGCTGTAGAATTTATGATCACCTGACCACCTTCTCTTTTATAGTACAGATACTATGTGCAGAGCTGGAAATATCCATTAGTCTGTGACTAGAAAGGAAAAAAAATTAAGTTCTTTATGTTTAACGTTGGGTGAGCTAGTAACTTTTCATCTCCTGACTAGTAATTTTCCTAGCCCTTACTCTTATACATACATACATACATACATACATACATACATACACACATACGTTTGTATCCTATATAATAATTTGCTAGGGTGTTTCTCACGATGCAGTCATGCGCAGTAGAGACTGCCAGCGTTCGGGCAGTCTCTACTGCGCATGATTGCATCGTGTGAGTGAGGCAACGCAAGACTGCATTGTGTTGTGTACCCCTCTGATACTCAAAGGGTTAACATTACCTGGACCTTGGCCTGTGTACATGGGCTTTTACACTAGTATACATGTATAATATTATAGTAAGAGAGCATTAATTTATGTCATACATAGTTTGGGGGAAATTAACCTTTTTTTTGTTGGCAGCACAGTGTATCTATCTATTCTGATTTATTTTTGTGCTGGGTCAGTTTTCCCACGTGGCGCTATAAATGAATTCAGACAGAACCCACACATTAGGGGCCGTATTTTGAAAAGGAAAAGTGGAGGAGTTCAGGAGCAAACCTTTTTCACTATAGGGGGAGAATGAATCCTTTGAGTGCCAGAGGGGTACGGAATGCATTGCAAAGCAATGCATTCCGTACCCCTCTGGCACTCAGTGGGTTAACAATTCCCATTGATTTGAATGGGGATTTTTAACCCTATGAATGATAGAGAGGTCTCCAATGCATTTAGCATCCAAGGGGTTAAAAGCCCCATATAAAGCAATGGGAATTTAAAGCCAGGCTTCTTGCTTTCGAGGCGCCTGCGTGCCTGCCCCTTCAGTCTCTTCTGTTACCTTTAAGATACCATGCAACGCCTCCTAGAGGAGAGGGAATGGACATTGCAGGAGCACAGGCGTCTCTAAGCCAAGATCTCTGTGTTGATGCATGGCCTTCAGTCACAGAAGATGTAATATTTCTGAATAACGTGGTACTTATGCTGCATTGTAGTACTAATTGCAAGCTTATCGCTATATAACTAATTATTGGGTGGGGCTTTATTTGGGGTGATGGTGATAGTTCCACTTTAAAGAATTTTTAGTTCTCTCCTATTTATTTTATTTATTTTATTATCATTTTTATATAGCGCACACAGATTATGCAGCGCTTTACACTCATATTGGTCATGTTGGTCACTGTCCCCATTGGGGCTCACAATCTAAATTCACCTATCAGTATGTTTTAGTGCAAATACTTTGCCCTAGAACTCCTCCAATATTCTTTTGAACATACGCGGTGTGTCTAATATCCCAACAATAATAAGCTTGGTCTAGAACAGAACTGATTGGAAGGAAAATAGCATAAAGTCCCACCCTGTTCCACTAAAACATAACTTGTAATTTCTCAAAAGTTATTTTTAATCATCAGTTGAAGGTGTAAAAAACAGGCAGTTGAATTTAGAGAATAAATAGATAGAATAGATGGAGAAAAACAGCGCTTCCACAGCCCGCTATATATTAATGGGAGTAATAAATATTATAGTACAATATAGGCAAGCTATGGCACTGAAGTACACCAATATGATAATACATTTAAAAGTATAATGGGGAAAAAATACATAAGAAATAGAAAATGAAAAATATATAATGAAAAAATAAATAAAAATAAATATCTATATGTGTGTCACAGGTTCTTCCGTCTCTGATTGTGAGTGTATATAAGGAACACAAGTAGCCTCTGTTGTGGAAATTCGGGGAGAAATACCCCCAATCGTGAATGCTTTTACTTGATGCAAATGGATAGCAGGCATATCCTATATAATAATTCACTAGGATGTTTGTCAGAAGCCGTGTAGTAGAGACTGTGGGCATTTGGCAGTCTCTACTGCGCAAGACTGCATCGTATGGAGCAGTGAGGTAGCAGCTGCTTAACCCTTTGAGTGCTAGAGGGGTACGCAAAGCAATGTGTCGTGTACCCCTCTGGCACTAAAAGGGTTAACATTACCCGGACCTTGGCCCGTGTACACGGGCTTTTACAGATAAGCAAGTTTCCAGGTATAAATGTTGTTCAGTATATCGGTTTACGTTTGTTCTTTCTGTAACTAAATAACAACAAAGCAGTTTTTCTTTTGCTGTAGCTGGAGAAATAAAGTAATCAGTGGAAGCAGTTTTTTATTTGGCTTAACACTGAGTCATGACACTGAATCATGGTTTTCTTCTTTATTTTACAGGCTCTGAACAGAATGTTAAAGGGTCATCTCCTACTTTGTCTGTAGAGCAGCCCAAGTCCAAACCAATGTCTAGCTGTTTTGTTGTTAGACTTGCTGATTTTAACATTTATCAGGTAAAAACATCTTTGAAGTCTTTATATTTAAAAAGAAAACTTTTTTTTTCACTAACATCCTACATGGTATTAATTCACCTTCCAACTAATACTAAAATATATAAAGTAAAGCTGTAGTCTTTTACTTCTGGAATATATCTATGAATTATTACTTCACCTATCTACGCAACTAAAAGGGAAATTCTACCCCAAAAATTGTGCAACTTCACTGCCATTGTCCTGATGAATTAATAACCCAGCGTGTTTATGAGCTGGAAATTATTGGTGCAGCCAGATATTTGCTATGAAAGGGTATCTGACATATGGCTTTTTAATTTAAACAGGAATCCACCAAGCTTGTATTGCCTTGTTGCATGGCATTATCTGAGTACAACATGCATTTGTTTATGTATAAATGTATGACATTTGTTGGAACGCACTAGTGCTACTTTAATACATATGTTTCAGCAAAGAAAGAACTGCTTTCATTTTTGAAAATCATAACATTGAATTATAAAAAAGGAAACGCATCACACACATACACATACACACACACACACACACACACACACACACACACACAAACACAAACACACACACATCCACACACATCCACACACATCCACACACATCCACACACATCCACACACATCCACACACATCCACACACATCCACACATGCACACACGCACACACACACACACGCACACCCATCTCGCGCGCGCACACACATATACACACACACAAACACACATATCCACACACTACACGTACCCACACACACACACCATACAAACCACACACACCACACACACGCGCACACACACACATATCCACACACACACACACACACATATTCATCCATACACAGACCCACAGGGTGTAATTACAGGGCTACAGTGGGTGCAGTTGCTCTGGGGCCCAAAATCCAAGGGGCCCCATTTCTCCCAAGGTCCAATAATTATGCCTTCAATGTTTGTACAGGGTCCTTCAGTGACTAGTTATGCAACTGCTGATGCACATACACACTTGCACACTCAGACCCTCATCAATACACAGATGCACACTCGGACCCACACTCGTGCAGACAACTGCACAAAGACACACACACTCATGCATGCACAGATATGCACACATACATGGACACGCACACACATACACAGATGCCCTTACGCACACAGTTGTACATGTAGATATACATATTCTTATACATACACAGATGCACTCCTCTTTCCCCTTTTCCTTGTTCATCTATACATCACACTGTTCAGCTTCTTACTAGATGTGGTAATACAGTTTTCTCATGTATAGATAAATCAATACTGCTTTTGGCTGTAAGAATGTGATATGTATTATATATAATATTTTGAAGGAAACGGAAAGTCATGGTTTTGAAGATCACTATGAAACTGATATCTTTTCAGGTCTCAACAGCAGATCAATGCCGTTCTTCCCCTAAAACAATGATTTCTTGCAATAAGAAGAGCCTGTATCTTCCGCAGGAAATGTCTGCGATTCATATTGAATTCACTGAATATTATTTCCCAGATGGAAAGAATTTCCCCAGTGAGTATTGTTGTTTTGTAGCTAAAATAAGCTGTGAAAACATTGACTGACATGGAGCTTGTCATAAAAATACACTTGTTCTGCTATTAACCATTTGAGTGCAATGCGTTGCGTACCCTTCTTGCAGTCAAAGGATTAAACCCTTTGGATGCTAGAGATATCTCAGGTTGGAGGTATCTGTAGCTTCCGAAAGGGCTTAAAAAGTAGGATAAAATTATTGAATATCTTATTTTTCATTTTTTTTCTACAAAAACAATTTACAGTCAAAATTTTAAGCCAAATATGTGGAAATCTGTGTATTTAACATGCTGTTCTCCTCCATTCTAAGCATGTGATCATTGTTAAAGGAACAGCAGAGTTTATTATAAAACACATACCGTAAAATCTCGGGTATAATATGCAGGTGTCCATCATTATACCCAAAATTTGTAGGATAATTTAAGTACTTGTTTATAATACACCCCACTTTTTTTTTCCTTCTATGCACAAAAAAATGCATGTTTCCCCTTGATCCCTCTCTCCCCCCCCCCTCCCCCCCATGCTTCCATTTGCCGTCCACTTCTTCTGTTCTTTGCAGTTCTCCACATTGAAACTATAGTAGTGCCCTTTTTGTAGTGGAAGAGGATTGGGCGGCAAATGGAAGCATGCACCCTCTGGATGGAGCTCACTGCTGCCTCCTCAGGGGCTAATAGGCAAGGAGTTCGGTAGACAGAGGGAAGGTGCGGGGATTCAAGTTACGGTACTGAGGAGGGGAGACCAGCATTTTAATATTTTTATGTTTTACATGTAAATAATACACACCGACACACACACTTAATTTAAGATGAAATGTGGCAAAAAGTGTGTATTATACCAGAGATTGTAAGGTGTATATATAACACCCATCATATGGCTGTTAGAAAAGGCAGAAGTAGAACATTTTTAAAGGGACAGTAATGTCCCAGAAAAAATATTTATCATTTTGTAGTGCTGAAAAAGTTGAACTATAGATGCGGAGAAGGCCTTTGATCGGGTGAACTGGTCTTACATGGAGGCAGTGCTTCGTTGGATTTCCTTCACGCTATTTTAGCTCTATATTCACAACCTTCTGCTAGAACCGCAGTGAATGGGATTTTGTCTTCTACTTTCCACATCAGTAATGGCACACGGCAGGGGTTTCCACTGTCACCTCTGATATTTGTCATAATTCTGGAACCTTTATTGGCAACTATATGGAAATGTCCAGATATTGCAGGCATCACTTTGGGTGCTAAAAAGTCACTCTGGCCTGTTTTGCAGATGACATCTTGGCTTTTCTGACTTCACCGTGGGAATCACTGACACATTTGACATCTGTCCTTTTCACCTATGGCAGTTTTTCAGGGATAAAAATGAATGAGAAGTCCATTAAATATCTGGGGATAACTTTAACTCCGAATGTCCATTGCATCATTAATGCTAATCTGACTAGACTAGAATCAGATCTACACGCTCTGATATCCTCATGGAATCAGCTGATCCTCTCCTGGATCGGTAGAGATAATTTAGTTAAAATGGTCCTGTTACCCAAGCTACTCTTTGTGTTTCGTTCCCTTCCTTTGACCATCCCAGATGCTCGTTTAAGTCATCTTCAGGGCTTTCTGTCTCAGTTTCTCTGGAAAAAAAACCTCGAGTGGGTGCTCGACTTTTGTACCAGTGTTGGGATCAGGGAGGATTGGGCCGGGCCCTCCCCTGCCTCCTTACTTATTGGCGTTCAGCTATGCTTACTTCTCTTTTGGAACTCTGTGGTGATTCACCACAGAGACCATAGGTACAGCTTTTACGCTCTCTAGCGCCCCATGTAGATTTTTGGCAGCTCTTATGGGCATCTCGTGGTAGCCTTCTTCCCTCTCTTGGTTGGCAGGTGGTGGTTACCCACCTTCTGTCGGTTTGTAGAAGATGCCAGATTCCTTAAGAGATACTTATGGTTTACCGAACTCCGAGTACTGGGGGTATTTGCAAGTTCAGCATCTGTTGCAATCATCCGCTATATTACCCTACAGACCGAGACCTCTCTCTCAGTTTGAAACCTTGCTTTTGAAGTCTACGCCTTTACGTAGGGGTCTGTCTAAACTCTACATTATGCTATGATCCTTGTCTCTGGAAGTTATTAACCCGCATTGGAGGGCTTGGGAGCGGGATTTTACTTGTTGATATCCCCCAGGTGTCGTGGCAGTCCCCATGCAAATGGAATTGTTGTTTTGTTCCCTCTATAGCGCTGGTATCGCTCCCCCAGACAGCTGGCACACCAAAGGGGTATGGACTCAGGTTCTTCTGGAGATGCAAGGATGAGGATGGTTCTCTGTTACATATGTGGTAGTCCTGCAGTTTGATTCGTCCCTTCTGGATGGAGGTACATGACCATGCATCTACCATTTCTGGGTTGTCGGCCCCCGTGCACACCTTTGGTTCTTCTACTGGACATCTTCTCTGACACTCCTAGGGATTGCAGAGGTGCTAGGGCTTCCCCAAGTTCCATGCATAGCTGGCAACTGTTTGTGTCAGCGGCGAGAACGTGTATCCCTAAGCTTTAGACTATTCTGGAGTGGAAGGTGAGGCTACGTGTTATACTCAAGATGGAGAGACTACATTTTGCCATCATGGGGCACTCTCCTCTCTTTCATGCTGAGTTTTCATCCTGGTGCTCCTTTCTGGATGCACCTCTACAAGCTCTGTTGGATCACTTGAACATTGCTTTGGTTGGGCAGGGCAATGCTGTGATGGCACCCATTGCCGATGTACAATCTACATAGTATGATGACTCCTTTCATGGTACACAAGGACTTCCTTTCCCTCAGTCCATTCCCTTTCCTATACCCTCTTCGTGTCTTTCTTCTTCTAATTTTTCCTGCTTCCAGTATTCATACTACTAGATGTCTTACCTGTATTCTGTTTCGGGTCTGACTGCTTTCTGATCCAGTTTAATTCATTACGTAATAACCTGGGCATGTTTCTCATGTTCTTTGCCAATGTTTGTTTTTCTAAGACTGGGCATGCCTATGTTTTCATGTATTTTGGTTCTTTTGCTCAATGCTCAAACTGGTTGTATATGTATGCAATTTCTATTTCACTGTCGTCCAATACAGGTCACTGGTACTTCTGGGAGGCGATTCGCCCCTTTAATAGGCAGGAACAATTATGCAAATGATTGCAGGGGGCGGAGCCTCCCCTCCTACTTAAGCCACCTTCAGGCCAGAGCCACTAGATTGATTTGTTCCTGGGTGCTGTGCACACCAGGTAGAGAACATCTATGCATCAACTTAGTCTTTTGTTATTTTTTTATTCAAATATGGAATACCACCATTAGGAGGGTGACCATGGCTGTGAATTGCCCTCTTTAAAGTGGCTGGTGCAGCTTCCAGGGATTTTCTGTGGACCTTATGCCCTGAAGAGGGAACGGCTTGAGTCAAGCAGCTTCCCTACTGGGGAATTTTCCTCTGGTCTATTCCCACTTCATCATGGTCACCTGAAGACAGAAGTCCTTGCAGAAAAGGTGAGCCACCCTTTGAGTGCTGAAGGTCCACTTGTCCCCACAGTGTCCCTTTGCTGGGCTTGTATTTGGGAGTTTGCTTTGCACTCCAGCACTCATAGGGTGTTTTTATTTGCATTTAATGTATTTAATGCAGTTTCTGTGGTATTCTCTGAGTTTGGAGCCTTGTATAGTATTTCTTTATGTGTTTTATGTATGTTTGGGCACTTTTCAATGTTTTCTTAAACTTTATTGAAAATGGTGTTCCGCGCCTTTAAGCGCGGCTTTCCCGCTTAGACGCTATGGCTCCTTTACTCTTTATGAGATTTCACAGTCTGGGACGTATCTCTGGAACCGCTTGTCACAGCAACTCCAGAGGGCTCATTTTAATGCTAAGCTCCTGCTCTATCATCCGGTGTATGTTTCATTAGGGTGGGGTGTTCAGGGGGGCTTCGGGCACTGTTTGGGGTACTTGTATGGGGAAAACTACATTTCCCATGAGCGCCCGGTTCGCGCTCGTTTCTGATTGGCTATCCTGACGGCCGCCATTTTGTGGAGCTCTTCCTCAGCGAGTACACTACGCAGGGACCGAGCCTTCTCTCCCCTCATCAGATTAACCCTTCGCTGGCCAGATAAGTCCAATATTAGGCATTTCTGGGGTGAAACTTTAGTCTTCCACACTCTTACTGGGTTATAGAGTTTAAAGTGGGGTATATTGACGCTGTGAGCATGTCTACTTCACTGGAGCTAGGGGCTAGACCCAAGTCTAAGGAGGATGGGGGGTCTGCTCCCCCCATGGCGTTTTGCTCCTCTTGTCACACTGGGTTATCTAGTGATAATGTGGGTGATCTTTGCCCTAACTGCACTGGTCAAGATAGCAACCCTGGGCTTCCCAGCCACGCTATTGAGCCATCTTGGGTGAGGGAGTTTAAAGCTGCCACTAGGGATCTCAGATCCACTCTTCAACTTTTTCCCTCTCAGGTACAGGGGGCTCTCCAGGTCTGGCAGACCCCCACTACAATCAGGACCTCCCTGCCTAAGCCACAGGGTGCTCCTGATGTGTCTGATTCTTCTGAGGAAGAACTCTTGCAGGATTCTGATGCTGAGGAACGTACTGTTATTGAGTCTAACAGGTCCATTGGGGACCCTTATGAATGTGACCCTGAAGTTTCGGCTGAGGGTCTGATTAGAGCTGTGCTGAATACGCTTAACCTTCCTCTGACTCAGGAATCCACTTATGATCCTACTGATGTTTTTCAAAAGAAACCATCTAAGCCTGTTGTTTGTTTTCCAACTAACCCTACTCTTGCCCGTCTAGTCTCTGAGGCATGGAAGAATCCTGATAGATCCTCCTCTGTCTCTAAAAAGTTTGCTAAACTGTACCCTTTTCCTGAGACTGAGCTGGCAAAATGGGTTCATCCCCCCAAGGTGGGTGCTCCTGTTTCCAGACTATCCAAGTCTACTGCTTTGGCTGTCTCTGATGCCTCTGCCCTGCAGGATTGGACGGATAAAAAACTAGAGCTTTTTCTTAAGTCTATTTTTGCCTCCATTGGCACTGCCATGCGTCCAACCTTTGCAGTTGCTTGGGTTAATAGAGCCATTACGGCCTGGACTGAACGACTGACTGAAGCGGTTCGCCAGGATGCACCAGTATCTGAACAGTTGCAGCTTCTTGCTAATATCACTGAAGCTCAGAACTATGTTGCTGACGCTGCTTTTGATGCTGTGCGCATGATGGCGAGGGCCTCCACTGCCTCTGTGGTGGCTAGACGTGCCCTTTGGCTGAAAATTTGGTCTGCTGATACAGCCTCTAAGAAAGCCTTGCTTTCCTTGCCCTTTCAGGGGACTTTGCTATTTGGATCTGAGCTCAAAGAAATGATCAGTGAGGCTACTGGTGGTAAAAGTACTCTTTTACCCTCAGTCTTTAAGAAAAAGTTTCCAGCCAAACGCAATCGGTCCTTTAGTTCCTTTCAGACTGAGACGCGCTCCTCGGCCCAGACGGGTCCTCCCACTACGCGCTCCTCCTCCAAGCCCAGACAGTCCTGGAAGCCCAAAGTGGCCCCCAAGGCCAAGACCTCCAAGACTGCTTCGGCATGACTCGCCGAACCCGGGTCCGCATCTGGCTGTAGGTGGACGTCTCCGCATTTTTCGCCGGACTTGGGAGGAGTCAGTGGCGGACCCATGGGTTCTTCAGGTGGTGTCAGAGGGATACAGGATCCCTTTCTCCTCCCTTCCTCCTTTTCGGTTCCATTTTACTCGTCCTTCTCAGGAACCCACAAAAAGACGTCTGTTCGACGACGCTATTCAGGATCTCTTGGACAAAGAGGTTCTGTAAGTGGTTCCTCAGGAGGACACAGGTTCAGGATTTTATTCCAACCTGTTTGTGGTGGCCAAAAAGGACGGAGGGGCTCGTCCTATTTTGGATCTCAAAGATCTCAATGCCTATGTGGTGACTTCCCACTTTCGCCAGGAGTCCCTGCGCTCTGTGATTGCAGCAATGTCTCCAGGGGAGTTCCTTGCCTCCCTGGACCTTCAGGATGCTTATCTTCACATCCCTATTCATCCAGAGAGCAGGCAGTACCTCAGGATTGCCTGCCACAGGGGACACTTTCAGTTTTCTGCTTTTCCCTTTGGGCTGACATCAGCTCCTCAGGTCTTCCAGAGAGTGTTGGGCTCCCTGATAGCGGTGCTTCATCAGGACGGGGTCAGGGTGACTCCCTACATGGACGATCTCCTCATCAAAGCTTCTTCGGTGGAGCTTCTTCACCAGCAATTGCAGAAGTGTATCCACACTCTGACCCGCCATGGCTGGATCCTGAATCTGGACAAGTCGGACTTGGTCCCATCTCAGAGGCTTCTGTTCCTGGGTCTCCTGTTCGACACTCGCCATTGCATGGTGTTCCTGCCGGAGGATGTGGCTCATCAGATAGCTATCAGAGTGGCGGGGATTCTGGAACTGGACTTCGTGCCGGTAACGAAGTTGTCGTCCCTGGTGGGGAAGTTCATTTCCACGATCGAAGCGGTTCCTTTTGCCATGGCCCACTCCAGGGAACTTCAGAGATTTGTGATCCAGACGTGCAAGAATCATCCAGATCATCAGCATCTGTCAGTCTCTCTACCTCCTCATGTGGAATCGAGTCTGCACTGGTGGTTGGATCTCTCCCATCTCCTGAAAGGGAGATCCTTTCTAGTTCCTTGTTGGACCACGATCACAACGGATGCCAGCCTTCGGGGCTGGGGTGCTGTGTTGGGTCGCTTCAGTGCTCAGGGGAAATGGGGTCTGGAGGAATCTATGCTCTCCATCAATGTTCTGGAACTTCGTGCCATCCGGCTTGCCCTGAGACACTGGGAATCGCAACTGACCGGTCTTCCGATCAGAGTGAAATCCGACAACGCCACTGCGGTGGCTTACATCAACAGGCAAGGCGGCACAAGAAGCGGCACCGCCTGGTTGGAGGTCAAGGGTATTTTGTCTTGGGCAGAAGATCACGTGCCTGTCATCTCTGCAGTTCATATTCCAGGCGTGGACAACGTCATGGCAGACTTCCTCAGTCGTCATACCATCGACAGCGGAGAATGGGCTCTTCATCCAGAGGTGTTTCAATTGCTCACCCAAAGGTGGGGAATGCCGGAGGTGGACCTGATGGCCTCCAGACACAACAGGAAGGTTCCGGTGTTTTGCTCCCGGCAGAGGGACTCCCTTGCTCTAGCAGTGGATGCCTTGTCGATCCCTTGGGATTTTTCTCTGGCTTACATCTTTCCTCCTCTTCCTCTATTGATCAGAGTCATCCAGAAACTGAAGCGGGAGTGTTGTCCTGTGATCCTGATCGCTCCAAACTGGCCTCGCCAGTCCTGGTATTCGGAGTTGATGGCCATGTCAGTGGCGGATCCGTTCCCACTTCCTGCCCGTCCGGACCTACTTCTTCAGGGATATCTGTGGAAGGAGGATGTTCACTCTCTCCATTTGATGGCATGGCTGTTGAATCCTCGATTCTAGCAAAGAAAGGTTTTTCTCCTTCTGTGGTGTCGACTATGCTCAGTGCTCGTAAGCCTGTGTCTTCCAAGATCTATCATCGCATATGGTCAACTTTTGTGACGTGGTGCTCTGATAAGAAGTTATCCCTTGAGTTTCATCTTCCCACTGTCCTGGCTTTCTTGCAAGACGGTGTGGATAAGGGGCTCAGTCTGAGTTCCCTCAAAGTTCAGACTTCTGCCTTGTCTGTGTTTTTCCAGGAAAGGATTGCTATCCTTCCTGATGTGAAAGTTTTCTTCCAGGGTGTGACTCATGTTCGACCTGCCTTCAAGAGTCCTGCTCCCCAGTGGGACCTCAATTTGGTGCTGGGAGTTCTCCAGCGACCACCGTTTGAATCCTTGGCTTCCATTCCATTACGTCTCTTGACTTGGAAGATGGCCTTCCTTTTGGCTATTGTTTCAGTTCGCCGGGTAGCAGAGTTACAAGCTCTGTCTTGTAAACCTCCTTACCTGGTGTTCCACAAGGATAAGGCTGTGCTTCGCACTACCAAGGAATTCTTACCCAAGGTTGTGTCCGAGTTTCACATCAATCAGGAGATTGTGGTTCCCTCTTTCTGCCCTAATCCTTCATCTGACAAGGAACGAGATCTCCATTTGTTGGATGTGGTGCGTTGCCTCAAGTTTTATGTTCATCGCACCGAGTCTATCAGGAAGTCTGACGCTCTATTCATCATTCCTGAGGGGCCTAGGGCAGGGAGACCGGCCTCCAAAGTTACCATTGCCTCTTGGATTAAGGCTACTATCCGTGAAGCCTATAAGTTGCGGAATAAGCATGTTCCCTTCCGGGTGACTGCCCATTCCACCAGATCTATTGGGGCCTCTTGGGCCTACAAGAATCAGGCTTCCGCTGATCAACTGTGCAGAGCGGCCACTTGGTCCTCTGTGCACACTTTTTCTAAGCACTACCGAGTTGATGTGCTGGCCTCGGCTGATGCCAGTTTTGGAAGGAAAGTCCTGGAGGCAGTTTTGCCTGTGTAGGTCTTCCGCTCTGTGATCCTTAGTGCTTCCTTGCTGTTGAGCCCGGTTGGCTCTAGTTCCGTGTGCTGTGTTAGTTCAGGGTTGTTCCCTTGATTGGTGTCCGTTGACACTTACAGTTTGGGCTATGTAATTAACTGGTTCATAGCAGTTTTACTGACTTGGGCCTTGTTCTGGTCCTTGCCTCTTTGCCACCTCTGGATCAGCTCAATGTTTGTACATCCCAGAAGTACCAGTGACCTGTATTGGACGACAGTGAAAATAGGATTTTAGTCTTACCTGTTAAATCCTTTTCACTTAGTCCATACAGGTCACTGGTCTCCCACCCTGTCAAGGGACCAGACCTGGCTCTCCTGTGGCATTCAGTGGGAGACCTTTGGGGCATGCTCACAGGAGTCTTTCTTCTTGCTTACCTGGGGTCAGTTTTAGGGTC
Organism: Rhinophrynus dorsalis; assembly: GCA_037306005.1. Classification (NCBI taxonomy): domain Eukaryota; kingdom Metazoa; phylum Chordata; class Amphibia; order Anura; family Rhinophrynidae; genus Rhinophrynus; species Rhinophrynus dorsalis. The sequence goes on along the minus strand of CM074721.1, from coordinate 74,730,207 downwards.
TCAAATCAATCTAGTGGCTCTGGCCTGAAGGTGGCTTAAGTAGGAGGGGAGGCTCCGCCCCCTGCAATCATTTGCATAATTGTTCCTGCCTATTAAAGGGGCGAATCGCCTCCCAGAAGTACCAGTGACCTGTATGGACTAAGTGAAAAGGATTTAACAGGTAAGACTAAAATCCTATTTTTCTTTTTTGATACGTTGGAATGTTTACATTCTGTGGCTTGATATCTGTATATGCTACTCTATTATTCAATAAACATTTGAAATATTAAAAAAAAAAAAGTTGAACTAAATACAAAACCCTTTAACTCAAACCGCTATGGTTTGAGCGATATCTGCATTTAAAGTTTGACGTGTCCTGCTGTCAACTTTACAGCTGACAGAAGGAGATGCGTGTCGGCCGACAAGAGGAGGCTCTGCGGCAGAGCTGCAATTGCGTCATTTAAAACAAATTACTTCATTGGAATGGTCTACAACGTGTGCTTGCAAACCAGGCACACTTTGTAGACCTTTCCAGTGAAGTCATTCTTTATAAATAACACGATTGCGGCTCTCCTGCAGAGCCACCAATTGGTCCCTGGACAGGATTCCCCTACAGTCAGCTCAGCGCCGATGTCAGAGAAGGGGGAGGGAGTGGGGAACTTTGACAGTGAATATCTTTTAAACCATAGTGGTTTGAAAGATAGGTTTTTTTGCATTTAGTTCAACTTTTTAAGCACTACAAAATGATAAATATGTTTTCTGGGACATTACTGTCCCTTTAAGCAGTAACATCCTGTGCATCCCTGCTCTCTTCTTTTTAATGGTTTTCAATTCGTAGATATACAAGGATATAAGTTAAACCAAGGGATGGGCAACGTGAGGCCCTCCAGCTGTTGTTAGACTACAGTGGCTGGTAGAAAATTATGGGAGTTGTAGTACAACAGCTGGAGGTCCTCCTTTTGCCCACCAACAAACTAGATGATGCAAGTAATCATTATAGTTAATGTTTATATGCGTTTCCTTACTCATTATACATTATGTTCATTATACTGGCTTAGTTAACCCTTTGTATGCCTAAGGGGTATCCAGCACATCAATTCGCAATACTTTGGACACCTTTTTGGCACTCAGAGGGTTAACTATACACCCTTCATAGGAATTAATTACATTCTTGTATTTCCTTTTAATTCATTTGGTTATGTTTGCTTCCACAGTCTCATATTCAGATGACTTCCACTTAATGACCCTGCACAATTTACTTAATGAATTGTGACTTGGCTTTTAATGGCTCTGCATTTTGGATTCTGTTTCTTATTATACAGGAACGATATCCTCGGAATAATTGTATCGTACTCTGTTTAACCGATGGATTTACCTAGGAATGTGTCCTTTGCACTGCAAACTGTTATATGTCTTTATACATTGTTTGAATTGTATCTGCAGTTTCCTATATATAGCTGTGTCTGTTGTAGTCTTCCTCTAGATCACATAGTAATGAGGAAAGCTGTGAATAGGCTCACCAACACATTAGCAGATGCTGTGAACATCAGAGGTGCTTACTCCCTTGATGGGATGTCTGGAAGCCCAAAACCACACGAATGGAAATAGTTCAGGAAGGCACACTCATAGCTTATGAATAATGCAAACATTAATCAACAGGCTGATCCTCAGACTTATAAGCGGGAGTAATAAGCGGCCTTACAGCAAACAGCTGCAAAATGTAAAATCATCAACAAGATGCCCTCAATTGGACGTTTTATGCTTTTCTCACCATAGAGCAATGGTTCCTGTTAATTACCCTGCTAGAACACAGCTGTGTTGATCAGGGGTTCAGTCAATTTGATTAACTCACCTCTGCTCTAACAAGGAAATCCTCTAATCCTGGCCTGTTAGTGGGCCCTGAGGGCACTGGTTGGGAACCTCTGCCACAGAGAGTTGTGCCTCATCAGAAGCTCTAGATCACACCTTCTCACAGCAAGCTGTATGCTTAATTTGTACTTTTATGGTTTATATAGGCCACTTGTCTTTATCAGATTGTAATCTGAATCTAACTTGTGAAGACTAGAACATAGATCAAATGCTAAAATCTGCAGCAAAAAAATATCACATATAGGGTTTCTTCATGCTGGCAACAGAACCCTGGCCCAAAAATAATGTGTATTGCAGCTTATGGAGCTGGTCAGACAGTGTTGATATAACTGATATAGCAATGGGGGCAACCTGAACACAGCTTACTTCAGCTCTCCAGTGAGCAAGGTCACCAGGTAGAGCAGCAGTGAACTTTTGTCCAGGCCATTCATATTAGTGACTGAATTGTTGAGAGGCCTTTGTATCCGATCAAAGTTGTTGCCTGTGTGGGTTAATCGGCAACTTAAAGTGGACCAGTTCCCCTATATCCGTCTCCTGGGGAGGTGGGGGGGGGGGGGACACTGATGACACCAGGTTTGGTATCACTTATGTGAACTAGGGCATTGGTATAGCCGACTGCTGTTGGAAAGGACACCCACCTAGGTAAGTACTTCTGTTTAACTCATTGAAAGCCACTTCAGGACCTATGTATAATAGAAAACGGAAGTAATTCTTGGACAAATTAACTGCATAATAGAGGACAAATACAAATACCCCACATTTCTTACTGATTTAAATGGGGTGTTTAATCCATCAAATGCTTTGCAATGTGTTGTAGACCTCTAGCTTTCAAGGGGTTTAAAGCCCCATTTAAATCAATGAGGATTTCTGATTCTCCCTTGTGTTACAGGTAGTTCGCTTTGGAATTTCCCCATCACTTTGGGCCTTTACTGCCTCTATTATCCAAGGGGTCACAAGGTTTTGATAATTGTGCAAATGGAGATTCTTGGCAGTAGCTGTAGAGAGGATTGTCATTGTAATCTTTCTTTTCTTTATCCTCCAGTTCCCAACTCCAACCTCTATGTCCAACTGAACGCGCTGCAGCTGATGGTGGATGAGAGGAGTATTTTATGGCTGAACCAGTTTGTCTTGGATTTGAGGCAAAGTCTCGATCAGTTCATGGCTATGTATAAGCTAAGTGACAGTTCAAAGTCAGATGAGCATGTGGATATCCGGGTGGATGGGCTCATGTTAAAGGTAATTCAAGATCTTGTTAACCCATTTAGTTGCCAGAGAGATCTCCATTGCATTGCATTACAGATGTGTTTGAGAACTTTCTGGCATCCAGGTGGATAATTTAGGGCTCAATCCAATTGTCCCCATTAGGACAAAAGAACCGCAACAGCATTTTTTCAAGCACTGTAAGACATTCAATTCCGGCAAAACAAACCCTTGCCAGCAGGGCCGGCCCAAGACATTGTGCTGCCTGGGTCCAAGGAGGAAATTCTGCCCCCCCCCTCCGCACACCAAAACATGACACATCCGTAATTATATTAACCCCTCCCCTGCCCCTAAAACCACATAGAACTGTAATGGGGTTTTTTTTACACCCCTTATACCTCTTTCTCCCCCCCCCTTGCCTTTTTATACCCCTTGTGCCTTTTTTTACCTCTTTTCCCCCCTTGTGCCTCTTTTTTCCCCTCTTTTCACACCTTGTGCCTTTTTTCCCCTCTTTTCACCCTTTGTGCCTTTTTTCCCCTGTTTGCACCCCTTGTACCTTTTGTCCCCTGTTTTCACCCCTCGTGCCTCTTTTTTCACCCCTTGTGCCTTTTTCCCCCTCTTTTCACCCCTTGCTCCTCTTTTTCTCCCTCATTTCACCCCTTGTGCCTTTTTTCCCTGTTTTCACCCCTTGTGCCTCTTTTTTTACCCCTTGTGCCTTTTTTCCCCCTCTTTTCACCCCTTGTGCCTCTTCCCCCCCTTGCCTGTTTCTCTTCTCCTTTGCTCTCTCTTCTCCTTTGCTCTCTCTTCTCCCTGGCTCTCTCTTCTCCTTCTGGCTCTTCCTCTTGCTTTCTACTCAGTCTCCCCACTGCCCCGCACTGATGACAGCCAGGACTGTGTCACATGCGGAGACGCAGCATGGTGCATGCTGGGATTTTCTTCGTCGGTCTGGGCGGCAGTTTTAAACTTGCACTGGCTTCCGAACAGAGGAAGAAAACCCTGGCATGCTCTACACGATGTCTCCCAGCTGTCATCAGTGCAGGCAGTGGGGAGATGCCGAGCACAAAATAGCATGCCTTGGGCCGGCAAATGGACATCCCTGTCAGAGTGCCGCCTGGGTCCATGGACCCACCGGGATCCATGTAAGGGCCAGGCAATATAGTTAGAGGCATTTCATTGACAAATGAAACAAACGCCACAAGTTGCAGTTCAATTGACTGTATTAGCTGTTAAGATCCAATCAGGGTTTCACTTTATCACTTAAATGTAAGACCTAGTTTTTTTCTGACTAAAATCCCTTATCGGATCTTTAGTCAGCCGACGCAGCAATTGAAGGTAAAAAAAAAATGAAGTCCCCAGTGGATGTATTGATATTTGGCCCTATGCCCCATATCAGTACATCCAAAGTACCTAAAAAGTGTTTACTGTTCATAGAATTAACCCTATGAGTGCCAGTGGGGTATAGTCACCCCAGCTGCACTCGTAGGATTTACCCGACTAAGGTACAAATCAACATCACGTACAAAGTAAAACTTAACCATTAATCCTGATGTCCAGAGTCCTCAGCATTCTGGTCATCTACTGTCCATCTTCTTTATTCTCTGCTGTCTTCTCTCTTGTAGCTTCTTTCTTCTCTTCTATCTTCTCTGCTGTCTTTTTAGCTTTAACGAAACAGCAAAGTCTAAATAAATGTTTTCCTCAACTAACCCGCACACTCATACCTAGTGCTAGAGGGCTACGCAACACATTGCAGAGCAATGCGTTGCACACCTCTCTGGGGCTCAAAGGGTTAACCTATGTATAAGTGTGCGGATGATGATCCAAAAAGATGCCTCCATTTATTAAAATATTTTCTTTTATGTCAAAATAAATCTCCAAAATGTTCACAAAATAAAGTGAAAGATGCCTCCAGTTATTAAAATATTTCCCCTTATGTCAAAATAAATATCCAATATGTTCACAAAATCAAGTGATACATTTGCATTTCCAGGCTGCTGTGTTTGGCTATAGAGGCGGAAAAATCGATATGCAGCACAAACCCCCTGGTCCTTCCTTCACGGGCTGATGCCCTTTATATATGGGCAGTTTCTGTTCCAATTCCTTCACTGCCGTTGGCTGGGATGTGCTTATGCTTGAAACTGATTGGCTAGGACATGCGTAAGCACATCCCAGCCAAAGGCTGTGAGGAAATAGGAACAGAGACTGCCCATATACAAAGGCAGTCTGTTTTCAAATTCCCTCAGTGTGGATGGAGGGGAATGTGCTGCACACAGATTTTTCTGCATTGGTCCATGAGGGAAGGACGGGGGATAATGTGCTGCACACTGATTTTTCTGCAGCTGCCTACACAGCGGAGAAATAAGAAAGTATCAGTTTATTTTGTGAACATCTTGGATATTTATTGTGACATAAAGGGAGATATTTTAATAACGGAAGGCATTTTTTTGGATCATAACCCACACACTTATGCATTGTTCAACCCTTTGAGCCCCAGCGTACCCCTCTGGCATTCAAGGGGTTAACTATGAGTGTGCGGGTTATTTGAAGAAAACATTTATTTAGAGTTTTCTTTTTCGTTACAGCTACAAGAAAAGAAGACAGGAGAAACAAGAGAAGAAGAGAGAATACAGAATGGAGACAGTGGGTGACAGATAAGTGTAACACAGATTAGTTAACGATCGGGGCTTGGCACTATACCAGGCACCGATTGTTAGCTTTTTTGCCTTTGAAGTTCCCAATATTGCAGCTTTTTAGCTTCATTTTGGGAACTTAACACACAAAACGGACATTTGGCCAAAAGACCTTTTCTGTGGCCCAACGTCCGTTGTGCTTTTAGCTGGTAAGACATTTGAATACCAACAGACATTTTCTTTTGTCTGTACCCATTTTGCCCTACCGTTTTTTTAACGGGCTGAATTGAATCAGGCCCTTAATTTCTAACATTTTTCACACTTCCAGGTATGTTCTGGTTACAAAATGACATAGAACAGTGGTTCTCAATCGTATTTGTGGTGGTTGAACCCTTTCATTTCACAAAATTTCTCTGTAGAACACTGACAACCAAACTATTAACCCTTTGGATATAGAGAGGTATCTAACACAGTCTGCCACTCCTGCCTAATTCCGTTTTCCACCATTACAAAGATGTGCTCCATGGAACTGCTTGGATCTCTTCAGGGAAGTCTGGGATCCCATGGAACAGTTTGACAACCACTGACAAAAAAGATTATAGCGATAAGCAGCTTATTTACAATATAAAAATATATTTTTTAAAAACTTATGCAAATGCTACTGAGAGATGATAATTCATTCAAAAATTATAACTCTCAAACTTGTTTAATTTCTTGTGTGGAGTTTTTTCCTTTAATAAAAGTAACTGCTAGGTGGTGCTATTTCATAAGTGCCTTTGAAAATTTATATTGATGGATTGTAAAGCTTTCTAGACACTGAAATAACTTGGCAATATCTTGAACTGGGATACGTTTTAATAAAGAATTTCTCAGCGGGGCGATTACTCTTGGTTTTCTTAGCAGGAAAGAGCCTATAAGTATTCTTTTTCTTTACAAAATTATTCTTTTAAATAATTCTACATGTCACTTTAGGCCTTATGCAGAAAGAGAAGTAAGTATAAGCTATAACAGGTTCAAATCAACCTTTGAGTGCCAGAGAGGTATCCAACGCTCAAAGGGTTCAATACAAGAGAGGTCCTCTCTACCAGTCAAGAGTTTCAAAGACTCGTTTACATCAATGAGAATTTTGGGAATTTTTATTTATCCCCTATAATGCAGTTGGTTTGATCTATAATTGATTTTTGTTTATAAGACCCTTCATGTTGTTTAGCTAGTTTGAGCACAATTGTCTGTATAGCTGGACAGTAGTATTTTATTACTTTTATAATGTTTACATGATCCTGAAGCATCATGTGTGCTTGTCTACCTCCCTAGCATCAACGATTCTCAAAGAGACAAACATAGGAAGAGTTGATGGGGCAAGAGGTCCTCTCCTTAGTCAATCTAGATTTATTGTGTTTAATGTATTGAATTAAATTATGTAATCCGATTAATGGACATTGATGGTGTGTAGGAGAACACTAACAATACTAAGTAATTGTATTACGATCACGAAGGGCCTTGCTTTAAAAAAATAAACAAAATTAAAAAAAAAAAAAAAAAAAAACGAAAAAAACCGCAATCATCACAGGGGATAAGTTAAAAGTCCCCTTCCTTTAAATTGGGCATTGTGACCCCCTTAAATGCTAGAGAGATCTCCAATGCACTAAAATTCAAGGGGTTAAAAATCCCTTTTATATCAGTGGGAATTGGGGAATTTTTTGTACCCTAAGGTGCAGTTTGTTTGCTCCGTGATTACGCCTCTGTCTTTCTGAATCTTCCCCTTAGTGTTACTAATGCCTTCACAAGACTGTTTTGATCTCTTCTTATGAGTTGAATTTTACTGGTGTCTTTATTATTTTGTTTTTAGTGTTACCTTTATTTACGTACCTTTTTATTTTTCAGTTTATCATACCGTCACAAACGAAGCTAGAATGTCATCACGACCAGCCAACGGCGATCAGTGTCCAGACTTCAGAAATGATCGCCAGCAACACCAGGCAGTCCCCAAACTGTCGACGCTCAGATCTAGAAGCCATATTTCAAGACTTTAAAGACTATGATTTCTTTTCAAAAACCTTCACTACTTTTCCCCGGTCCCGTGAAAGCTTTGAGCTTTTACATCCAATATTTCAGAGGCACGCCTTTGAACAGGACACAAATATGCATGACATTTACAAGGGATTTGTTGCCCCAAAGTTGGACACCAATGCACTAAAATCATCTGCTGCTAAAGACATATGGGCCATACATTTCGCCCAGTTTTGGATTGACTATGAAGGAATAAAAAGTGGGAAAGGAAGACCTGTTAGTTTTGTTGATGCATTTCCTTTTTCAGTTTGGATCTGCCAACCTATACGGTTTTCACAATCTCAGAAACAAACTCTTTCTAACAGAGACAGTATAAGCATTTCTAAAAGTGAGTCAACTGACTTTGTAGGCCGGTTGCAACGTAAAAAACTGTTAAAACAATATTATAGTACTGAAATGGGTTTACAGAAGTCCCACTCCCTAGACAGCAGTTTAGGAAGCCCTTCCACGCACGAACCAACTGACGCTGACATCCACATCCTAGCTCACATGCAAAAGCATGTGAGTATGCAAATCAGTCACTACCAATATGTTTTCTTGCTATTGCTCCAAGAGTCACTAAAGCAGGTCTTGGACAACCTCCGGAAAGACGTGGAAGTTGTGACTGGGAAACCTGCTGAGGAGACAAAGATCTCTATAGGTGTGCTGCTAAAAAGTGCTGATGTTTCTTTATTGTTGCACCCCCTGCCAGAAGAAAATCCTCCCAAGTCTCCCCTCTCACATGAAGGAAGCCCTGTTGCTGATACTAAAATAATTTCTCCATCTGAAGGTAATGCAGAAGAAAATATTAGCAGCGCTGATGACTTGGTCATCGACACTCTGAATGAAAATGTTCCTGTAAAACCAGATGCCAGAATGAGTGCTGTGTTTGATACATCACTTTCTAAATCATCCAGTGACACAGAGCTTCACAAAAGGAGTCCTAGTTTGGAATCTTCAACTGACAGGTTGTCTCTAAAAACAGAAGAAAATACCTCTTTCCATGAGATTAATACAAATAGTGTTAATGAGGATGTTCTCACAAACAATGATGAAAGAACTTCCCTGCTTTCCCAACCACTAGAGGAAAATCATCATAATGGTCGAGGCTCTGAAAAGGAGTTCATGGAAGATCATTTAATCAGTACACATGGGTCTGATCTCCAGAAAAAACAGCCTGTATCTCTAGATATCAGGTATGAATGTACTGATAGCATTTTTGTCACTGCAAGATGATGGGGGTTATGCACTAAGGAGTGATAAAGTGGAGATGACCTCCAGTGATATCACGACTCCAGTTCCTGTGTTATTCTATAAAGCCTATACACTAAGATCTCCAATGTTGGGGAATTCTTAGTGCATTGACTCCAGAATAACATAGGAATTGGGGAAGTTATATCACTGGAGAAGTTATCTCCGCTTTATCACCTCTTCATCACCCCTTAGTGTTTTTCCCCCAATATGTTATAAGTTGTGAGACCTCCAGCTGTTTGGGACTGAAACCCCCCATTGGCTGATGGGAGTTACCATCTTCAGTAGCTGGAGGCCCGTCAGTTTATTACCCCTGCTGCACAACAAGGGGCAATTGACAACTTGTCTCTTAAAGGAACACGAAGACCAAAAAATTAAATTGGTTGTTATAACTTCAAAGGGATAGTAATGCTTCATTTTATTTTTATTTTATTTTGTAGGCATTAAAAAAACATGAAGAACGATATAAGTCTTATCTCTCAAACCTTTATGGTTTGAGAGATATTCACAAGCAAAGTTGCCCCTTTTACCTAGGGTAAGCCATCCCTTCTCAGATGTGGTATCTGGTTGTAAGACCAGACAGATAACAGCAGGGGACAATCTTCTTTCTATGAGAACAATGAAAGCCCTGCCCCCCTTGACAAGTTTTTCAGGTTTTTCCCTTATCTTAATTGAAGATTGTCCCTCTGTGCAATCTACCTGGGCACCTCCCTTCTGCTCTGGCTGAGCAGTATTACATCAGTAAAAGAGGCAGGAGGGGGATACTTTGTCATTGAATTACTCTTGAATTACAACTCTGACAGAATTGAAATAACACTCTCCAAAGCCCAAATACTATGATGATTAGTTAGAGCCGCTTTTATTATGAAACATTACTATCCCTTTATCTTCTTTCCTCCATCCGTAAGATATAACCCTAAACTTGTTTTTTATTGCATGTTTAAATTGACCTGTTCAGAAAGCATTTGCTTGTGCGGTTTGTATTGAGAGATAATAGAGAAAGTCAGTTACTTTATTGCATTTAGTGCCCACTGCTCTTATTTTCAAAAAGGCTGTTATTGTTCTCTGGCCATTTACAAACAACCCTGACCAATCAATGGGAGCCCTGGAAAAGGCTGGAATGTCTGATTCCTCAGAGTATATGTAAGACTAGATAGAAAGTATATACAGAGGCTATCACTGAGTACAGGGTATTTAAAAGGATAGTAATACTTGTATTAAAGTTGAGGTCTGAGTATTCTTTGTATTTTTTTTAAACATAGCACTATGTTTGATACTTAAAGTTTTGTAGTTCAAGCTCTGTTCATAAAGAATCCCCTCCTTCCCCTTTTTCCTGCATGTCTCTGTCTCTGTCTGGTCTGGATGGAGCACGGCAAGGGACAATCTTCAGTAAGCAAAAGGAAAATCCTGCCCTCCTTCATCAAGGGGCACAGGGTTTTCCTTATAGTTACTGACTGAAGATTGTTCCTCACTGCATCCGTCTGGTCCCACAACCGGATTACAGATCTAATAAAAGGCATCCAGAAGGGGTTGGATGGGGGGGATCCTTTCCGATTGAATTGCGCTTGAACTACAAACCTGTAAGTGTTGCAATATAGTGCTGTGTGTTAAAAAAAAAAAAAATATTAAGAAGACTCAAACCTCAACTTTAATATAAGTATTACTATACCTTTTAAGTGTGTATAACTTTATTTTAGGTGATAGTGTTCCTAAGCTCCCAATTACCTTAAAGGAGCCATAAACTTTTCATGAAAAAAATGTTATCAGGCATTTTCGGTGAGTAAAACAAGCAATGTTTTCATTTAAAGGTTGTTACTGTTGATACTGTTTAATCTTGTTTATTTTATACTACACTGCAAATTTCTCATCAGGTCACCAGGTGGTGCTGTTCATATCACTTAAAGAGGTACTTTCAACTATTAATAAGTCACCATGCATTCATTAAGCATATGGCGACTACCCTGAAAATACATGTCTTACCTATAAAAAGTGCCGCATTCTAAAGAAATCTTTACTGTTTGGAGACTGACGGCCAGGTTAATGCAGTCTGCGCGCCTGCACCATCAGTCCCTTCCAGTTACCATGTGACGCGCTGCAATGCTTTACAGGAGACCAAGACTGATGGCGCAGGTGCACAGACAAGATGTCTGAGCAGTTACCTGCCTTCCGGTCTTCAAACGGTAAGGATTTCTGTAGAATGTGTCCCTTTTTATAGGTAAGACACGTGTTTTCAAGCTAGTCACCATATGCTTAATGATTGCATGGCAGCTTATTAACAGATGAAAGTTCCGCTTTAATATTGTGAACCAGAGTCAATGACTTGCGCTATTCCATAGAGTTTTTTATTAGAATAATTTGCCTTTCAGACACCAGTTAGCATTGCTAATAGTTGAGGTGTAATAACTTTTCAATTAAAAAAAAATCCTAGTGGAAACTGTAATGCGTATTCACTGCTTTCCAGTGCTTTGGGGACCTCTATGGCATCCATTAGGTGAACAGAATACCTACCCCAGGTAAAAAATGTCATAAGGTAGTCATGAGAGCATCAATAAAAACAAATGATTTATTCTAAGTAATAGTAAAATCAAAAGAAGGACATCAGACATCAAATCACTCACATATCTCAGGTCTTCACAGTACATGGCAGTGCTTCCCGGTCCACACGTTTCGCGATATGCATGCTTATTAATGACTAATTCTTCATGCTGCTACACATATTGAGGCCAGAGGGAGCCTTGGTTTTGCACATGGGCTTTGCGAGTTGGAGACATTTGGAACCTAGGAGCGTGGGCCTGGGCTGGTGAAACATCGTTGCAGCTGCTAAATTTCAGCTTTTGATTGTGATGAATTTCATAAACAGGTGTCTGTCTGTTTATTCATCTACTAGTGTAAAAGCCAGTGTACACAGGCCAAGGTCCAGTGAGATAAAGTGGCCTGTCCTGCTCTGAGTACTGCCACCGGCACACGGGATGCAGTCACGCACAGTAGAGACTGTCCGAACACAAAGCATGCTCCCAGGATGTGTGTATTTTTTTCACTAGAATTCTGAGGCTGTTTACAGCTACAGACCTTCATCTGTTAGTTACCTTCCCCAATCCACCATCAGCACATCCCATACATAAGCAATGCACAGCAAAACCCTCCCAACTTACTCCCCATCTCCACCCACCTCTGCTCTGCTGGGCATGTTCCTGAACTGCAGAATGGAAGTCTAAAGCTACAGCCAACGGCAAACTTCCAGTGCCAAAAAGAATGTAGCTATTCTGGACTGCAGTGTAAAGGACACATACCTAGGTAAGTCCTTCTGTTAGCCACATTAACTCTTTGAGTTCCAGAAGGGGTGCGTAAAGCATTCTGGCACTCAAACGGTTAATAGATTGACATATTTATATGTATTTATTAATGAGCATATGTCTACTGCATTAAAATCCGCAAGAACATCATTAAGAAAAAAATGCATAGGCAGGTTGCGTGTGTATTTCCACGGATTAACCTTACGGTTGCTGGCTCAGACCAGGCAAAGTTTTTTGCTTTATGTTGTTTTACTGGCTTATTGAGAATTCAAGCATAGAAAACCTGCTAGAAATTTGCCTTTCTCTGGTGTATTTTCAATTTACTCTCTGGCACTCAAAGGGTGAATCTGTACAGCTAGTGAACCTAATGAATTGCTTTAAAATGTCTAGCTTCTGTCTAGCACATGTATTTAGCTGACAGGTTAATACTCCCTCTTGTGGACAGACTCCAATTCACACATTGATTAGAGCGGATCAAGGTTTGAGACCAGCTGCTGTTTAATTACAACCTCCTTCCTCCTCGGCCAGCCCGGTATGTTGTAAGTTGTAGTCTGGCAGCAGCTGGAGACTGAAATGCTGCCCAACCATAGAAACACAGAATTTGACGGCAGATAAAAACCAATTGGCCCATCTAGTCTGCCCATTTTCCTACTGTAAAAACCTCAAACCTATTTGGTCCTTGGTCTTTTCTTATGGTAAGGACAGCCTTATGCCTATCCCATGCATGCTTGAATTTTGTCACTGTATAAATGTCTACCACTTCTGCTGGTAGGCTATTCCACTTATCTACTACCCTTTCAGTGAAGTAAAACTTTCTTACATTACGTCTAAACCTGTGTCCCTCTAGTTTTAGACTATGGCCTCCTGTCCTAACATTTTTACTCCTTTTAAATGTACTTCCATCCTGCACTTTGTTGAATACCTTCATGTATTTGAATGTTTCTATCATATCCCCTCTCTCCCTTCTCTCCTCCAAGCTATACATGTTCAGATCCTTTAGTCTATCCTGATATGTCTTTTCCTGTAAACCAGTCACCATTTTAGTAGCCCTTCTCTGAATTTATCTATATCCTTCTGGAGATGGGGACTCCAGTACTGTACACAATACTCTAGATGAGGTCTAACTTGAGATCTGTAGATTGGCATGACCATTTCCCTTTTTCTGCTACTAATGCCCCTAGCTATACAACCCAGCACCCCACTTCCATTCCCCGCTGCTTTATTACATTGCCTGCCTACCTTTAAGACATTAGAAATAATTGTTCCCAAATCCCTTTCCTCTGTTGTCTCTGACAGCACAGTACCCTTAACAGTATATTTTTCCTTTGCATTTTTATATCCCAAGTGCATTATTTTACATTTATCAACATTAAACTGCAGTTGCCACACTCTTGTCCATTCTTCTAATTTACCTAAATCATTTGTCATGTTTTACCATGTAGTAAAGAGTGTAAGATTGCTCTGATATGGAAAAGAGACTCAATAGAGTAGCATAGGGATTGGGTGGGGATGATGGGCATTGTAGTCCACAACAGCTGAAGGTATAGAGGTTGCCTACCTCTGCCTTAGTACATTGCACCTCTATGCACTTCCTGCATTTTTGAGACCATAAGAGAAAGAGAGGAGATGCTGGTTCTTCTGATGTATAGTGCAACCTGGGAGGGACTGAGACTATCCATCTGTCATTCCAAATGTTCTACTAGTCAGTGCAGACATGCAGCCAGGGGGCCCTAAAGTGCTAGGGGCAAGGGGCAAGAACAAGTTTGGGCAATTTTGAGGGGCTTCAGGGCAACACATCTTAAAAAAAGAAAAGAAAAAAAAAAAAATAATAATTATATATTTACACAAAAGGTAGAGGGGAAGTTCTCTCACTTTTCAAGGTGATGCCTGGATGCTGATGGTAGTGGGAACCAATGGTACTCATGCACAAAAAGATGATGGCTAGCACTCACAGGACTTAAGAATCAAATTATACTTCATTGTGAAGTGTTTCAATGTGCCAATGAGCATTTTCGTGTATGTGGTGCCCATCCCCCTCCCCCTCTCTCTCTCTCTCTCTCTCTCTCTCTCTCTCTCTCTCTCTATATATATATATATATATATATATATATATATATATATATATATATATATATACAGAATCAAAACTCCCACCAGAAACACCTGGAGTGACCTCACACCTGACGCTAAATTCAAACATAGTATGTACTAAAAATAATAATCATAATATTTTACCATATATATGAGAGTGCATATATTGCATATCAGTGCAGACCAATAGTGTGCAGGAAGTGGAGAAATGAATGGAATATATACAAGTCCAAAGCAAGAAAACAATTTCAGATTTCATGAGTGGTTGCAGTACTATACACTGGGTTCAAGAGTTCACATCACCCCCTCTGTTGTTCATTGAGGTTAGTGTTGATTATCGTGATTGAAATTAAATGAATAGAATCAAAGCAGACCACACAGGTAGAATGCGATGCTGTACAATGCACAGGAGTGCGCAATGTATGTGAGCAACAGCATCTGGTGACTGGCTGACCTGGTAGTAGTTGTGCAGGATTATATGGTGACCTGAGTCAGTTTTGGTTTGTCTCACCATTTTCTATATTGTCCACCTCTGTTTATGTTTTATCACTCTGTATATCTGCTACTTTGCTATCAGTGCTGGCCATCATCTTTTTGTGCATAGATATATATATAAAATCGAAGTGGTTTCTGATAGACTGCTTGCTCTGCCCCGGCCGCATGCAGTGAATTAGGGGTGGCAGTTACGTTTACTTTTAAAATGTTGCATGGAAAACAGCATGCAGCTACAGGGCACAGTCAGCATGTCGCAGTGATTAAAAGGGCGACATTTTAAAAGGATACCGGCAGTTATCACAGAAGTGGGCAGTGTCCAGCGTTTTCCAGACATTCACTGTGTGCCCAATCAAACAGGCAACGTCATTCACTAGTAAATAAATAGAATATCGTACTTGTACTACATCTCCAAACAGGACATAGGGAATAGCATGTGTATTATATTTTATATTAATAAAACTCTTACCTAATACGATTGCCTCACTGACAGTAACCTTCCTGGCTGGTTATAGAGGGTGAGATGTGTAGATGAGAAAGGTAGAGATGTGTGTTGTAAGTGAAAATGACAGTGTGTTATGTCTTGCTGTCTCATCCAGGTATTGGAAACATGAAGCCCTCCAGCTGCTAAGGGACTACAAATTCCATCATCCACAGCCAACCATTGGCTGGCTGGGGATAATGGATTTGTAGTTCTTAACAGCTGGACAGTCTCAAGTTGCCCATCATTGATAACACACTATAATAACAGATGTGCTACTGCACATAGAACATATCGACTCTATCTCTCTGATCTAGAAGAGTGAAACATTGCCTCAGTGTTGTGCTTAGTGATAAAATGCAACACACTGCATTTACAGAGAAAGCTGAAATGGCATTTTGCTGTAGCAGTGCTGTATATGCACAGCCAGCTCAAAGGCCAGGGAAGATATTTTGCCCACCTTTGGTCTAGAATTAACTAACGTTTCCTTACAAATGCTAGCTTGCTGGTCATGATATGTAAAGGGGAACTACCACCCCGCAAAAACTTCGTCTTAATTAAGTCTTCATCTGCTTAGTAGCGCTAGTCGCCAGAAATATTACCTGGTTTAAGAGATTTTCTACTTATTCTGAGGCTGACAGTAGCAGGAAGCACGGACATCTTGTCATAGTGACGTCCGTGCGCCTGTGCTGTCAGTCCCTTTTGGAGCCGGCCAGCTCCACGGATGTCACTATGACAAGATGTCCGTGCTTCCTGCTACTGTCAGCCTCCGAATAAGTAGAAAATCTTTTAAACCAGGTAATATTTCTGGCGACTAGCGCTACTAAGCAGCTAGTCACCAGATGAAGACTTAATTAAGATGAAGTTTTTGCAGGGTGGTAGTTCCCCTTTAAATGTATATTTCATTTTTAGGAGTTCATGTTCGTTTTGCTCAGGACGTCCGATTCTGTTAAGTGACATTGATGTTCCAGATAAAGAGTCACTTGGGGCCACAGGGGTCAAAATGATAATTATCTTACAAGGAACTGAACAATAAGCGTACACCATTTTGTTTTTAACCGTTTAAAAGGAGCAGTAAGGTTTTTAATGAACAAATAGGCTTTAGGTATTCTTCTTTCGAATACAACAAAGGTACTTCTACTGGCATGTGATTTTTATTCGGAAGTAATTACAGTTTAAATGGATATATAATATTCCGATATAAAGGCAGATCCGATTCTTCATTATACTTTTTTATAATGCTCCATAGCTTTCTTAAACGTCCATAAAGGTGTAGTTTGATGGTAATTTTATTGTAGAGTTTCCCCTTCCCGCCTCTTTTCCCTATGTCTCTCTTCTCCCTTCAGATCTGAAATCCGGTCAGATTGCAATGAGGAACAATCTTGTCTCTGTCTGTATAAGAAAAACTCTGCCCCCTTGATGAAGTGGAGCAGAGTTTTCCTTATGCCGACACAAGATTTTCCCTCACTGCGATCCGTCTGGATCGGCTTTCTGCTCTTAAGGGAAGAAGAGTGACGTATGGAAAAGGGGTGGGAGGACTTTACAAAAAAAATTACCATCAAACTACACCAATATGAACATTTAGAACACTATGGAGCATTATAAAAAGGTATAATGAAGAATTGGATCTGCCTTTATATCGTTAATTACTATCTCTTTAACCACTTAACTCCTTAAGGACCCATGATGGTCCTGGCATGTCATAAGTTGGCGAGCTATACGGACCCATGAAGTGCTCCTCCAGGACCACTGTAAGTAAACACGGGATCTGAAATTGACCGTTCCAAGACTGGAGTGATCTCTCTCTCAGACCCCTACGTGGCACACCAGTACGTGTAACAGGTCATGTGTACCGGCGGGTCAGCATGGATCAAAGCAGTCCTTAAGGGAAGGTAACTTCTCTGGACTGCTGGTCCTTAAAGGGTTAAACACCAGTGGGAATATCCTAATTTTACTTAACAGGATTATTTTTTCTGTTAAGAATGTTACTGCTTTTTTAAGTACGAGTGCAGGGTTGGGCAATGTGAGGCCCACCAGTGGTTGCTGTGTAGTACATCTCCCATCATTCCCTGCCAGCCAATACGAGTTGTAGTTTGGCAGCAGCTGTTGAATTGCTCACATTGCCTACCCCTGTACTGGAAGGTCGAGCAGTGCAATATATTGCTACCCAAACTGGCACTCAGAGGATTTTATTTAGTTTTTTTGCTGCAAGTTGTTGTGCCTTTTTTGGAGTTTTACTATTTTGTTAATTTTTAAACCCTGTTTCTGTATATTTTTGTTAAGTGGAACTGCTAAGGAACGCTGCCCGTCCAACCTCCCTGCCTTCTCTGTTTCTTACAAGAACATGAAGAGAAGCCCATCTCAGTTCTCTCTGGACAATATTTCAATTGACAGCAATATGCTGGATGAGCAAATGATAGAGAGCGATGGAAGCGATCACCTGGAAGCAGGTAAGTGCTATTTCTTTGAAAGTCCTACATACCATTTGCCTTTGTATAAATGTAGACTGTTGTTAATATACAGTTTTCTGCTATATGGAAGGAAACACTGTAACATTCACTGATATTAATGGAAAACTTGACATTACTTGATAGATATTTAAAGGGCAACAAACATGAAAAAATAATATATGTTAAAGCTCCGTTGTTTACTAGTTAATTGCCAGCCCCACAGGGAGTAGAAGGATTCTAAACTTACAGCCTTAATTTTTCAGGTTTTTAAGTGTATAAGGATCAGAGGGGTGCACAATGCATTGTACACCACATGGTCCTTAAAGGGTTAAAGGTCATCTTATCTTGGCTATACAGGTGGACGTGAGGTCAAAGCAACCAAAAGTAATCACTAGCTCCCTTCCCAGAGATCACATCATCCAATCGTAATCACTAGCTCCCTTCCCAGAGATCACAGCAGCCAATAGTGATTATCAGCTGCCTTTCCAGAGTGCAGAGCAGCCAATGGTGATTATCAGCTGCCTTCCCAGAGAGTACAGCAGCCAGTGGGAATCACTAGCTACCTTCCCAGAGATCACAGCAGCCAATGGTGATCAAAGAGTGCTGAAATCAAAAGGTTAACTTTACTCCATGTAGCTCTATACAAACTTTCTTATCTTTCTTATTGTATGCACTACTGGGTTTTAACCACTGGACCTCCAAATGTTGTTGGGATACATTGTATGTCTTCTGCAGCTGGCCAGTGAGATTAGGCTAATCCGTGCTGTAGTCCAAAAACAGCTAGAGGGCTTAATATACTCCAAACCTGTTTTAACTTTAATCTCATGAGGATGAAGGGATCTTTAGTTCAACAATATCTGGGGGCCACAAATTGTAAAAAAGGACGGTTAATCTACTGATGCTTATGGTTGTTTTAGTCTTAACAACAGCTGAAGGGGTTGCTCACGCCTATTTTAACCCTTTATAGACTAGAGGTGTGTGTGGAAAGCAATGTGTTACAAAACCCTACTGGATTTATAGGATTTAAATGGACCTGTCTCACTAACACATGTTTAGCGTGTTTTAAAGAGATGTGAAATCTGACTAAATGTTATACTATCTATTTTCTGTTCAATTAATATTTTTGAGAAATTAAACATTATGTTTTGACAGCAGTTTGAGACTTTATGCTAATCACCAACAGCATGTATTCATTAGTAACACAATCTGTGGTAGTATTGGCCCAACACAGAAACAAATGACCTTAAAGGGATAGTAATGTTTCACAAAAAAAGCAGCTCTGATTAATCTTCATAGTATTTGGTCCATGGAGAGTGTTATAGCAATACTGTCAGAGTTGTAGTTCAAAAGTAATTGAATGATAAATTATCCCCCTCCCGCCCCTTTTACCTAGTGTAAGCCACCTCCCCTCATATGTGGAATCTGGTCTCTTGACCGGACAGCTCTCAGCGAGGGACAATCTTTTTGTTGTGAGCATATGAAATCCCTGCCCCCTTGACAGGTTTTCCCTTATGCTTACTGAACATTGTACCTTGCTGTGATCCATCCGGACAGTCTAGCTGCTCTGAGGTGAACAGTGTTACATCAGTGAAAGGGGCAGGAGGGGGGATACTTTATCATTCAATTACTCTTGAACTACAACTCTGACAGTATTGAAATAAAACTCTCTGTGGTCCAAATACTAAGAAGATTAATTGGAGCTGCTTTTATTGTGAAACATGACTATACCTTTAAAGTGTTCGACTGTGCCATCAACAAATAATGGTTCATTTCTCAAAAACAATTTATTACAAAGAAATGGTTAGTACAGCAGGCACATTTTGATTCTGTTTAAACTCATCTTAAGGTCACATGTTCACTTAAAACATATATACCTAAAACAGATCATCTTCATTATAGTCATTGTTTAAAGAGATTGTAATGTCAAAAAATAAATCTATATAGAATTTGTTCAGTTACATTTTGTATAATGCGTATCATCTTTTGAAATCTATTTAACTTCATATTCTTCTTGAAAATGGAGTTACAATTTCCCCCTCCCGCCCCTTTCCATCAATGAGATCCAAAAGCCGGTCCCTTGACTGGATGGATTTCAATGAGGGACAATATTGTGTGTGTCATTATAAGGCAAACCATGTTCCCCTTGACAAAGAGTGGGCAAGGTTTTCCTTGTGCTGACACAATATTGATCCTTGTTGCGATCCATCTGGACCGACTTTTGGGTCTCTGGGAACTCTGCATGACTTGATGGAAAGGGGCAGGAGAGGGAAACTTTTAACTTGATTTTCAAGAAGATTATGAAGGTAAAGAGATGTCAAAAGATACTATACATTATAAAAAATTAAATTGTACAATCCTATACAGATTTATTTTTTGACATTACTATCTCTTTAAACAGATATCCTTAGTTACTTCCAATTCCAGTGATTTTTCAATAGTGTTTATATTACAATTAATATGAATATTCTGCCCGGTTTCATTGCTGACCACAGGTCTCGAGGATTTCTCTTCTTTGAATTTCCAGTCTACAGCGGAGACCGCCAGCGTGGAACTGAGGAACGAGGAATACTGCGTGTCTTCTCCCGATGCAATGAGCGCCATGGATGAGAGAACACAGGACTCCAGACAAGACCTGGTAATCACACAATTGCTACTTTCTGATGCTCAGAGCCAGATTAAGACTCGGTAGGATCAGAGGCAAAGTACTAGTTTGGGCCTCCTAATCACTTAATCCAGAGCTACTGACACAATGCCTTGCCACCAAGGACTGGTTGCGTGACTCTGTGGTAGTGACTCCCAAACTGGTGGGGAGGGCATCTCTTCCAGGAGGTGGGCGTGAGACTATGTTTCAGCAACAGATTTCCATTTTGCTATGCAGCTTAACCCTTTGAGTGCCAGAGGTAGCCAACGCATTGCAGCACAATTCATTAGCTACCTCTCTGTTACTCAAAAGGTTAAAGGGGATCTATCACACTTACACAAGTTTGTTTTAAAAGTTAGGTTTTATAGCCACTAGGTGAAATACTGTATTAATTTACTTTTTAAAATCTCTATTTGGTCGCAGGCAGACTGCGGTTACCAGCTCTGTACCGCAGTCCGTCACTCTGCCTCTGCTACACTCCCTCTATCCAGTCTCCTCCCATGATGAAGGCTTTCTGCACGTAAGCTGGAGCACTCTCGTTGGCCAGAGACCACTCCAGCATACAAGGAGAAGTCCTGGATAGCGGGTGGGGAGCAGAGGCATAGTGACAGGTTGTGGTACAGAACTGGTAACCGGTCTGTCCAGAAGTAGGGAACAGGATAATTAATACAGTATTCGTCTAACTTTTAAGAGAAGCTTGTATAGGGGCAATAGATCACTTTTAAAGGAACCCCAAACAGAAAAAAATGAACTTTTTTTTTTTATATATATAGATTCCATGCTAGCTTCTGCAAAAATGATCCTCTTGTTTTCTTAGACCTAAAATCTAGTTGTAATTATGCTCTGAGCAAACAGCCATTTCTGTCTATCCCAGGGATTCAGGTACCATAACAGTCCTGATAGGTGTGTCTGAACTGGTTGTCCATGATTGTTTGTAATTGGACCGATATAATGTAACAGCCTTTCTTAAAGGGATAGTAATACTTAAAAATTACTATCCCCCATGCTGTAGCCAGTAAAAAAACTGAGTTAAATGAGACCAGCGGCATCTCTCAGACCTTTATGGTTTGAGCGATATCCGCTTTCAAAGTTCCCTCTTTTTGGCTTTTCTCCTGACGTCAACGTTCTAGCTGTGAGCAGGGGAATCCTGTCCTGGGATCAACTGGTGGCTCTGCAGCAGAGCCAAGATTGCTTTAATAAAAAAAGAAATCCTTTACTAAAATGGTCTTCTAAGTGTGCTTGGTTTGCAAGCACACGTAGAAGGCCTTTTAAGTTAAAGATTTCTTTTTTTTTAACGCAATCTCAGCTCTGCTGCAGAGCCTCCGACAGTCCCAGGACTGGATTCCCCTGCTTTCAGCTAGAATGCTGATGTCAGGGGAGAGGGAACTTTGAAAGTGGATATCTCTCAAACCATAAAGGTTTGAGAAATGCCGCTGGTCTCATTTAACTCTGTTTTTTACTGGGTACAACAGAGAGATAGTATTTTTTAAGTATTACTATACCTTTAATAGAAGAGCAAAATTAAATAAATGCTCTCTGAATAGGACAATATGCATTAAAAAGCAAGTAACACGTGAGTAATTTCTACATATGCTAGTTGTAAATACATGTTATTTAGATTTGTAGGTTTTAGTGCACCATTAACAGTATCTGTGTTGTGGAAAAGTGAGCAGAAGCTGATTCAAAGAATGGGTGTGAACAGTAAAGTCTGCCATGTTTTTACTTTTGATAAGCTTATATTTGACGGGGAGCCTATAAAACAGTGGTGGGCAACTTGAGGCCCCCCAGCTATTCAGAACTACAATTCCCATAATCCCAAGCAGATTTCAGTTTATTTATAAAAAAAAAAAAAAAAAAAAAAAATGAGGGTGAGGGCATCAAAATTTGATGAAAACCAAAAGCGTTGCATCTTGTGAGAAAGTTTAGGAACCTTCTGCTCTAATGCAGTTGTATGATAACTCTTGTTTGCAACACGAAACCTTTTAATCTTCTGCATGCCAAAGGGGTAAGCAACTAATTTAGAAGCAGTGTGTTGCATACCCCTCTGGCACTCAAAGGGTTTAGGACCAGTGGGGTGTGCAACAAAATGCATTTCAATATATTGCACAGCACTTTGGCTTTTAAAGAGATAGTAACACTTAATATGTAAAAAAAAAATATGTATTGTAATGTTTATCCCCCAGAGTAAAACAAGGGTATACCCACAGCTGAAAGGGGTTTTATTCAAACATTATTACAGCTCAAACTTGAAATTTTTTTTAGGTGTAATATCTCAATGGCCTGACATTGTACAGTGGCGCTGTTGCTACACCATCCTATGAACTGATCTGGTCAGTTGACCATAAATCTCTATAGGATGGTGTAGCAACAGCACCACTGTACAGTGTCAGGCCATTGAGATGCTGCACCTAAAAAAAAAAAAAAAAAAAAAATACGTTTGAGCTGTAATAACTTTGAATAAAACGCCTTCCACCAGTGGGACTGTGCTTTTGTTTTACTCAGGGGGATAAACCCTACAGAATTTTTTTTTAACACATTTTAAGCATTACTATACCTTTAAAGGGTTGATGTATGACGTATGCTGTGCCAGGGCCTCTGCCTTTGACTCATCACGGTTGGCCGGGCATCTCGCATTGCTACGGCCAGCTGCTTCAGTTGTCTAATTTGACTGTGTTAATGTGTTTACTATTAAAAGAGGAAACTAGAGCAAACCAACACAGGAGAATTTTTGTTTTATTTGTTCCCAAAATCCCATTGATTTAAATAGGGCTTTTAAGCCCTTGAATAATATGATCCCCAACTCCTAGAAGAGACCCCTCTAGCATTAGAGGGTTTAAAAAGCTTACTTAACCCTTTTGTCGTGCCAGGGAGCTATCTACCTGGCATTCAAAGGGTTAAGTTTGCAGTTGGTTTGTCCCAAATACATACCATTTTCCTTAGTACACCTGCCTCGATGACCGTCCTGTTGTTAACCCCTTAAGGACCATTGACGTGCCAGGACCAGTGACAGTCCTGGCACGGCATGCAGTTCAGGGCTCCCGGCACGGCTGCACGCTGCTCCGGAAGCCCTGAACTGGAACTTAAAAAAAAAAAAAAAAAAAAAAGCCCCGTGGTCCTCAAGTGCACGTGCCAGTCCTTAAGGGGTTAAAGGGATAGTAATGTTTAGGAAGTACAGTAACATTGAGTCTTCTATATACATTTGTATAATGATGTGTAGCTTTATAAACATCCATAACGTTGCCATTTTTATTTTATTCTATTATAAATTGACCCCCTCCCGCTCCTTTTACATACGTCCCTAATCTTCCCTTAAGTTCAAGGGGGTTGGGTTTTCCTTATACTGATAGAAAGAAAATTGTCCCTCTCTGCGTCTGTCAGGTCCACTGACTGTATTCCAGATCTGTGGGGATGATTTGTGACTTATGTAAAAGGAACGGGGGGACATGCAAAGGGCAAAGTTATGTATGGTTGTAAAGATAAAACAAACCAAGGGATGTGAGAGGCTCTGAGCACAAACTAAAGCAGTGTTACCTGTTCAACGGCTAGTCGCCTCTCAAGTGCACCACATTTAAGCTCTCTAGTGCCATTACAGAGGAGAAATTTCCACACATATATTAGACTGATCCCACCTAAAAGGGGGGTCCAGTTCCAAAATGTTGGGCAAGTCCCCTCTGCACAGAAAATACCAGCTAACCCCAGGCATACATTTTGGCATTGTTTGAGGCTTGTCAATGAGGTGCAGCTTGTCTCCCTAGGCACCGAGAGCTAAGATGTGATTCTCTTGAGCGGTGACTAGCCATAGAATAGGCAACTTTGCTTTTGTTCGTGCTCAGAGCCTCTCACATCTTTTGGCTTGTTCCTGGTTATAAAGCTACACATTGTTATACAGTTGCATATAGGAAAATCAATCTTACTGTAATACCCTAAACATTACTATGCCTAAAACTGTCTGTCATATAAATGTTGGGGTTTCTGGAACAGTCGTTTAAAGAGTAAAAATGTCCAAGTATTTTCCCTTTACCAAAACTGGAATATTGAAAATATGTTGGTTCAGAACTAGGGGGTTATAGTAAAAACTCTGGCTTTACTGAATGCCTAGAATGTACAGTACACAGATGTGTGTTTTCTTTGGTTTTTCTTTCCTGTGGTCCTTTTATGGGATTTGACAATTTTTGGAATTTTGAGGTTATTATATATTGGTTTTATATCTTAGAATGCCCTGCTATTTTATTTTCTTTTTTCCTTTAACAGATGTCTGTTGTGGTATTTAAAATATTCAGTGTTAATTGTGGAATTGATATCAAAGGAGAAGATGCCACCGTTTGCCTTCAAGTTAATCAAGTGGTCCCAAACCAGCTGGGGAACGTTAGTGTTTGGCAATACCTCAACAGTCGGAACTTGAGTAAGAAATTCATGATGTGCTCTTGAACAGTGTTCTTAGACATGGTCCTAAGGGAGCATTAAGATGGCAGAATGACACCTAACTATAATTTTTAACATATGCTAGCACATGCTCTAACTGTATATGTAGCTCCAGTCCCACAGGCTGTGTCACTTATTTAGATAGTTATTTCATAACTGTCAAATATAGCACGCCATTGCCTGTGTGAAGTTGGTGTATTTGTGTGTTAGTAGTTAGCTTTCTAATGTGTAATGTTGACTTGTTTTGAGTGTAAATGTGTGTTAAAATGGGTCTCTAAAGTTTCAATAAGTGAAATTTTGCAAAAGCTAGTAAATGGAATGATTGAGCAATGTACTATGAAATGATTGAGCAATGTACTGTGAAACTGAGGCTGATCTTGAAAAGGAGGGTGGGAGTTTGCGATAAGAAGGCTAATTGCCAAAAGGGAGGCAAGAAATTTTGACTGATCGTTACTTGTGATATCAATTGCTGTGACTGTGTAAAGGCAAGTTGTAAGGGGGGGTGGAGTGGAGAGGCCAGTCGTTGATTAGAATAGGCAGAGACTGTATATTTTTTGTGTTGAAGTGGAGACAGATCTTGAAAGTGTGGGTATTAGTAATTGCAGAACAGTCTAAGTGGTGAAATGGTGGCTCGGAAGGTTGAGTGATTGCTCTTTATAATGTTATGTGCTGTGACTGTGTAAAGGTAAGATGTGAACGGGACGCAAAGAGGCAGAACAGTGAGGCAGTGTGTAGAATAGGCAGATACTGTGTAATGTAGTGCTTGAAGTGTAAGTAGGAGTGTATATTAAAAATGAGGATTGGAGTACGGTGAAGAGCAAGTGAAGTGGAGAATGGCAGTGAAGGAATGTTTTTGTTTGTAAGGGTAGGAAGTGCAGTAATTGTCCTGCTAAAATGGAGGAGGTTATGTATGTAAGAAGTCATCTGGTATTGATTGTGTGAGTTGAGGAAGTGCAGGTATGAGGTGGACAAGAGCAGGCAGAGTGGCAATGCACAGTGTTGAATAAAGGATAGACAACATAATGTGGTCCCAGACAAGACCTGCAGTGATTTGGATATGAAGGTGGCCTCCCGCATGAAAAAATCACTGCCCTGGGTTGACCTAACATAAAGCGAAGAGTGTAGCTGAGTGTTTAGGCCCCGTCCAAGGTATTCATCCTCCGCCATCTCGGTTGCTGTGCAATGGAGGATTTTGCATAACCCATACCTTCTTCTGCCCCGAGGAGTGGCTGAAAGTGAATCAGAAACATAGATTCTGGGAATTAATGCATATTCTATCCAACCGGGAGTGTCATTTCCTGTTTCTTAAAATGGTTGTTTGTTACTATTGTCAACCTGATCGTGCCAGTTTGATTACAGATAGATGTCCAATATTGCATATACTATAATTGCCTTATTCAGAACTAAAAAAATGGCCTCAGACCACCAGTTTTATAAACTAGAAGGGACAAAGCTTCCCTTTTTCTCTTTAGCCACTTCTCTGCTCAAGGTATGGTGGATCACGTCATCTGCATACCCACTAAACTGTTAAAGGGAAAGTAATGTTTCATAATAAAAGCAGCTCTAATTAATCATCATAGTATTTGGACTTTGGAGAGTGTTATTTCAATTCTGTCAGAGTTGTAGTTCAAGAGTAATTCAATGATAAAGTATCCCCCTCCCGCACCTTTTACTGATGTAACACTGTTCAGCCAGATCAGAAGGGCGGTGCCCAGGTAGATTGCAGAGAGGGACAATCTTCAATTAAGATAAGGGAAAAAGCTGAAAAGCTTGTCAAGGGGGGAAGGGCTTTCATTGTTTTCACTGTAAGAAGATTGTCTCCTGCTGTTATCTGTCTGGTCTTACAACCAGATTCCACATCTGAGAAGAGATGGCTTACACTAGTAAAAGGGGCGGGAGGGGAAACTTTGCTTGTGAATATCTCTTTAAACCATAAAGGTTTGAGAGAGAAGTCTTATATCATTCTTCATATTTTTTTAATGCCTACAAAATAAAATAAAGTTAAAACAAAGTATTACTGTCCCTTTAAGGATGGCACATGAGTTAATATAGAGGACTGGGACTGGAAGTACTCTGTTCCCTCTTGTTGGATCCAGCACATATATGAGGTCATCATGCATGTGCCTGATAAAGTCATATGTGCGATGGCACTCAAGTAGACCACCAGATATGTGTGGACTTTCTGATCAGAATGAGGTCAGGTTCCTCAGGAGCCAGTAGCTTAGCCCCAATTCTTTTGATCATCCAACACTCTTGAATTATTAAGACATTTCTTGGGGAGGGAGTAGAAAAGAAGGGTGGGGGCCCCAATTTTGCATCCACTGACACCTACAAACCCAGGACTAAACTTGTTTGAAAGGGGGAATCCCCTCTTACAAACTTGGATGCTCTTGAATAGTTTAATATTGGGTTATTGGCATTATCATCAATCATCCAACAATTATTAAAGGGATAGTAATGGTTAATTTTAACTTGATTTAATATTGTAGGCATTAAAAAAAGATGAAGATCGATGTAAGTCTTATCCCTCTTCCTGTCTGTTTCAGTCAAGTCAGCGCTCTATGGGACAGCTGTAGATTCCGGTCATTTGACCAGATGGAGGCTCTTCAGCAGAGACAAAATCTCACTATTTATAAATTAATAGTTAATTGGAAGGATCTACAAAATGTGCTTGCAAACCAGGCACACTTTGTAGACCATTCCAATTAAGTATTTATTTATAAATAGCACGATTTCGGCTCTGCTGAAGAGCCTCCGTTCGGTCAAATGACTGGAATCTGCATCTGTCAGCTAGAGGGCAGACCTCACTGAAACAGCCAGGAAGAGGTAACTTTACCACGCGATATCTCTCAAACAATAAAGGTTTGAGAGATAAGAATTACATCAATCTTCATCTTTTTTAATGCCTGCAATATTAAATCAAGTAAAAATTAATATTACTATCTCTTTAATGTGAAATATGCTTGTGAACAAAGGGAAATAGGCTCTGAAAGACCCATATCCCTTTCACCTTGTTATGACATAAATCATGGTGCTCTTGAATGAAAGAGGGCATCCCCTCTCTTATTTAAGGCTGCCATATAATAGTATGAATATTGGGTGATCAGGTCCACCAGTTGGCACGCTGAAATGGACCCAACACATGAGCACATTCCAGTTGTCACATGCTGCGTTAGAATGCATTGTATGAGGTAAGAACTGTCTATGTAAATAGCACCATTAGGGGTAATATATTTCACAAAGGTGACTGTAGAGCTAAAGTTGGCCTTTGCTTAAAAAAATAAATAATAATAAAAAGTGGAATAATTTTTGGGCAATCTAACTGCACCTTTGGAGGCAAAAAAACATCCTTGATTTAAAATGGGCTTTTAATAGTCCTTTAGCATTCAAGATATAAAAAGCACAATTTAAATAAATGGAAAGTTGGAGAATTTGAAGTCTGTGGTTCAGCTGGATTGCCATTGAATTAATCTACTTTTTTTTAAAACATAAGGCCTCAGGACTGCAGATTGAGACCCCCATATATAGAGGTTTGTGCTTTGGCTGTGCAATCAGAAGCAAGCCATAACCAGAATTAATCCTCCATAATACTCTTGTGTGTGCTTACCAGGCAATTGCACTGAACTGCATGCCCCAGGAGAGAGAAGATGCTGGCTTTTGAGGAATTAAGGCCCTCTGAGTACAATTATCTTATTTTAATCTTTAAAGAGGAAATGCTTCTAAATACATAGTGTAATAGATTAAAAAGAAACATATTTACAGCCATCTGTCGTCAGAGACTAAAGATGGTTCACTTTAAAGTAGGGGTGGGTAACCTGCTGGCAGTCTAGTTGTTGTTGCATTACAGCTGCCATCATCCTGCCGGTCACTAGATGGAGCTATAGTCCAACAACATCAGAATGCCCTAGTCTACATTATTTGATGGAAGAGAATATGAGATTATGAAACATATACACACTTTACCTTGTCTTCTAATAAAAACAGATTTGTCCTCCTAGGATCATATGCAGAAAGTGAGAGGACCCATTCTAGAATGAACCAAGTGTACCACAGGGAGTTAATAGAAATTATTCAAGTTCCCATTGATTTAATCCTTTGATTGCCAGAGGGGTGCCAACGCGCACTGTAAAGCAATGCAGAGATCTCCCCTGTGACACTCAAAGGGTTAAAATGGGGCTCTTAAAGAGATAGTAACACTTAATAAGTAAATATATATTGTAGGGTTTATCCTTCTGAGTAAAACAAGACCACTCCCACTGTTGTGAGGTGTTTTATTCAAAAGTTATTACAGCTCAAACTTGAGTTATTAGATGCAGTATCTCAGTGGCCTGAAATTGTATAGTGGCTCTGTTGCTACACCATCCTATCGACAGCTCTGGTCAGTTGACCATAAATCTCCATAGGATGGTGTAGCAACAGCGCCACTGTATAATTTCAGGCCATTTAGATACTGCACCTACAAAATAAAGTATGAGCTTCAATAACTTTTGAATAAACACCCCTAAGCAGTGAGAGTACCCTTGTATTACTCAGGGGGATAAGCCCTACAATACATATATATTTTCACATATTATGTGTTACTATTACTTTAACCCTTTAAATACTAGAAAGCTCTCAAACACGTTGCTTCGGATTAGCCCCATATAAATCAGTGGGCGTTTGCGAAGCAATGAATTGGTGACCTCTTTAGCATTCAAAAGGTTAAAAGCTTCATTTCAATCAAATGGAATTTTCATTAATCCCCTGCAGCGCAGTTGGTTTGATTCAGAATTTCATGTCCTTTTTTGTGGATAACGTACCTAATGTCATGTAAGGAAGTCAGTTTTATTACACATATACCTTCTGTGTAAGTGAATAAGTCCGCTATCCATCATTATTATGTGCGTTGCCTAATACATGTGCAAATGCAGGCACAGCTGTCACTTTACATTGTCTTTTATTTCCTGGTGCTTTATTACTCTGCAGTATCCTAGTCCTCTAGATGCTGGATTTGTCCTCTTTGATGTCACCGCTTTCCAATACCCCTCTGTTTTGCCAGCTCCTTTCATTATAGACTTCATTGAGCATGTCATTTTAGGGGCTCTCTTCATCCTTGCGAATTCCTTTTGATCTCTAGCAGGTGTTAGAACCTTGAACTATAATTGTTTATGATCACAAGCTACTGTGTGCGTAACAGCACGTGCGCAGTAGGGATTCGCAGAACGGGCTGATCTGGAGCGGAGAGCTCCGGAAGGCTCACAGCCTGTCTGTGCTCCCAGCTCCGGGGCAGGAGCATAGGAGGCTGGGTGACAAACTGTCACCCAGGGCTTCCGCTGCTACCCCGGAGCCGGGAGCACAGAAAGGCTGTGAGCCATCCAGAGCTCCCCGCTCCGGATCGGCCTGTTTATACGGGCTTTGTAACTAGTAGTAACATAGTTGTTGAGGTTGAGAAAAAAAAAAAAAGACATGCGTCCATCAAGTACAGCCCATGCCACATCACCCCTGTTGATCCAAAGGAAGGAAAAAAATTTAAGCAATTTCCAATTAAGCCCCAAGTAGGTAAAACTATTCTTAGCCGACTACAATTGGCTGATATTTCCCTGGATCAACATCCAATCTGCTTTGAAACAAATTGTCATATGCTTCTCAGTATTGTTCCGGGCTAGAAAGGGATCCATTATTTTTTAAAACAACTACAGTATCTGCAACCACAGCACCCAGAGGGAACGTATTCCATAACCTTTATCACTTTAAAGGGATAGTACTACTTAAAATGTAAAAAAAAAAAAAAAAAAAAAAAAATATGTAGTAGGGTTTATCACCCAGAGTAAAACAAGAGTATTCCCACTGCTGAAAGGTGTTTTATTCAAAATTTATAACTGCTCAAAGCTGAATTTCTCTGTTGTTCAATATAGGTTACTGGTAACTTTTGGAAGGCAACCGCCTCTTTAAGTAGGCAGGACCAATTCTTGAAAAGAAGTGCAGGGTGGAGCCTTCCTCCTCTCCTAGCTGGTCCCCTCCATTAAGATTTGTTCCTTGACGAAGCAAGGCATGAGAACAGTTCTGCTATAGTTTTAGCTTATTTATTATTTTTCTGTTCGGTATGGAGTACCAACCATTAGGCGGATTACCATCACTGACATTCCCAAGTTGGATAGCTCAGTTTCCAGGTGCTGTGTTGTGGACCTGTCAGCCCTGATAGGGAAAAGCTTATGTAGCATGTTTTTTCCCTGGAAGTTGCACACTGAGGCTTCTTCTTTAGCAAATGGTAATCTGAAAACAGAAGGCCTGCTAAAGAGATGGGCAACCCTTTGATTGCTGAGGTCCACATGTTCCATGCTTCCCCTCCGCACAGGGGTCTCCTTTAGAGTTCCTACTGCATACTTCTGCACTCATTGGGTTTATCTGTATGTCTGTGGGGTTTGGAGCAATTGGGTTTCTGTGGTAAATTTACCCTTTTACTGCTGGTTTGGGCACTTTTGAGGGGTTTATTGCACTTTCACTACTGGGTCCAGTGTTTATTCCATCATTTTAGTGTTTGCTGATGCCTTTTGCACTGTTACCACACTTTTTGAATTTTTCGGTTTATCTGAGTTCTTTACCGCATAGATGCCATGCTCCATTCACCTCTATGGGACTTTACAGTTTGGGACATATCTCTGCAACTGCTCAATGTAGCGACTTTAGAGATGGCTTATTTTGTTTGTCTGCCCTTGTTGTATCATCTGGTTAACATTCTGAGTGTTTTGGTGGGGGGGCTCAGGGGGCTTCGGGCACTGTTTGGTATACTTTTAAAGGGAAAACTACATTTCCCATGAGCACTTGCTTTACACACGTTTCTGATTGGGTCCCGTCACTGAAGCCATTTTCTGCCTTCCTTCATGAGTCCTACACAGGGCTTGAGCTCTCCTCTCCTCAGCAGTTTAACCCTTCGCCTACCAGATAAGTGCATTTTAGCTATTTCTGGGGTGAAATACTTAATCTTAGACACTGTATTTGGGCCACTACTAAAGAGACCTAAGGTCTACCTTACAACTACTTCCATCCCAATTACCGGGGGTCTTCCAGTCCTGGCAGCCCCCTACTTCTATCAGGTCTTCCTTACCTAAGCCACAGGGTGTACCTGATGTATCCGACTCCTCTGAGGAGGAACC
This sequence comes from Rhinophrynus dorsalis, assembly GCA_037306005.1. Lineage (NCBI taxonomy): Eukaryota > Metazoa > Chordata > Amphibia > Anura > Rhinophrynidae > Rhinophrynus > Rhinophrynus dorsalis. Next base: position 74,698,229 of record CM074721.1, on the reverse strand, counting down.
GTAGGTGGACTTGGATGAATGTTTTGCGGTGGTATCCTCCCAGTTCTTTGGGGACCCCTTTGAAGCTGACCCTGATCCCACTGCTGAGGTCCTGATCAGGGCAGTACTTGCTACGCTGAACATTTCCCTGGTCTCTGAGACTCCCTTGTACGCCCCAGTTTCTAGACTTTCTAAGTCCGCTGTTCAGCCTGTTGCGGACGGTTCTGTCCTTAAAGATTGGACTGACAGGAAGCTTGAGGCCTTTCTAAAGGCCATCTTTGCTGCTGCAGGCACTTCATTGCATCCCTCATTTGCCACTGCTTGGGTGAACAGGACCATTGCCGTTTGGACTGAACAGCTCACTGTGGCTGTCCGTCAGGGTGCTCCCACTGCTGATCTATTGCGGCTTCTGGCCAACATCTCTGAAGCTCAGCATTATGTTTCTGTAGCTATCTTTAATGCCATCTGGTTGGTGGCTAGGGTTCCCCGGGCCCCACACTCCTCCTCCAAGCCCAAGCAACAATGGTGGTCCAAGCAGTCCTCCATCAAGCCCAAGACCTCCAAACCTTCTTTGAGATGACTCGCTGAACCCTGGACCCTACGTGCCAGTGGGTGGCCGTTTGTGCCACTTCCTTAATGTCTGGACAGACACCGTGGTGGATCCGTGGGTTTTTCAGGTAGTCTCGGAGGGCTACAGAATCCCTTTCACTTCTCTTCCTCCATTCCGGTTCTTTCCTTCTCACACACCTCAGGGAGCGGAGAAGCGCCATTTCTTCAACGGCGCCATCCAGACCCTTTTAGACAAGGAGGTTCTGGAACCGGTTCCCGAGCTGGAACAGGAGTTGGGCTTCTATTCCAACCTGCTTTTAGTTTCCAAGAAGTACGGCGGCCGTCATCCGATTTTGTACCTCAAGAGTTTCAGTTCCTTCGTGGTCAAGACTCATTATCACCAGGAGTCCCTGAGGATGGTGATCACGGCCATGTCTCCTGAGGAATTTCTCGCATCTCTGGACCTTCAGGATGCATACCTGCATTTAGCCATACATCCAGAGAGCCGGCAGTACTTCAGGTTCGCTTGCGACCAAGGGCATTTTCAGTTTTCTGCTCTTCCCTTTGGTCTGACTACAGCTCCCCAGGTCTTCAGTTGTGTCCTGGGGGCTTTAATGTCTGTCCTACACAGGGTCGGCATCAGAGTCACTCCATACATGCTCCTGAAGGCCCCCTCTGTGGAACTCCTTCACCAGCAGGTAGAGGACTGCATTCATGTTCTCACCCATCATGGATGGATCCTCAACATTGACAAGTCTGATTTAGCACTGTCCCAGAGACTGGTGTTTCTGGGTCTTCTCTTCAACACCAAGCAAGGCATGGTGTTTCTCATGGACAAGGTGGCTCACCAAATCACCAGCAAAGTGTCCACGGTCTTAGCTTCCAATCCAGTTCCTGCCAAGAAGTTGACCTCTCAAGTGGGGAATTCATTTCCACCGTAGAAGTGGTTCCATTTGATATGGCTCATACGAGGGAACTTCACAGGTTTGTGATCCAGATTTACAAGGGCAAGACGGATCTCCTACGGATGACAGTCTCTCTACCTCTACATGTGGAGCTGAGTCTGTCATGGTGGCCCAACCTCTCCTATCTCCTGAAGGGTAGGCCCTTCCGTATATCCTTCTGGACAACTGTGATGACGGATGCCAGCCTATCCAGCTGGGGACCAGTTCTGGGTCACATGAACACCCATGCTTGGTGGTCTCTCCTTCCCATCAATGTCCTAGAACTTTGAGCAATATTTCATGCTCTCCGGTACTGGACGTTCAAGCTGAAGGACTGCCCAGTACAGCAAGACGGTACAAGACATCTCGCAGCTTGGCTGGAAGTCAAAGCTATTTTGTCTTGGGCAGAAGAACATGTTCCTGCCGTATTCGCAGTTCATATTTCTGGTGTAACCAACATTCTGCCAGACTTCTTAAGTCGACACACAGTGGACAGACTGGGAACTGCATCAAGATGTGTTCAGCCTCATTGTTCAAAAGTGGGGACTTCCTTGCATCGATCTAATGTCGACAAGGCACAATTGGAAGGTCCCGTTGTTCTGCTCCCATTGGAGCTCAGGCAGTGGATGCCATGTCAATCCCATGGCAGTTCCCTCTGGCGTACTTCTTTCCTCCCATTCACACGCTTCACAGGGTGTTGCGGAAACTGCGTCTGGAGAGTTCTCCAGTGATTCTGATTGCTCTGTACTGGCCTCGTCAGGCTTGGTTTCCGGAGCTTCTGGATTTCTCTGTGGCGGAGCCCTTCCGGCTTCCCCGCCATTAGGATCTTCTTCTACAGGGATACCTGTGGAAGGAGGCTGTGGGCCATCTGGGTTTTAACAGCATGGAAATTGAATCCTCAGTGTTGAAGAAGAAGGATTTTTCTTCGGGTGTGGTTGCCACTATGCTTAGTTCCCGCAAGTCTGTTTCCTCTAAGGTGTACCATAGAGTTTGGTCCACTTTTCTCTCTTGGTGTGCTGATAGGGATCTTTCCTGTGACTTTGATCTTCCTATGAACCTGTCTTTTTTGTAGGATGGGGTAGATAAGGAGCTCAGCTTGAGTTCCCTGAAGGTCCAGACCTCTGCGCTCTCTGTTTTCTTTCAGAGATGCATCGCCATCCTTCCAGATGTCAAGGTTTTCTTTCAGGGCGTGGCTCATGCTTGTCCTGCCTTTAAGAATCCTGCTTCTCAGTGGATCTTAATTTGGTTTTGGGCGTCCTTCAGTGCCCTCCTTTTGAGTCCTTGGCTAGTATTCCTCTACGTCTGCTGACTTGGAAGATGGCTTTTCTCCTGGAAATAGTGTCTGTTCGCTGAGTTGCACACCTTGTCTTGTAAACCCCCTTTTTGGTGTTTCACAAGGATAAGGTGGTTATTCGCACTTCTCAGGAGTTCCTCCCGAAGGAATCAGAAAATCGTGGTGCTCTCTTTCTGTCCTGACCCTACATCTGAGAAGGAAAGGGATCTTCACTTGTTGGATGTGGTGCGCTGCCTTAAGTTCTGTGTGCAACACACTGAGTCCTTTCGTCAGTCTGACTCACTTTTTGTCATTCCTGAGGGTCCCAGAGTCGGTAGACCAGCATCCAAGGTTACCATAGCTTCCTGGATTAAGTCTACTATTCGTAAGGCTTACGAACTGAAGAAGAAGCTTGTTCCATTTTGTGTCATGGCTCATTCTGCCTGGTCTTTTGGAGCCTCTTGGGCCTATAAGAATCAGTCCTCAGCTGATCAGTTGTGCAAGGCAGCCACTTGGTCATCTGTGCACACCTTCTCTGAGCACTACTGTGTTGATGTCCTGGCATTGGCCGATGCCAGCCTTGGTAGGAAGATCCTGGAGGCAGTCTTGCCTGTCTAGGGTCTTCCTTGTCTCTTCAGTACTCCTTAACTGTTGAGCCCGGTTGTCTCTAGTTCTCTGTACTGTGTTACCGTTCCTGGTGTGTTATACCCCAGTTTTGTGTCCGTTGACACTTTATTGCTGTTTGTAGGGCTACTTTATGATCTGATGGTTCATATATTCTCTGTTGACTTGGGGACCTGCGCCTGGTCCTTACCTTACTTCCCACCTCTGGGAAACTCAATATTTGGATATCCCAAAGTTACCAATAACCTATATTGGACGGCCAAGCAATTTGTACCCCCCCTTCCGGGTCCTTAATGGGTTAAATGGCATGAAACATGAAAAAATATATGTAAAGCTCAGTCTTTTACTTGTTAAACCTTTGAGTGCCAAAGAGGTCTCTTAATCCCTGCTAGTCTCACCCTTGACTGTAGCAGCCACTGCTACTGGCACATTAAATAGTAATAGATGCAAATAAATGGCACTCCTGTTATTATGTATAGTGTGTAGTATATTAATACTAGTCGATTTGTAGTTCGCCTGTAATTTAACTATAAAGTGTCCACCTCCTGCCCCTTTTACCTCTTTTTAGCTGCCTCTCCTCAGATGTAGAATGCGATCATTGGACTGGATAGCTCACAGCAAGAGACAATCTTCATCCACTGAGTATAAGGTAAACCCTCATTCCCTTGACGAAGGAGGGCAGGATTTTCCTTATGCTTACTGAAGATTGTCCCTCACTGCTCTCCATCAGGACCGGCATGAGAGGCAGCGTTACGTAGGGAAAAGGGGCAGGAGGGGGATATTTTTTATTAAATTCCTGATGAACTACAAATTGGCTAGTATTGATACTCCTCTCTACATGGACTACAAACTATGAGCATTAATCGGACCTCTGTTTATTTGCATCTATTACTATTGCTTTAAAGGGATAGTAATGTTTAACAATACAAGCAGCTGCAATTAATCTTCATAGTATTTGGGCCATGGAGAGTGTTATTTCAATACTGTCAGAGTTGTAGTTCAAGGGTAATTGAATGATAAAGTATCCCCCTCCCGCCCCTTTTACTGATGTAACACTGATCACCTCAGATGGAACACAGAGAGGGACAATCTTCAGTGAGCATAAGGAAAAACCTGCCAAGGGGGGCAGGGTTTTCCTTATGTTCACAGTAAGAAGATTGTCCTGTGAACTGTCTGGTCAAGAGACCAGATTCCACATCTTAGGGGAGGCAGCTTACACTAGGTAAAAGGGCCGGGAGGGGGATACTTTATCATTCAATTACTCTTGAACTACAACTCTGACAGTATTGAAATAACACTATACATGGCCCAAATACTATGAAAATTAATCGGAGCTGCTTTTTTTGTGAAACATTACTACCCCTTTAAGTGCGTTTATAATGCTACTACTACCAGAAGTGTGAGTAGTAATGGTTAAGTAGTAAAATGATACACATTGGTTGATATACTAAAAAAGTGGAACTATTCTGAAACAAACCAAGTACACCACAGGGATCAGATATGCATCCTCCGTTATTTAAAATTTATCTTTAACCCCATGAATGCTAGATAAATCTCCAATGCATTGCTTTTAAATCAATGAGAATTTGAGGTATTTTACTTGTCCGCTACTGTGTCCCCTACCTAGAATTGCTCTACATTTACTTATTTATTTTGAACCTAAGGCTTTAATTTTTTTTTCTCATTATGATACAGGTTCAGATCACAAGTTCCTTGTTGAGCAAAGGAAATCCTCTCCGGAGATCAGCCTTAGACTGGAGACCGGACCAAGCGCTATAAAGCACTCTGTACTCGCTGCAGAAAATGGCTTCCTTCAGTGCCGAGTAACAAACTTCAGTTCAGAGTTCCTCACATCTACCCTAGATAACATTAGACATTTTGTTGAAGACGACTCTGTCCCAGAAATTATGCCAATGAAAATCCAAGTTCAGAATGCCAGGATACATCTTAAGGTCTGTAAACGAAACAGAATGTGAGATACAGTTTTCATGAGCCCTTATTTTTCTTTACCCTTAGTTTCGCACATGAAAAGACTGAATCACTAATGTTTGCCACCAAGTATCCTACACCCTCCCACCTTCCTCTTCTCTTGCTATCGGTCTCCCCTTTTCTCTCTTTAACCCCTCAAAGGCCAGTGGGGTGTGCAACACATTGCTTTACAATTAGTTGCTCATCCCTCTGATCCTTAATGGGTTAACACTTTCTTCTACTTTGACTACCACTGCGGAGTATTTGTAATTGGTTTTTGTTACCTTGGCAAAACTTTCAGAAAAGAAGATATCAAAAAAAAAAAAAAAAAAAAAAAATATATATATATATATATATATATATATATATATATATATATATATATATATATATATATATATATATATATATATATATATATATATATATATATATTTGCCCTGAGGAAGGTCCATACAGGATCGAAAATGTTTGGCATGGATGCAATAAAGTGATAACTTTTTTCTGAACTTTTGGAGCAGTGTGCTGTCTCGTGCAAGGCTAAGAAGTTTTCACAGGCTGAGTACATCTTAATATCCATTATTATTTTATTATGGGATGTGCACGTACATAATTTAATAGGTGTTTAATTCTGTGAGTGCCACTGTCTGAAAAATTTGTGTGTGTATGTATATATATATATATATATATATATATATATATATATATATATATATATATTATGTTTGCTAGGATGTTTGTCAGAAGCCGTCATGTGCAGTAGAGACTGCCTGAATGCACAGAATGCTGGGAGAACAGATTTAGCTGTAATGTAAGAAAGTTTTTTACTTCACTTAGAGGGTGGTATATAAGTGGAATAGCACGCCAGTGGAAGTGGTAAAGGTTAATACAGTGACGGAATGTAAGCAGGCATAGGATAGGCATAAGGATATCCTGAACATAAGAGAAGACCAAGAACCAAATAAGATTTGAGGTTTTTCTATTAGGAAAATGGGCAGACTAGAGGCTATATTCTGTTAAGGGTGCTAATTTTATCACTGTTTTTATCTCCAGTTTTCCCCATAGACTTCCATGGGAAAATGTTTGATAAAATGGTGTTAACATTTAGCACCTGCAATAGAATCTAGCCCTAGATGGGCCGAATGGTTCTTATCTGCTGTCAAATTCTGTGTTTCTGTGACAGTGAGCACACTGAATCTCTTGTTTCCAGAGAGGATTCTGTCAGGAACTGTGAAAGCGGGGATAGTGATACAATGTAACACCAGATCTGTTGAAGAAAAGTCTGTCTTCACTGTCCTGACACCAGTGTTAGAAATCAGGCTGTCTCATGTGGCTTTTAGAGGATTCTACTTTAGCCACAACAGTTTCTCTGGTGAAGTAGAAAAAAGGGCATGGGTCTTAACTACAATATGCAGTTTTTTCACACTAAAAGCACATATACCCTCTCTTTAGTCTAACAGCATAACCCACCATCACACTGTCACTCATCAGGCTTAACCCCTTGAGTGTCAGAGGGGTACTCAATGCATTGCAAACCTCTCTGACATTCAAAAGGTTAAAGACAAAAATATCCCCTAAATCTATTTCTAACCATAATTATAACCCAAAATCTACAAATGAACCAAAATATAATAATTTTATTAATATTATGTTCTAAGATAAATTTTAAAGGGCAATTATCATGTTTTAGCAATTCTGTTCCTATGGGAACAGACTTGGTAAATACACTCTGTGTGCAGCTCCCAAACGGCTTGTCATGGCTATGCTGGGAGGGGGGTCAGAAAATTGCCCCCATGGCTGGCAGCAGGTGGGAAGGCAACCAGGAAGTCAATAGGTCACAGCTACAAAGCTTGCAGGTTGTAATAGTTGTTACTATAGACCTCTAGTGTGAAGCTTGAATGCCCTTCACTAGGAACTATGGAGGCTGTCCACACTGCCCAACGAGTCTGAACTGCAAGACTTCACAGTCTTACTGTTGAGTCTGTCTGGCAGGACCAGAGAGGGAAAACCAGGGGTCTTCTTTCAGACCTTATTCAGCTTCCCCGCAGATCCATGGGGCTCATGGTAGAGCAGGCATGCCAAAATGGTACTATTGAGGCGATAGTTGCCCATTAAATGTCATTGTAACCCCAAAATTAGCCTTAACTATAAACCCTACCCCATAAACAAACTAACCCAAATCAAAAAATTTTTATATTAATTTTATAATTCAAACTCTCGCCTAAATATAATCCAAACTCAAAAACTGACCATGAGTTTAATAGAAACCCTAAAAGCACTCCTATTCCTAAAAAACCCTAAGAATAAATGTAATCCAAACACCACACACACACACACTCGTACAGAGTCAGACCCGCAGAAGCGCACTCAGCGTCAGATGCACACACGCGCACACATAGAGTCAGATGCATTGAGGCAGTAAGACGCGCACACGCAGAGTCAGAGGTGTACATGCGCACTCAGACAAACACTGGCACTCGTGCGCACTCAAATACACATACGCTCATTCAGACACACGCACACTTCTACACACGCACATTCAGACACACGCGCATTCAGACACACTCACACGCACACTCGGACACACGCCCAGTCAGAGACACATATGCACAGTCAGAGACACTCACACACTCAAATCATAATATCCCCTTTGACTGTTGCCTTAGTTCAATAGGTAGCATATTCTTTCATGTCTAAGGTGGTGGAAATGACAGATGTGGGCAGTTTTTTCAGATTGTAATGGGCAGAGTGCCTGAGCCTAGTTTATAGATTTAAGAACCAGTGGGGTGCACATTGAATTGTGCATTGTGCAATGCCTCCTTCAGTTAGATAAACTACCAAAAGCTGTAATGTCTGCCTCCACGGACATGACATCCAGAAATGATTGAAGATCTCATCTCTTGCATCAGGGCACAAGGGCAAAATTAATAGGGCACATTAGGATTGTGCCTGTAGTAAGGTAACTTGGGGATTACTATTAGGAGGTGTTACTACTTTAATAATTTATGTATATTTTTGGAATGAGTTACCTTTTTCCTAAACAAATATATTTCATTTTGTTCTCTATAGGATGATAGTCCTCGTAATAATAATTTGGATCCTGAACCAGATCCGGTGGTTCTGAATATTGAGAATCTCTTTCTTGAGAGATGTGATGATGGAGCATTCTATATAAGGGGTATGTAACAACTGGTGACAGTGTATAATGCAGTATTTCAGTCTTGTAAATCTAAAACAGTGACTACCTGATTTCTACCTGGACGTCCAAATCAAGGCCAGGAGCCATTTTCTGCCTTTGGTTATGGTCATACCCGACAACTTCATCCTCCCTGCCCCTATAGAGAGATGTAAATGATACGATTCTCATCGTAAAGGGATGGGGCTTAATCCAGTGGGCATTGTTTATCATTCTTGTGTCTTAAGGTGGATGGAAATGAGGACGAGTGGGCGGGAAGTAAGAGAAGTGGGCAGAGATTCTGTGTAAACTCACTACCACTGGAGAAACCGCCTCTGTCCCAGAGACCTGGTAATTAACCCTACAAACCGGTGTCTCCAGGACAGATCCGGGGAGTTCCCAGCTATGTGTATGGTTAGTTCGGTCCTTCATGGAAATCCCATTAACAGATATCTGACTTACTGGAAAAAATAATATTTAACAGCTCTTTAGTAATCAGTACTTATTTAAACATTAAATGTCTGCCTAACACTCCCTAATAATAACCCCCACTTTTCTTTCAATGAGCAGAAAATCCTAATTGCCCCTATGACTTTTGCCCTTGTACCTTAGTTCAATACATAATGTTTTCAATCAGTCCGGGATGCCAGGGCCATGGCGTGGGACATGTCAGTTGCTGGCAGGATCACAGGACACAAACTCACTGCCCATAGTAGTCTTAAACCTTTACTTGACCATAAGTGTGTGTGTGTGTGTGTGTGTGTGTGTGTGTGTGTGTGTGTAACAAATTGCTTTGTAATGCTATGCATGCCCCTCTGGTCCTTGAAGAGTTAAGTAGGATCATATACTTTGGCTGCTTCAGTTTGGGGAAAAAAAATACTGCTTAATAGGCTATAGTTTAACCCATTGGATGGTACAAAGATATGTAAAGCAATGCGAAGCAATTGTCTATTAACCAAGGTTAAAGCTTTTATATTCCTTGTTTGTTATAGCCCAAGGAAATTTTCTGTGCCAAGAAATGGTGGATGGGACTGAGGGCGGAGTCATGTGAGGAGTAGGGGTGTAGCCATGGGTGGAGCGAAGGGAGCTTTGCTTAGGGGAAGTTATTGTTCTGAGTTTTTAGTGTTCCTTTAACCCTTTGAGTGCCCCTCAAGGGTTAAACAGAGTAGGCACGATTAGGAACATGTGTATACATCTGATAAACAAATCCACTGCATTGCAATAGGTTTTATCACCAGAGCGACTGATGACTTGCCAGGACCGTCCTGGCACGTCACGGAGGTTTGTGATCACAGAGCGGCTGCAAGCCGCACTGTGATCACAAAACATGTTGTGGGGAAAAAAAGAAAAAGTGCCATGTTCCTCTACAACGCCCCACCCCTGGACTGCGCAGTCCTTAAGGGGTTAGCAAAGACCGATGCAATGCTAAAATTTAATAAGATTTTATATGTTTATTAAAAGTTAAAGATGCCCAACTAGGAACAAACCTGCAATACAAATTTGCAGGCTCTATAGATATGGTGTCCTACCCAGGGTGCAATCTCTTTTATCCCACTACTGCCTTACGCAGAGAGGAAATAACCTAAAGCGTATCATATTGGTCCTGCCATTACAGCAGTCGAACCATGAAATGCTAGGCAATTCCTCTCTGAACAAGAGAAGCCGCCAACCCAGGCGTACCTTTCTGCCTTGTTGGGCCTCATCAGTGAGGTATAGCTCATCTCAATAAGCACTGTGAGCAAGTGGTCCAGTGCTGGCTTCCCCCTATTACCCTTGGGGTGGCTAATCTCAAGGATAATTTGCATATGTATATTAAAAGCTACACTTCACCAACGAGGCCCAGACAAGGCCAAAACTTACGTCTGGGGTTGACAGCTGTTACGGCAGGATCAGCATGATATGCGTCAGGATATTTCCTCTCTGTGAAAGGCACTAGTGGGCTAAAAGAGACTGCACCCTGGGTAGGACACCACTCCTAGAGAGCCTGCAAATTTGTATGGCAAAAATTTAGTAAAGTTGATACCTTTATTGGCTAACTAAACATATTTAAAATGCTCAATTTGTATTGCAGACTCGTTCCTATTTGAGCATCTCTGACTTCCACTGTACAAGATCTTACATGTGTGTTGTTTTTTCTGTTAGGTTCTCCAGATCAAAGCACTGACAATTCTCTGAGTCGCAACGAATCCAATAGTATCGGTCCGCTTAATTGTGGTATTTCCAAAAACATAAATTCTAAAACCGGATGTACAAAATGCACACAGACACATTCACCTTGTCTTGATCTTCCAGAGCCCCTGGAAGTGAAAAGCAGCAGCCAGGCTCGGAACACTGCTAATATCAGCAGAGAACAGGTTTGATACATTTTTATCATTATTTTTATGTATACACTAGCAATATTGGCACAGCTTTGCCTGTGTGGTTAATAAAATAAATACCCCCCCCCCAAAAAAAAAAAAGTCCCATGCAGTTGAATGCATGGCCAAGTATATATAGAATGTTATGCATGTCTGGTAGTAATAGGGTTACAAAAATTATTTTATGTGTGTGTGTGTGTGTGTGTGTGTGTATATATATATATATATATATATATATATATATATATATATACTAGCAATGTGGGACGGCGTTGCCCGTCATGTCATGACCGTTGGGCGCATGTGTGTGAAATGCAGACACACTGAAAAACACAAACACACAGGCAGACACATACCATACATCACAAGTGTCCCTCTTTAGGAGGGGCAGTCCCTCTTTGAGGGCCAAATCCCTCTGTCCCTCTTTCCCACCCTGTTGTCCCTCTTTTTAGGAGGTCAGACTGCGTGCAGGTCCGGCTCCACCTATAGGCGAGATAGGCGCCGGCCTAGGGTGCACACGTACTGGGGGCGTGGGCATGCAGCGGAGAAGAGCTGCGCCTGCACACACCACGCCGGGAACCACAACACAGTCAGGTCTGTGTCGCTACTGCGCTCCCTCATTGGGTCGGATCTTTAGTAATGCAGAGCGCGCTGGGAGTCACGATCTCCCGCCGCGCTCTGCATTACTGAAGAGAAGACTGCGCGGGAGCTATAGGTATTTGATAGGGGGCAAATTGGAGCTGAGGGGGCATAGTGGAGCTGCTGGGGGCAAGTTGGAGAGGATGGGGGGCAAAGTGGAGATGATAGGGGCAAGTTGGAGCGGATGGGGGGCAAAGTGAAGCTGAAGGTGGGGCAAAGTGGAGCTGAAGGGGGGCAAAGTGGAGCTGGTGGGGGCAAGTTGGAGCGGATGGGGGCCAAAGTGGAGCGGATGGAGGCAAGTTGGAGCGGATGGGGGGCAAAGTGGAGCTGTTGGTGGCAAGTTGGAGCTGAGGGGGCATAGTGGAGCTGGTGGGGGCAAGTTAGAGTGGATGGGGAGCAAAGTGGAGCTGATGGGGGCAAGTTGGAGAGGATGGTGGGCAAAGTGGAGCTGATGGGGGCAAGTTAGAGCGGATGGTGGGCAAAGTGGAGCTGCTGGGGGCAAGTTAGAGCGGATGGTGGGCAAAGTGGAGCTGCTGGGGGCAAGTTGGAGCTGCTGGGGGCATAGTGGAGCTGGTGGGGGGCAAAGTGGAGCTGGTGGGGGGCAAAGTACAGCTGATAGGGCCAAAGTGGACCTGATAAGGGGCAAGTTGGAGCTGGTGGGGGGCATCTCCAGACCAGGGGCAGACTGGCCCAGGGGGCAGAGAGAGGACAATCATGAAAAGAGGTGGGGTATAAGTAGGCGGGGTATAAAGGGGTGGGACACAAGGGGCGGAGAGAAATGGGCGGCAAAATTAGGTTTTCCCTAGGGTGGCAAAAATCCTTGCACCAGCCCTGACTGTGTGGTGTGTATTACTTTGCTCTACAGCAATAAAGCAATAAACTTCAGTATATGTGTTTATACATTAGTGTGTGCAAATAAAATACTTTGGTCTCGCACTAAATCATTTATTCACTTACATAAATAGCCAGCAATAGGTCATGAAATAACCTAAAAATTCTTACTAATGCCCTGCCCACCAGCCACGCCCCCAACAATATCGCCTAAAACTAAAGTGTCCCTCTTTGGCCACGTGAAATGTTGGGAGGTCTGCACATACACACCGTGAGCGGCAGAAACATGCAAAAGACACGCACACACACAGACAAACCGGAGATGCACACATGGACACACATATGTAACAGAGATGTACACAAACACACGCAACATATATGAGCAGAAACACATGCGCTCGTGAGTTGTGCACCCCTCTGGCACTCAAATGGTTAATGTATAGAGAGGCATGTCAGAGATAAATAGCAGTGGGAAGTGTATTCATACCTGGGAACTGATTTGTGTAGTCCCTGGAGGGGACTGATGTGGTGCTGATGTGGAGAGACAAATGGGGCAATCTGGGTTAAAAGTGGGTGGGGCTTAATCGTGAGTAGGGGGCGGGGCTTAACATAAATGTTGAAAAGTGTTAGTAATAGGCTGGGGAAGGAGGAGAAGTGGGAGGGAAATGCAAGTTTACAGTGTGAGGAGTTTGAACACACTCCCTGAGGGGTAAAACTTGATACACAACCCTGTGGCAGTCAGTGGGTTAAGTGTGAATCTGATGGCTGTCTGTCCTGTGTCTTGCATGGCAAATGATGACAGTGAAGAAATAATTCAGCAATGAGGGCCTACCTTAACCCTTTGAGTGCCATTTTGTTCCTCAGTGGCTGTAGTACAGGTCCTGCTGAGGCCACTGGGAGTCAGGGTGAGTGACTGTGTGTCAGCCATATTTCTTTCTGGCTGTGTGTGTGTGGTGGTGCTGTGTGAGTGGGGCATGTGTGTGTAACACCCAGGAACTTTAACTTGTGGAGTCCCTCATGTGGTGTTGATGTGGAGAGAGCAATGGGGCAATTTGGGTTAAAGGGGGTGGGGCTTAATCGTGAGTGGGGGAGGGGCTTAACATAAATATGGAAAAGTGTTAGTTATAGGCTGGGGAAGGAGGAGAAGTGGGAGGGAAATGCAAGTTTACAGTGTGAGGGGTTTGAACACACTCCCTGAGGGGTAAAACTTGATACACAACCCTGTGGCAGTCAGTGGGTTAAGTGTGTACCTGATGGTTGTCTGTCCTGTGTCTTGCATGGGAAATGATGACAGTGAAGAAAGAATAGAGCAATGAGGGCCTACCTTAACCCTTTGAGTGCCATTTTGTTCCCCTGGTGCTGCAGTACAGGTCCTGCTGAGGCCACTGGGAGTCAGGGTGAGTGACTGTGTGTGTGTCAGCCATATTTATTTCTGGCTTTGTGTGTGTATGTGGTGCTGTGTGTGTGAGTGGGGGCATGTGTGTTTGGTGCTGTGTGAGTGGGGCATGTGTGTGTGTGTGTGGTGGTCTGTGTGTGTTTGTGTGGTGCTGTGTTAGTGGGGCATGTGTATTTGTCTGTGGTGTAGGAGCAAGTGGCGGCCATATTGTTTTTTTCTGACTTTGATAGTGGGGGCGGGCCAACTCCCTGCATGATTGAATCACCCAATAGGAGTAGTAACTCCTGCTTTATGCCTCCCCTGGGTGTGTTTTGGCAGGCACAAAGTCTTCTTTTATATATATATATATATATATATATATATATATATATATATATATATATATATATATATATATATTATATGAGAGAGAGATAGATAGATATCCTATATTATAATTAGCTACGGATGTTTGTCAGAAGCCGTCATGCTCAGTAGAGACGGCTGCACGTGCTGCAGTCATGCACAGTACAGACTGCCTGTGCCGCGGCTGATACGGAGTGGGGCGCTCCGAATTCAAGATGCGCAGAGAGGACTCCAGGTCTGAATTCGGAGCACCCCTCTCCATATCAGCCGCAGTGCTGGCAGTCTGTACTGCGCATGACTGGAGAGCCGCCAGTGTTGGGTCATGTACACGAGCTCTAAAACTAGTAAAGATATATTACACACACACACAGTGCACACCAGTGCAGAATTTTAGCACATTTTTGGGTAGGAGTGTTGACATCTTTTAAACCATCTACTCATATTGAAGAGTTGCAGTAATGTGACAAACATAGGCCCATCTTTATAAACGGAAACTGGAGTTATTCTGGAGTAAACCATCTGCACCATAGGGGACAAATAAACTTTCCTAAATACTCATGCACTTGAAAAAAGATTTTTTTACTTCTTGGATGCTAGAGAGGTCTCCAGTGCAATGCATTGGAGACCTCTCTAGCATTCAGTGGATTATAAACCCAATTTAATCTAACAGGAATTTTTATTTGATCCCTATGTTGTACTTGGTTTACTCCAGAATAACTCTAATTTTAGTTTATAAATATGAGCCATTGGGGAGATTTATAAAAATGGAGTTAATCGAAAAGAAGCATTAAAATATCTGTAATTGTCTTTGGTAGTATTAAGGACAGTTTAGGAGGACATAACGACGCGTAGTATGTTTAAAAAAATATATGTAGTAAGAAAGTTTGTAAAGAGGTGGCGCAGCGAATTTATAAAGAAATATCCCTAGTTAAGACAATTTAGCAACAGAATTTTCACTAAATATTTAAGGCCATGTCTGACCTGTTCTTATTTTTTGGTCTCCAAATTTATAAATGTAACTAGAATACTTTATAAATACCAACAAAACAAACAAGACCACTTTTTTTTTTTTTTTTTTTTTTCTTCTCCAAATTTCCTCCATTGGGGCTTATTCACAAAAGAAAAGAGATTTAATTCTAGTGCAATCCATCTTCTCCATAGGGCTAAATAAAGTTTCCTTTTGATTGAAATGGGGATTTTAGTCCCTTGTATGCTAGTACATTGAAGATCTCTTTCTCTGTCATCCAGTATGACATACAGTTTCCATGGGGAGGCGACAGCACCTCCCAGTAGACTGGAACATTTCAAGACAAAGTCTTGTAGGTGGAGCCTCCCCTTCTCCTGAGCAGGCTATCCCCTAGCCCCACCTTCCAGTTAGACTTGTTCTAGGCTGAGAACTTTTCTGATTAGTTTTTAGATTACTTTATTGTTTTTCTATGTTAGATATGGGTGTCACAATTCCCCCATTCCTGGCTTCCCCTGGAGGATTGTGCAACAGACAGGAGCTATATTGTGGACCTTCTCTCTCCTAACTTGGTCTCTCTCAGGCTCTGTTCTCATAATGGTAATCTGAAGACAGAAGGTCAAGTTTGGTGAGTAACCCTTTGAGCGCCATCGTCAATTTGTCCCATTGTTCCCCACCATACAGGGGTCATCTTGGAGTCTAGAACTCCTGCACTCATGTTGGGAATCTTGTTCAGTTTGATCCCTGGGTTTTTGGAGCTTGGATGGCTGCATTTATGTAATTAACCCCTTCCCTGCTGGTTTCACTGGTTTTATGGGCTTATTTTTGGCTTTTCCCTTCAGGATCATCATTTTTATTTATCCCTACATGTTCCCTTGGGTATTTGGGTAAATTTAGATACTTTTATAAATTGTGCATTTTTTGGTGTTTTTACGTGCGACACTTGCTCCATTGACGCCTATGGGACAAACTGCTTTGGGACATATCTCTGCAACCGTTTGTCAGACAGTTGAGAGAGGGCTAATTCTTCTTCTTGCCCAACGATCCAGTTTACATCCCCAGTGTCTTGGGGACCTCTGGGGCCCAGCGAGTGCAAATTCAGACGTTGTTAGGATACAGCATTGGGAAAAGACTACAACTCCCAGAATGCCCATTTCCCAGGCTTTCTTCCAATTGGCTGATGGTTTTACAGACACCATTTTCTCTATGCTGGAGTATCCTACACAGAGGCTTGTCTCTCTCTCCTCTCCTTCTCAGATTAACCCTTCACCTGCCAGATAAGTACCTTCTTGTTTTTTCTGAGGTGATTTATTATTCTGGGACAGAGTATTTGGGTTTCATATACTGTTTAGACACCTCTCTTGTTAGAATGTCGGATCCAAAGGGACATGGGGCTCGTCCTAAGGCAAAGGTCTCACTAGAGAATGCTCAGGACACTTATGCCCCTCGTGCTGTGGCCCCCTCTACACCTCCTGGGCCCTCCACCCTTGAACAAGAGCCACCCTGGCTATGGCACAATTTCCTCTATCCCTCTAGGGGGTCCTCCATTCATGGAAACCCCCCACCACCTTCAGGTGTGTGGCCTCTAAGGCCCCAGGCATACCTGCCCTCACTGTATCCTCTGAGGAGAATTCTTTTGATGGTGATACAGAGGAAGGGGAGTGCGAGGAAGAGGATTCTACCTATGCTTTCGGTGACCCCACACCCTCTGCTGAGGGTCTCATCAATGCGATTTTAACTAACCTGCAGGTAAATATTACCCCTGATGTGGGCCATTCTTCTTCTGATGTCTTTCAAAGGTGTAAGAAGTCCTACACAGTGTTTCCACTCAATGCCACTCGGGACCAATTTATACTGGATGAGTGGAAGACGCCAGACAGACGGCTTTCTCTTTCTAAGAGATTCTCTACGTTATACCCCTTTTCAAAGGCAGCTTTGGCTCAGTGGGCTTCGCCTCCCACAGTGGACCACCACCTATTTCCAGACTTTCCAAGTCTACAGCTCTGCCCCGGCTGATGCAGTGACGTTCAAAGTATGACTGACAGGAAGCTCGAGGCTATCCTCAAGTCTAACTTTGCAGTTATTGGTGCCACTCTGCGACCTACTCTGGCATCAGCTTGAGTCAATAGAGCTATTGCTATCAAGGGCAAACAACTTACTGAGGCTGTCAGAAATGGTGCCACTAAGGAGGATCTTTTAGCCCTCTTGGCCAACATGTTAGAGGCTCAGACTTATGTTCCTGAAGCTCTATTTGATGCAGTCAAACTTTCAGCTAAGGCTTCTGCCTTTTCTGTCACTGTTAGAAGCACCATGTGGCTCAAGATTTGGTCTGCTGACCTTTCATCTAAGAAGTCACTGATTTCTCTACCCTTTCAGGGCAAATCTCTTTTTGGGCCTGTACTGAAACAGAATATCAGTAGACAAGAGAACCACAATCCCTCAGGTCTCCAAATGCCCTAACATGGCTAGGAAACAGCATCTTTTTTGTCCCCACCAGAGGCGCAAAGGCTGAATCTGAGCATGTCTCAAACCAGCACCCCGTACCCCACCACCAACCCCAGACAGCAGTGGCACTCCAAGCACGCCAACGCTAAGCCCTAGTCTGCCTCTGCATGACTCGCAGAATCCTGGTCAGCAGCTGCCTGTGGGTGGACAAACGTGCCATTTTTCAACTCTTTGGGCAGAGTCAGTGGCAGACCAATGAATTTGCAGGTGGTTTCGGAAGGGTACCAGATTACCTACAGATTCTTCCAGTCTAGGACTTCCCTGGGCCAGGAAAAGTTGTGACTTTTCAACGAGGTGGTTCAGGGTCTCTTGGACAAGGGAGGTCAGGTTCAGGTTTTTATTCAAACCTGTTCATGGTGGCCAAGAAGGCCTGAGGTGGCCTGAGGGGCTGGGGAGCAGGCCTGGGTCACGTGGGGATCCAGGGCAGGTGGACTTTGGATGAGTCCCTTCAATCCATCAGTGTTCTGGCACTCAGGGCGATTCGGCATGCTCTGGCATACTGGTTCCATCAGTTGAGGGGTTGTCCTATTCGCATCCAGTTGGACAATACCACGGCCGTGGCATACATAAACAAGCAAGGAGGCACAAGAAGTGCTCCCCCTTGGTCAGAGGTCAAGTCTATCTTGGCCTGGGCAGAAGATCATGTTCAAGATGTTTCTGTCTTGTACATTCCAGGGGTGGACAGTGTCCTGGCAGAGTTTTTCAGCTACCAAAGGGTGGACTCCGGAGAGTGGGAGCTCCATCCAGACGTTTTTGACCTGTTGGCGCAACGGTGGGGTGTTCCTCAGATAAACCTGAAGGCCACCGGGAACAACAGGAAGTTACAAATGTTTGTTCCCATTGGGGGGGATTCTCTGGCCATCGTGGTGGATGCTGTGGTGATTCCATGGCTCTTTCATCTGGCCTACATCTTCACTCCAACTCCTCTAATCCCCAGGGTGCTTCGGAAGATTCAGATGGACAATCCAGCGGTTATCACGATTGCCCCCTATTGGACCAGGAGGGCGTGGTTCCCCAAGCTAGTTGCCCTCTCCATTCAGGATCCATTTCCACTGCCACACAGACCGGATCTCCTTTAAGAGTACCTTTGGAAGGAGGACGTGGAGAGCATGGCTTTGACGGCATGACTGTTGAAGCCTCCATTCTGAGGAGGAAAGTTTTCTTTCCAGAGGTGATCTCCACTATGATCAAGGCTAGGAAGCCTGTTTCTTCCAAGGCCTACTAGAGGGTTTTGTTTGTTTTCCATTCTTGGTGTGTAGACAGGGATCTCCTCCCTTTGAGTCCCTTGCTTCCATTCCCCTGCGTCTTCTGATGTGGAAGATTGTTTTTCTTCTAGCCATGGTCTCTGTGCGCAGAGTTACTGAGTTGCAGGCTTTGTCCTGCAAACTACATTTCCTGGTATTCCATAAGGACAAGGCTATTCTTTGTATCTCCCAGGAATTCCTTCCTAAGGTGGTCTCTGAGTTTCACATCAATCAGGAGATTGTTGTACCCTCGTTTTGTCCTGATCCCAAATCTGACAAGGAGAGGGATCTACACTTGTTAGATATGGTACGCTGTCTTAAATTCTGTGTGCACCGTACTGAGTCTTTACGCAAGACTGATGCTTTGTTTGTCACCCCTGAGAGTCCTAGGGCAGTTGCGGCTGCGTCCATGGTCACTATTGCATCCTGGGTTAAGTCTGCCATTTGCAAGGCTTACAAACTCAGGAAGAAACCTGTTCCCTTTCACATAACAGCACACTCCACCAGGTCTGTTGGGGCCTCCTGGGCCTACAAGAATCAGGCCTCTGCTGAACAGCTGTGCAAGGGAGCGACTTTGTCATCCGTTTACACCTTCGCCAAGCACTATGGTGTTAACTTTTTGGCTTTGGCAGGAAGGTTCTTCAGGCAGTTTTGCTTGTCTAAGGACCTACTCCTTACTGTTTTTTAACTGGTTGAGTCCGGTTGGCTCTTGTTATTGTGTGCTTTGCTATTGTTCAGTATCCGTTGACACTTGGTTATGTCTGGGCTGTTCCTAGTTCAGAATCGTCCTAGGGAACTTTGGTATCATGGAGACTAGTGCTTGGTCCTTTCATTTTTCTTCCCACCCTGGGAGCTTAATGTTGATATATTCCCATTTTACCTGTATGTCATATTGGATGACGGAGAACAGAGGATTTTAGTCTTGCCTCTTAAATCCTTTTCTCAGTCCATATGACACACAGGTCTCCCAGCCAGTGAAAGGAGCCACGCTTGGTCTCACATCGCTAGACGTGGGAGTCCTCTTGGGTCTTGTTGCTCAGGGGAGCTTACCTTCTTTCTTGCTGTCCTATTTAGTGAGCTTGTCTCGAGTCTAACTGGAAGACGGGGCTAGGGGATAGCCTGATAAGGAGAAGGGGAGGCTCCACCTACAAGACTTTGTCTTGAAATGTTGCAGCCTACTGGGACGAGCTGTCGCCTCCCCATGGTACCTGTATGTCAAATGGACTAAGAGAAAAGGATTTAACAGGTAAGACTAAAATCCTCTTTTATTATGCAAGTGGTTAAAAATCCCATGTGAATCATTAGGAATTTGTTGAATTTCTATTTTTTGTCTATAGTGCAGTTGGTTTGCTCCAGTATTATTCCTTTTTTCTTTTGTGTATAAGACCCTTAGGTTGGTGTTTAACCCGTGTGAGCTGCAGCGCAATGTGCTGGATACCCCTCTGACACCCAAAGAGTTAATAATGTAAAAGGGTGCAGTTGTTATTGCTCTTTATGTCTGTGGAGGTCACCGCACACTCAGCATACAAGCTTGCCCAGTCAGCTGCTCCCCTCCTTGGACTCTTGTCCTGGATACTCTGGATCAGGCAGGAGGTAGAAAAAGATGGCCACTACTCTCTGGTAGATGGGTGAGGCAAGTGAATTTTGCTCTTGCAGTGGCAGGGATGAGGATCAGCAGACAACTCCCCTCCAGGGATCCCCTCCAGAAATACAGCAGAAACTTGAATTGTGGAGGGTGAAACACACTGCTTATATACATTTCCAGACACTCTAATCAAGATTAGAATGCAAACTATGGCTTGGAACGCTTGACCAATCAGGGAATGGCCTACATTAACAGACACTCTTATCAAGATAAGAGTACAAACTAGGGCTTGAAAAATGGCCATTCTAACTGGACTATAGATATCCTCCCCTGAATGATCAAGAAAGCACAGCAGAAATCAATCCACATTCCAACCATTTCTTAGCAGAGACATGGAGTATATTGTGAACAAGCCAGAGTCAAAGCCCTTTACAGAACTTACAGTATAATCACACACAAACACACACAAAAAATATTTCAAATGTTATAGTCCTGGAGGTGAATGTCACTACACTGCCCTGTGCTGATTTCCCCTCAGGTGTCCTAAATCACTCCATCTGGTCATACAGGGGCCAACAACTTTCAGCAGCACTGTTATTGGTTGCTGCATGAGGCATAATTGAGCAAATCACTGTTTTTGGTTGTTGGATGATGTCCCCCAGAGCCAGCCACTATCATTGATGGGTTGCTCAGGTACTCCTGTGCCAAACATAGTTATTTGTTGTTGCCAAGCTCAGTCATTGGTTATTGGCAGAGTTGCTCCTGATCCAAACACTCATTAGTTGGGGTGCTCCAGAGCAAATAATTATAATTGATTGTTGCCTGATCACACTTCAGCCAAGCACTGTCATAGACTGTTGTCTGAGGTACACCTGAGCCAAATATTATTCATAGTTGTTGTGTGTGGTACACTGGAACTAAGCACTGTCACTGGATGTTGCCTGGGTAGCGGGAGGCATCTGACTGTCATTTATTATTGCTTAACCCCTTAAGGACCCATGACTGTCCTACCCTTAAGGACCCATGAAGGTCCTGGACCGTCATGGAATTTTGGGCTCCCCGCGTGGCCGCACGCCGTTCGGGGAGTCCGGAATTGAACTTGGCCAAAAAAAAAAAAAAGTCCCTGGTCCTTAAGTGACCGTCACGTATGTACGAGGCCAGTCCTTAAGAGGTTAAGGGGCATCTCAACCAAACACTTTTGTTGTTTCTGCCATGAATGGCACTTTGGCCAAGCACTGTAATTGATTGTTGTTGCATAAGGGACACTTAAATGGTAGTATAATTTTGACAACCTGTCACAAAAGAGGTGGTGTATTATATAGATGACATATTATATTATAGCACTGAATTGCCACAATGTCATGTATGAATCCAGATGCTCCTGCACCTTCTTACGTTTTTTTTTTTTTTTTGATGTGTCTGTTGGTTTTGTCAGCTTACAGTGACAAAACAAAACAAGCGGCTTTGCAGCTCTATATTCCACAAAGCATACATCAATTAATCCTACCAGTCCTTTATATAATATAAAGTTTTTAAAGGGAATCCACTTGTCCACTGGTGCGTAGCTGCTTCTTGGTAAGAATCACTAGTAAACTGTTCCTCCTATACATGTAAAAAGAAAACAAAGACAAAAGGAAACTACGCTTGAAGTGCAGACTGTTTCAATACGATGACCACCGTTGATAGCACCTTCCAGTGTGCTCTATCACACTACTTATGTTTAAAGGAGGCAAACACCAGCCTCATAGTTTACAGGCCTCCACTGGATAACCACCCAGTACAGGTATCACCACAGATCTCTTCCACCAACCTCGTCTTCTTTTCATCTACATAAACCTTTGCTCCCATTCCTCAGGGAGCAGCAGAGTATAGATGTACCACTTATAGGGGTGACCAAGAGAGGTCTGCAAATATTTGTGCTGATCCAGTGGATGAAAGAAGCCTGGAGTTTAAGAGGACAAGGTTGGTGGGAGAGATCTGTGGTGATAGCCTCACTGGAGGGGTTATCCAGTCGTGGCCTGTAAACTACAAGGCTGGTGACTGCCTCCTTTAAATGTGAGTAGTGTGATACAGCACACTGGAAGGTGTTATTAACAGTGGTGGTCATTGTATCTAAACAGTCTGCACTTAGAGCGTATGCACCCTTTGTCTTTGTTTTCTTTTTAGAGTGGCAAAACTAATATGCAAAACATTCTTTAACCCACTGAGTGCCAATAGCCCTCTGGCACTTAAAGGGCTAAGTAAGGGGCCATAATAAATACACTTAAGAGGTGCTATTTTGGCCCAAACCAACTACACCATAGGAGACAAATACAAATTCCAAAATGTCCCATTAATTTAAATGAGGCATTTTTCCAATTGAATCCTAGAGATGTTTCCAGTGCATTGCTTTTGCAATGGTTTGGAATCCTCTCTGACATTGAAGGGGCTAATAGACCTTTAAATCATTAGTAAGCTTCATTCTCCCCTATGGCACACTTGGTTTGCTCCAGAATTGCATCTGGTTAGCTGTATTTCACAATCACTGTGCAATTGGTATAAATCTGGAAGTATGTTTCTTACACATGTACTCCTTTGATTTGTGGGTCTCCACCTGTTGTTGGACTACAATTCCCATCATCCTACACTGGCTGTTGGGATGAGAATTGTAACCTAACAGCAACTGGAGATTCAGAGTAGCAGTAATCACAATAGAAAGTTTAAATCCTCTCTCTTGCGGGCAACACTAAAGCACCGATGTT
Organism: Rhinophrynus dorsalis; assembly: GCA_037306005.1. NCBI lineage: Eukaryota > Metazoa > Chordata > Amphibia > Anura > Rhinophrynidae > Rhinophrynus > Rhinophrynus dorsalis. The sequence continues at coordinate 74,675,110 of CM074721.1, read as the reverse complement.
GTGTTGGTTATATCACCCGTTCTGAAAGCCATGCTTCTCCTGTAGTACCTTTTACATGGGTGACTGTTGCCTCACATCAAAGCACCAAAATCAAGCCAGTTGCTTCTTTATTACATTATCACAGGAAGCTGTAAATATTTATCAGTGCAGAACTGCATATTGGCACGTGGGACCACCAGTTGACCTTTTTCACCACCAGAATTGAAGATTTTGATGCTCATTGCAACTTCTAGTGAATAGCCAACCCATGTGGGAATTAGTATAGTTGACTGACACTCACATGGGCCAGTCATCAGTCATACCCACCTTCACGTGACAAGATCGACGAGGCAGTGCAGGAGGTGGTAAGAACAGACTACACGTGATGGGAATGTAGGAGGGATTGTTACATTCTATCTCCTGTTTGAAAGAGCCCTAGCTATATGAATGTGAAAAAAGGCCAAATATATTGAATTCTGAAAATTATGTGTCATAGAAAGTTAAAGAAAAGAACAAGACGTTTGTGTTGGTAATAATTTAAATTATTATCACTTAATCACTTGTTTCTTTGAAGTACTGAGCTTAATCAGTAGTTCTGATTTTGAGCCCTCAGTCACCTCTCATGTCTCACGAGGAGAGCTGTACGCTGGGTGGCAAGTTCTAGATTAATCAAGAGCTGGTGTTGAAATATTTATGGGCCTTAATGGTGCTTCAGATGCTCCTGGGAATTTTTACAAAGTGGCTTAAAAGTGTTATGGAAAGATTAACCACTGGGGGCGAGAATGTGTCTGTCGCATTTACCAAGGAAAAATTGTGTAATTCTGGTTTCTACCAACTGCTCCATAGGGAAGTAAAATAATTCTCAAAATTTCCATGGATTTAAATAGAGCTTTTAACCCTTTGAATGCTTCAGAGCTGTCCAGTGTATTGCTTCTGTCAGACAGTAAGATGGATTCCCAAGGCACAGTGTCCCCAGGTGAAGTTCACCTGAAATGGAGGCACCTTCTGCTAAGTGGTGGCCAGAGAACACCGAAGTCATCGAAGCTTGTGAATGTTGTTAACATCAAGTGTATCCTTGCTGCAGCCAGAGGCCTGGGGTAAAGGTGCCAGCCACAAATATCTGACCCCACTTGAGCCGAGGCTAGATCAAGAGAAATATGACTCACAGGTTGAGGGGTAGCAGAGGTATTGACCGCAGAATTGAAAAGCAGGTACCGTATGAAGGACAGGTTGGAGGTTGGGGCAGGCTAAGTTCTTGCCTAACTGTTAAACAAGGCAGTGGTCTGGGCAGGCAGAAAACAGATAGGGCCATATGTTCAAAGAAGTAGCGAAATAGCTTTTGTCATTTGTAACGACTTTTCAAAGTACAGTGTCACTGGGATCATTAATATTTTCAGAGTGTGTCGGTTGTGATCAGAAATATGTTGTTTGTCCTGACTGAAATTGTTGTATGTAATGACAAAAATGTCTTAACTAACGACAAAAATTCTCACATTTAGAACTGCACATTCCCTCCGATTTTTTCTTAACGTACAAATTTTCTTTTGCAAGATATTTTTTTGTCATTAGTTACAACAACATTTCTTTTCCTCTATACGACACTGGAGAATAGTTTAGCCACACCCTTGTTCCTCCCCTTTGCCCGTCAATTCTGGAGTTGTGTTGTTGTCACTGTTTTTGATGAACACTCAGAACAGTTTGATAAGGTTAAAATAACTTTATTAGCGAAAAGTTCAAAGACATAGAAAGGCCTATGGCCCATACAACAGAGTAGATATACAGGCAAGTGAATACAACAGTGTAGGCCAATATCGGAGTTACATGTGATGAAAATGACAATCTCTAGACAGTAGAGGTCCTAGCTTGGATCAGGACAGCTGGCAGGATCAGTAGGCAGCAGGCTGACCACAGGACCTAGATCGTAGATGAGGAGGAGGGTGACTGGCTCAACCCTGAGGAGCAAGGAAACTCTGCTAGCACACCCATTTTAGGTGTGAATTTTAATGTAGAGTAATGGCACCATCTATAGATTACATGGTGTTATTACTAGGGCTTTGGAATTTTTCCATAATATTATAGTGATGTCATATGGAAATTAGGGATTAGGAGTTTCCAGTCAGGTACTACTGATGATGTTACTGCATAATGAGATGGACCTTTAGCCAATCAGAGCAGATTTTGAGAAGAGGAATTTCATATTATAAATATGCAAGTTTAGAGGGAAAACATAATTTTCTTATAATTTGTTTTAATTGGACCAGCCAGCCATTTGGGATCAATTATAATAAGCCATATTGGCTATAGAAATTCTGGAATTAAGCAGAATTTATTTATTGATTGGTAAATTGTTATATTTTGCCAAAAAAGAGTAAAATAGTTGTAGCAGTGAGCCTTGTTATATATTAGTTAATATAATTCTTGGTATTTCTAGAATAATATATGGTGTTTCTGGAAAGGTTATATAGCTAATATCTGATCTAGAGAATTCTTTGAATTCATTTATTAACCCTTCAACTGCTATTTGTCTATTTTTCTAAGATTTCTTCGTGCATGTGTTAGGGCCTAACTTTTGTAAAGTGAAAGTTTCTTTTAAACGCTCACTAAACAAAAGAAGCTGCCATCTTGGGTGTGGCATCCTGTCATAATAAGGGGATTAACCCTTGAAGTACCCTATAGGTTTTACATAGGATTGCTATAGTCATGTTTGTGATATATGTTGCATGAAGGTATACTGTCTAGACATTTATTATTGAACTGACTCTAAGTATATTCTTGTTATAATCTATTATTGACTATATTAAATGCAATTTATATGTTTTATTCAGAAGGTATACAATATTTGAAATCAGTACATTATCAAATTATAGTGATCTCTATCTGGGATTTTATTCCAGTTAGTTTCTCTAAAATTTTTCTATTGCATATGGTACAAGGAAAATTGTCAGAGGACTTGGCTTCATATTAAAGTTGATTCACCTGACAACATACCTTAAACCTCAATTAGCATAGTTTATACAGTTTCCGGGGCAGAGGTATTCATATACACTGCTGCCAACTGTATTTTATGAATCTTAAGAATCAATTATCCTTTTCTATGCTGCTGAGTGCAATTATTGTTATCTAATACCTCTGAATATACCTATGTGTGGTTAACCCTTTAATTGCTGCTAATCCTAATGGTGATAATTGTGGTTTGAGTTACTATATATCTTTTGTAATTGCACTCATTTATATCGTTGTTTACACTTTATATATAGTATATTGTATTTAATAAATTATATATATTTTTGCACAGATATGCGGGATTGATTATCTTAATCAGTTCTTTACTGTGAAGTAGCGTGTCAGTACCTAATATAGTCTAAAGTTCTCAAAATTATTTAATATTGTCATTTATCTATTTATGTGAAGATATCCAACATGATTGGTTCTCTTATTTTAACCCTTTGGATACCTTCAACATAATTGGTTCGACAGAGCGCGCACACAATATATAAAACACACACACTGTAGAATAATGGCACCTCTGTGGCACAAAGAGGGTTAAATAGAGTCCAAAACTACACCTGCGCAGTCTAGATTTGGAAATGGAAGTGTGTGCGCATCTCTGCAACCATAGAATTAATTGCAAGTAATCATGCCCGCAAGTTGGTACACACAATCTCAGCCAAAAGTGCACAGCCAGACAGCTTTGCACTTCCCACGACTTTTGCTCCAGGAATTCTCCACTTTATTTTATTATATGAGCTCTGTGTGTTTGTGTGTTTGTGTGTTTGTTTGTTTGTGTGTGTGTGTGTGTGTGTGTGTGTGTGTGTATATGTGTATCTTTGTGTGTCTGTGTATCTGAGTGTTTGTGTGTAAGTGTTAGTATGTGTGTGTCTATGTATTTGTGTGTGTCTGTCTGTATTTGTTAGTATGTGTGTCTGTGTGTGTTTGTGTATATGTGTCAGTGTGTGTATGTGTTAGTGTGTGTGTGTGTGTGTGGCTGTATATCTCTGTGTGTATGTGTCAGTATGTGTGTGTATCTGTGTATCGCTGTGTGTTTGTGTGTAAGTGTCAGTATGTGTGTGTGTCTGTGTATCTGTGTGTGTAAGTGTCAGAATGTGTGTCTGTATCTGTGTGTATGTGTCAGTGTGTGTATGTGTTAATGTGTGTGTGTGTGGCTGTGTATCTGTATGTTTGTGTGTGTCAGTGTGTGTATGTGTTAGTGTGTGTGTGTGGCTGTGTATCTGTATGTTTGTGTGTGTGTCAGTGTTTGTGTGTATGTATCTCTATGTGTTTGGGTGTAAGTGTCAGTATGTGTGTGTATATGTGTATCTTTGTATGTTTGTGTGTCTGTGTATCTCTGCGTGTTTGTGTGTAAATGTCAGTATGTGTAAGTGTCAGTATGTGTGTGTGTCAGTATGTGTGTATCTGTGTATCTATGTGTGTGTGTCAGTATGTGTGTATCTGTGTATCTATGTGTGTAAGTGTCAGTATGTGTGTCTGTATCTGTGTGTATGTGTATGTGTTTGTGTGTGTCAGTGTGTGTATGTGTCAGTGTGTGTGTGTGTGTGTGTGTGTGTGTCTGTGTATCTGTATGTTTGTGTGTGTCAGTGTTTATGTGTATGTATCTCTATATGTTTGTGTGTGTCAGTGTTTGTGTGTATGTATCTCTATGTGTTTGTGTGTAAGTGTCAGTATGTGTGTATCTTTGTGTGTCTGTGTATCTCTGTGTGTTTGTGTGTAAGTGTCAGTATGTGTGTGTCTGTCTGTATTTGTTAGCATGTGTGTCTGTGTGTTTTTGTGTGTATGTCTGTGTGTTTGTGTATATGTGTCAGTGTTTGTGTGTGTCAGTGTGTGTATATGTTAGTGTGTGTGTGTGTGGCTGTAAATCTCTGTTTGTGTGTATGTGTCAGTGTGCGTGTGGCTGTATATCTCTGTTTGTGTGTATGTGTCAGTGTGTGTATCTGTATATCTCTTTGTGTTTGTGTGTAAGTGTCAGTATGTGTGTGTGTCAGTATGTGTGTGTCTGTGTATCTGTGTGTTGTCAGTATGTGTCAGTGTGTGTATGTGTTAATGTGTGTGTGTGTGGCTGTGTATCTGTATGTTTGTGTGTATCAGTGTTTGTGTGTGTGTATCTCTATGTGTTTGTGTGTAAGTGTCAGTATGTGTGTATCTTTGTGTGTCTGTGTATCTCTGCGTGTTTGTGTGTAATTGTCAGTATGTGTGTGTCTGTGTATTTGTGTGTGTGTGTCTGTCTGTATTTGTTAGTATGTGTGTCAGTGTGTTTTTGTGTGTATGTCTGTGTGTTTGTGTATATGTGTCAGTGTTTGTGTGTGGCTGTATATCTCTGTGTGTATGTGTCAGTATGTGTGTGTATCTGTGTATCTCTGTGTGTTTGTGTGTAAGTGTCAGTATGTATGTATGTGTGTGTGTCTGTGTGTGTCAGTATGTGTGTGTCTGTGTATCTGTGTATGTAAGTGTCAGAATGTGTGTCTGTATCTGTGTCTGTGTGTCAGTGTTTGTGTGTGTCAGTGTATGTGTTAGTGTGTGTGTGGCTGTGTATCTGTATGTTTGTGTGTGTCAGTGTTTGTGTGTGTGTGTGTATCTCTATGTGTTTGTGTGTGTCAGTATGTGTCTGTGTATGTCTGTCTGTGTATCTCTGTGTGTATGTGTCAGTATATCTCTGTGTGTTTGTCTGCATCTTCCTATGTGTGTTACTGTGTTTGTGTATGTTTGTGTCTATACACACATGTAGATATATATATATATATATATATATATATATATATATATATATATATATATATATATATATAAAATAGTGTGTGTGTTCTATTAACCCCTTAAAGGGATAGTAATACCTCGTTTTAACTTTATATTATTTTGTAGGCATTAAAAAAACATGAAGAATGATATAAGTCTTATCTCTCAAACCTTTATGGTTTAAGAGATATTCACAAGCAAAGTGTCCCCCTTCCGCCCCTTTTACTGATGTAACACTTTTCAGCCAGGGCAGAAGGGAGCTGCCCAGGTAGACTGCAGAGAAGGACAATCTTCAATTAAGATAATGGAAAAACCTGAAAAGCTTGTCAAGGGGGGCAGGGATTTCATTGTTTTCATAGGAATAAGAGTGTCCCTTTCTGTTATCTGTCCAGTCTATGGACTGCATTCCACATCTGAGAAAAGATTGTTTACAGTAGGTAAAAGGGGCAGGAGGGGGAAACTTTGCTTGTGAATATCTCATAAACCATAAAGGTTTGAGAGATAAGACTTATATCATTCTTCATGTTTTTTTAATGCCTACAAAATAAAATAAAGTTAAAACGAAGTATTACTATCCCTTTAAGGACCCTTGACTGTCCTGGCACATCATGGGTTGGCATGCAATAAGGACCCATGAAGTGCCAGGACCGTCATGGATTACGGGGCATGCCGTTCGGGGAACCCTGATTCGGATCGGCAGATTTGAAAAAAAAAAAAAAAAAAAAGGTCCTTAAGTGGCAGCCGTGTGCACATGTAACCGGTCCTTAGGGGGTTAAGTTATAAACTGATACAAGTGTGCTTAATACCATCGATGCTAGTGACATTGCCACGGTATTGCTTTGCAATACGTTGGAGACATCTCCAGCTTCCTTTTGTTTCTTTTTCATTTTGCAGACCGTAAGGTAAAAACGGGTTGTCCAAGGGCAGTATAGCAGAACACTCTTTAGTCTTTAACAAATGTCTGTTATTTTATTGGGAAATTTCATTAATCTCTAATGCTTTTTTCTGTTTGTTGCAGCTTCTTGAAGAAAACGAATGTCTTAAACAAGAATTGGCCAAAACAAAAATGGCTCTAGCAGAATCTCGCATGGAAATAGATAGTCTCCTTCATCAGTTAAAGAGGACAAACAATGACAAATAACAGTGGGTGCTGAGGGACTTTGTTCTGGACTATTAAGGGCTGCATACTTTTAGCAGGATTAACAGTTAGTTACACCATTTCGGATTATACTGTGGGGAACATAATACAAAAACAGAAGTTACCAGAATGGCGGGAAACACATTGCTTAACAGTGGTTACACATCTCTGGTCCTTAAAGTGAATGTCGTACTTAGCCCATTTTAAATGGCAGTATTGCAGTTCCTTTGTTTAAATGTATCTAGTAGGCCTATTAAAAAAACTGACATTTTTAAAAGTGTTACATAAGGAATTAGAGGGAATTGTTTAATTATTTAAGGAAAGTGTATTATCAAATATTGTTAATTCTCTTTAGCCAGATCGGTTTTAATATTTGTTTGAGAATTATTTTTAAATTTTTATTTGCACTATCAATAAATAATACAAAATAAATACATTCAAACCGAGTGTGTTGTAAGGGAGAAAACAAGGGCATTTACTTGCGTTATGTAGTGGATAAAAAAAAGTGGATGTATAGTGTGTGATGAATGTGGTTTGGGGGGGGGGGGTGTGAGAAGAATGTGGTTGGGGGGGTGAGATGAATGTGGTTTGGGGGGGTTGAGCTGAATGTGGGTTGGGGTGTGAGTGTGTATGTGTGTGAGATGAATGTGGGTTGGGGGGGTTGTGTGTGAGATGAATGTGGGTTGGGGGGGTTGTTTGTGAGATGAATGTGGGTTGGGGGGGTTGTGTGTGAGATGAATGTGGGTTGGTGGGGTGTATGGGCGTGAGATGGATGTGGGTTAGGGAGTGTGTGATGAATGTGGTTAGGGGTGTGCGTGTGTGTGTGATTTGGGGGGGTGAGATGAATGTCAGTTGGGGTGTGTGTGAGATGAATGTGGGTTGGTGAGTGATGAGGGTGAGGGTGAGTGTGTGTTTTGTGTGTGTGTGTGTGTTTTGTGTGTGTGTTTTGTGTGTGTGTGTGTGTGTGTGTGTGTGTGTGTGTGTGTGTGTATGTGTGTGTGTGTGATGCATATGAGTTGTATGTTTGCGTGTGTGCATGCATGTGTTTATGTAAGTCTATTCTGAATGCATCAAAGTTTTATGGTCTTCTGAAAACTGAATGCTGCAGAAGAACTGAATGCATTTCAAGCTCCTATTGTGAGCCTGATGGGAACTGCCAAGCCAGTATTTCTCATGTAACCTCCTGAACGGCACTTCTATAGGTCATCATGCATGAACTCTGTTCTGTGACATAGCAGATATCATCAGTCACAGGAAAATGTAAGCACTTTAAAATATCTTTGGTGACTGTCATCTGTGTACATGTCTGTCTTTGAAGCCTACTAGCCATGTCCTGGATTCCATTGCAGCTCATAACATGTTTTATGTACAAATTACCTCATAGACCTTAACAATAATCTGCAAGCCAAAAACCAGTTGAAACATTTATCACCTCATATGCAATCTAGGCCATTTTTTGGGTAATTACTCATCGCCACTACTAGAATGCTTGTTTAAAATTATCGTTAACTCCTTTTAGTGCCAGAGTGGTGTGCAGTGCGTTGGTAATCCGCTGCCACTCAAAGGGTTATACAGCAATACACTGGCATTTCTTTATTTCAGATTATGTAAAGGCCATTATAGTGTCAGTGTTGACTGACATGGTAGAGATTACAGCTTTCAGTGCACTGCAAAGGTTATTTCAAAGAGGTTCTGCATAACACCATAGAAATACATTTTACTTTGAATTAGGAGGTGGATAATAGGAAGGTATTTATAGACTGACCCAAAGCTTGCCCATAGCTTCTGACAATAAGACCACCTGTCTGTTCTTACTAGCTGTTTAATTTGTTTTATTCAGCTCTGCCAGTCTTTTATTGTGCGCCTAGTGGTTAAAGGTAACATGCCTACAGTGCAGTATAATGTGAAAAAAATCACTGATCTATAAATACAAACCTATTCTAGACCATTCCTGTTGAAACTTTTAACCATTTGTGTGCCAAGCAAGAAGAACCTAAATAGTTTGGTTCTTTGGCTCAAAGACCAACCTTGTGTTTGCCTGGCAATATTAACCCTTCAAGGACCAGAGGGGGTTTTAAAGGGATAGTAAACCCCCCCCCCCCCAACAACTTGACGGCAAAATACAGGAATCATAAAAACATACCGAAAGCACTTAGTCCCATCTCTCAAACCTTTATGGTTTGAGAGGTGTAAGGCAAGACAGTCCTCCAGTCCCTCCCCCTTCTGCCTGAAGAGCTGTAAAGCTGTCAGAGGCAGAATCCGGTCAACTTTCCGCGGTTCTGCAGGAGTTCTGACATCTAGATATCTCCGTATAATTACTTAATAGGAATGGTCTACAACATGTGCTTGCAAGCCAGGCACATGTTTTAGACCATACCCATGAAGTAATAATACAGAGATATTTAGATGACAGCGCTCCTGCAGAGCCGCCGTCTGGTGCTGGAAGCCGGATCTCATGACGTCCGCCATACAGCGGACACATGAGAAGAGGGAGGGAGCCAAGGTCTTTCTTGCCTTACATCTCTCAAACCATAAAGTTTTGAGAGATGGGACTAAGTGCATTCGGTATGTTTCTATGATTCCTGTATTTTGCGGTCAGGTTGTTGTGGGGGTTTACTATCCCTTTATCGTGTTGCGAAGCAATGCTTTGCACAACCCACTGGTCTTTAAAAAGTTAAAGGGAGATGTGTGTGTGTGTGTGAGTATGTGTACTTAGGAATGTGTGTGTAGGAGAGAGAGAGAGAGTGTGTGTGTGTGTGTGTGTGTGTGTGTGTGTGTGTGTGTGTGTGTGTGTGTGTGTGTGTGTGTGTGTGTGTGTGTGTGTGTGTGTGTGTGTGTGTGTGTGTACATATAACTGCTTCTCTGTGAGTCTCTTTACCTGAACCTACTAATCAGCTGTTTCAAGTCCTCAGAGGACTATCTGCCAATCAGCTGATTCATGTTAACAGGTGAATCTGTTATACTCCCTGTAGTGGTGGCGGCCATTTTCAATATGGCTAGTGCATACACTCTGTGGTAATGTTATTTATGTGTATCTCTGTGTATGTGCAGAATACCTGGTGCTTGCTCTCTGTGCCCGACTAATCCATTCCTCAGCACCAACCTGTTCAGCCCATTCCTTGCCTTGGTCCAAGTAATTCTGCTCCTGTCTACCCAGACAGTGTTTCATTTAGACCTATGATAGACCATCTTCTGCTTTCCAGGGGGAAGATGATAAGGTCCAGGGGTAGTCAATTGCTGAATCTCTAGCTGTTGGTGACTGCGACTCAGAATCATCTCTTGGGAATGATGGGAACAGAATTCCCCAATTCTAGAAATCCAGCAATTGACTACTTATGCACTATGGTGTGATAAAAAGGAAATAAGTTCTCCAGTGTGACAGACTCTACAGTTCTTACTTTAAAGTTCTGCGTCACTTGTGGCGCTATAGAAATAAACATATTCATTAATTCATTATTCCATGGACCCTATGTACTAAGATCCCTTTATCTCCACTTTATCACACAGTTATCACAGTTACCTCACCCTAGCAATGTGATTCTCAACATTAGCTTTCAGGACACACCAGCAGGTCATATTTTCATGTTCTTAATCAGGGATATCTTTGTAACCTGATCTTGTGGTGTGTCCCAGTGACCAAAGATGGGTATCAGCACCTTAGTGCATAGGCCTCTCTCTTCCCCTCCCTACCTGTTGGGGACTCAAAGTCCATCATCCCCAACCAGCCAACAGCTAGCTGAAGATAATGAGAATTGCAGGCCCTAAACTCTAGAGTCAAAGAATTCCTAACCCTGATTTGGACCCATCTCAAAGAACTTTTGTAATTCTATTGCACTGATCCAACATTTTTTCTGTGTAAGATTCTAATCTTACCCATCCCTAGTGTATATGTCATAGGCAACAACCGTTATCTATCTAGATATATAAAAATCTAACTGTTTCTCTGTCTGCCCCTTCCCGGGGAGGCAAGGGGTGGGGGGCAGAGATCACCCACACACAGTGAAACACCAAGGGGCAGTGATTTTGCCAGGAGTGGCAAGGGGGGGTGAAGGCCCCCTGGATACTCCTGGCAACATTGCTGCAAGGAGATTCACATTGACAGCGATTTTCATAGGAGAGTGCAGGGGGCCAAGTCCACTCCTGTGAAAATCGCAGAAGCAAGACTAACCTCCATCGACTTACAAAGCTGCAGCGGTCCAGCAGGTCCTCAATGTGCATGGATCACCGAATCGAATTGGCATTCGCTAGTCCGTAAATAAGCAGCCTTCTGAACTTAACCACAGATTGGGGATCTTGCTGAAAGCAAGTGGTTTCATTTTACATCACTGACATGTTTATATGCAGTATGTTCAAGTTTATCTCTGTTTTAATACTGTTCTAAGATAAGATCCTTCATTGACTAACCATACTAAAGCAATGTATAACACTCTGGTCCAAGATTTAAGTTTAGAATGGAGCTGAGCCAAGCTGAGCCACAGGGGCCCTTTATACAGTGTTTTATCACATAGATTTCTCTTACGTCCAATATGGAACACAGGAACCATGGGGTTGCGCTCCTTCCTCCCCCTTGAGCGCAGCTCCCTCTTCATGCACCAGCTCAAGGCCCCGCCCACCAGATTCATGTGCTTTATGAACTAGAAGATGGAGATGCAGTGGCAATTGTGCTAGTTTTTAATTGATTTTATTTTCCTTTTAGATAGGCGGGCTCCCATCTCTGGCTTCCCTGGAGTTGGATTGCCCAGTTCACAGTAGTTTCTATGGGCTTTCTTACCCTGTGGAGGTTAATTTTATGGTAAGTTTGTTCATCATGGCTGAATCTCCTTGAGATTCTGCCCCATTCAGATGGGAGCCGGAAGACGTGGCAAGTAACCCTTTGAATGCCATGGTCCATCTTTATGTCCCACTATACTCATTTCCATACTCTGGTGATAAATAGGCAATAATTCTTTTCTCTACCTTTTCCCTTGCATGGTTGTGTAACAGAGATGGCTGCAGTAGACTTTTCTCTTTTTATTTTAACTCTTGCCTTACTGCAGTACATTTATAGACATTTCACTGGGTATTTGTGCTTCTAGAGTCACCAAAACCACTGTAACATTTATTATTTCTCCACACCCTGTAGCTTATGGTATAGTTTGATATTAGGTGCATGGCCCCTTTAAGAACAAAAGCCTGCATCGCAGCCATCTTTACTGCACAAACTTTAATCTATGCACCTGTTCACTCTAGAAGGTGAGAGTTAGCTCTTTCGTCTCCGATAATACTCTACTGCACAATCAGATTTTTGACTGTCCTTGTCAAATGCTGCGCTCCATGGATGGAGAGCCACTCATTGTTAAGTGACAGTAATGGAAAAAATTTACATTGGCCAGAATCCCCAGTTTCCCAGGCTTGCTTTTGAAAGTGGTTTCATTTCAGCCATTGTCGCCATTTGGAGGGATGCCGAGTTTCTTTCCTGAGGGACCTAGGGCAGGTCAAGCATCATCCAAAGTCACCATTGCCTCTTGGGATCAAGGCTGCCATTTGCCAGGTGTACATGATCAAGAAGAGACCCGTTCCATTCAAAGTCACTGCTCACGCCACATGCTCTGTGGGTGCTTCCTGGGTCTACAAAAATCAGGCCTCTGCTGAACAGTTATGTAAGGCTGCTATGTAGTCTACCTTGCACACACTTACCAAACACAACCGTCTCAATGTTTTGGCCTCGGTTTAGACCAGCTTTAGCCAGAAGGTCCTTCAAACAGTATTGCCAGTCTAAGTACTCCTTTTCATGTACGGTCACATTTTGTTCAATAGTTTGAGCCCTGTTGGTTCTTGTTTGGTTTGTTTGCTGTGCTAGTTTGATGTCCGTTGACACCTGAGGTTACATAGATCCACTTTAGTCCTGTGGAACACTGGTATCCTACTGGGAGAGAGAGTTTTTCCTCCTTTACCTCCCTGGAATATTTGGGATGCTCTTAACAGCTTAGATTCTTTTTTCTGTGGCACTTGTCACAAATTAATCTGGATAGGGCTGGGGGGTTGAGCTGGAGGAAAAGGTGTCTCCACCCCAGAGGCCCTGTCTTTTTCAAGTGCCCTGGATGAGGCAGCTTAGCCCCATGGTTCCGGTGCTCGGTATGCATTTCTGAAAACTCTCCAGATCTGCCCTGAAGACTCCAGTTTTTACAGTTAATTGCTGGGTCTCCGAGGACAGAGACTGATTCTCCAGTGGTGGTGAGTTTCCTCTGAAACTCTTCCTTCCCACCCTGTTCCACCCACTTTTCTGTCCTACCCTGTTCCTTCCACTTCTTGTCCCACCCTGTTCTGCCCACTTTATCACATAAGGACAATAAGTCACACCCAACGGACTAAGCCTCATCCCTTGTATGACATGAAAAACATAATGCACATCTCCCTAGTCTTGCAGCACATGAGCCCTCTCCGGGGGGAGCAAGAGGTCAAGGTTCCCAGGTTTGTCTATATGGACTACAGTGACAAGGATTTAATGGTAAGTTCACTAAAATCATATTTTATTATTAAATCTACACTCTTAATTTAGTATGGCAATAAAATCCTAAGACTAGTACAGTAAAAGTGATACCTTTATTGGGTGAGTGGCTCTAGGATGCAAGCTTTCAAGACAACTGTAAAATGTTGTGTATAATACGCACATTTTTACACCATTTCACCCTATGTGAAGTTTGGTGGTGGTGGTGGGTGCGTATTATACACGAGTGGCATGCTTGCATTTACCGCCCACTTCCTCAGCTCTTGGAAGTCCTCTCCAGTGGAGACTAGTTGCCTTGTCAGGACCTCCTGACAGGGTCCTACCATAGATTCAGTGTGCATGGGTACTCCCACTGCAGAGAGGAGTTTTATTGACTATTTATTGCAATTCAAAACTGAAGTTTTTTGAAATTGTATTGGCGCTGTTGCTACACCATCCCATGGACAGATCTGGTCAACTGACCATTGAGATACTGCACCTAAAAAATTCAAGTTTGAGCTGCACTAACTTTTTGATAAAAGTCTTCTCAGAAGGGAGAGTACCTTTGTTTTACTTAGAAGGATAAACCCTATAATATATATATATTTAAGAACCATGGGGGTGCACAAGGCATTGTGAAGCAATGCTTTGCACACTCCTCTGGTCCTTCGAGGTTACAATTACCAGCTTCAGAAAGCAGTGTGAGGTCCTGGGGTCTTCTAACAAATATTAAGTCCACCTCCAGGACATGATATCCATTACTGAATGAAGATATTATCTGTTGAATCAAGGAACAAAGGAAACATTCATAGGAGTCATTAGTCATTGGCCACAGTAAGACAAGCGAGGAGCCATAAGGACATATTGTTTTTCTTGTCAAAATAACTGGAGCGCAGGCAACTGACATAAAGGGTCCATTGGATAGTGTTTTGTTACATTTGTTATTAAATCTACTGTTTAACCCCTTGAATGCCAAAGGGGAATGCAAAGCATTGCTTTGAAATGCATTGCATACCCATCTGGCACTCAAAGGGTTATCAAATTCCTGGGGATTCAATTCTGGTTTTGTCGGCTGCAGCCAAGCTTCTTCATCCATGAAGGTCAATGTAAATTACAAGATGCCATGTTGTTTAAGGTACATTAAACACCAAACACATTCTTTCCACTTAAACCTTTGAATGTCAGAGGGTTGTAGAACAAATGTTGTGTTACAGCTACTGAGGCTGATGTACTAATAGCAAACCAACAGAACTATAGTGGTCAAATAAGAATTCCCATTCAGTGAATATAGTAATATAGTTGATGAGACTGAAAACAAGACACATATCCATCAAGTTTAGTTATTTCCATATCACCTTTGTCCCTCTAGAGGAAGGAAAAAAGCACTTATAAGCAATTATACCCTAAGTCTGTAAAAACATTCCTTCTCGACTCCAAAAGGCAGTTGGATATTTTCCTGTCATCAACATCAATCTGCACTGAAATTAAATATACTTCTCAATACTGTTCTGAGCTAGAAGACAACTATAGTATCTGCAAACACAACTTCCAAGACTAGATTTTTTTTCTATTGAGAAACGCTGGGATCTGCTTTTTTTAAAATATGATAACATGACTAGGTGTAACTGTTATTATCATAGGTTATAAAGAGATGTTGCCTTAGGCAAAGCTCACAATGCAATATTGTCCTAGCGTACACTGGGACTTTGTTGCAAGATGTTCCAGCAGCACCAGATTGCCAGCGAACATGACTGCACTAGGGATGCTGTGGTTGCAGATATTGTCTTTGCTTTTAAAAGAGGAATGGGTGCCTTTCTAGCTCAGAACAATATTTAGAATTATTTTTGGTTTCAAACCAGACAGAGAAATATCAGACTACCATTTGGAGTTAGGCAGGATTTTTTTGCTTACTCGGGCATAACTGGAAATGGCTTCAATGGGTTATCTTTTGGCCTTATTCTGGATAACAGGGTTGATATGCCATGGGCTGACCATGATGGACACATGTCTTTTTTTTCAGCCTCATCAACTATGTTATAGTAGTGGACCTGTCTCCTTGATTCCAGTTTGCATATCTGAAAACTTCATTCAAAACTGCCTGTGTGTTATGATGGCAAAAGACCAACAAATATACAGTTAAGAAGATATTCATACTTGGTATTGTATACTACTGTATGCTAATTGCAGTATGCCAGTGACAATTTATATGCTAATTAAGCTTTTCTTTGTCATTTCAGATGCTAATTAAGGTCTTCAGTGACATTTCATGTGCTAATTATGCAATGTGCTATGGTAGAAGAATTTCTCTTTTTCCCATAAATAAAAGTGTGAATATTTCCTAAACTATACATTTGCTGGGCTTTTGGTTAACATGACACATAGGCAGTTTTAAATAAAGTTTTCAGATACGTAAAAAGAAATTCAAGGTGGCAGGTCCACTTTAAAGGGGAATCATCACCCATATACAAGTTTGGGTAAAAAGTAACTAAATAGAGCGACTAGCTGGAATACTTGTGTAATTCAAAAAAAAAATATTGTGGCTTGGTTGAATGTAAATGTTTAAAGATGATCCTGCGCCCTACTTCCGGGCAGACTGTGGGTATAGTTCTGCACCACCGTCTGTCACTCTTCCTCTGCTCCCCTCCCACGCAGTGTCTGGATCCAGCTTCTCTTGTAAGCTGGAGCGCTCTCATTGGCCAGAGATTGCTCCAGCTCACAAGAGAGGCTGGATCCAAATGCTACGTGGGAGGGGAGCAGAAGAAGGGTGACAGAATGTGGTGCAGAGCTGTACCAGCAGTCTGTCCAGAAGGAAGTAACAGGATCAGCTTTAATTTCAGCCAAACCATATATTTTTTTTTTTTAATTACACAAGTATTCAAGCTAGTCGCTCTATTTAGTTACTTTTTACTCAAACTTGTATAGGGGTGATAGTTCCCCTTTAAAGGGATAGTAATACTTCGTTTTATCTTTATTTTATTTTGTAGGCATTAAAATAACATGAAGAATGATATAAGTCTTATCTCTCAAACCTTTATGGTTTATGAGATATTCACAAGCAAAGTTTCCCCTCCCGCCTCTTTTACCTAGTGTAAGCCATCTCTTCTCAGATGTGGAATACAGTCCATAGACCAGACAGATAACAGAATGGGACAATCTTCTTCCTATGAGAACAATGAAAACCCTGCCCCCCTTGACAAGTTTTTCAGGTTTTTCCCTTATCTTATTTGAAGATTGTCCCTCTCTGCAGTCTACCTGGGCACCTCCCTTCTGATCTGGCTGAGCAGTGTTACATCAGTAAAAGGGGCAGGAGGGGGATACTTTGTCATAGAATTACTCTTGAACTACAACTCTGACAGAATGGAAATAACACTCTCCAAAGTCCAAATACTATGATGATTAATTAGAGCTGCTTTTATTATGAAACATTACTATCCCTTTAAAGGGGAACCATCACCCCTATACAAGTTTGGGTAAAAAGTAACTAAATAAAGCGACTAGCTGGAATACTTGTGTAATTTAAAAAAAAAAAATTGTGGCTTGTCTGAATATAAATGTGTAAAGATGATCCTGCGCCCTACTTCCGGCAGACTGTGGGTATAGCTCTGCACCACCGTCTGTCACTCTTCCTCTGCTCCCCTCCCACGCAGTGTCTGGATCCAGCTTCTCTTGTAAGCTGGAGCGCTCTCATTGGCCAGAGATCACTCCAGTTTACAAAAGAGGCTGGATGCAAACGCTACGTGGGAGGGGAGCAGAGGAAATGTGACAGAGTGCGGTGCATAGCTGTACCAGCAGTCTGTCCAGAAGAAAGTAACAGGATCAGCTTTAAATCTTTAATTTCACCCAAACCACATTTCTTTTTCTTTTTTTTTAAATTACACAAGTATTCCTGCTAGTCGCTCTATTTAGTTACTTTTTACTCAAACTTGTATAGGGGTGATAATTCCCCTTTAAGTTGAAAAAGGCATCCATGTGAACTATGCCATGGAAAACAGTATCTATTCTGGGAAAGTTATTGCTGCCTCAAAGTCACCAGTGTGAAATAGGCCTTGTTAGTAGTTTAATTTAATAAAAAAGAGTTTGATGTGTGATAACTTTTGGATGAAGCAGCAGGACTACTCTTGTTTTAACCCTTTGCAAATCCATCTGGCATTCAAAGGGTTAATCAAAAGGAAGTGAAAATGTGGCTAATATGCATATTACTCAAATATTATAGTTATTCAACAGGTATGTCTGGCTAAAGTAGGAGAAGACACTTTTGCTTAATTTACCTCCAATATATGCCACGCCCTAACACTAAATCAGTCCTCTAAACTCTAATCCTATCTAACGTCTTTAGGACCACAGTGGTGTGCAATGCAATAACTTATTCATTTGCGTGACAGTAGAGTCTACAATATACTACAAAGCTATGTGATAAAGAAGGAGATTTATAAAAGCCGTTCATAGTACATTTTAACGAACCGTCCTTAAAGGGATAGTAATGTTTCACAAAAACAGCAGCTCCAATTAATCTTCATAGTATTTGAGCCATAGAGAGCGTGATTTCAATACTGTCAGAGTTGTAGTTCAAGAGTAATTGAAAGATAAAGTTTCCTCCTCCCGCCCCTTTTACCTAGTGTAAGCCCCCATTCCTCAGATGTGGAATACAGTCCAAAGACCAGACAGCTCACATCAAGGGTCAATATTTTGCTGTAAGAACAATGAAATCCCTGCCTCCCTTGACAGGTTTTTCAGCTTTTTCCTTTATCTTAATTGAAGATTATCCCTCTCTGCAATCTACCTGGATACTCCCTGCTGCTCTTAGCTGAGCAGTGTTTCTTCAGTAAAAGGGGTGGGAGGTGGATATTTTATCATTCAATTACTCTTGAACTACAACTCTGACAGAATTTAAATAACACTCTCCAAGGTCCAAATACTATGAAGATTAATTAAAGCTACTTTTATTATGAAACATTACTATCCCTTTAAATCATGGCAACTAGAAGTAACATCAGGTTTATAAATGATTTAAGTCGTTTTTATAAATATGGTGTTATTACTCTGATGGTAACGCCTGGAATGCTTAACCCAATGGGTTAAGGACAGCATATACCTGAAGTTAAGATTATGGCGAAAATTCTGTCTAAAATTGTCACAAATAACGACATTTCTCGTAAAAGGTTGCTCAGCAAATTTATAAAGAAATGTCGCTATAAATGTCGGTACTCTATTTTTTTTTTATAAAGTACTACATGGTGTGCAGCCCTCCCAAACTGGCCTTCTTAATTTTATATATATCGAAGACACTGTTACAGCCATTGTAAAGCTTCTTTTTGCTTAACTCCACGTTTATAAATTGCCTCCATAGTCCCTATTGGTATGCAAAGGATTACTCTTAACCTAAATCCTAACTCTTACACTAAATCCTAACACTTAACCCTTTGATTGCCAGAGGGGTGTCCAATGCTTGCAAAATAATGTGTTAGACACCCCCTGCACTCAAAGGGTTGACCCTAATATCAACTCCCTATTACTGATGCTGGCTATCCGGCTACCATTTGCCATTCTCGGTAGCAGTCAGTCAGGAACATGACAGCACAGAAACCACTTGATCTCCTGCCTGCAGTTGCAGCTACTATCACCTCGAAACACACATAATCCGTTAAGATACTAATGGATTCACTAAGGCGATAAAGTTGAGATGACTTCTCCAGTGATATCACTTCTCCAGTTCCTATGTTATTCTATGGAGTCTACTCACTAAGATCACCAGAGTTGAAGAAATCGTAGTGCATTGGCTCCACAGAATAACATAGGAACTGGAGAAGTGATATCACTGGAGAAGTTATCTCTACTTTATCACTGCTTAGTGAATCTCCCCCTAAATTATACACACTCTAGCCAGGCACACTGCATAATATCCACATTGGCCAGGAAATTCTGATATTATACAGAATTCTTACTTCAGCTGCAGCGTATATGCACTGAATTAAACTCTACTGCTCCTTTAAAGAAATAGCAATTGCATCATTTTCACTTTAGATATAGTGCCAGTGTAAAATACTTTGTCAAAGTGCTTACATTATTTATTGTTATTATTTATATTTCAACCCGCTCTTTTTATTTTATTCTCCTCTATTTCCCACCAGTGGCATGAACTCTGCTCTGACAGCATCTGACCAGAGAATCATGAAAATGTTTAGGTTATTTCATGACTTAATGACATCTGTTTGTGTAACTGAATAAATGATTTAGAGTAAGATCTAATAATGTTTTATTTACACAGACTAATCTATAAACACATATAAAACAATGTTTAACTCGTTAAGGAACCATGACAGTCAAGGAACGTCATGGGTAGATTCCACATAAGGACCCATGACAGTCCTGGACCGTCATGGGATAAATGATAGCAGCGTGCGCTGCTATCATTTATTCCAAGTTGAGACTGAACGCTCCGGTACCGGAGCGTTCAGTCTCAGCCCTACTCATTTGTGCCGGGTCATGTGATCACCGAAGCAGCAATCACATGTACTGGCATTCTCCGTGAATGAGACAGTGCGATTCACACACACTGCCTCTGAGTCTCTCCTCAACCATCTGTACCTTACCAGCAAAGTAAGGGACAGAGAAGCAGAGTGGAGACATCTACTGGTCTAAAAAAAAATCAGCAGCTGAGGATATTAACCCCTTCACTGCTGTGCTGGAGCCTGGCTGTTAGCAGGTCAACTTTTCACCTGCTAAAAGCAACTTTTGTTTTTGTTCTTTGTTTTTTTCAAAAAAGACACAACACAATTTTTTTTTTTTTTTTTGCAAAAAAGAAAAATGTATTAAAAAAAAAAACAATATGTCAATTACCAAAAGTGTAAGTGTGATTGTTGTGGAGCCATGTAATACATTTATACACACAGTCAAATTTAATCAATAATAAAAGTGGGAAAATAGGGTGGGAAAAAGGGACATGGGGATTTTCACCCACGGGGACAGTGCCCACTTAAAACTGCCCATTTTGTAGGTATGACTGACCGGTCATACCTTTAATGCAGTCTCCGTAAAAATTTAACCCATTTCGCCCAAGTGATCCCAAGAGGAAAAAAAAATGCTGTTGTTTTACTTTAAACGTTTTCTTTAATTTTACTAAAATAAATGCTGGGTTATCCATATAAGTGTGTTATCAAAAAAAAGCCCTATTTGTGCGTAAAAAAAGGTATATAATTTTCATGGGTAAAATAAAGTATTTTGAGGGAAAATACTGTTGAACAAAGACATAGTCAAAAAGGTCAGCATTGCTCCGGTCCTTAAGTGAAATCCACCTCAGATTTTCCTGGTACTTAAGGGGTTAAACAAACATTAATGTGAGTTTTACTGATGTGGAGCAATGTGATACACTTATAAACACATCACACAGTCTAATCTCCTGAACACAGGGTCACCAGGAGGGGAAAAGGGACAGAGGGATTTGGGCCTCAAAGAGGGAAACTTGGGATTTATGGATCGCGAGTATCTCCTAAAGAGGGATACTTGGGAGGTATGGACCTGAATGTCTCCTAAAGAGGGACACCAGGTGGGAAAGAGGGGCAGATGATTTAGATCTCAAAGAGGGACTGTCCCTACCAAAGACAGACACTTGGGAGGTATGGACCTGGAATATCTCCTAAAGAGGGACACTTGGGAGGTGTGGACACTGAATATCTCCAAAAGAGGGACACTTGGGAGGTGTGGACACTGAATATCTCCAAAAGAGGGACACTTGGGAGGTATGGACACTGAATATCTCCAAAAGAGGAAAACTTGGGAGGTATGGACACTGAATATCTCCTAAAGAGGAAAACTTGGGAGGTATGGACACTGAATATCTCCTAAAGAAGAAAACTTTGGAGGTATGGACACTGAATATCTCCTAAAGAGGAAAACTTGGTAGGTATGGGATAGCTGGAGGACTCACTAATTATATAAAAAAAAATCCTGCTTCTTTTCTAGTGAGGCTTCCTATCCTCACCTTCTGTCAGCTCAGCTGTTAGTGCTCATGTCTCATTTACAGTAGGGGCACACTGTTCCCCGTACACTCCTATGTGAATGGAGCACTGCTGTATTAGAGTTTTGCGCTTTGTTCCCCAAGCAGTGCTCCATTTGCACAGGAGCTCCAGAAAACACAGCATCCTAAAGTAAAGACAGGTGATTAAGCACTTCCCACTGAGCCATGTGCAAGGAAAGGTGGGAAATAGCAATGGTAAGGCTGCAAGACATGAGCACCCTAGAAACCCTAATAGCAGAAATGTACAGTATACAGAGAGCTGGACATTCTGTATACATTCTGAGACAGCAGCCCTGTAAGTGCCATAGGACTGAAGAATCAGCTCCCTAAGCCTATCTAATACCAATATTTCCTTTAGCATAATAGATAATGATCCATTTTATCACTATGCATGTTTTTGTGCTCAGATATGGTCAGAGCAGTGATTCAATAGTACAGATTTTCAGGATCTCCTTAATTAAGCATTTGCGCTTGAATCACAGTGACTTAGCCACTGATTACTCACCTGTGATTAAAGGAGCAGTAAACTTTTTTTATGAAAAAAAAAAAAAAAAAAAAAAAAAAAAAAATATATATATATATATATATATATATATATATATATATATATATATATATATATATATATATATATATATACATTGTAGGGATTTTCCTACTGAGTAAAATAAGGGTACTCCCACTGCTGAGAGGTTTATATTTCCAGACTTATTACAGTTTAAACCCATGGGGTTTTTTTTACATTAGCAAATTCTAATTAGATTTCCTGTTAGATTATAATGGAGAGGAAAGTTAGAAAAGTCAGAGACATACAGTTTTCAATAGAATGTGATAGAAACTACCTGTCACTTCCTGTCAGTTAGAACTTCCAGGATGTAAAAACAGTAAATTCACTTCCTCATTATTTGAACCGTTATAAATTGGGAGTGACCTTGTCTTACGCAGCAGGAAATGCTCTATAAAATGTGTTTTCATAAATAAAAGTTTACTGCTCCTTTAAGTTGGAATGTCTTGAAAAGCCACCCTGTTTGTATGCCTTGAGGACTAACATTGCAAAACAGCTCTCTGCAGACATGTAGGGGAAAAAAATCCCGAAGGGAAGAATAAAATAGTTAAAGGGATAGTAATGTTTCATAATAAAAGAAGCTCTAATTACTATCCGTTTAAGACCAAAAATAAAAGAATAAAGCCTAGGAATTTGGGGTATACACATTCTGTTCTAAGAAGACAAAATTAAACATTACTATCTCTTTAACCCTTTGAGTGCCCTCTGGCACTCAAAGGGTTAAGCAGAGATATTCTAGAAACATGCGCTATTGCTAGATATTGGAGACCAAGCTTGATTACACCTGTTTTAGAGATTACATCAGGGGAGGGTAAACTGAATCATCCCTAGATGTTGTGGCCTACAGCTCCCATCATTCTCTGCATGTTGTTGGCTGGTAGTGGAAGATGAAAACTGTACATACCTCCCAACATTTCAAATGGCCAAACAGGGACACTTTTGTTTCATGTAGTATGAAATTGTTAGACATTTTCTGATATTTTTACCTGCAATGAGCACACTCAGTGTTTCTACAGCGGAAATAAAGAAAGCATCTGGTGCTGACTTATACCTTCTGTGAGAATGACAGCGGCAATTTGTCTTTAATGCTCTGCGAGACTAGGTTATTGTGCAAGATTAACATTGTGGGACTAATCCGTAGCAGAAATGTTAATTTTGAATGCTAAAAATGTCCCTTTATTTATTTGGTGAAGTGATTCTCAATATTTTTTTGCTTGAGACACCCCAACACACAATCTGGATCTTTCGGGGCATGTCTAATATATTTCATGTAATTTATCAAGGGCATAATGAAGGCTACAATACATAAATATAACGTCATTATTAGGTCTCACGCTCATAATAACAAAAATAAACATTGTGCATAACAATGTCTATAATCCTCTTTAAAGAGATAGTAATGTTTCACAATGAAAGCAGCTCCAATTAATCGTCTAATAGTATTTGGGCCATGGAAGTGTTATTTCAATACTGTCAGAGTTGTAGTTCAAGAGTAATTGAATGATAAAGTGTCTCTGAGTTAGTGGGTGTGGGTGTGTTGGAGAACACACTAGAATCCATTGAGTTAAAGATATCATCAGCAAAAGACAGCCCATAAAGGGAAATTATACCGAATGTGACTAGATCTCTACTGTATTGCAGGATGCTTATGAAAAACACACTGCAGCATTGCATTGGTTTCTGCACAGTCCTGCAGAATGACATTTTCATAAATAGACATCTCATGGCCTTTTTCTCTGCGCCTTAATGCACAAGATCTTTCATATTTGGCCTAGTGTGTTAAAGACAAACAATTGTGAGGAACACCCATCAAGCGCAAACAAGGTAAATGTCTTGTTCTAGGCATGGTAGCCTCTCAATAGTGCTACAATTCACGTTTTTCACTCCCATTGCAGAGAGGAAATCTCCGTATCAGACTGGTCCGGCCTACAGACAGTCCAGCTCTGAAATCTCAGGCAAATCCTCTCCACGTGAGAGAGACAGCAAACCACAGACGTACGTTTCGGCCTATATGGACCTCGTCGGTGTGGTGCAACTGAATCCCTCTAGGCACATGGGAGCTAAGGCCCATGCCTGGGATGCTCTTATACTTTGGGAAACAACCAATTGTGAACAGCACCCACCAAGAACGAAGAAGATAAAGTGTCTTGTTCTAGGCATGGCCTTTCAATAGTGCTACAACTCACATTTTTCACTACCGTGTGCCATTGCAGAGAGGAAATCTCCATATCCATATCAGACTACTCCTACTCTAAAATCGGGACTGTCCCACTTAAATCGGGACAGTTGGTTACGCTGCACTACACCACCGAGGCCCACATAGGCCGAAACATACACCTGTGGTTATGCTGTTTTTCTCATGCAAAAAGGATTTGCCTGACATTTCGGAGCTGGACTGTCTGTAGACAGGACCAGTCTGATATGGAGATTTCCTCTCTGCAATGGCACATGGGAGCGAAAAACGTGAGTTGTAGCACTATTGAGAGGCTACCATGCCTAGAACAAGACATTTTATCTTGTTCGTGCTTGATGGGTGCTCCTCACAATTGTTTGTCTCCTAGCGTGTTAAAGGACTTAGGTCTATATCTACATAAGCAAGTGGGAATTATTCAGGAGGAAACCCAACCAACTACATCGTAAGGGACAAATAAAAATTCCTGTTAAATTGGGCTTTTAACCCCTTGAATGCTAGAGAGTTCTCAATTCATTGTGAAGCAATGCATTGGAGACCTCTCTAGCATTCAAGTGGTTAAAAAGCTCTAATCAAGTGAATGAGAATTTAGGAGTTTTTTTGGTCCTTTGTGGTGCAGCTGTTTAACTCCAGAATAACTTCAGTTTGCTTTTATAAATATGGGCCACAGAGTCTCCTGAAAGTGAAATTTACTGAATGGTCAGTTTCCTTTAACTTTCTTTTGTTATCTTAACTATTGAAATCTGGAGGACTGCAATGAAAAAGAACTGGTACATGTGCTTGTTCCCAAGGGATACAAGGCTGTCCAGAGACAGCCTGTGATGCCTTCTTACGAAGGAGATCCATTCTTGTCTCTCTGTAGTAAGGTTTTCTCAGCTGGACTAATTTAATGCATTTTGTTTAAAGGGATAGTAATGTTTCATAATAAAATCAGCTCTAATTAATCATCATAGTATTTGGACTTTGGAGAGTGTTAATTCAATTCTGTCAGAGTTGTAGTTCAAGAGTAATTCAATGACAAAGTATCCCCCTCCTGCCCCTTTTACGGATGTAACACTGTTCAGCCAGATCAGAAGGGAGATGCCCAGGTAGACTGCAGAGAGGGACAATCTTCAATTAAGATAAGGAAAAACCTGAAAAACTTGTCAAGGGGGGCAGGGATTTCATTGTTCTCATAGGAAGAAAACTGTCCCCTTCTGTTATCTGTCTGGTCTGTGGACTGGATTCCACATGTGAGAAGAGATGGCTTACACTAGGTAAAAGGGGCGAGAGGGGAAACTTTGCTTGTGAATATCTCTCAAACCATAAAGGTTTGAGAGATAAGACTTATATCATTCTGCATGTTTTTGTAATGCTTACAAAATAAAATAAAGATAAAACAAAGTATTAATATCCCTTTAAAGTGATAGTAATGTAAAAGAAAAAAATCTATATAGGACTGTTCAATTTAATTTTTATAACGCATAGCATCTTTTGAAATCTCTTTACCTTCATATTCTTCTTGAAGACTGAGTTAAAAGTTTCCCTCTCCCTCCCCTTTTCATCACATCATGCAGAGTTCCCTCAGATGCGAAAGCCAGTCGCTTGACCTGACGAATCACAAAGAGGGACAATATTGGTGAGTCAATATAAGGAAAACCTAGTCCCCCGTTCCCTGTTGCACTCTATCCGGAATGGCTTTCGGATCTGAGGGAACTCTGCAGGACGTGATGGAAAGGGGCGGGAGAAGGAAACATTTTACATTGCTATCTCTCTAAAGGGTCATGCATTCTGCAGTGCATGTCCAAGATTGAAGGGTACAAGATGTTGCAGATTGCCTGTAACCTTCATGAAAATTACAGTGTAATTATAAAGTTTAAGGTACTTGTTATACAGTAAACTCCTTAATTGATGAAAAACACAGTGAATCCTACACATATAAACGTGAGAATTTATTTAGGGGTATTTTATAATAATTAAACCAACAACATGTAAAGAACAAGGGACTACATCCTGAAAATTATTCTTGTTTATTTTGCATATAAATACAATGTATTAATAAATATATGGATTATATCTAGTACCAAATGAAAGCTTATTCTGTCCCCAAATAAAATAATGTTCCTCTTACCTGGTTACACTGAACAAAACCCTTGGAACTTCAATTAACACCAACATAACAAGAAAGGTAAAATTGTATGCTGTACTTAAGGTGTGCAAAATCCCCGGGTCCCTATGGGGCCACTCTCACTTGGTAGGTCTGATCCTGTAGGAGTAGACTGGCTGATGAAGTGGGATCTGCATTTTGACCCCCGGAGGAAAATGGAGGAGTACAACAGGTGTCCAAAAAGAAAAACACCATTCGTCCCATTGCCTGTCCTGTAATACAGGTTCTCATAGAGATTAGTCCTTCTGTATGTGGATTAAAGACCCAACAGAGTGTCTATGGGGGGGCTGCGCAGACACCCCATGATGTTTGTGACTGACAGCCATTTATGTCCAGGTTGCATGCCAGGTTTCTGACCCCCTGAAATACCTGATAAGAGCCTTTTAGGGCAGCACCTAACTCTTTACTGTCTCCCATAGATGTAGACTTAATCAAATTTAATAATTGCAGTAACATTTTTAAAGAAAAAAGAATGATAGATGGTACTCACACTACTGGTGAATTTTTCATGCAAGTTTATATATGTAATATCATATAATCAAACTGCTATCAACAGCACTAGCTGGTGTCCAAAGGGCATTTTAATGATTCACTATAAGTAAAATAAGTAATAAAAATTTTTTTAGCTGTAATAACTTTTGAGTGGAAAATCTCCCAGCAATGAGAGAATCCTTATTTTAATTAACATGGACATCCATATATACATTTATATATATATAATATATATATTATGGCTTGACTGGTGTGTCAAATTTTTGTTTAACATTGTATCTACCGCCCACCAAATTCAGGTGGAAGGGGTTTTCATTCACTTTTTTCCCCACCATACCCTTTTCAGTTTGTGCTCCACATGTGCACCAACCCTCAATAGCAAGCCACTAAAACCAATCTCATGGTGACAAGTTGCATTGACATCGAAACAGCCGTCCATGAGTGGTTCATTGGGTTTGCATCTCTTCCTGAATTGTGTCTTAAAGCTGTTGCTCATCATACACACACTCTAAGGAATCCATGTATAAAGTGGAATCTGAGGCAAAAAGGTGGTTCCTTGTTAAACTTATTTGCATATGCCTACCCAGAATCCCTTGCAGTAGTAACAACACTGCACATGTGAGATTTCTGTGGGAAAAGCAAGTCTTGTGGCTTGACTGGTGTGTCACATTTTTGTTTAACATTGTATCTACCACCCACCAAATTCAGATGGAAGGGGTTTTCATTCACTTTTTTCCCCACCATAACCTTTTCAGTTTGTGCTCCACATGTGCACCAAGCCTCAATAGCAAGCCAGTAAAACCAACCTCATGCTGATGAGTTGCATTGACAATGAAACGGCCGTCCATGAGTGGGTGGGAGTTTATGAAAGTTAAATTTCGCAGCTTCTTTCAGGCGAAAGGCAGACGCCAGATGTGTGAGAGGAGGAGTGAACTCAGGAGACTTCAAAAGAAACTGCACTCCCTGCAGAACCTCCAACTCTGTGGCTGGGATGGGAGAAAGGAGCTGGATGAGACCAAAGAGGGCCTGAAAAGGCACTTTGAGGAGGGGTCCAGATGCATTATCTTCTGTTCCAAGGTGGAGTACCTGGAGAAGGGTGAGAAATGTAACTCTTTGTTTTTCAGGAAGCTCCACTCTGCACACACTCCCCTGATAGAACTGAGGGATAGAGATGGCAGAATCCAAGAGGGGAAGGAAGGGGTCATGAAAGTGGTCACTGGCTTCTACAGAGACCTCTACTCACCCACAGACACAGACCAAGCTGATAAGTTTCTGTCAGGTATCACTATCTCTGTTGATCCTGCAGGTAGAGCAGCTATGGACTCCCCCCTGGCATTGGAGGAGCTGTCCTCTGCTGCCAGATCCTTCATGTCGAGCAGGACCCCGGGCTGTGATGGTCTCCCGGCTGAATTTTATATAAAGCTGAGGGACCTCATAGGCCCAGTCCTGCTTGAACTATACGAGGAGATGGTGACGGAGGGCAGCCCTGGTCAGCTTTGATCAGGATAAGGCCTTTGACCGTGTCTTTCACGAATTCATGGGTAGAGTCACACTGCCAGTGTCACAGTTGTATAGGCAGGCAGCGTGCCTTTTCGCCACCGCAAGGGAGAGTCACCTGTGTTTGTTTTATTAAAATTATTCCTAATACAAGTTGTTTGTTTGAATAATCTTCAGCATCACACTGCCAGTGTCACAGTTGTATAGGCAGACAGGGTGCCTTTTCGCCACCGCAAGGGAGACCCACATGTGTTGGTTTTATTAAAATTATTCATAATACAAGTTATTTGTTTGAATAATCTTCAGCGTCACACTGCCAGTGTCACAGTTGTATAGGCAGGCAGCGTGCCTTTTCGCCACCACAAGGGAGAGTCACCTGTGTTTGTTTTATTAAAATTATTCATAATACAAGTTATTTATTTGAATAATTTTCAGTCACACTGCCAGTGTCACAGTTGTTGTGTGGGCAGGTTTTAGAGTTGTAAAACTATAATCGTTCTCTACCTACCTTTCGGTAATGGATTTGAGTCCTAGTGAACAACCTGTTGTTCCTCGTCCTGGTACCAGCTGCCGTGACCCAGCAACCACCAACACCACCACAGTGCAGTTGCTTTCAAGCAGAGCTAGCAGCAGCAGGCGAGGAAAGAAGAGTACTTTGATTAGTACTAGTCAGACTCAGCAGTCCAAAACAAAAACTATAAAGAAGAAGGGAACTGCTGGTCTTTCTACCTCTACTAGCAGGGTAGAGAGGTCCAGTTCCTCCTCTAAGACCACGAAGCGGCTGTCACTCGTCTCTTGCCAGCTGTTTTGTGATGATCCCCCCAGAACCACCTGCACAATGACTATTGCCACTGCCAGTTCCGTCACCACTTCTGCTACAACCAGTTCTATAAACCTGGGGACACCTAGCTTGTTGAACATGAACACTACTGGTGGGAAACTGCGGGCAGTATCAACGCGGGAGTTTTACAGCGAACGTCCAAGTAAGCAACCCAAACCTGAATCATTAGAGTATTTTGAGAAAATTTCTCCTGCTCCACTGTCACTGACACTGAGAGCATATCGTCTCCAAAAAAGGTTATTGAGGGAGATAATTTACCATTTCCCGGTAGCCACCAGGCAGAAGAGGGAATTCATCAGCTCTCCCCAAAATCTGCTGCTGATGATTTTTCTTCCTGTCCAAACCTACAAGAGGTGGAAGAAGAATATGAGGGACCAAGGCCTGCTAAGCTTGATTTTTCCACTGAGCATGATTTTTCCACTGACCTTGATTATTCTCCTGAGCTCCATTTTCCACTGTTGCCCATAGTACTCCTCCTGTTTCTCCAGTAACAATTCTGTCTTCTATTGATGAAAACTCCCCACCTGACTCTCCAGTTCCAAATGAGTCTCCCAGGCAAGTAGTAGCTGCTAGTGTCTCTGCCACCAGTGTTACTCCACCCTCCTCCTATCCCAGTCCCGACATCCCTGCTGCCATCTTTGGGTCTACTAGTAACCCTGTAAAGGTATGTAGAAAAAAAAAGCATAGTGAGGTTGCTTCAGCATGTGAAGATGAAGAAAGTGTCACCTCAGTTTCTTCTTCACCACCTTCCAAAGTCATCCGTCGCTCCAAAGCGTGGGACCATTTTGTGACACTTGGCGATGGCCGGCTAGCAAAATGTAAATTGTGTGGCAGGGAAGTCAGCTGTGGGAAGGTGTTGGGTCATCTTTCCACCTCTGGGATGAACCAACACCTGAACCACTACCACAAGTCAGTGTTGATGAGTGCAGAACATGGCACTACTACATTTACCAGTGTAACACTCACCACCAGTAGGCAGGAAAAAGGGCAGGGAGATCATGCCACATCTGGTCCTAGTAAAAGCAGTAGACAGTCACAGCCCATCCCAAAGTCAATACAGGCCACACTGGAAGATTTTGGTGGGTTTAATTCCAAGGGGATGTGCAGAGAGCAGTCCAGGAAAATTACACGCCTCATTGCACAGCTCATAGCCGTTGGGGGTGCAACTTTCAGTTTGGTGGACGGGGAGTCCTTCCATCAACTTATGGAGGTTGCTGCACCCCGATATAAAATTCCATTCCGCACCACATTTAGTAGAACTATAGTGCCCTCACTGTACCAGTCATGCGTTGGTTTTTTTGAAGGAACTGCTAGGAAAGGCTGGTGGCCAGTCAGTGCACTTTACCACTGACTTATGGAGTGCTCCGAGTGGCCAGCATGGCTTCCTGTCATTGACGGCACATTGGTGGCAGCCCAATGTGTTGCAAGACACACTGATAGCAACAACAAGGTCAGGTGCAGTTGCCAAGCAGGCAGGGCACTGCTCTTTCCTCCTCCATGCTGAGGTAATGGATCAGCAGCACACCTCAGATAACATTTGCAAAGCACTGCAGAACATGGTGGCGCAATGGCTAGGGGAACAGGCAGGCACACAGGCACAAATGGGGTTTGTGGTTACTGATGGTGCAGCTAACATGATCAAGGGTCTTCGGAATGGCAGATTTGTGGGTGTGCGCTGCTCAGAGCATGTTCTGCATCTAGTAGTGAAGGCTGCTCTTGAGGATGGCAGTAACACTGGAAGGTTGTCAGCACTTCTGGAGTCGTGCCGACAAATTTCTGGCCACTTCCATCGGAGCGTCAAAGACAGCCAGCTACTCAGGGAGGAACAGAAAAAGGCAGACCTCCCAGAGCACCGCCAAAAACAAGGTGTTGGGACCAGGTGGAACTCCACCTTAGATATGCTAGAGCGTATCCTGGAGCAGAAAAAGGCAATTCATGCAATGTCATGTCACCATTTAATTGGCAGTAACAGAACACTGGGCAGGGCTGACTGGGCTCTGATGGAACAGGTAGTGACAGTCCTCATGCCTTTCCATGCTTTGATGGAACTTTTGAGCAAAGAGAATGCTAGTCTGGCAGAAGTCATTCCCCACTTCATGCACCTCTCCTTAAAACTGGATGATTTCCTTTCCCATAGGGAACGCTTGCCTGGTGCTGAGGGTAATATACTTCCAGATGTTGCTGCCCTTCTAACGAGGTTGAAGAAGGAACTTACTCTGCTCATGGAAGAGTGCATGGACAATTGTCCCGAGTTAATGCTTGCCACAATTTGCGATCCTCGAATCAAAGGCAAGTTGGCACTTCGTTCCAATTCTGTCAGTCTCTGAGAAGGGTTAAGTGAGGTGATGATTTAGCACAAGATTAACCCCTTAATGACCGGCCGCGCGCGCACGCGCCCGGCACTTAACGACGGATTTTTCTTCTTCTTCATTCTAGCGAATGACTTCCGGGACTTACCAGGTACGTCCTCTGTCACTAAGTGACAGTTTTTGCAGGACATACCTGGTAAGTCACTTGTCGCGATGGGGTTAATGTATTTTCAATACACAAATTAGTTTAGACACACATACTGCAGTTTAAACAATCATTGATGTGTATTCTTGATGTAGTATGAAACACTACAATGTATATACACATAGACTTATCTGATATGAGGGGAAATCAGGATAGGAAAACGAGAGAGAGGAATTTGGGTACTAAAGAGGGACAGTAGGGTAGGAGGCTGGTACCAGAAAATGAAACCTTAATCTTTACCCATGTACTAACAGAGAATGTGACATTTAGTTTGTCCATGTTTGAGTCGACCACTTATGTTGAATAGGATGTGACAGGCATGGGTTTTCGATGTTTGAGCATATGCTAAAGTGAATGACAGGCATGGGTTTTCGATGTTCGAGCATATGTTATATTGAAGGACAGGCATGGGGTTTTGATGTTCAAGCATATGCTAAATTGAATGACAGGCATGGGTTCTCGATGTTCGATGTTTGCATTGTGACTGGCATCCCATGCTGGAGTAGAGGTGACATGCACAGACTGGCAATGTACGACAATGTCCGTTTTTGGGATGGATCTTTTTCTAAATGCACAACCTGTCTGCAAAGAATGATAGCAGCGTGCACGGAGGCGCACTGCTATAATTTGACCCATGTTAAATTCGGCCGAATAATTCGGAATGGATCAGAATTTCATTCGAATCGAATAGGCCCGGTCCAAAATTAGGATCATCCGAATTAGAAAAAAAAAAAAATTGTCCGAATTCGAATTTAATCAAAAATTTTGCCCGTGCACAAGTCTAATAGATGTAGAGTTATAGAGTAGTGAATTGTCTTTTTTAGAAGTAGGTGTGGAGACCCCCCAAAGGTTAAGAGATCTAATTTAGGGGGGGAGGGATAGGGAAGCAACAGACAAGAAAGAGGAGTATAAAATAAGAAGAGGATGTGGGACAAGCAGTGAAAATGAGCAAGAGAGGTTAGTTAGTAGATCAGTCTATTTTGTGGTCAAAATGAATCTTTAATTTTAGTAATTGCCCTCTTTCACAGACTGAGGTTGGGGTATTGGTAAATGGATTATCCTTTGAACCAAAAGTTGGTCCTAAAAATTTCAGACATATATTGATGTGAATAAATACATTAGATCACTCACTCTTAAGAAGTACTCTGCCACTATGCCAAAGAATAACCACGTAAAACAGAGAGGGGTCTATTCAGTTAAAGAGAAAATGGATATATGCTGCTTGGAGATGCTGGAGAGGGAGGAGTAGATGCGGAGATGCTATTACCGATCTATAGTACGAAAAAACTGTGTTCTTCCTTCTATTCAAGTACCTCCCAAGGAGAATATGCCAATGTATTTGGGGAGAGGGTGCTGAAAGATATAGACAAACTGGGGGAGAAACAGAACCCATATCATGTATCCCATAATTTGTCTCTTAAGGAAAGAATGGCCCTTAAAATGTTGCAGAGGGATGATGGTATTATTATCAGAGCTGCGGATAAGGGAGGGGTATTGTGCTACAGGAGATAAAGGATTATGCCAATGAAGCACTTAGACTCCCAGGAGACAGACCTACACATACCCCACTATCACAAAATCTCATTAAGAGTATAGCCAAATATTATTATACTTAATAACTAGTAGTATGGAAGAAGGCATCGTCAATGTTGATGAGAAGAGTTGCTTACTAAGGAAACATCCAGGTGTTCCGATTTTTTTACCGCTTGCCTATGATTCAAAAGAATCTACAAACCCCTCCCCCCCCCTCCCAGGTCATCCCATCATCTCCGGCTTAGATTCTTTGTCTAGTTGTGTATTGGAATATGTGGATGAGTTCCTACAACTGATGGTTACCCAAATCCCCTCCAGCTTAAAAGATATGTTACAATTTTTGGCCTTGGTTGATCAAATGTCAGGACAACTTTGGCTGGGCAACATGCGATGTGCAGGCATTATACACCTGCATACCACATGTTTTAGGATTATGCATCACTCGCTTTCTCAGTTGGGGGTGCTGCCCAGCAGTCAGCAGGTATTCATTTTGGATTGTATCCAGTTTGTTTTATCGCACAATTATATTCTGTTTGAGTGGCAGGAATACCTACAGAGTACTGGAGTCGTGGTGGGGTTGGCCTTTGCACCCTCCTTCATGCGTCTCTTCATGAATGCCTATCTAGCACATAACAATATTGAAAATTATGACAGGTGGCTTCAATGCAGGTTGCTGATCCAGGGAACTATCTGACTGCCATTTGGAGTCAGGAAGGAATTTTGTTTTACCCACTTGGGGCTAAATTGGAAATGGCTTCAGAGGGCTTTTTTTTTTTTTTTTTTTGCCTTCCTCTGGATCAAAAGTGGTGTTTTTGGCATGGGCTGGACATGATGGACACATGTCTTTTTTCAGCCTCATCAACTATGTTACAATGAGTCTTCAGCCTTTAACATGAAAAGCCTATTTATGGAACATACTAGTGTAAAACCCCGGGCACACGGGCCAATGTCCGGGTAATGTTAACCCTTTGAGTGCCAGAGGGGTACGCAACGTGTTGCTTTGCACTCAAGGGGTTAAGAAACTGCTACTTTACTGCTCCACGCGATGCAGTCTTCCATTGCCTCACTCACGTGATGCAATCATGCTCAGAAGAGAGTGCCCGAATGTGGACAGTCTCTACTGCGCATGACTGCATTGTGACAAACATCCTAGCGAATTATTATATAGGATTATTTTATACAAACAATATATCAATGATTTGATCATCGTCTGCAAGGGAGATCAAACTAGTTTTGAGGATTGTGTTAACCATCTCAATGATAATAATATGGGACTGAAATTCACTAGTAAATATAGTAGAAGCAAAACTGAGTCACCTAGCAGGGACTAGGTGATCACCAAGAAAGGAGGCAGACTGTAATGGATATCTGCATGCGGATAGTAGGCACTTAAAGAGTTGGATAAACAACATCTGTTTTGGCCAGTTACAAAGAGTAAAAAGAAACTGTTTTACAACCTGATAGATTTTGAAAATGCTCCGGTGCTTAGATAAAAAAAATTCTTAGTGAAAGGATGCAATAGGATCTGTGTGGATGAGGCTTATGAGAAAGTGAAAAACACTGATAGTGGTTCAATAAAGACATAGGAAAAAGAGCAAATTAATGGATAGATCCCCAGTGTTTGTCACTACTAATAATGAGATAAAATACCAAAATGGTGGCGCTATGTGGAGAGTTGCACAAATTCTATGTACTGCTGCCTGGAATAGGGATCTCCGCTTAACTTGGACCCTCAAGTATATACAAATGTAATTACAAACACAATCCAGCGCTGTCCATATATGGGAACATCAAATCACCAAACAAAAGTATATCACCCCACAATATCAGTAAAAGATAAGCAAAACTTTATTCTACATATGCTCTGTCATGCATCCATGGCAGACAACATATTCTACATATAAGAATAAAATTGACACAACATTTTTTTAATGAATTAAAATTCATTTTTTACATTTTTTTATATTTTTTTTTAATTATTTTTGTGTGAGTTTTATTCTAATATGTGGGATATCTTCTCTGCCATGGATGCATGACAGAGTATATCTAGAATAAAGTTTTGCTTGTCTTTTACTGATATTGTGGAGTGATATACTTTTGTTTGATTTGATGTTCCCATATATGGACAGTGCCGGACTGTTGTTTGTAACTATTTATAATGAATCAGCTACAGAGATGTATAAAATCCTTAACAAGCATTATGGTTACAAGGTCCTCATTTGGGACAAACTCTAGGACCCAAACCCCAAGGTAGTCTTCAGAAAATGTGTTTACCTCTAGTGATATTACTGTTAGGGAATCTAATAGCACAGGGAAATTTGGCTAGTCCAACTGCCAGGAACACATAGTTGTGGCAAAACAGGATGCACAACATGCACCCTTCTTCCTAGGGATAACAAGAATATTTTTGTGAGTACCAAAACAGGTAAAAAAAAATATGAGATGGGTTTACAATTGTGCTTTACAATGCATGGGATACCCCTCTGACACTCAAAGGGTTAAATGGACAGTGCCTCCTAGACGGGAAAATTTTGGGCAACAAAAAGAGTTGTTGCCCATGCCTAGGATGCCCTTAAACTTAGGGAGACAAAAAGAGTTGTGAGGAGCACACATCAAGCACGAACAAGATTAAGTGTCTTGTTCTAAGGCATGGTAGCCTCTCAATGGTGCTACAACTCACGTTTTTCACTCCCATCTGCCATTGCAGAGAGGAAATCTCCATATCCATATCAGACTGGTCCCGCCCACAGACAGTCCAGCTCCGAAATGTCAGGCAAATCCTCTCCGGACGAGAGAAACAGCAAAACCACAGACGTACGTTTCAGCTTATGTGAGCCTCATTAGTGTGGTGCAGCCGAATCCCTCTAGGCACATGGAAGCAAGGGCCCATGCCTGGGATGCCCTTAAACTTAGGGAGACAAAAAGAGTTGTGAGGAGCACACATCAAGCACGAACAAGATAAAGTGTCTTGTTCTAAGGCATGGTAGCCTCTCAGTGGTGCTACAACTCACATTTTTCACTTCCATGTGCCATTGCAGAGAGGAAATCTCCATATCCATATCAGACTGGTCCTGCCCACAGACAGTCCAGCTCCGAAATGTCAGGCAAATCCTCTCCGCACAAGAGAAACAGCAAAACCACAGACGTACGTTTCGGCTTATGTGAGCCTTGTACGTGTTTTGGGCAGCTTCAAAAAACCTAACAAATGTAGAGCTAGAGTTTGATCATTTCAAGTTATCTGTTTTTCCTCTCTGGGGCAGTGATTCTCAGATCCAGTCCTTGGGGTGCAACAACAGGTCAGGTTTTCAGAATTTCCCTCATTATGTTCAGACAGCTCAATCTCAATGACATCACTGATACACTCCTGTGATTAAGCAGTGATACAATGAAAAGCTGACCTGTTCCTCTACCCTGAGGATTAATGTTGAGAAACACTACTCCGAGGAATATAAAATCCGTGGTTTCCTCTTCCTTCCGACTTGTTCTCTTTTAATGCTTTGAGTGACAGAGGGGTCCGCAACGCATTGTGTACCCCTCTGGCACTCAAAGGGTTACATTTTTGAGAACCATAGAGGTATACAATGCATTGCAATTAACACCCCTCCCTTGGGATCAGATGCAATACCACTGAAGGAAGGAATATGAATGAACAGCATGAGCCGAGATGACTAAGTGGGATTTGAGCAGCTGACATCACCGAAGAAGAAGAAACTGAGTGCAAAACTTGTTCTCTCTGACATAAATTATATCAGAAGAAAAATAAAAAGCCGCATCTGATCTATTTTTTCATTAAAGGGATAGTAACCTTTAACATTTAAAAAATATATATTAGGTTTATCCTGCTTAGTTTATCCTGTTTAGTAAAGTAAGGGTATGCTAATTGCTAAGAGGTGTTTTAGTTAAAATTTATTCCAGCTCAAACTTTCATTTTTGGCTGCAGTTCCACTTTGGCCTGAAAACGTTACAGTGTCCTATGGAGGCTAATGGTCAACTTACCAGAGTTGTCCATGGTCTGAAGTAGAAATAACAAAACCATATAATATAAGGCCATAGACCTATGGCACCCAAAAAATGCAATAACTTAACAGTGGCTCAGCAGGATAAATGGATATATCTTGCAGTGTGTGTGTGTGTGTATATATATATATATATATATATATATATATATATATATATATATATATATATTCTCTGAAAGGATTAAATAGGAGAGTTTATTTAAACTGAAGGTGATTTGATTCAATAGAGGGTTTTAAGCATATTTCTTTTTTTTCTTTCATTTTTCTTTTTTATGTACTTGAATTTGCTGCGCGATGTGTGGGAGATCCGCAGCTAAAACATTGATTAAGATTCAGCATCTGTGGAAATTACTTAATTGAAGTAATTGTAATTGTTTATTGTCTTGAGTGATTATCACATCAGCATATTTATTTGATTATTCATTTATTTATTATTATAAGAACATCAACAGTATATACAGTAAGTTGGTATCCTTAAGTATTTATGTTTCATTGTTTATAACTATGTGTTATTTTTAAATACTCGTATTTGGTGGTGTGGGTTAAAGGTCACAGGTGAAAGGGTATATAAGGGCGGTATGTTGATTCACGTTATCTTGACAAAGATCCCTGTAGGGATCGAAACGTTGATCCTCAATAAAAGCCGTTTTTGCACTTTATGAGAAGTTTCCATATATATATATATATATATATATATATATTTAACCCTTTTAGTGCTGGAGTGGTACGGATTTCTAAGTAAGCATTGCTATCCCGCTATCCCATTAGCATCTGCCCTTATCTAAATTCTTCCTTAGGAAGCACTACCTCTTTATTTAGTGCAGTGCTGTTTCATAAATGTGCCAATTTTTAGAAAATGATATGCTTCTGCCTGCAGTATTCTTGCCTAATTTACTTTTGTTTACTATTCTTAGTTCTCCTGAGTTGCTAAGTAAGTCTCTATAGGTTTAATCTTTCTACAGTGACGCAAATGATGGAATGCCTAGGCTATCCCCTATAGAAATCCTTTGACAATGAGGAGCTGTTCCACAGGAAAAATACTGCAATAAAACATTACCAAACTGCTGTTCTCTTGATCAGTCAGAAGACGACACAAGTCACAGGGTCCTATGAGCAAGAGGCAAAGAATCACAGAAGTAGAGAGAATCTTCAGCAATCCAATTGCATCACAAATAAATACACATTTGACATTTTGATTTAAATGGGAATTTTAGCCCCTTGAACGCTATAGAAGTCTCCAACACATTGCTTCCCAGAAGGCCTCTCTAGCATTCAAGGGGTTAAAACCAATATTTAAATCAGGGCTGGATTTACATCCGGGACTCCTCTAGGCAAGGCACTCTTCTAGGCACCTTTAGCTCCACCCTTGGTGACACACCTATTTTCATATGACCCCACCCCCAGTCACATCCACTGTTTCCTGACACAGAAAAATACCATTGGCCAATAACAAGCAAGGACAAAAAAAAAAACTTTAACCCTTTGGTTGCTTGAGAAATCTCCAACACATTGCAAGGGGTTAAATAATAACCTGTAAGTGGGTATATAAACAGGTGCAGGGACACTGGGATTGCTCTGGTCACACCCACAATTTAGAATGTGGGTGTGGCCATCATAGCTGAGTCTCCTCTCAAAATATGGAGCACTAGGCAATTGGGAAATCCTGCCCTGATTTAAATCAATGGCAATATTTACTTCCTCCATTTTGTGCTGGGGGTATACGCAAACCGTAGCAACACTGGGAAAAAAAGAGACCCTACCCATTGATTTAAATGGGTATTTATTTAAGTTTTTGAATGCTAAAAAGATCTCTAAGGCATTGCTTTTCAGCGCATTGCAGATCTCCCTAGAATTCATGGGGTGAAAACCCCCTTTTAATTCACTGGAGATTTGTATCTGTTTCCAGTGGTACAGTCAGTGTGCTACATAATGCTCATCCTTTGCTTTATGTGTTCAGCCCCTAGCCCATATACACAAAGACAAAATGAACAAACCACAACATCATGATCAAGTAAAAATTTTTAAACTTTCCCTTGATTTAAAGTGTTAGTAATGCCTCATTAAAATAATTCTGCCGGTTCTTCTGTATAATAGTAACACAATGCGCTATGTCAAAGATCTTACTTCTTTGTAGTTCAAAAGTTATTCATCTCTAAAGATCCCCCATCTGCCCCTTCTTGACACATCATTGCTGCAGGTCTCTCTTGTCAGGATGGCTGCAGCAATGGACAAACTTCAATAAGCAAAGGCAAATCCTGCCCTTCTGCGTCAAGGGGGGCAGGATTCCCCTTATACTTACCTACTGAAGTTTGTCTCTCGCTGCAGCTGTCAAGTAGCACAACCCGATTACTATCCCTTTAAAAACTCCTTAAGGACCAGCAGTCCTGGGACGTTTCCGTCCAATAAGGACCGCTTTGATCCTTGCCGACACGCCGGTACACGTGACCTGTTGTGTGTATCGGCGCGTCACTTTGAGGTCTGAAAGAGATCGCTCCGATCTTGCAGCGGTCAATATTAGGCCCTATTTTTACTTACAGCGCCTCAGGTGGAGAGCTGTACGTAAAAAATACATGATGTACTATGACCGTCATCAGTCCTTAAGGGTATAAGGACCATGACGGTCATAGTATGTCATGTTGTCCTTGAGGGGTTAAGCTGAACATTTTTTTAACCATATAACCCCTTTGCGATGAGTGATGGACCAGGACTGTCACACATTTCCATCCTTTAAGGCCAAGTGACGGTCCTGGTCTGTCATAAACTTCACAATTGTGATCATGCCAGAGAGGCTGTAACTGACTACTCCAGGACCGCAGCAGTCCAATTCAGCCTTTCTCCCATGGTTCGGTACATGTGATGACTGCTACAACTATCACATGTGCCGATGGAGCAAATAACAAAGGCAATGTATGTAAACATCCTGTCTGTCACTGTTCTCTGCCTCTCTTCCTCTCTGTGATCATAAAGCAGAGAAAAAGCAGTGAACACACATCCCCACAAGGGAACACTGCCCAAGAGGAGGACACGTTTCATTACATTTTATGCGCTGGGGCAGAATTAGAGGGAGAACAGGTTTGACCACTTGATGACCTACTGCCACCTCTTTGTGTCACTGAATTAATGATTTAGATCAAGCCCAAAGTAATTTATCTACACTGCTTTATAAACACACATAATGAAGTTTCAACAAATAAAGCCCTGTTTATGCATAAACAGGTATATAATTTCTGTGGGTTGACTAAATAAATTAGAGGAAAAATACAGTAAAACAAAGGCATACTAAAATGGCCAAAACTGTTCTTGTCATCTAGTGTCAAAAAGCCCTCATTACTAAGGTGTTAAATTCTTAAGGATCAGGGCAGTGCTCAACGTATTGCAAAGCAAAGTCCTCATCACTAAGGGGTTAAAGCTTTGATTTCCTGAGCATGAAGAAGTAACAGGTGGGAGAAAAATAATTATAGAATGTTAGTATCTGAAACACATCTGTGCCAGCCAGTACTGTCTAAATTATATAGACTTAATCAGCTTTCACACAGGTATACCTCACTCAGCTTTCACACAGGTATACCTCACTCAGCTTTCACCCAGGTATACTGCACTCAGCTTTCACACAGGTATACCTCACTCAGCTTTCACACAGGTATACCTCACTCAGCTTTCACACAGGTATACCTCACTCAGCTTTCACACAGGTATACCTCACTCAGCTTTCACACAGGTATACCTCACTCAGCTTTCACACAGGTATACCTCACTCAGCTTTCACACGGGTATACCTCACTCAGCTTTCACACAGGTATACCTCACTCAGCTTTCACACAGGTATACCTCACTCAGCTTTCACACGGGTATACCTCACTCAGCTTTCACACAGGTATACCTCACTCAGCTTTCACACAGGTATACCTCACTCAGCTTTCACACGGGTATACCTCACTCAGCTTTCACACAGGTATACCTCACTCAGCTTTCACCCAGGTATACTGCACTCAGCTTTCACCCAGGTATACTGCACTCAGCTTTCACACAGGTATACCTCACTCAGCTTTCACCCAGGTATACTGCACTCAGCTTTCACCCAGGTATACTGCACTCAGCTTTCACACAGGTATACTGCACTCAGCTTTCACACAGGTATACCTCACTCAGCTTTCACACAGGTATACTGCACTCAGCTTTCACACGGGTATACCTCACTCAGCTTTCACACGGGTATACTGCACTCAGCTTTCTCACGGGTATACCTCACTCAGCTTTCTCACGGGTATACTGCACTCAGCTTTCACACAGGTATACCTCACTCAGCTTTCACACGGGTATACCTCACTCAGCTTTCACACAGGTATACCTCACTCAGCTTTTTCACAGGTATACCTCACTCAGCTTTCACCCAGGTATACTGCACTCAGCTTTCACACAGGTATACTGCACTCAGCTTTCACACAGGTATACTGCACTCAGCTTTCACACAGCTTTCTCACGGGTATACCTCACTCAGCTTTCTCACGGGTATACTGCACTCAGCTTTCACACAGGTATACCTCACTCAGCTTTCACACGGGTATACCTCACTCAGCTTTCACACAGGTATACCTCACTCAGCTTTTTCACAGGTATACCTCACTCAGCTTTCACCCAGGTATACTGCACTCAGCTTTCACACAGGTATACTGCACTCAGCTTTCACACGGGTATACCTCACTCAGCTTTCACACGGGTATACTGCACTCAGCTTTCTCACGGGTATACCTCACTCAGCTTTCTCACGGGTATACTGCACTCAGCTTTCACACAGGTATACCTCACTCATCTTTCACACAGGTATACCTCACTCAGCTTTCACAAAGATATACCACACTCGGCTTTCACACAGTTATACCTCACTCAGGTTTCACACAGGTATACCTCACTCAGTTTTCACAAAGATATACCATGCTCAGCTGTATACCTCACTCAGCTTTCACACAGGTATACCTCCCTCAGCTTTCACACTGGTATACTGCACTCAGCTTTCACACAGGTATACCTCACTCATCTTTCACACAGGTATAACTCACACAGCTTTTACATGGGTATACCTCACTCAGCTTTCACCCAG
Organism: Rhinophrynus dorsalis; assembly: GCA_037306005.1. Lineage (NCBI taxonomy): Eukaryota > Metazoa > Chordata > Amphibia > Anura > Rhinophrynidae > Rhinophrynus > Rhinophrynus dorsalis. Next base: position 74,632,869 of record CM074721.1, on the reverse strand, counting down.
GTATACCTCACTCAGCTTTCACAAAGATATACCACACTCTCCTTTCACACAGTTATACCTTACTCAGGTTTCACACAGTTATACCTTACTCAGGTTTCACACAGGTATACCTCACTCAGCTTTCACAAAGATATACCATGCTCAGCTGTATACCTCACTCAGCTTTCACACAGGTATACCTCCCTCAGCTTTCACACAGGTATACCTCACTCATATTTCACACAGGTATACCGCTCTCGGCTTTCACACAAGTATACCAAGCTCAGCTTTCACACAGTTATATTTCACCCAGCTTTCACACAGGTATAAATCACATATTTGCACACAGGCATACATCACTCAGATGCACACAGGTATACATAACTTATTTGTAGACAGGCATACCTCACTCAGATGCACACAGGTATACATCACATATTTGCAGACAGGCATACCTCACTTGGTTGCACAGAGGCATTTCTCACTCAGATCCACACAGTTATACATCACTTATTTGCACACAGACATTCAAGACTCAGTTTGCATAAAGGAATACCTCACTCAACTGTACACAAGTATAGTCACTGGGCAGCACACCTCTCTCATTTACACACACACACACACACACACACACACACACACACACACACACACACACACACACACACACACAAGTTTGTGTGTGACCCCAGTGACTGATTATCACGGTGCCCGTGATTGCTGCCTTTTTCTGTCAGTTACCTGAAGGGGCTCTCCATTGGCTGCCTGCCTTCAGCCCGCCCTGTATTGCCTATTTAAACTGAGCTTGGGCACCCTTTGGTTGCCCTTTCATGTTGTCTCTATGCTGCCTGCATCTGCATTGTGATCCTGAGCTTCCTGGGCCATTACACTATCCTTACTCTTCTGTGATTGCCTGAGTTCCTGTTTGACAGCTTCCTCGGTTCCAGCATCCGTTCCTAATCTGGTTGGGGTTGCTGTTCCTGCTGCCGTTTCCTGCTGCCATTCCTGGTCCGGTTGATTTCCATTGTTTCCTGTCCGTTCCCGGCTGGGTTCCTGCTCCTGGATCGCCTGCAGTGTGTCAATCTCTCCCAGTTGCCTTGGCGACATTTTCATTTGCTCAAGTTGTGCTCTCCAGTACGCGGGTACTGGTTCGCTCCATGTATACCAGCTGCTTGTTGCCCCGGTCGAGGTTATGTCACTCGAACTGACAGCACCGGTGGTGATTGGATAACTCCAGTATGCGGGTACTGGTTCGCTCCATGTATAACCGGTTGCTCATTGTGTACTGACAGCACCGGTGGTGATTGGGTATCTCCAGTACGCAGGTACTGGTTCGCTCACACACCGGTTGCTTGTTTCTCTGGTAGAGGCTGGGTTACTCCAGTACGCGGGTACTGGTTCGCTCCATGTATAACCGGCTGCTCATTGTGGTTCAGACCACACCAATAGAGATTGTGTACTCCAGTACGCGGGTACTTGTTTGCTCCATGCATAAGCGGCTGCTCGCTGCACCGGTAGAAGTTATGTCACTCCAGTACGCGGGTACTGGTTCGCTCCACGATTAGACGGTGGTTGTCCAGTCCTAGACAGCACTGGCAGAGATTCTGTCACTCCAGTACGCGGGTACTGGTTCGCTCCACGCATACCGGTTGTTGTTCAGTCCTAGACAGCACCTGTAGAGTTTGGGTAACTCCAGTACGCGGTTACTGGTTCGCTCCATGTACAACCAGCTGCCTGTTGCACCGGTAGAGATTGTGTTACTCCAGTACGCGGTTACTGGTTCTCTCCACGTATAACCGGCTGCTTGCTGCATTTCTCTCAGCGCCGGTAGAGATTGTGTACTCCAATACGCGGGTACTAGTTCTCTCCATTCTTCATTGGGTGTCGAGTTATTCTATTTGCCCAGAGGGCCTCAGTCTGTCCATCTTAAGCCACTGGTCTGTACACCTTACGCCAGCCACTGAGGCCACCGTTGCCGTGATCCAGTACTTGCAGTCATAGGCTGCCTTGCCTGTTATATTGGTAAGGCCGGTAGAACCTATTCCATCTTATGCCAACCTAAGGTTGCCTTACCCGGTATTGGCAAGGCTGGTAGACCCTCACTACTCGTTGTACCAGTCTCAAGGCTGCCTTGCCCGGTATATTGGCAAGGCCGGTAGAGCCTTATTCACTCGTTGCACCAGTCCCCAGGCTGCCTTGCCCGGTATATTGGCAGGGCCGGTACAGCCTTCTTCTCCCTGTTGTACCAGTCTCTAGGCTGCCTTGCCCGATATATTGGCAAGGCCGGTAGAGCCTCCTTCTCCTGTGTTGCTAGTCTCCAGGGCTGCCTTGCCCGGTATATTGGTAAGGCCGGTAGAACCTTTTCCATCTTGTGCCAACCTAAGGTTGCCTTACCCGGTATTGGCAAGGCCGGTAGAGCCTGTCTTACATTCTGTGTTCCGCTACTCACTATACTATGTATTGTCATTATATGTTCCCAGTGTATGCTACCCGAAAGGGTTTTCTTTAAACTTTTCAATAAAGTTGTGTTTTTATCTTAACTCTGTGTCTGAGGGTCATAACAAACCGTGACACTGATTCAATGAGGAGACCGCAGTGTTGCACTTTCGAAGAATGACCTGGTCACAGGGTTCATTCATTCCACGCTTGATACTGCAGCGGCTTATACAGCCGCTCCAGTATCAAGAAGGCAGAAAATGTATCCTTTTGGATAGATGATCCATGATAGGGGGGCTATCAGGAGGGGTTCTGGTGCCCCCCTCAAGGTCTGGAAGTATTATTTAATTATAAAAAGCACATATAACCTATGTTAAACATAGGTTTTATACTCTTTATTTAAAAAACGGGCAATTGTTGCCCCCATGCTAGGTAGGGTGTCATGAGGAGTCATGATACCTCCCTAGAGGTCTGATTTTTTTTTTTTAATAACATTAAAAATATAATTAAGAACAAAACCATTTTTTACACATATACAGGCAAGGTATGCAGCCGTATACCTTGCCTATTAACACTTTGAGGACCAGAGGGGTAGGAAACACATTGCAAAACAATCCCTTCCTACCTCTCTGGTTCTCAAAGGGTTAAGTGTCGAATAAAGGACAGGTTCTGTTAAATAAATGGCAGTTCCTTTCGAATAAAGAGGTGAAAGTTGAATGGAATTAGTATGTTGAATATATGCAATATATGTCGAAATACTAAGGGGGGTTAGTATGTCGAAGGGGGGCACATTGTGTAGTGCTTTGTGTACTATTTCTGTTTATTTTAACCATTTGAGTGTCCTATGGCATTCAATGCTGTCCATGGTGCTGAAAGCCTTCTCTTTATTCCCCTACTGACTAAGTAGTGAAGCAGAGAGAATGCTATTCAGAATTTTCGTAGCCCTCCTTGCTTTTACGCCATAGAAAAGTACAGGGAAATACCAACTATGACAACCTGAGCTAGGTGAAGTGGAGACTGTGAACTCCGATAGCAGAGGCTGCTATTAGAGTTTACTGAATGAGTCGAAGTGTCACATTAAAATATCAATACACCCCCTTACATACGAATGTGTCTCATTATTCAGCATTTCCATATAGAAATGAGTCATTATGCTTCATTTCCATATGGAAATAGGCCATTGTCGATGTGATGAATAAAAATTCGTATACCTGTCGGATTGATGTCGATGTGGGCATCTTTTTGTTAGAGTGATGGTGATGTAATGCGTACACTTTGGTGAATACTGTGAATTTTTGTGCATCTAGGCTCATGTGTTCCCTTAAATAGGGAACATGCATATGTGGATAACAGTAATCCAGGTAAGGTGACAGGCCCGTAGAAATGGTGGTTGCTGTGAAGGAGCCTCCCTATATGCTCCAATACACCTGTAACAATTGTTGAAGATTCACGCACTGCCACCAAACATTCAGAACCAGTCCATAAGTAAAACTAACAATCTTTATTGGTAATCATAAAAACATACCTTGACAAATATTATGGCCAACATGAATGCTAATAGAGAGACTCAGTAGAGGTGGGTACATACAGTCAGATGCAGTAAGATGACATCTCAGATAAATCCACGCATTTCACGTGAAAGACGCTTACTCATGATCTCTGAATGTCAATGTGAACAACCACTCTGCTTCTTATATATGCTTCTTGTGTGTGTGTGTATATATATATATATATATATATATATAGTATTTTTCACACATTAGTGGGATGGCAATGTATTGTCAGGGACGTGCACAGACATTTTCAGGGGCACAGGCTCAAGTGAAAAAAAGGGTACTTCTCATAATTATTTATTCAAAACCTATATTTAAAAGGGCATGAGGGCACTTTGGACAAAAAGGGCAGGTGCTCAAGCCCCCCTTGGTGTCTATGTGTGCACGTGCCTGTGTAGTTATAACCATCTTAATTGTGGGAATGTGCCATTAGATTGGTTGGAGGCCTTTCCTGACTTCCACCCGATGCTTGTTCCATAGGTTACAGCTTAGCTTGAAAGTCATGTTATAATTTAAGTCCCCTCTAAGGTCCGCTCGGGTAGTGACTTCATGAGTACCTCTGATAGGCTGGCTGAAATATAAAAAGCAGAAAGGTTGTTAACATTGACAATCAGAAATCATGAGTAAGCATCCTCTGCGCCAAAAGCATGGCTCTATCTGAGATGTCATCTTACTGCATCTGGCTGTATGTACCCACCAATACTGAGTTTCTCTGTTAGCATTCATGTTGGCCATAAGATTTCTCAAGGTATGTTTTTATGATTTCCAATAAAGATTGTTGGTTTTACTTATGTACTGGTTCTGAATGTTTGGTAGCAGTGCGTGAATCTTCAACAACTGACGTGGCTGTTCCAGCCAGTACTATCTAAAGTGTATAGCCCTTTGAGTGCCAGAGGGGTATGCAACACTTTGCAAAGCAATGTGTTGCATACCCTTCTGGCACTCAGAGGGCTAAAATGAATCAGCTTTCACACAGTCATACATCATTCTTATAGGCACAATTCACTCAGCTGCAAATAGGTATACCTCACTAAGTACCACACAGTCATACTGCACTAAGGGCTCACGTAGATATACCTCACTCACTTCCACACAGGCATACCTTCCTTACTTCCACACAGGCATACATCCCTTATTTCCACACAGGCATACCTTTCTTACGTCCACACAGGCATACCTCCCTCACTTCCACACAGGCATAACCCCCTCACTTCCACACAGACATACCTCACTCACTTCCACACAGGCATGCCTCCCTCATTTCCACACAGGCATACCTCACTCAGCTTTCTCAAATTCATAATTCAATCAGCAGCACACAGGTATTCCTCACTAAGGTTTTACAAAAACATATCTCACTTGCACACAAGTATAATGCACTCGGCTTTCACACAAGCATGCCTCACTTGGTTGCACACAGCTATAGCTCACTAAGTAGCACACAGGCATACTTTCCTCAGATTTCACATAAGCAGTCCTTACTCAGCCTCATAAAGGAATACCTTACTCATCTTTCACACAAGCATTACTCTCTGTTGCTCACAGGCATGCCTTACTGAGTTGCACACAGGCATACCTCACAGTTTCCACAAAAAAATTCCTCACTCAGTGGTACACAGGTGTGTCTCACTCAGTTTGCACACAGGCATACCTCACTCAGTTGTACACAAGTGTCCATCATTCAGTTTGCACACAGGCTTACCTCACTCACATTACACACCGGCTTACCTCATTGCTTGTACACAGGTTTACCTCACTGCTTGTACACAGGCTTACCTCACTTTGCCCGCACACAGGGATACCTCACTGCTTGTACACAGGCTTACCTCACGCCTTGTACACAGGCATACCTCACTCCGCCTGCACACAGGCTTACCCCACTCCACCTGCACACAGGCTTATCTCACTCTGCTTGCACATAGGCTTACCTTACTCTGCTTCTACACAGTCTTACCTCACTCCACTTGCACACAGGCTTACATCACTCTGCTTGCACACAAGCTTACATCACTTTTCTTTAACACAGGCATATCTCACCCTGCTTGCACCCAGGCTTACCTCCCTCTGCTTGCACACAGGGATATCTCACTCTTGCTGCGCACAGGCTTACATCACTCTGCTTGCACACAGACAGTCTGCCTGTACACAGGTTTACCTCAGTCGGCTTGCACATAGGCTTACCTCACTGCTTGTACACAAGCATACCCAACTCCACCTGTAGACAGGCTTACCTCACTCCACATGCACACAGGCTTACCTCACCCAGCTTACACACAATCTTACATCACTTTTTTTGCACACAAGCTCACACCACTTTTCTTTAACACAGGCTTACCTCACTCTGCTTGCACACAGGCATAGCTCATTCTGGCTGAGCACAGGCTTACATCACTTTGCTTGCACACAGACATTCCTCACTCCGCTTGCACACGGCCATACTTCACTCCACTTGCACACAGACTTACATCACTCTGCTTGCCCACAGGCTTACCTCACTCCACTTGCGCACAAGTTTATATCACTCTGCTTGAACACAGGATTACCCCGCACCACCTGCAAATAGGCTTAACTCTCCCTTCCTGCACACAGGGTCATGGGCGTCCGGAGGGGGGGCTAGGGGGGCACTTGTCCCCCCCTACAATTACTCCCCTCCATATAAATAAAGGGGCAAGATGGGCTGGCCTGGGGGTCATATTATGGCTTTGCCCCCCCCTGGAAAAATGTCTACGGACACCACTGCACAGGGTTACCTCACATTGTTTGCACGAAAGCTTACCTAACTGCTTGCACAGAGGCTTACATCACTCTGCTTGCACAAAATCTTACCTCACTCCACCTGCACACAAACTTACCTCACTCTGTGCTTAGGCTTACCTTACTGACTGCACACAGGCTAACCTCACTCTGCTTGCACATAGGCTTACATCACTCTGCTTGTACATAGGCTTACCTTCCTCTTTGCACACAGGCTTACATCATTCTTCTTGCATACAGGATTCCCTCTCTGTTTCACAAAGGCTTTCCTCACTTGGCTTGCACACAGTCTCACCTTACTCTCTTGTACACAGGCTTACCCCACTCTGCCTGCACACAAGCTTACTTAATTCTGCTTGCACACAGACATACCTATCTCTGCTTGCACACAGTCTTACCTCACTCTACCTGCAAACACGCTTACCTCAGTCGGCTTGCACACAGGCTTACCTCACTCTACATGCACACACGCTTAAATCACTCTGCTTGCACAAAGGCTTACCTCACTCCTCTTGCACACAGACTCACATCATTCTTCTTGCACAAAGGCTTCCCTCTCTGGTTCACAAAGGCTTTCCTCACTTGGCTTGCAGACAGTGTCACCTCACTCTCTTGTACACATATTTACCCCACTCTGCCTGCACATAGGCCTTCCTCACTCAACCTGCTCTCAGGCTTTCCTTACTCTGCTTGTACACAGGCTTACCTCACTCAAACTGCTCTCAAGCTTACTCCACTCTGCTTGCCACAAGCTTACTTTACTCTGCTTGCTCACAGTGATACTTTACTCATCTTGCATACTCACTCAGCAGCGCACCTCACTCAGCTGCCCCCACAAGCATCTTACTTTACAGAACACGCAGTCACCCACTGAGCATCACAAAGACCTGCCTCCCTTGGTTCTACCTCACACACACACCCCGCCCGCGTCCATGTATCTCAATGTATCCATCTGATGTGCAGCTAGTGGTTCTAACCTCAGCCTCCATTACCGTGATCCCCCTAGTACAAGCGCATAACTTGACTGACAACCGATATCCATAGAAACAGAGTAGGCAGCGGCACTATAGACAGCTCTGTGCTGTGCGAGCAGCCTCTGCCTTATACGGCTCTGCTGGGAATAATGCGATCCATCTTTCTGTGCATGTGAGATCATTCACTCACCTTATTCTCTCGCAAGGGGAATGAGGATTTGAAGGAGATATAGACCATCACTCTCCTCACGTGCTGCACTGTGTACTGGTATTGCTATTGTACCCTTTTATTTTTTATTGTATTTTACTGTCAAATAACAGACGCCTAGATGCTGAATATATAGGATTTCTGCTGGTGCCAAGAATTGGATCGAGCCAAGTGCCCGGTGATTTGAGATCCAGTGATCTGGAGGATTTTCTGCCTTCTCTTGGGGTGGTAAGTACCCAGCACAATGGACCTGTGCAGCTATGCTTTGCATATTTCTACATAGATCCAAATGGCTAGGAGGTGGGCGCTCCAGACTTAGGCAACTTTCAGCTCAAATGAACCTTTAATGCAAGGTTCTGGTCCTGTTGCATTTGAAGGGTAATCGGGATGCCAAGAGGACATGGCTAATAAGCAGCTTGCACCAAAAATTCCTCTCTACTGGGCAGTCGATGGGTTAAACAAACAACCCAAGAATCAATTAACCCCTAGATGCAAGAAAGGTCGCCAACGCCAAGCATTGACAACCTCGCTGGCACCCAAGGGGTTAATATATGTGATTAGTGATCTTTATGTTATCTTGGATTATTGTTTAGCATATAAAACAAACTGATGTAATTAATGCATGGCAGCTGTTATCTTCAATGATCAGCATTGCATCAAGATATATTATATATTCTTCTGTTTCTGTGGATGTGAATGACTGAGAGGGGGTGGTTAGAATACCAATAGGAAGCTAATCACTATGGAGGAAGATGTAAGGCCTCTGTATCCCTGGGTATAAATATGATATAATGTAGATGTGTGTTTGTGGTTCTGATCTCAAAAATAAATCCATAAATCCCAGTGATCTTTTATAATAAGCCTGCTTGAAAGAATATAAATAAATGTTCCACATAGATGCACTGTTACACTATTCACAGTGGTACACACTAAACAGGTTAATGCTGCAGATCACATTTATTGTAATGTAGGCCAGGGGTAGCCAATTGGGAATATCATGATATTATTTCATTGTAGAGTGGGATACACAATGCTTATTATGATGAATCTTCATATATAGTGTATCACACTAATTGTTCCTTACGTGAGCATACACAGGGGCTGATATATTAAATTAATTATATTTTTTGCACAAACAGAGTGAGCCATAGACAACAAGTAAACATTCCCATGAGGCTTTTAACCTATAGAGTGCCAAAAAGGTCTCCAATGCATAAATGGAAATTTGTGGCATTTTTATTCTGTATTTGCACCAGAAATGAACATATTTTCTTAGTACACCATCCTCACTCAGACTGTAGACCAAATTTATTTCACTGGAAGATATGGTGGGAGATGCACTAAGGCGTGATAAAGCGGAGGTGACTTCTCCAGTGATACCACTTCACCAATTCTATGTTATTGTATGGAGCCAATGCACTAAGATCTCTCCATCTTTGGAGATCTTAGTGCATTGGCGTCATAGAATAACATAGGAACTGGAGAAGTGATATCACTGGAGAAGTTATCTCCACTTTATCACCCCTTAGAGCATTTCCCCCATTGTGACTGATGTACTAGCTATTGAGGCTGATGTACTAATTGAACTGGATACATTCTGGATCAAACCAACTGCACCATAGGGGATACATTAAAATGTCCAAAAATCCCATTTATTTACTTTGGGGATTTTAACCCATTGAATTCCAATGAATTTTTATTTGTGTCCTGTGGTACAGTTGATTTGTCCCAGAATTACTCCAGGAAGAGATGCTCTATGGTGCGAGAAAGAGGAGATAAAAAGAAGATAACTTTTCCTGTGTGATAAACTGTCCAACTCCTGTGTTACTCTATGGAGCCGCTGCACAAACAATATCTAGTTTCTAGTTCTTACTGCACTGGCATCAATGAATAGCATAAGATCTGGAGAGTTTATAACACTGGAGAAGTGATCTCCTCTTTATCACAATTTAGTGCATAGACCCCCCCAGTTATCTATATTACAGCAGCCTCAAGTTGTGTTCCCTTCAGATTAGAGTTTCAGTGGAACAAGTGAGTTTACTATGAATTATTACTATTATAACTTATTTATAAAGTGACAATGGATTCTACAGAGCTGGTACTATAAGTGTGTGTGTGTGTCTCTCTCGCTCTCTGTTTTTTTTAAACATTGTGGGTTCAGATATAACCCTCCTTACTACCACCATCTGCCTTCATCCTCTTTGCTATGCAATAGCAAAACGCTGATATAATGGAATAACCATTGCTTCATTTTTTTTTTACAAATTCCTATGAGTATCTATGTAATCATTCTATCTATTTATCTATCTCTAATCCATGTCATTTATATATATGTATATAAATGGAAAATCACTGTGCTTGACAAAGGTCCCGAGTGAGGACCGAAACGTTGCACATCTTTTTATACCAGTAAAGTATATTTTTTTGTTGAAACCCGTGAGTGCACAGTCATTTTCCATTTACCTATTATCCTGTGGCACCCGGTGTGATAGAATCCATCTACAGCGTGAGTGCTTGTCCTTTGCTATATATATATATATATATCTATATATATCTATATATATATATATATATATATATATATATATATATATATATATATATCCTTATAACAAAAAGTGGTAGAATGCGTTGCTCACTGTGAGATGTAACCGCACATGCGCAGTAGAGAGTCTGTACTGTGCATGTGTGGTTTCGCACACAGGGAGCTTCACTGTAAGCCGTCTGGAGCTCCCCGCTAAGGATCAGAGCGTTCGGTGAGTCTCTACTGCTCATGACTCGCCGAACGTGCTGCCCCGCTCCGGACGGCTCACGTCCTGTCTCTGCTCCCGGCACCGGGACAGCTGGGTGCACTTTAGCCCGTGTAAACGGGCTTTCATACTAGTATATATATATAATGTTATATGCAAAAAGAACTGCAGATATCACCTTCATTGACACTGAGGCTGATATACTAAGAAAAAGTGGTGCAGCGCAAGTGCAAACCGAGTACACCTTAATGAATAAATAAAAATTCCAAAAATCCCCATTGATTTCAGTGTTGATTTTAACTATTTGATTGCTAACCTCTCTAGCATTCACGGGGTTTAAAGGACCAATTTAATCAATGATGTTGCTAATTTGTCCACTGTGGTGCAGTTAATTTGCTCCTCAGAATTGCACCACTTTTCTTAGTACATCAGCCTCATTGACTGTGCTTGGAGATCAGATGATAACAGACAGATTAACAGTAAATGTAAGCATGTAAACTGTGTCAGGATTTTCCTTTGTCATATACATGTAGACTGCTGTGGTATGTTGCAACATGTTGCACTACGAATCCATCTCTCTTCATACGTATAGATCAGTATCACTGCAGGCAGATTAGGAGTATAAAAGAAACTGATTTTATACATATAACCCCTAGGATTCTAGACATCTACAGCACATTACAGAGCAATGGACTGGAGACATCGCTAGCATCCAAGGAGTAGGACTGAGTTTAAATATCCCTTAACCCTTTCAGTGCCAGTGGTATGTGCAATGCATTGCTTAGCACAGGGGTAGAAAAATGCCAAGAGACTTGTAGCCCGGGCTCCTGATATTTTACCTTTTGCTTCTAAATATTGAACATATTATTATAGATATATGTCTGCAAATGCACTCTTGTGTCTCCTTAAAGGGCTACTGTCGTTAAGCCCTTCGCGTCCAATGACATACCCGGACCGTCATGCTGGTCCAGCACTTAAGGACCAGTGATGGTCCTGTTACGTCACATACTTTTACTCACCACGTTCCTGCAAGAGTGCGGTGAGTAATACCGGGGACTGAAATTGATAGCTCCAAGACCGGAGCGATCTCTTTCAGTCCCTCGTTTGGCGTGCTGGCACACGTGATCAGTGACGTAGGGCGGCACGTTAACTTCCCTATCTGGTCCTTAAAGGAACACACACCCGGGGCCGCTGGTCCTTAAGGGGTTAAAGAACATGGGTGTCTGCAGAACGTTTTCTGTGTCTGTGGGGAGGTAAATCCCAAATATATCCTCTGTGCCAGCCTCTATGTTAATCTGGCCCCCGGGGGGAGGGGGGTAAGTGCCCCCTCTTGCCCCCCTGTCACTCATGTTAAAGGAACCTAAAATTTGGGGGTGTTAAAATAATAGGAAATGTAAGAAAAAAACTGCTTTTCAGAAATGGTTCAGGTTAAGACAGTAAATTAATTTAAATGAGCAGTCATTTTTTAAATCAAATGAAAATCTGTATATAGTAGACCTTTTCCTGCTGAATAAAACAAGATAACTCCCACTGATCGAAGTTTTTATAACTGTTCAAAGTGTCAGGAAGTGAGTAGCAGCTTCATCACTTCCTGGCAGTTTGAACAAGGGCTGCAACTAACGATTATTTTGATAATCAATTAGTTGGCCGATTATTTTTTCGATTAATCAATTTATCTAATAAAAAATAAGCAAATTTTTCATTATTTTAAATGATTTAATGAACAAACTGATATATATATACATACACACACATATATACATACATATACATGTGTGTGTACGTACGTGTACTTGGGAGGAGAGGAAAAGATATGGCTGAAGAAGGGTTAAAGGCCCGTAGTTGGAGAGATCCGTGAGAAAGGATAAGTAGAAATTTGTTTATCTTGTATGGGTGATTACTTTCCTAGTGGGAAATACCTGTCAGTTTAGTTTTTGAGCTGCCCCTCCATTTATTATATTTTTTAATCTCCATAAATACTCCAATTTCTTCCCCTCAAACATTCTTTCCCTTCTTTATATTCCAGTACTTTTCTGTTCTTATGAAGTAGCATAATGGTCTGCTAGTCTCATGTGATGGGGTAATTTGCACTGCTGGTCTCATGTAATGAGTGAATAGTCTGCTAGTCTCAGTTAATGGTGTGTGTGTGTGTGTGTGTGGGGTGGGTATTGAGGGGAGGGGCCCCAAATTGGTAGCCTGCCTAGGGCCCAAAGGAGTCTTAATCTGGCTTTGAAAGGGTTAAAGGGATAGTAATGTCGGAAAAAAAGTATTCATTACATAATAGATACAATTAAAAGAAAGTACTTGCACTTATTCGTATCTCTCAAACCGTTACGGTTTGAGAGATATAGGAAAATAAAGTTCTCTGGTCCCTCCCCTTTCTGCTTGACGAGCTGTAAAGCTGTCAGAAGCAGATTCTGGTCACTTGACCAGATGTGGCTCTTCAGCAGCTCCAATATAACGATATATAAAGACAAATACTTTGTTTAGAATGGTCTACAGAGTGTGCCAGGTTTGCAGGCACACTTTGTAGACTGTTCCAATGAAGTATTTATTTCTAAATAGCGTGATTTGAGCTCTGCTGAAGAGCCTCTGTCTGCTCAAATGACTGAAATCTGCAGGTGTCAGCTAGATGGCAGACTTGAGTAAAACAGCCAGGAAAAGGTAACTTTAGCAAGTTATATATCTCAAACCATAAAGATTTGGGAGATAAGACTTACATAGATATTAACCTTTTTTTTAATGTCTACAATATTAAGCCAACTTAAAATTAATCATTACTATCCCTTTAATTCGTTCTCACATAACAGTTACCTTTAGCATCCCAGAAGAGACTTTTTTTGAGAAGTAATATTCTAGAGAACTGATCTGGTGATGGATTGCACACACAGATCTATGTACCAGTGGGTTATGAAAATTACAAAAAAAGAAAAAATGGGAGTACGTCTATAATATGTACATGACTTATACCCATACAAATATAATATGGGGTGCACTCAATCTCTCTTAAAATACAAGTTATGCCCAGGAAGAGAAACAGAAAGGGATTAATCTGAGGCACATGGCTAATATGATAAAGTATACGTAATATATAAAAATATGAAATTTATTCATAACAAAAAAAATTCTAATCAAACAAAGAAAACATTGGCATAATGAATATCCAACCTAAGATGCAGGTCCACACCCACTACACCACATACACCCCAAATCAAAAGAAAATCAAAACATCCCAAAAAAAGAAAAAGGTTAATTACAAAAGAGGCTATAAAAAGCACCAATGACAAGATGAAATATAAAGAGTCTATAAATCTTACACTGATTAAAGGCCAAATAACTGAGAATTAATCTCTGTCAACATCTTCATCTGATATCAGGAGAGCCAAGCCCAAGCTTGGGCTATATTGTCAGGACTGAGCCTAGGCAAGTATGAAGCCCAGAAGTACGGAAGAGGATACTCCTCCAACAAGGATGATTGGGGTGAGAGGCTAGGGAGTGTCGCTCGGGGGCGGAGCTAGATTGCAACAGCCAACCATAGGGAGGCGTGCTGCAGCCGAGGCCGTATACAGGTGCTAGCCGCGAAGCTAGATAGCCCCCTTCGGTTGAGCCTCCAGGGACTCTGGATACCCCACCACGATTGGACTATACCCCAATGTCCCCAGGGAGGAACAGACTCCAGAAAGCTGGTACAGCCCCCAGAATGGTAGGGCAAATACAGGACTAGCCACAGGAACAGCTAAGCAGGAGGAGACCGCTAGCCAGAGCAGGAAACCTGGAACGGCTGAGGAGAAATCAGGACAGCAGGACAGCAGCTTGAAACAGGACTGGAACAAGGGACAAGGCTGGAGAATAGGCAGACTAGACAGTCAGCAAGGCAATCTGAAAACAGCAAGAGCAGCAGGGCTGGAGAGGAACTACTAGCAGAACTAGGAAGGTCCACACAGGAATTGACGCTTTGATAACACGTCAGATGGAGACAGAAGGCATCTTATATAGGGACACTCAGAACGGCTTCAAAAGGAGGGACTGCGCATGCGCTAGCTCAACCCGGAAGAGGAGAGCCAAGACAAGTGTCGGAAGGTGGGGGACACCAGGAGAAGAACCAGCACGGAGGACATCCACACAGAACGTAGGTGACATATATAAATTTGGGTGAAGACTGGTGAGTTAACTCATTTTGTGTATGTTTACCCACCACAATGAAATATCGGAGCCAGACTCAGTTGTGTGTATGACGTTATGAAATTTCATCTCCATTTGTCATCATCATGTCCATTTTCAATACCTTTCTTTTTTTCTGCATTTGCAAATGTGATCTCTCAAATTTTGGAACTGTTGTATTGGTATTAAGCTTGGCTGGCCTGGCCTGCTATTAGATGAAAATTTTTGACAGAGATGAATTCTCAATTATTTGGCCTTTAATCAATATTAGATTAATTGACACTTTACATTTCATCTTGTCATTGGTGCTTTTTATAGCCACTTTTGTTATTAACCTTTTTCTTTTTTGGGGGTGTTTTTATTTTCTTTTGATTTATTTATGATGTGTATGTGGTTATGTGGTATAGTGGGTGCAGATCTGCATTTTAGGTTGGATATTCATTATGCCAATGTTTTTCTTTATGTTTGATTATAGAATTTTTTTGTTGTGAATAAATTTCATATTTTTATATATTATGTATACTTTATTTATCATATTAGCCACGTGCCTCAGATTAATCCCTTTATGTTTCTCTTTCTTGGTTATGACAGTACCCAGAACATGTACCAGATGTGCTTCTACCCATAACCCATACCGTTGACTTTACAACAATTTACATTGCGTTTATTACCCACTGTCCAGTGTCCTTAAGCACCACCCTGCCTAAGGTGGATACTGCCATAATGCAGATTTAATTCATCACAGCTGTTGGTATCTCCCATCTCTCTCTCTGCTGCCACGCCATATGTGAAGTGAAGAATGCGTTCTAGTTCCCCTGAATAGGGAGCCAATGACAGGAGCTGACGACCGGCATTTGAGAACACTGCAAAGACCTGGGTACGTGCCTGGCTTTTCTTCTGCTGTTGAAGCGCCGTTTTCAATTCAAACTTGCTGTCGTAAGAGAGCGTGATTGAAAGTGGTGCTCCAGTAGCGGAAGGAAAGCCTGGCACATACCTACGTCATTGCAGAGGCCTCAGATGCCGGTCTCCAGTGCCTGTCACTGGTTCCATGCGGGCAAAATAAAAACAAGGAGGCCAGAGACATGCATATACAAAATAAAATAAAGGAGGCTGGGTGGCTTTTTATGCAGCCCCCTGTAAAGTGCCGCCCTAGGCCTAGGCCTAGTCGGCCTAGACCAAGAAACATCACTGCAGCTCCCCATTGTACTAGGGTGACCACATTTCCTTTCTGCCATTCAGGGACACCATTGAGAGAATAGTGGCAAAGTACTTCTCGGCATTAGTGTGGCTGCGCGGGTAGGGTAACATGACATCATCATGTGACCCTCAGTGGTCACAACACATTGCGTAAAGACAAATGTGGAACAATTCTGAAGTAAAAAACTCTGTTCCATATGTAATAAAGAAAAATTTCAGTTGAGTAAATGTGGATTTGTAACAAGTGCATGGTAGAGAGGTATTGCAAAGCAAAGTGCTGAAGACCTCTGTCGTATCCAAGAGGTTAACTAAATAGTGTAGTTGTTTTGCTTAAGAATGTCTTCACTTTTGCTTTTATACAGAGGTCCAATTAAGCAAAACCAGACCATCATATTCTGATGGGATTTATTCCCTCACTCAAAGCTTTTCTAGAACAAAGTTAACCCCTTGGATGCTACAGTTTTCACAATGACTTGGATACCACAAGTACAATACTTTTGCTTCTGAAATTGTGTTGCACATCCTGATCCCTGTTTTGTGCAAGCAAAGGGTTAATTTCATTAATTTCTGTTATATAAGTAAAGATGATTTTTTTGTTATTTACATGCTCATTTCAATAAGTCATAATAAATACAAATGTAAAAGAGAGTAGCAAAATATCCATCTGCTGTCTACTTGGGTCTAGATAGATGGATATTTTGCTGCTCTCTTTTACATTTGTATTTATTATGACTTACTGAATGATGTATTGGTTAGAGATGTGAGCTTTTTAACAGGTTTGGAGTCTTGCTGTACCTCCAGAGAGTGAAGTGACTCAGAAGAACCAGTCCAGAAGGGGAGTCAGGCTGCTCAGGCAGTCAGTCAGTGGCACCAGCCGGCAGGACTGGAGCCGCTCAGCCACAGCACTCAGTCTTACTGACAGTGACTGCAGCAGCATGCTGTTCACTTTTTGTGAATACTCCAGTCTTCTTACTTCTGCCGTGCATCCGCACTCCTCCATAGCCGCCTGTCACTGCTCCAGACCCAGAGACACAGTCTGTCAGTCACTAACTCCTCTCCTGCTCACTCACATGCAAATACGATGCACCGGATGGCATAGTACCACCTCACACGCATGCACCAGCCAGGTGATGAGGAGAGAAACTTTAGCAAATACTCTCCCTTCATTGGCTGGTGTGGTGGTGCGTGCATGTTATGGCTGTGAATGACTGAGGTAGAGCTGGCAGACAGATACTAGGGTTGCTTTAAGTTGATTCCGGGACTCTTTATTGTCCTTGTGGGGTATGAAAAGGGACGCAGGACACAGACCAAATTTCAGGGACAGTCCTGGGCATTCCGGGACACGTGGTCACCCTACCCTGCACAACTAATCGATAATGAGAATCGTTGGCAACGATTCTCATTATCGATTTTTATTGATTTAATCAATTAGTTGTTGCAGCCCTAGTTTGAACACTTTCTCAGTCTGAACACATTCTATGGAGAACTGTTTAAATCTCTTCCATAGAATACCTGTCTGAATGCCAGGAGGTGAGGCACTAAGGTGTGATAAAGAGGTGATAAACAGGAGATGACTTCTCCAGTGATATCACTTCTCCAGTTCCTATGTTATTCTATATAATGGGGACAAACCATTTTCGCTTTAGGGGAGAACTAAACATTCCCTTTGATTTTAATGCGAAGCAATGCTTTGGAGGCCTCTTTAGCATTCAAAGGGCTAAAATCTCCATTTAAGTTAAAGGGACTGTAATGTTCCATAAAAACTTTTTATAGTTTTATAGAGCCTTAGAAAATAAGCAGAATGGTGCAAACCCTATCTCTCGCCCCTCTCTCTCTCCTTCTCCTGACGTCAGCATCTAGCTGACAGCAGGAGATTCCGGTCCGGGGACCAGCAGGCGACTCTGCAGCAGAGCCAAGATCGCATTATCTATATAGAATTAATTCACTGGAAATGTCTACAAAGTAGGGGTGCACCGAAATTTCGGTGGCCGAAATGTTTCGGCCGAAAATGGCCTTTTCGGCAAAAAGCCGAAATAAAAAAAATGGCCGAAAATCCTTGTCAGCCCGCATCATCACGCGCCCCTGCGGGCCGTGATGACATACAGACAGAGAAGAGGGCAGAGGCACCGGAAGAGAAGCGCTTGCTGCCAGCAGACTGATTGTTACTGTCTGGCAGCAAGCGCTTCTCTTCCGGTGCCTCTGCCCTCTTCTCTGTCTGTATGTCATCACGGCCCGCAGGGGCGCGTGATGATGCGGGCGGGCAGGAGGGAGCTCAGAGCCAGCCAGCCGCAGGGGACCGGGAGAAAGAGAGGTACAAAGGGGGAGAAAGTACATAGGGGAGAAAGAGATGCACAAGTGGGAGAAAGAAGTACATGGGGGAGAAAGAGAGGCACAAGGGGTAGAAATAAGTACATGGGGGAGAAAGAGGCACAAGGGGTAGAAAGAGGCACATGGGGGAGAAAGAAGTACATGGGGGAGAAAGAGGCACATGGGGGAGAAAGAAGTACATGGGGGAGAAAGAGGCACATGGGGGAGAAAGAAGTACATGGGGGAGAAAGAAGTACATGGGGGAGAAAGAAGTACATGGGGGAGAAAGAGGCACTAGGGGGAGAAAGTGAGGCACTAGGGGGAGAAAGTGAGGCACAAGGGAGAGAAAAGTACATGGGGGAGAAAAAGAAGTACAAGGGGGAGAAAGAGGCACATGGGGGAGAAAGAGGCACATGGGGGAGAAAGAAGTACATGGGGGAGAAAGAGGTACTTGGGGGAGAAAGAGGTACATGGGGGAGAAAGAAGTACATGGGGGAGAAAGAGGCACTAGGGGGAGAAAGTGAGGCACAAGGGAGAGAAAAGTACATGGGGGAGAAAGAGAGGCACAAGGGGGAGAAATTGAGGCACAAGGGAGAGAAAAGTACATGGGGGAGAAAGAGGCACAAGGGGGAGAAAGAGGCACAAGGAGGAGAAAGAGAGGCATAAAGAAGTACATGGGGGAGAAAGTGAGGCACAAGGGGGAGAAAGAGAGGCACAAGGGAGAGAAAGAAGTACATGGGGGAGAAAGAGAGGCACAAGGGGGAGAAAGAAGTACAAGGGGGAGAAAGAGAGGCACAAGGGGTAGAAAGAGGCACAAGGGGGAGAAAGAGAGGCACAAGGGGTAGAAAGAAGTACATGGGGGAGAAAGAGAGGCACAAGGGAGAAGAAGAAGCATGTGGGAGAAAGAGAGGCACAAGGGGGAGAAAGAGAGGCACAAGGGGGAGAAAGAAGTACAAGGGGGAGAAAGAGAGGCACAAGGGGGAGAAAGAAGTACATGGGGGAGAAAGAGAGGCACAAGGGGGAGAAAGAAGTACATGGGGGAGAAAGAGAGGCACAAGGGGTAGAAAGAAGTACAAGGGGGGAGAAAGAGAGGCACAAGGGGGAGAAAGAAGTACATGGGGGAGAAAGAGGCACAAGGGGTAGAAAGAAGTACAAGGGGGAGAAAGAGAGGCACAAGGGGTAGAAAGAAGTACAAGAGGGAGAAAGAGAGGCACAAGGGGGAGAAAGAAGTACATGGGGGAGAAAGAGAGGCACAAGGGGGAGAAAGAAGTACATGGGGGAGAAAGAGAGGCACAAGGGGGAGAAAGAAGTACAAGGGGGAGAAAGAGAGGCACAAGGGGTAGAAAGAAGTACATGGGGGGACAAAGAAGTACATGGGGGAGAAAGAGAGGTGCATAGACCCCATAGTAAAATAATAACAATGATGCATGTTAACTGTGTAAAGTTTTTTATTCTACTGTTTGTTTTTAACACTCAGTTTGTTCATTAAATAATGAAAAATTAGCATATTGTTTTTTTTATCCAATTAATCGAAAAAATAATCGGCCAACTAATCGATTATCAAAATAATCGTTAGTTGCAGCCCTAGTAATCCTAGTACTGAGCAGCCGCGCTACGTCACAACGTAGCTAGCGCGGGCTGCTTAAAATCAACAGACACAAAAAAAACAGCTAGGTGGTAAGCTGTTACCACAGTGCTCCCCTGCTGCTGCTTTTGGACATTTTCCGTGCCGAGAGTGACAGGAGACCCTGAGTGGCTGCTGTTGATGCCCAGCCTGCATTCCTCTGCTGGACCATAGAAGAGGTATTGGTAATACACATCCAAAATACCAAAAATGTTTAGAAGAACTAAAAGCTATAGAAAAAATAAATAATAATAATAAAAAGCCACACTAGATGTAAAAGGATAATTTTATAAAAACCTTTTTCAAAGTCAAGGTTTAAATACATTCATAATGCATATTTTAAAACCCTATCTCTGACTTTGAACCGGTTTTGACAAAATTATCTTTTAAAACTTGTTTTTGTTTGTAAAATAGAAACATCTTGGCCATTGCTGGGCAGTCATAAGAATCTCATTTCTCCACTACCAGAAATGAGATTCTTATGTTTGCCCAACCCTGGCCAAAATATTTTTTTTCCTTTTTACAAACAAAAACATAATATAACAGGCTAAGTTTATGAAAACTTTTTAAAAGTCAGGGTTACGGTTTTAAAATATGCATTAAAGTCATTTTCGGTTTCGGTTTCGGTTTTCGGCCAAGTGCATCCTGACGTTTCGGTTTCGGTTCAAAATTTTCATTTCGGTGCACCCCTACTACAAAGTGTGCTTGCTAACCAGGCATACTTTGTAGATCTTTCCAATTAATTAATTCTTTATAGATTATGCGATCTTGGCTCTGCTGCAGAGCCTCTTCGAGTCATGCGACTCGATTCTCCTGCTGTCAGCTGTACAGCTAACATCAGGAGAAGGGGGGGGGACTTTGAATCCCTATATCTCTCAAACCATAGTGGTTCGAGAGATAGGGTTTGCACCATTCTGCTTATTTTCTAAGGCTCTATAAAACTATAAAAGGTTTGTATGGGACATTACTGTCCCTTTAATGGGGATTTTTAGAATGTTTAGTTCTCCCCTATAGCGCAAATGGTTTTCCCCAGAACTCCTCCACGTTTCTGCTGAACACATGGGGCAGAGGGTCTATAGAAACTATGCACTAAACTGATGCAGGTTGCACTCTAGCGGAGGAGGTCAGTTTTTCTCCCCACCAAATAGCTGGTAGAAGCCATTTTGGGGCCGCAAAGTGGCATACAGGCTTTTTTACTAAGCCTTCTCCCATAAAAGCCATCTTAGTAAAACGTGATAATTGCCTGTAAAAAATCTGCCTTGCTCCAAATATTGTTATATTTCTGTCTATCTCTGCTTCATAACATTGTTTAATTTCTTTTTTTAATACT
Source organism: Rhinophrynus dorsalis (assembly GCA_037306005.1). Lineage (NCBI taxonomy): Eukaryota > Metazoa > Chordata > Amphibia > Anura > Rhinophrynidae > Rhinophrynus > Rhinophrynus dorsalis. The sequence goes on along the minus strand of CM074721.1, from coordinate 74,611,596 downwards.
GTGAATTGGAAATTAAGCTTAACTTTTGAGTGCCAGAGGGTGTGTGCACCTCATTGCTTCACAGGCAGTCACAGTCACTAATATCAGCCCATACGAGTGTGTCAAAATGTTTGTTTTCATACAAAGCCAATTGTACATTGCCATGGCATATGCTGGCGCTTTATAAATATGCTACTTTGCTGTCTGTCTGTCTGTCTATCTATCTGTCTGTCCTTCCGTCTGTCCATCCGTCCATCTGTCTATCTATCTATCTTATTCATGAGAGCAGTTTAAACCTGCTCTGTAAATGCTATGTATGTAGCCACTGTAGTAGCTTTGTATAAGTGGACAATTATATTACTGAACTATTAAAGGGATAGTAATACTTAATATGTAAAAAAATATATGTTGTAGTGTTTATTCCCCCCTTAGTAAAACAAGGGTACTCCCACTGCTGAAAGGTGTTTTATTCAAAAGTTATTACAGCTCAAACTTGAATTTTTCAGGTGCTGTATCTCAGTGGCCTGAAATTGTACAGTGGTGCTGTTGCTACACCATCCTATGGACAGCTCTGGACAGATGACCATAAATCTCCACAGGATGGTGTAACAACAGTGCCACTGTACAATTTAAGGCCATTGAGATACTGCACCTGAAAAAGTCAAGTTTGAGCTGTAATAACTTTTGAATCAAAAAAATATTTCAACAGTGGGAGTACCCTTGTTTTACTCAAAGGGATAAACCCTACAACTTATATTTTTTTACATTTTAGGTATTATTATACCTTTAAATCACTTGTGTTTTAATTTGACATGGCTATGTGACCAGAATTCTCTTGGGTAGAAAGACACTACAAGAAGGAGAAGGGGCGCTTGGGCATTGAAAATATGCCACCAGATGCCACGTGGGTTTTTTTTGTTTCTTAGAACTGGTGGTAAAAGTGTTTGCAGACTGCCCTACATTTTTAGTTAATGCCAAATGCTTTCTGGATAGGAAAAAGCTGCAAACTGACCACAGATAATGGGTAAAAAACCCCAAAAGGAATATTGGACTTTTATAGTGACATTTACTGAAACATCAGAAGTTTGGTCCTGATGAAGGCGAGGTCAACTACCAAACCATTAATGCTCAGAATCATGTATGCTCAAACCTGTCGTTAGTCCGCACATGAAGACAGGTGGATCCGTCAGTGGATCATTCATTCTGTTGGATCTGTCTGTGTTCATACCATTCACCTTTGTTCAGTTAAAGAGATTGTAATGCCCCAAAAAAAGTATAAGCAAAAGGATAGGTGCAACAAAAAATACTTAATGCCCTTATTCCTATCTCTCAAACCTTTATGGTTTTAGAGATATAAGAAACTAAAGTTCCTTGTTCCTTCCCCCTTCTCATACCTCAGCTGTATAGCTGACGGAATGAGATCCTGTTTCCAGGACCAGACGGCGTCTCTTCAGGAGCGCTGACATAGAGATATCTCAAGAAAAATACTTCGTCGGAACTGTCTACAACGTGTGCCTGGTTTGCAAGCACACATTATAGACCATTCTGATGAAGTATTTATTTTTAGATATTGCTATATCGACGCTCCTGAAGAGCCACGTCTGGTCGCGCGACCAGATTCTGCTTCTGACAGCTTTACAGCTCGTCAGGCAGAAAGGGGTGGGAGCAGAGAACTTTATTTCCTTATATCTCTCAAACCATAAAGGTTTGAAAGATAGGAATAAGGGCATTAAGTCTTGTTTTATTGCACCTATCATTTCACTTATACTTTTTTTGGAACTTTACTATCCCTTTAAGGAGATAATGAAAATCTGCAGTATAATGGGTGAGTCTTGAATACATTCTGGAGCATCTCTGTTATGAAGGGAAAGCATCACCTGAAGACAATTTTTTCAAACATTTCATGTCCTTATGGGCCATGATATACCAGTGCAGTAAGTTGTACATTGTGCCTTTCCCAAACAGCCAAAACACCAACTGGACTTACAGCAATAAAAGAAAGAATCCATGTTCCTCCACCCCTTTGCATCATGGATGCTTAAGCAGACATGCAGTGCGCAGAGCTCCTGTCTACAAAAGCCTCTGTGATGCAAAAGGGTGGAGCAATAATGACTCCTCCTCCCAAGTACGGTGTACTCAGTTGTTGCCATGTTTTTTGGAAAATGCACCTACTTTGACCCTGCTCCTGGTGTTATTGTATTTTTTTTTTTAATGTAGTCTATCTGTTTTTTGGTTCCATGCTGCAATCCCAGTGGACTGATTTTTACCACCAGTACCAAGTGCATGTCCCCAAATACACCTGCGATGCAAGGGGTGGGATAACATGGATGCTTCCTCCTGGTATATTATACTTAGTTGGTGCCCTACCTATCTGGGAATGTCACATACTCAGGCTTACTGCTCTGATACTTTGGGGCACATGAGGACATGTGAAGTATTTTAAAATAGCACTTTCATCAAAGCAACACTTTCCCATCAAAATTGGTATGAGGTTATCACCGGCTTCATTGTGACCTGATTATTTTTTTTTGTTTTTAAACCTTAGATGTTATAAAAGTCAAAAACCCTTTAACTTGGACGCCTTTTTAGCCCTAAAGGAGTTATTATAGGGATGTTCTAATGTAATTACTTTGCAGTGCCTTGGAGACATCTCTAGCATCCAAGGGGTTAAAAATCATCCCATGCCAATACAAAACATCAGGGAGACAGAAAAACAGAACTCGCTATCACTCCATCTTTTACAAAACGATCAAAAGATTGCTGCATTGTACAGCCAATCATGGCTACGTGAACAACCTCTAAATGACCTTTTCCGTTTAAGCATCATAAGACAATTTTCACACTGGCACTCAAATGCACTTCACTTGTCCCTACAGATCCTGTGCGTGTGTCTCCCTGCTCTATAGACTACTATGCTAAATAAAACGGACCTTTTACTTGAAGTGGGTTTCAATGGCTATGTCCCCTGCTGCAGCTAGGCAGTTTTATGTTGATGCAGAAAAGGGACGGCTCCTGGAAATAAAGAATTGATGACCCAAATAGCATTTGTAGTCACATGGCTGCGACAGCTCACTGAGGCTGATATACTAAGAATAACTGGAGTAATTCTAGAGTAATCCAACTGCTCCATAAGGAAGATATAGAAATTTTCCAAATGCATTGGAGACCACTTCCATTCAAGGGGTTAAAAGCCACATTTAACCACTTTGAGTGCCAGAGGGGTATGCATCGCTTCACAATGCCCTGCTTATCCCTCTGGCAATCAGAGTGTTAAATCATCATTTAGGATTTTGATCCTGTAGTGCATTTGGTATACTGCAGAACTGATCCTATTGTTTTCAGTACACCAGTCTCAGGATATGTAGATACCAAATATCCAACATGTGTTTTATTCATGCTGTCGTCTCTACATTGTCACCTGTGTGAAAGGGGCCTTACAAATCTCATCAATGGTTTTAAATAAACATCGTGATTAGTGTCACTTAGTAGCAGTTGACCTGACAAACAGAGTTGATCTCTCTGAAGCGTGCTTGAAAATATAAACTGCAAATCCAAACAAAAAAGATATTGCCAAAACCAAGGTACTCATATCTTTGGTACAGGGAAGCCATGCCTTTCAACATTTCAAATGGCCAAAGAGGGACACATGTGAGGTATGGGACCCTGAAACATAAGGCAGTATGCATAATTCTAAAGATGAGCAATTCTGGAGCAAACCAGCTGCACTATAAGTGGGAAATAACTATTCCCAAAATTCATATTGATTTAATTGGAGCTTTTTTTTAAAACCTGGAATGCTAGATGCCCCCAACACATTGTGAAGTAATATCTTTAAACCAATGCTTCTTAGCTTAGGTTTATAGGACATCTTTTAAAGGAACAGTAAACTTTTTTTTTTTAAACCAAGGAGCTTTATTAACTCCTTAATGACTGGCCTATCGGCACGTCACGGTCACTTAAAGGGATAGTAATGTTTCACAATAAAAGCAGCTCCAAATACTCTTCATAGTATTTGGGCCATTGAGAGTGTTATTTCAATACTGTCAGAGTTGTAGTTCAAGAGTAATTGAATGATGAAGTATCCCCCTCCCACCCCTTTTACTGATGTAACACTGCTCACCTCAGAGAACCAAGACTGGATGGATCTCAGAGAGGGACAATCTTCAGTGAGCATAAGGAAAAACCTGTCAAGGGGGGTAGGGTTTTCCTTATGCTCACAGTAAGAAGATTGTCCATTGCTGCGACCTGTCTGGTCCCAGGACTAGATTCCACATCTGAGGGGAGGCGGCTTACACTAGGTAAAAGTGTAGTTCATTACTCTTGAACTATAACTCTGACACTATTGTAATAACACTCTCCATGGCCCAAATACTATGAAGATTAATTGGAGCTTCTGTTTTCGTGAAACATTACTATCCCTTTAAGGACCACTGAGCATTTTTTTTTTTTTTTTTTTTTTAATTCCGGTTCCGGACTCCCTGAATGGCGTGCAGCCGATGGGGGAGCCCGGAATCCCATTACGGTCATAGTAGATCATGGGTCGTTAACTCAGATTGATCCATGACACACAATGACCGTCAAGGGTTGCTAAGGGGTTAAAAAAAGGAAATCTTTAAGAGCAAAAGTTGTGTTTAAAACTTTTATCAACTTCACCTCTATTAATTTTTTTTAAAGGTTTTATTGAGAATAAATGAAAGAATACAAAGCAATGAAAAACTACAAAAGGGAGCAACAATAAGGCCAGCTACAAGAATAGATATGTAGTACATATAAGCCTGGTAAAGGCATCTATTCATGGGGAGACCAGCAAAAGGAAGCAGAGTCACCGGCAGTATCACAGTAGGTTCAGTGTAAAGACAAAGTGCCTACAATATATAATAATAATAACCCTTTATTTATATAGCGCACACAGATTCCGCAGCACTTTACACTCATATTGGTCCCTGTCCCCATTGGGGCTCACAATCTAAATTCACCTATCAGTATGTTTTTGGAGTGTGGGAGGAAACCGGAGTACCCGGAGGAAACCCACGCAAACACAGTGAGAACATACAAACTCATTGCAGATGTTGTCCTTGGTGGGATTTGAACCTAGGACCCCAGCGCTGCAAGGCAACAGTGCTAACCACTGAGCCACTGTGCTGCCCTTATGGGGACTGTATAGTTGTATGGGGACAATATGGGGACTGCATAGTTTGATCCGCCCAAATACCTGAGAGTAGAAGTAGAGGTGCATTTGGTTTGCTATGGAATTACTCCAGGGGAGATGCAGTAAGGTGAGATAAAGAGGAGATAACATCTCCACTCTGATCAACTCTATGGTTCCTGTGTTCCACTATGAAGTCTATGCACGGAGATCAGGTCAGTATAGAATAACATACAAACTGGAGGGTTTATCTAACTGGAGAACTTATCACCTCTTTATCACACCTTAGTGCATATGCTCCCCCCCAGTTCTTTGGCATTCATCAGTCTCTATGTGTGTTGGTCCATTTGTAGATACCCTACAGCAGTTGTAGTCAGTTGTTTTTCCTCCAGCTGTTTTGGAACTCAACTCCCATTGTCCCCAAGCAGCTGATTTAATTCTTTAAGGACCAGAGAGTTGTTCAACACATTGCCACTTCTGTAATTTCTATGTATATGGCAGTCAAATTTTGACTATAACAAAAAGAGACCGAAAAACATGTGCATGGATTTGTCTGCAATCAAAGGTCTATGACATCACTGAAAGAGTAAAGTGCCTGAAATGGAAATGGGCAGGTCACATAGCAAGAAGTCCTGATAGTAGATGGGCCAAATTAATTTTGGAATGGAGTTCACTTGATACTAAATGCCTAAGAATAAAGCCAAAGACAAGATGGATTGATGAAATTACAAAATTTGTTGGCTTACAGTGGTAGCAGGAAGCACAAGAACAAAATTGTTGGAAACTTGCAGAGGAGACCTTCATCATGCAGCGGATCGACAATGGCTGAAGAAGGTGTTGATGATGATTGATTGTATATATATATATACATATATATACATATATATATACATATATATATATATATATATATATATATATATGTATACATATATATATACAGAGAGAGAGAGAGAGTCAGAACAGACAGCACACACTAGACTTGTATTAGCAAACTTCAGACGGGCCTGTACATGTGCTTTCTTGAGCAGGGGGACCTTGCGGGTGCTGCAGGATTTCAGTCCTTCACGGTGTAGTGTGTTACCAATTGTTTTCTTGGTGACTATGGTCCCAGCTGCCTTGAGATCATTGACAAGATCCTCCTGTGTAGTTCTGGGCTGATTCCTCACCATTCTCATGATCATTGAAACTCCACAAGGTGAGATCTTGCATGGAGCCCCAGACCGAGGGAGATTGACAGTTATTTTGTGTTTCTTCCATTTGCGAATAATTGCGCCAACTGTTGTCACCTTATTACCAAACTGCTTGGCGATGGTCTTGGAGCCCATTGTCACCTTGTGTAGGTCTACAGTCTTGTCCCTGACATCCTTGGAATGCTCTTTGGTGTTAGGTATGGTGGAGAGTTTGGAATCTGAATGATTGATTGATTGCTTTTATGGATAGGTGTCTTTTATACAGGTAACAAGTTGAGATTAGAAGCACTCCATTTAAGAGAGTGCTCCTAATCTCAGCTTGTTACCGGTATAAAAGACACTTGGGAGCCAGAAATCTTGCTGATTGATAGGGAGTCAAATACTTATTTTACTCAGTAAAATGCAAATCAATTTATAACTTTTTTGAAATGCGTTTTTCAGGATTTTTTTTTTGTTATTCTGTCTCTCACTGTTTAAATAAACCTACCATTAAAATTATGGACTGATCATTTCTTTGTCAGTAGGCAAATGTTCAAAATCAACAGGGGATCAAATAATTTTTCCCTCGGTGTACATGCTAGTTCATGGTGCCAGATTGAAACCCATTTTAGTGCTAGCACATTGATACACAGATGCTTTGAGAACCTATATATGTCAAATCACAGAGACCTGACTCAGGACCAATTCTAATAGAGACTATAACACAAATAGGTGTCCATTCTTGACATGCTCAACAGCAGGGGGTAGTCTAAATTTGGACCTCCATCTATTTGAGGTTACAACTCTCATCATCACCAACTAGCCAGAAGATAATGGAAGTTGTAGTCTCACAATATCTGGAGGTCCATAGATTAATCCCCTGATTTATAGTCTGACAATTCACTTCATACCCCTCTGGTCTTTACACTGTTAAAGGGATATGAATGTTTCATAATAAAAGCAGCTCTAATTAATCATCATAGTATTTGGACTTTGGAGAGTGTTATTTCAATTCTGTCAAAGTTGTAGTTCAAGAGTAATTCAATGACAAAGTATCCACCTCCCGCCCCTTTTACTGATGTAACACTGCTCAGCCAGATCAGAAGGGAGGTGCCCAGGTAGATTGCAGAGAGGGACAATCTTCAATTAAGATAAGGGAAAAACGTGAAAAACTTCTCAAGGTGGGCAGGGCTTTCATTGTTCTCAAAGGAAGAAGATAGTCCCCTGATGTTATCTGTCTGGTCTATGGACTGCATTCCACATCTGAGAAGAGATGGCTTACACTAGGTAAAAGGGACAGGAGGGGAAACTTTGCTTGTGAATATCTCTCAAACCGTAAAGGTTTGAGAGATAAGACTTACATCGTTCTTCAAGTTTTTTTAATGCCTACAAAATAAAATAAAGATAAAACGAAGTATTACTATCCCTTTAATGGATGAGTGTTCAGAATCAGGAAATACTTTTCTTATTTTGCATTTGATTTTCTTTTTGATTCAGTCTCCCACAACCCTAGTGTTTTTTTTCCCATGAGCCACCATGCACAAGGCAGGTGCCATAGTATAAAAATGAAACTAGAGAGATTGACGAGAATATAACTATGAGAAAAGACACAGTTTTTCCTGTATATTATAACCGTTCTTTTAATAAGACTGCACCTTATATAAAAAATACAGTGAAGCACCAAACAGACAAAAGAACAGGGAATCAAGGGTCCCATACTACTAACAAATATAATAGGATTAACCATTTGCGTGCCAGATTTGCATTAAAACTGCTGTATTACTCTAAAGGAGAAGTTAACTTTATTTATGAAGAAATATGTATTATAGACATTTTGCTACTAAGTAAAACAAGGCTACCTCTTCTGCTGGGAGATTTGTCATTCAAAAGTTACTACAACCCAAGCTTGTTCCTTTATTTAAACTGAACTTTTAGCAAAAGCTCCAACTGGTTTCTGAAGGGCAGGTTATTATTTTCATAATCCGTTCTCAGGAAAAGCTTGAGTCACTGACTACACCTCTTCATAGTAAGTATTAGGAACATTTCTACTTGCTGACCACAAGAAAAAAAATTGCAGTTTAATTTTAAAAATGTTTGTGCTGTAAATATTTTTTGAATGAAAAAATCTCTCAACACTGTGATTACTGTTAATGTACTCAGCAGAAAAAAGTCCTATAACATATATGTATATTTTTATTAAAAACGTTTACAGTTTTCGTGATAGGTGCCAGTTTTGTACTTACAGTAAAGAACTTCAGAGAAAGGGAATGAAGAAGAATTTTCTAGACTCAGCGGCAAAAATATTCCCTAAAGTGCATCTTCCAGAGCAAAGGAAAATTACCCCATACACTTCGCAATTTTGCTTTCACCTCCTCCAGTTTAGACTGATAGACATCCGCCGGAGCTATGGTAACAATCCTAGTGATATCACCAGAGGACAAGCTCATGAGCGTGTGAGAGAAGTCAACCACTTCACAGAGCAGGTTAGAAATGGCTGCCCCAGGGACCTGGAAGAATAGAACATATTTCTAAGGTTATTGACTCTATTAGTCACAAAGTACATTTTTTTATATAAAGTTAATTGCAACCTAGGAATAAATCGTTTTTTAAAATGCTTAATCCTTTAACCCTATGAGTGCCAGAGGGGTGCTGAACGCATTGCAAAGCAATGTGTTTCAATCCCTTCTGGCATTCAAAGGGTTAAGGACCAGAGGGACGCACAACATATTGAGCATAATGGACAACTCTGGTCCTTAAAGGGTTAACAGAAGGACTTACCTAGGTAGGAGTTCATCAAACAGCTGTCAGGAGTATTACAGCTGTGAGGTATTACAGCCAAATAATTTGAATGGCGTCTATCTTAAAGGGGAAACATGGCCTAGGAGTGAGTGACTCTTAATTTAATAGATCAATTTAACTGAATAGAGTGCTCTACATTCAGCAGTCAGGTCTGTCTGTCAGTTCTTCGCATTATATCTTTAGTTTCCTGCACATAATGAGCTTTTTTGGAGTTCACTCCTCACAACAAACAATTGGCTACAGAAGGCATGAATGGCTCACAAGGGTCATTCATTTTTATCAGCTTGTCAAATTAGACATTGAGTAGTGGACTACAAAAAAAAATATTAAAAGCATGTTAAAATATTATATAGACATAACCAACTGCTTTTACTAAGAAAATCTGGTAAACAAGTTAAAGGGATAATAATACTTTATTTTAACTTTATATATTCGACAAGTGTCTACAATTTAATGTCATATCACTTATACATTTTTTTATTCATCTTCACCTGTATTTTCTTAAACTTTTATGTGCCTGACAGTGAGCTCCCTAGAGAGTTTCCTGGTCAGTCAACCATCAAAGCAGGAAAAGGAAACAGTGTAGCACTGTCCCCAAAGCACTGAGTGATCTCTGTGCTATCTCTTTTTATATTGTATCTTTTTTATATTAAATCAATATACCACTTATACCTTCTTTCACAGTTCCTGACAGAAAGCTCTCTGGAAATAGACTGAGGGAGGCAATGCTAAGGACATAAGATTGTAAAAGACAAAATGGAGGAAAATTAGGAAATAAAATTATAGGCAGTTTGGCTTTACGTCTTCTGAACTTACAGAATACGTAAAGTCAAAATAAGAGGACCTGACTTGTTCAATCCTTTTCTCTTAGTCCATACAGGTTACTGGTAACTTTGGGTAGGTGATTCGCCCCTTTAATTGTAGGCAGGAACAATTCTAGAATTGTATGCAGGGGGTGGAGCCTACCTTCCCTCCTTGGCTGCAGCTATCCAACGAGCACCAGAAAGATTTGAGACACTAACTATTAACTAGATAGTGGAAGGGAAAGAAGAATCCTGTGAGTATGACCCCGAAGGACCTCCACGGTCTGCCACAGGAGAGCCAAGCATGGTCCCTTGACAGGGTGGGAGACCAGTAACCTGTATGGACTAAGAGAAAAGGATTTAACAGGTAAGACTAAAATCCTCTTTACTCTGTCGTCCAATACAGGTTACTGGTAAATTTGCGATGTCCAACCACTGAGTTTCCCAGAGGTGGGAAGTAAGGCAAGGACCAGGCACAAGGCCTCCAAAGACACCAGAGCAGATATGAACCATCAGATCAGAGATAGCCCAGCAAAACAATGAAGTGTCAACAGACACCGAACAGGGCTAACAACACCCCAAACTGTTACACAGCACACTGAACTAGAGCCAACAGGGCTCAAAAGTGAAGGAAGCACCAAGAACCAAAGAAGATCCTAGACAGGCAAGACTGCCTCCAGGATTTTCCTCCCAAAGTTGGCATCAGCTGATGCCAGCACATTAATACGGTAGTGCTTTGAAACGGTGTGCACAGACAACCAAGTGGCAGCCTTGCACAACTGATCAGTGGAGGCCTGATTTTTGTAAGCCCAAGAAGCCCCAATAGATCTTGTAGAATGAGCCGTGACCTCAAAGGGGACAGGCTTCTTCCTCAGCTCGTAAGCCTTACGAATAGTGGACTTGATCCAAGAAGAAATAGTCACTTTGGATGCAGGTCTTCTTGCCCTGGGACCCTCAGGAACGACAAACAGTGCATCAGATTGCCTGATAGTCTCAGTGCGATGTACATAAAACTTGAGACAACGCAGGTCCTTGTCAGCACACCAAGATAGAAAGGTCGACCAGACACGATGGTAGATTTTGGAAGAAACAGGTTTGTGGGCACTAAGCATAGTAGCCATCACCCCTGAAGAAAAACCTCTTTTTCTTCAGTATTGAAGATTCAACTTCCAAGCCATCAAAGTTAGTAGATGAACATCCTCCTTCCACAGGTAACCCTGTAGAAGAAGATCCAGACGGGAAGGAAGCCGGAATGGTTCCGCCACTGACAGATCCATAAGCTCCAGAAACCAAGCTTGGTGAGGCCAGTACAAAGCAATCAGAATGACTGGACAGCGTTCCAGTCGCAATTTCCGTAACACCCTGTGCAACATTGGGAGGGGAGGAAAAATGTAGGCCAGAGGAAATAACCATGGAAGAGACATTGCACCCACCACCAGGGCTAGAGGGTCCCTCCAAAGAGAGCAGAACCTCGGAACCCTCCTGTTGTGTCTTTTGCCATCAGGTCAATGTAAGGAAACCCCACTTCTGAACAATGAAGGTGAACACCTCTGGGTGCAGCTCCCACTCTACGCTGTCCACTGTGTGTCGACTAAGGAAGTCTGCCATGATGTTGTCTACACCAGGAATGTGCACTGCGGATATGGCAGGAACATGTTCTTCTACCCAGGACAAAATAGCCTTGACCTCTAACCAAGCGGCGGGACTTCTTGTTCTGTCCTGCTTGTTGATGTAAGCCACGGCTGTGGCGTTGTCGGACTGTACCCGGACCGGACAGCCTTCCAGCTGAGATGTTCAATGATGAATGGCATGAAATATCACCCGAAACTCCAACACGATGGGAAGGAGAGATTCCTCCAGAGACCACTGACCCTGAGCACTCAGGCGACCCAGGACCGCTCCCCAGCCAGAAAGGCTGGCATCTGTCGTCACTGTAGTTCAGAAGGATACCAGGAAGGACTTGCCTTTCAGCAGATTGGAGCGGTCAAGCCACCATGACAACTCAGTTCCACATGATGAGGGAGGGACACTGACATCTTCAGAAGGTACGGCTGACCCCTGCACACCTGGATTACAAACCTCAGGAGTTTCTTGGTGTGTGCCATGGCAAATGGGACCACTTCTATGGTGGAATGAATTTTCCCACTAGAGAGGACAGCTTCTTAGCTGGAACTGGATCTTGAGCCAGAACAGCAGAAACCCTGTGGGCAATCTGGTGAGCTACCTCATTCATGAGAAACACCATGCTCTTCTGAGTGTTGAAGAGAAGGCCAAGGAAGACCAGGTGCTGGGATGGGACAAGATCTGACTTGTCCATGTTGATGATCCACCCGTGATGGGTGAGAGTGTGAATGTATTGCTGAATGTGCTGATGAAGAAGTTCCGCAGAGAGGGCTTTCAGAAGCAGGTCGTCCATGTATGGAGTAACTGTGATACCGTCCCGGTGGAGGACGGACCCTAAGGCTCCCAGGACATGGTTGAAAACTTGGGAGCTGTAGTCAGACCAAAGGGAAGAGCTGAGAACTGAAAATGCCCTTGGTCACAGGCAAATCTGAGATACTGCCTGCTCTCTGGATGAATGGCTATGTGTAAATACGCGTCCTGAAGATCCAGAGTTGCAAAGATTTCCCCGGGGACATAGCAGCAATCACCATCCATAGAGACTCCTGGAGATAATAGGTCCAGATCACAAAGGAATTGAGATCCTTCAAATACAAAATAGGGCAACAACCACCATCTTTTTTGGAGACCACAAAGAGGTTTGAATAAAAACCCATACCTCTGTCCTGAACTGTAACTGGCTCTAGAACATTCTTGTCCAGAGGGGCCTGAATAGCGCCATTGAACAGCTGGCTTTTCTCCGCACCCTGAGGTGTATGAGAAGGAAAGAAGAGAAAGGGAGAAAGAGAGACAAAAGGGATTCTGTATCCTTCCATCACCCCCTGTAAAACCCACAGGTCCGCCACTGAATCCTCCCAGATGCTATGGTAGTGACGCAGATGACCACCCACAGCAAAGTGGAGACCTGGGTTCGGTGAGTCATGCTGAAGAAGGCTTGGAAGCCTTGGACTTCCATTACTGTTTGGGCTTGGAGAAGGCACGTGGAGCTGAGGGAGCCTTCTTGTTCACAGAATGTGTCTCAGTCTGAAAGGAACAAAAATACCGATTATGCTTAAGCAGTGTTTTCTTCTTGGGGACCAAGTGTAGAAGTGTACTCTTTACCCCCTGTAGCCTCACTGATCAGATCTTTAAGATCTGGCACAAACAAAGAAGTACCTTGAAAAGGTATGGAGAGCAATGCTTTCTTGGAAGCAGTGTCAGCAGACCAGATCTTGAGCCAAAGAGCCCGTCTGGCAACTACAGACATGATGGAAACCCTAGCCACTAAACGGATGGCATCAAATGAGGCAGCAGAAACATAGTGCAGTGCCTCAGAAATGTTGGCAAGAAGACGCAACATATCCAAAGTAGGAGCATAGACGGACAGCCAGGGTGAGTTCAGTCCAGACCGCAATGGCCCTGTTCACCCATGCTGCAGCGAATGCTGGACGCATGGCAGTACCAACAGTGCCAAAAATGGACTTGAGGGAGACCTCAAGTTTCTTGTCAGTCCAGTCGTTCAGAGAGGACGCATCAAATACTGGCAAGGCAGTAGACTTGGATAGCCTGGAGATAGGAGCATCCACTTTGGGAGGATAAACCCACAGAGCAAGCACTGCCTCAGAGAAGGGATAAAGCTTGGCAAATTTCTTGGACACAGACGTTTCTTGTCTGGAGATTTCCACTCTTCAGACACAAGGCGGTCAAGAGTAGGGTTAGGTGGAAATTAAGTAAGGGGCTTTTTAGGCTCCTGAAACACATCAGAGGGATCAGAGGGAACCTCCTGAACTAAGGGTATGCAAAACAGCCCTGATCAGGCCCTCAGCCTCAAAAGGACCCCCAAAAAACTGAGAGGAGCCCACACCAGAACATTCCTCAACATCTGAATCCACTAGCAGTTCCTCCTCAGAGGAATCTGATGCGTCAGGTACTCCCTGAGGTTTTGGCAGGGAAGACTTGACGGAGGAGGGGGGCTGCCAAGAATGGAAGAAGCCCTGTAACTGGGATGGAAAGAATTGCAATATAGACCTAAGGTCCCTGGTAGCAGCCTTGAACTCTTGTACCCAAACTGACTCTAATGCATGGCTGGAGGTCCCTTGGAGAACCTCAGGGACATCAGAACATGCTGGGCATAAATGACCTGAGAATTCTCTAGGTAACCCTGAATGAACATCACTAGAACATGTTAGGATACCCAAAAAAACTGAACCAGTAGGAAAAGTGTCAGAAACCGCCAAAAAAATGCAAAACAAGCAACTAAAGGGTTAAAGTACCACATAAACCTGCCTCAAAACACCCAACAGACATACAGATAGACCCAATGAGTGCAGGAGTGTGCAGTAGGAACTCCAAAGGTAAACCTCTGTGCGGAGGGGCACTGTGGGACGTGTGGACCTGCAGCACTCAAAGGGTTGCTCACCTTTTCTGCAGTCTTCAGACCACCATGTATTAAAAAGAAGCCTCGGTGGGTAACTCCTGAGGAAAGAACTTGTAGCCAAGATTTTCCCCCAGGTTAAAAAACACCTGGTTACTGAGCTATCCACATCTGAGGGCATTGTCAGTTATGGTAATCCGCCTAATGGTGGTATTCCATATCTGACAGAAAAATAAAAAAAATCTAAACTATAGCAGAACTGTTCTCTTGTCTGTGTCTTCACCAAGGAACAAATCTTTCTGCAGCTGATTGGCTAGCTGCAGCCAAGGAGGGAAGGTAGGCTCCACCCCACATACAATTCTAGAATTGTTCCTGCCTACAATTAAAGGGGTGGATCGCCTACCCAAAGTTACCAGTAACCTGTATTGGATGACAGAGAAAAATAGTTATTGTCCCTTTAAGATCTACTTATTCCTATGGAATGTTTCGTCTTTACATTCCAAATGTTGATATCTTTGCAACAGCTTGACAAAACAAAGTTGAACATTGGACGTTATGGAGTCAGTGAGAGTCTCTGAAAACCCTGCAAAGGTGGTTCAACTCCGTGTGGTAGAAATACAAAATGTGAGACATCCAAAATAATAAGCCCTTTCCCAATTATAAGTTGTCATGTCTCCATTATAAGTTGTCACTGCTACACCCAAATCTACCAAACAGATATTCACCAAATGTGGCACAGAGTACAGGGTACTGCGCGCTTTCACCTACTGCATACCTCCCAAATCTCCCGTTTTAGGTGGGATAGTCCCTCTTTCAGACCCAAATCCCTCTGTCCCACTTTCCCACCCTGATGTCCCTTTGTTTAGGAGATTAGACTGTGTGGCGTGTAAATAAGTGTAACCCATTGCCCTACAGCAATAAAACTCACGTTAATGTTTGTTTAAACTTCACTCTATGTGTTTATACATTAGTCTTTATAAATAAAATAAGATATTTTGGTCTTTCTCTAAATCATTTATTCAGTTACACAATGAGGTGTCAACAGGGCATGAAGTAACCTAAAAGTAGTCAGTAAATCCATGCACCCAGTAACACCATCTAAAACAAAATGATCCCTTTTGGACATAGGAAATGTTGACTGGTATGCTGCAACTGCTTTGAAGATAGGTGGTTCCTTTTCTGAGCTATTGGGATCTGAAGTTACCTGTTTGCTCATGTACAGTTAGTTTTTATACTTTCTCAGCTACAGCTTTTTGAAACTCTTGCACAGTGAAAGCAATGGGTTGTGTAGGTCTGATTAGAATGATGTGTGTCTTATACTGATCAAGCTCACACATGATCCCAAAATGTTTTTTAAGATTATGGAAATTACATGGAAAGTGTTTAACCTTTGAGTACCAGAGGGGTACTCAACGCATACACCCCACAGTCTGATCTCCTAAACAGAGAGACACAATGGTAGCAAAGTGGGACAAAGAGATGTGTGTCTCAGAGGGACAATACCCCCAGAAAAAAGGGGCATTTGGGTGGTATGGACGGACAGTCATTCTTTTATCCAGTCCCTGTTAAAAAATGCACTAACAGCTCAAATATCATAGGAAAACATAAAAAAAGTTTGTGTTTTTTTCATTTTTTTTTTTTTTTACATTATTTTATTATTATCGAACTAAGTGATAGGTTATACATATAAATATGGCATCAAAAGAAATCCCTGTTTATCCTTAAAAATTGGTATAGTGGGTAGACTAAATGATTTAGAGGGAAAATCTGGTTGAATAAAGGAACACTAAAAAGGCCAAAATTGCTCTTGTCCTCTGCCCTTGTCACCAAGGAGTTAATAAAGACAAAGTAAAATGGTGTTTCAATGTTTAAGGACAGATGTTTGTGCAACGTGTTGGCTTCCTCACTGGCACTCAAAAGGTTAATAGATAGAGACAACTGCAGATGTAGTGCAAAAATACATGCACAGATGCAGTGTTGAAAAATCCCTGTATCTTGGGAACCCAAGTTCCCAAATTTGTACTTCTGGCTCCCAAATTTTGTGTGACTGTGCATTGTCCAGTATGTTCCAAAAAAGGAAATAGAGAATACATTTGGGCCAACTGCACATTTGTGCCCTGAAAAGAGCCAGAGAACTAAGGAGTTTGGGAAAATGCTTTGTTTGAAGAGAGGTGTTTTTGAAACAAATAAAGTTGGTTGAATGTCTAATACAGTGTGTCTCAGGTTCGGTTCTTGGGGCACAACAGTAGGTCAGGTTTTAAGGATACATACTTCCCAAGCATTTCAGCCTCCAATGGCATACCATTCAGTACTAATTACAGATTAATAATGGGGAATCATTCCACAAAGTTTTGATTCATAATTGCTATTAAGGGTTTTAAACACAGATTATGGTGAGTGGGGGTTATTGTTAGGAGCTTTTAGTTCATTCAGATAGGAATTGTGAGACCATATATTTTCTAGCGGTATACTGTATCTCTTTTTACTATAATAAATATCATGGCATAAACAATTCAGATGAGTCATTTTTTATTTGGACTGTTACTTAACTGGGAAACTAGTGCAGCAGTGATTTAAACCTGGGCTTGCCTTGTGTTCAAATAATTCATACTGTCTGATGCTGAGTCAGGATTCCACATGCAGCTGAGATGTATGGACAGCAGATGAAGTTTGTTTGTCTGTGTGTGTGTGTGTGTGGTGTATGTGTGTGCGCATGTGTGGTGTATGTGTTTGCGTGTGTGTGGTTTATATGTGAGGTGCATGTGTGTGGTGTATGTGTGTGGTGTATGTATGTGGTGTATGTGTGTGGTGCATGTGTGTGGTGTATGTGCGAGGTGCATGTGTGAGGTGTATGTTTGCATGTGTGGTGTCTGAGTGTGTTTTTTCTGTGTATTTATATATGTGTGTGTGCATGTGATATGTGTGTGTGGTGTATGTGTGAGTGCATACATATGTGTGTGTGGTGTATATATACACGTGGTGTACGTGTGTATGTGATGTGGGTATGTACTAGATTGTTGTAGTCAATTACTGGACCATCAGCTGTTGAGGACTACATCTCCCATCATCCCCAACCAATGAGTCCCCAACAGATGGAGGTCGCACAATTGACACTAAAGTGTGATAAAAAGGAGATGACTTCCCCAGTGTGAAAAACTATCCAGTTCCTTTGTTATTCCCTTTTGCCCCTGCACTAAGACAGGTGCAGGGAACCTTTGGCACACCAGTTGTTGGGGACTACAACTCCTGTGTTACAGAGAATTTGGGAATGATGGGAATTGTGGTCTTCAAGAGCTGGAGTGCCAAAGGCTGTCTATCCCTCCCTGCGCTAAGATCCTGCCAACTTGAAAAGGAAGCTCCACAGAATAGCAAGGGGATTGGAGAATGCAGGGTGGATAAAAATCGATGATTTAAAAAAAAAAAAAAAAAAAATTGGATTTTTTTTTTTATTTAAATCAGATTTTTTTATTTAAATCAAATTTATTTTAATGAAATGCTTTGGAGGAAAAACCTATCTAAAGATAGTTTTCTATTTAAGATACATTATAGTTTAAAGGTTATTCAGCATTAAATAGAGCTTAGTTATGTACCTGAGTCTGTATAATCATACAATTATATTTTTGGTAAACTTATAATCCAAGATATCCAAGCTGAGATACATTCACTTTTTTCACAGTAAAAATTGTATAAAATATACAAAGTTCAGGAGGGAGGGGTAAACAGTAAAAATGAAAGTGAAACCTTTTCAGCAGATTACAATCCTTGGGATCATTGTGTACAGTCATTGCTTGAAGTTCTTTATTCCCTCCCTTGAAGAGCAAAATGGCAGCAGACCGTAAAAGAGACCCAGTTTGGGAATATTTTAATGAAGTTCCTGTACCTATGGGTAAAGCAGGTATGTGTGCAAAATGCAAGCAATGCAAATATGACTTCTTCACCTGGTTGCAAATATTCATGGTTTTAACTTCCAGCCACATACCTCCCAACATTTCAAATTGACAAAGAGGGACACTTGTGTTTTAGGGGGTGTTTCTGGGCGTGTGGCTGGTGGGCGGGGCATTACCAGTAATTTTTAAACTATTTCATGACGTATTGTCACCTCCTTGTGTAACCTAATAAATGATTTAGAACAAGACAAAAGTATTTTATTTACACAGACTAAGGGCTTGATCCAAATGTTGGCGTTAAAACCAACATGAAGAAAAAAACTGCCTTTGCGCGTTAAGCAAGACCAGGTAACGTGAGATTCAAATCTTCCTTACCCAGAAAGGCTAACGAGCGATAACCAACAAAATACACGTTAACCTTAAACCTGCGTCGCATAGAAAATCTTACCTAAAAACACACGATAAAAATGTTACCTAGCACCACAGCCAATCACAGCACTCCAAAGTATCAAGTTCAGTCAGAAAATCCAAAATCCAGGTCAACAGTTCTGAACAGCTTGCTCTGTGCTTCCCTACCCAGCCACTAGGGGAACACAGAGATGGCATTCAGCTTTGAATGCCATAGGGATGTGCACTGCTCACCCCTGAGGCATTCAAAGGTTTAAACAGAAACAGTACACCAAGCAATACACAATGTCCCCCCTTCGACACCCCTCCTTTAATATGTCCACATATATTGCATATATTCGACATACTAACTCCATCCCATATTCACCTCATTGACTCATATAGTAGTGGAACCTGTCTTTTATTCGACAATTAACCCTTTGAGTACCAGAGAGGTAGGAAAGCATTGCTTAGCATGTTTCCTACCCCTCTGGTACCCAAAGGGTTAATAGGCAAGGTATGGACTACATACCTTGCCTGTATATGTGTGTGTGTGTTTTAAACTTTTTTTTTTTATTAAAAGACTATTATTAAACATAGTTTAAATTAGATCTCATTCATTTTTAATGCCCTACCTCCTGTGTCCCATTGCTATTAGTACTTTTGCTCCACTCTCCTTCAAACGGAGAGTGGAGCAAAAGTACTAATAGCAATGGGACACAGGAGGTAGAACATTATAAATGGATGTGATCTAAGTTAACCCTTTGAGTGCCAGAGTGGTACGCAACGCATTGCAAAGCAATGCGTTGCGTACCACTTTGGCACTCAAAGGGTTAAAATACAGTTAAGGGAGCAGGCTGCACTCTGACTGCAGCGCTTCCCTCATCTTAATTCATGAAAGTGCCTTTGCTGCGGGTGGCTGTGAAGCCCGCAGCATAAAAAAGGCTGGGGATAAGAAAGGCATTGGAGGAAGCGGGTGGAGGGGAGAGAGACACCGGAGGAAGCGGGTGGCAAGCTTGTATTTGCTGCCCGCTTCCTCCGATACCTCTCTCCCCTCCTCACTTGTTGACATGGACTCGCACACCTAACGACTTCTTGCATGCAGGGGACAATGTCGACGGTGGTTTTTGTTACTCTGCCTCCTGTGCTGTTCTCCAAAAAAAATAGGCGTTAGATTTCTGGAGAGAAATGTTGCAATTTAACGCGCGTTAGCCTTAACTCCAACATTTGAATGGCTTTTGGCGTCGCTTGTACATTATCCTCTATGGGTGAGATCTTGCTGTTCTGGCGATGGGCGACGTGTGTTTCAGAACTGGCGTCGCTTCTTACTAGTGGAACATTTGCATTGCTCAGTTGACGTTAAAACCAGCGTCGCCAGTTTTTTCTGCCAACGCCAAAATTGGAATAGAGCCCTAATTTCTAAACACATATACAGACATTTAAACAAACAATAATGTGAGTTTAATTGCTGTAGAGCAATATTATACACTTATATGCACACACCACACAATCTGATCTCCTAAAAAGAGGGACATCAGGGTGGGAAAGAGGGACAGAGGGATTTAGGTTAAAAAGAGGGACTGTCCCTCCTAAAGAGGGACACTTGGGAGGTATGCAAGAATGGGTTTTTGCATTTAAAAATCATGATTTAAATCGAGGCTTACTGAACTAGTGATTTAAATCATGATTTAAATCGACTTGCTTTAAATCAAACCCACCCTGGGAGAATGTATCACAACCTTGGAATAATTGCAGAGTTGTACTGTAGAGGGCAAATAAAAATTTACATTGATTTTAATGGTGTTATTAAATAAACATTCCCAGTGATTTAATCAGTACTTTTAACCCCTTGAGTGATAGGTCTCCAAAGCATTATTTCACAATGCTTTGAAGAGCTCTCTAGCATTCCCTGTCTAAAGCAATGGGGATTTTCGGTATATTATTTGGTCCTCTATGGTCCAGTTGATTCAGATTTATTATAATTCTTCTTTGTAAATGAAATTCATTGAGTCTTATTCTTCATCAACTCCAATATGTCTACTGATTTTTCTTACATGACCCTGGACTCTGTGGACCCTGCGCAAAGAAAATTGCAGGCTTTCTGGGACAATCCAACTGCACCACAGAGGAGAAATTAAATTTCACAGATGTCCCATTTATTTAACCCTTTGATTGCCGGAGGGGTACTCTGTATCCCTCTGGCACTCAAAGGGTTAAATGTGTTTGGTAAACCCTTGTATACAAAAAAGGTCTCACATTCAATTTGAGGGTGCCTTTTTAACCCTTTGAGCACCACAGAGCGCAGTGGATACCTGTCTGGCACTAAAAGGGTTAAATGCTGAAAATGAAAATAAAATGTTTAGGGTTTTTTATTAGTGGACTTTGAACTGGAGGCTCACAAATGATTTTGTACCAGAAACCTCATATACTAGATCCACCACTGATGACTAGGATTCAAGGGGTTAATAAGGTATATTAACCTGTGGAAGACCAGAGGGGTGTGCAGTGCATTGCTAAGCAATGCTATTACACAACAAACTGGTATTCATTCGGTTAATATATATCTTGATCCTCAAATATTCAGCCTGCAGATGTATATGGTTGATATGTACTTCACTCCTGCATTTTGTTGAAGCCTCAATTTACATACTTGCCAACATTTAAAAAACTTCCAGGGATATTACATACATGCCTAAATTTCCAGTAAAGTCCTGGGAATTCACATGTTCTAAACACATTTTTCATCTGTATATACAAGGGAACAGCAAATGGTAGAAGAGCCTCTAAAATACAGAACAAATGTTAACCATGTCATTATCAAATATAGGGATAACACAAGGAGGGATCAAGGGAAGACTAGACAAAATTAAGACTGATAAAGCAGTTGGTCCAGATATTATAAATCCAAGGAACTCAGTAGCAAGAACACTCTAATCTTTAAAGACTCTCTCTCCATGGGCTCAGCTGGTGTAAAGCCAGTGCAGTGCCTTTATTTAAAAGGATAGTTTTATTTTGTAGGCATTAAAAAAACCTGAAGAGCGAAATAAGTCTTATCTCTCAAGCCTTTATGGTTTGAGAGATATTCACAAGCAAAGTTTCCCCTCCCGCCCCTTTTACCTAGTGTAAGCCATCTCTTCTCAGATGTGGAATCTGGTTGTAAAACCAGACAGATAACAGAAGGGGACCACCTTCTTCCTATGAGAACAATGAAGGCCCTGCCCCCCTTCACAAGTTTTTCAGGTTTTTCCCTTATCTTAATTGAAGATTGTCCCTCTCTGCAGTCTACCTGGGCACCTCCCTTCTGATCTGGCCGAACAGTGTTACATCAGTTAAAGGGGCAGGAGGGGGGATACTTTGCCATTGAATTACTCTTGAACTACAACTCTGATGGAATTGAAATAACACTCTCCAAAGTCCAAATACTATGATGATTAATTAGAGCTGCTTTTATTATGGAACATTACTATCCCTTTAAGAGGGGAACTAAAACAGAACCTGGGAATAATAGACCTATGAATTTGACCTCAGTAGCAGTAAAAAAAGGTTTGAAGGGACACTAAGGGATTATATTCATGATTACATTGTGAAAAATGGCATTATTTGTAAGAATCAATATGTTTTTATGAGAAATAGATTTTGCCAAACACATCTTTTGAACTTCTATGAAGATGTAAGTAGCAACCTAGATAATGGAAAGCAGTAGATGTAGTATATAGATTTTGCAAATTAATTTGATACAATGCCACACAGGGGGGCTGATATATAAAATAAGGAAATTGGGTCTAGGGGATAACCTTTGCAACTGGATAGAACATTGTTGATGGGTAGGGACCAGTCTGTTGTTGTAAATTGAACATTCTTTAATACAATTAAAGTTAAGAGTAGAATACCTTAGGGTTCAGTACTTGGTTCACTGCTTTTTTTACATGTTTATAAATGACCTAGAAATAGATATAGAAAGCAACATTATAGTGACACTAAATAAAGCAGGGTAAGAAGTTCAGAACAGAACGTTCATTCTCTACAGAGCTATTTACATAAAATGGCATATTGTGTAAACAAATGAATATGAAATGTAATGTTGGAAAGTATAAAGTTATATTTGGGACAAACAAATCATAATGCTACTTATGAATTTAATGGAATCATTCCAGTAGACTCATTGGTAGAGAAAGATCTGGGAGTCATTGTAAACTGTAAATCTGGAAATAGTGACCAGTATCAAACGGCTGCAGCAAAAGCAAAGTCCTGTCCTGCGTAAAAAGGAATATTGAAGCAAGAGTGGATAACATAATTTTGCCAGTGTATAAATTGTTGGTAATACCTCACCTTGAATATGCAGTGCAGTTTTGGGTACCAGTTCTGAAAAAGGATATACTATAACTGGAGAGAGTACAAAGAAGAGCAACACAATTAATTAAGGGAATGAAGGATGAAGAATGTCTAGCCAACTTGGTTTGTTTACTCTAGAGAAAAGATGCCTAAACAGGGATCTTGTAATATTGTGTAAGTATATTTGAGGTCAGTAAAAGGATCTCTCTAATGAGCTTTTCTGTCCAAGGACAGATCAAATAACTAGGGGCCACCCCATAAGATTAGAGCAAATTAAGTTTCAATGTCAGCAGTGGAATGTTGTTTTACAGTAAGGTCTGTTAAATTGTGGAATTCCTTGCCCAAGCATGTGGTAATGGCAGATACAAAGGATACATTTAAGAGAAGATTAGATGCATTTCTAACAGAAGGGAATATACAGGGTAAACTATGCATTAGTAGGTAAAACAAGAAGTCATGGTAAAAAAACTAATACCTGTTTTGGAGTCGGGAAGGCTTACATAATTCTCTGGGTTATACTGTGGAAAAGATTGAATTTGATTGGTGACATTACATACTTACCAACATTTCCAAAAAACTCCAGGGACTTTACATATTGCTGACATATTAAAAAAAATTATAGGGGCATTTTCCCTTGGGCAGTCATATGTCACAGTGGTATTGGGTAGAATCATACTATATTGGTTTGAAATTACATTTTAAAACCATGGACAAAAACAGAGACTTTAGGATCTAGGGGAAGTGTTAAAACCATGGACTGTCCTGGGAAATCAGTGACAGTTGGCAGGCATGCATTTGTATGAATGTTTGATTCACACTCTCACTTTTTCCTTTTCTCCAATATTGCAATGACATTTGCTGCATCACTAGGTTACATTTGCCTGTCTCATCACTCTGTGATCCTACTCCCTGCTAGTAGAGACAGAGAATATTGAATAATAAAACAGTGCATGATTAAATAATACATCTAGAAGCAACTGGAATATGGAAACTAAATGCATTAAATTGTGTGTATGATAATGAGTAAGTTACAGCTTTCCCCGGTACTGTTATTTTTTTACATCCAAAGCTATAAACTCTTTGAGAAGAACTAGCACAATTCTGGAGCAAACAAGCTACAACAAAGGGTACAAAATAAAACTTCCCCAATGCAAGACCTCTTTAGCATTTAGAGGGTTAAAAGCCCCGCTTAAATCAAAGGCAAATCCTATTTATTCCCCATAGTGCAATTGGTTTACCCCAAAAGTACTTTTCTTCTTACTGGATGCTAGAAAGGTATAGGGTAGTTTTCTCATAGTAAAAGCAGAATACTACCACTGGCTGGGAGATGCTTCAGTCAAAAGTGATTACATCTCAAATAATTCCACAAAATAAATATTACAGCTCCTATAAGAAGCGGTTAAAGTGATTTCTTTAAGGGACACTACAAGCTTTCAACAATCTGAATAAGATTGCCCACATGGTTTTTTGAAGGATGCATGAAAAAGCATGAAAAGGACATTCTTTATGCTTCAGTCTCGAGGTTTAAAGTCATTAACCCTTTAAGGAACAGAGGGGTAGGCAACACATTGCAAAGTAGAACTGGGTTTTAACCCTTAACCCCTTGAATGCCAGAGGGGTAAACAATGCATTGTAAAGCTGACAGCAGGAGATTCGAGTCGGCTGACTTGAAGCGGCTCTTCAGCAGAGCCGAAATACCGAAGTCTAAACAGAAATACTTAATTGGAACTTAAAGGGATAGTAATATAGTAATACTTTATTATTACTATTCCCTATATTATACATATTTGTAAAATAATTTAATAGCTCCCAGGTTCATCTCTCAAACCTTTATGGTGTGAGAGATAACCAAAGGCAAAGTTCCCCCCTCCCTCCCCCTTCCCTGAAGTCAGCGTTGTGCTGACTGCAGGTGAAGTCTGTCGTACAACAGGTTTTCGGCTCTGCAGCTGAGCCGATATCGCGTTAGTGACAAAGAATTATTTCACTGAAACGGTCTTCTACATGTTCTTGGTTTGCAGAGTGCTTGGTTTGCAAGCACATGCAGAAGACAGTTTCAGTGAAATAATTTTGTCACTAATGCAATCGTGGCTCTGCTGCAGAGCTGCATGAGGATATCCCTTCAGTCAGCACAACGCTGACTTCAGGGAAGGGGGAGGGAGGGGGGAACTTTGCCTTCGGTTATCTCTCAAACCATACATGTTTGAGAGATGAACATGGGGGCTATTACATTATTTTACAAATATGTACAATATGGGGGACAGTAATAATAAAGTATTACAACCCCTTTAAGGACCGTCAGCACACACACGAGGCTGGCACTTAAGGATCACAGACCATTTTTTTTTTTGCCATCAGATTCAAGGCTCCCCAAATGGCATGCAGCAGCGCGGGGAGCACTGAATTCCATGAGGTACATGTACGTCCTCAGTCCTTTAGGGACATCCAGCTTGTGACGTACATGTACCTCATGGGTCGTTAAGGGGTTAAAGGCAAACTATTAGCTTTTTTGTAATTGCCCACTAAATATCTTTATTAGTATCTGAACAATCAATTTATAAAACACCTTGCTTTAATTTCCCTGTTTATGTTTCATATTATATCAGCTAATAAACTCACTGTGCTTGAATGAACTGAAGACGTATGTAAAGTGGCTTTTCCTGTGTTGCAGGAAAGATCTCTTTGCCGTGAGGTCACCCCGCCTCCTTGTTTATATTTACAGTGTGTGGTAGACAGGTCTGTGTGGCTGTGTCTCTAAATGTGCATGCCAGTATAAGGTCAAATGTTCTTGCATGTGAAGATGTGTACACATGAATGTAGTGCAAATGCATGTATGTGTGCTCACAAATATGCTAAGTGTGTGAACAATTTGTATGGGCAAATGTGCATGTGAATGTGTGTGCCTGTGTGTGAATTTGTGAATGGACAAATGTTGGTGTAATTGTGCATTTGGGTGTCCAGATGCATGGATGTGAACACTGGCTAATGTCCAGTTGCATGCCCATGTGAATGCAGATATGTGTGCATGTGTGAATTTGTGCAGTTGAATGTGTGGGAATGTTCATGCATGCCCATGTTAATGCACATAGGCAAATGTGTGAACATACAAATATATACAGGTGTGTGTTTGTGAATAAGTGTTTGAATGTACTCATGTGTGCACACGTTTGTGTGTGTGTGTGTGTGTGTGTGTGTGTGCTTTTAAAGTCATCCAAATGTTTTGGTTATTGAATTTCCATTATCCTTGGAAACTATACAGCCAAAGATGGTAGGAGCTGTATTCCAACTCACTTACTATTGAAATGTTGTACTGGTAACAGTGTACATCAAAACAGCCACCTCAGAATGTCGCCAGAGTGAAAACGGCACATTTAAAATGTTGCCCTTAACATGTCACAACCTAAGTACCCTAAGCCTACCCTAACTTAGGTATCCCCAAAACCACTTCCCCACCTAACCTAAGTACCTTAACCTAATAGCTAACTTAAATCACCCCCCAAACCTAACAGATACTATCTTAATTTAATCTAACAGTTACTTACCTGGCGACATTCTGAACTGCGACATCATACTGGCACAATTTTGAAGCCCACAAAGTTGTGAGCGAGCTGTAATGATGCTCCCCATGTATGTGGCACCATTTCAATAGGATACTATTCCAACAAAAGCAGGAGAGGTACTGCATCACCACACCATGCATATTAACTGAAGTGGGTGAATGGCGTGAGGAAAAAAAACATTTATTATCCATTAAAAATAAATGTTTACCTCACCTCCCCTATGCCCCACAGTACAAGTAATACACTTACCATCTCCAGCAAAGCAAGGGCTATATTCACTCCTGATTGTCTGGAGTTGTGTCCAAGGCTGCACATGCACTACACCTCTAGTTCTAACCTGACACTTGGCTCAGAATGGCCTCACGAAGCAGTAAAGCATCAACACATTGCTGAAAAAAACAAGTTTCATAAATAACTTCAGAACTACAGCAAAGAAAAATAGTTATACCTTGCCCAGAATCCACAAGCCAAACACTGTTACAATAGTTGCCTCTTAAAGGGGATCTCTCACCTAAATACATGTAATGCTCATTAGTTAGAGCATTTATCTAAAACACTGAAAATATTGTTCATTGTATTAAAAAAAGCAGTTAAATGCGCAAAACTTAAAGTTTAAAAAGTGTCCGGCAGCCTACTTCCAGCTTGCCGAGCCTTGCCGACCAGAGACAGCTCCCGTCCCACTACCCATCATCCTCCCATGATGGAGGCTGTCTGTCACTAAAGTGGAGCGATCGCATTGGCAGAGATCGATATCTAGCCAATGTGATCGCTCCACCTTAGTGACAGACAGCCTCCGTCATCGGAGGATGCTGGGTAGTGGGAAGGGAGCTGTCTCTGGTCGGCAAGGCTCGGCAAGCTGGAAGTAGGCTGCCGGACACTTTTTAAACTTTAAGTTTTGCGCATTTAACTGCTTTTTTTAATACAATGAACAATATTTTCAGTGTTTTAGATAAATGCTCTAACTAATGAGCATTACATGTATTTAGATGAGAGATCCCCTTTAAAGGGATAGAAATACTTGTTTTAAACTTGAGGTCTGAGTCTTTTGGATTTTTTTAACACTTAGCGCTATATTTGTATACTTACAGTTTTGTAGTGCTATTCAATCAGGAAGGATCCCCCCTCCCGCCTCTTTTGGCCACCTCCCATCAGATCTAGAATACGGTCATGGGACCCGACAGATGCAGTGAGGGTCAATCTTCACTCAGTAAGTATAAGGAAAACCCTGACCCTCGACGAAGGAAAGCAGGAATTTTCCTTTTGAGATAAACATTTCTCTGCGGTTCATCCAGACCAGACTGAGAGGCAGCGTGACGCAGGGAAAGGGGCAGGAGGGGGATCCTTTTTGGATTGAATAGCTCTTGAACTACAAAACTGTAAGTGTTCAAATATAGCGCTATGTGTTATAAAAACATAAAGAAGACTTGGTCCTGAATTTTAATACAAGTATTACTATCCCATTTACCTCATTAATGCTAGTGAATCAGTGTATTGGAGACCTTTCTAGCACTCAAGGGGTTAAAAGGTCCCATTTAATCCTTTGAGCGCCAGTGGGGTGCGCAACGCATTGACCTGCAATGCATTGTGTACCCCTCTGGCATTCAAAGGGTTAAATGAATGGGAATTTGAAGAATGTATATGTCCCCTACAAACCAGTTGTTTTTCTTCAATCCTTCCTGAATCAGCCTCATGGTGGTTGATGCACATTCGTCCTCCAGTGCTATGCACTTTATATATTTTGCAATGCAAATGCTTAGCCTAAGGATTTCCAAATTGAGAAGCCCTGTTGATAAAAATGCTGATGCTTCTGCTCTCCCGAAATACAGTGCAGACAGACTATTACTGAGACTCGCTGAAATCAGAATTGTGCGGTTATAAATAGATTCTAGTCTGAGTCACAGAGGCTCAAATTTAGGCTACCATTTGGGAGGATAGTTGATGAACGTACCAAGGCTTTTTACGTTAAAGAACTGTCTTACGGATATTGAAATTGAGTTTTACGTTGCATTGCAGTCAGCATTCAGTAGGCTAACGTACCACAGGGAATAAAAATGTTCATTAATTTAAATGAGAATTTTAACCATTTGAATGCTAGAGAGGTCTCCAATTCATTACTAATAGCCCAATTTAAATCAATTGGATTTTGGGAAATGTTTTATTTGTTCTATAAGGGTCAGTGGGTTTGCTGCAGAATTGTTTTTATTTTATGTTTTCCTATGGCCCTTAATTATCAGCTATAATCAGGGGAGCGCTAGTAACTTCTGGCCTTGGGGGCAAATACAATTACGTTGCCTATTTCTTTTATCACTCCAGCTTAATGTTCCGGCCTACCCCATTCTGTTAATGTTGTAGCTGGCATTAATGTTATGATGTAAGGCAAGTGATACAGAAGAGTTTACAAACTAAATGGTGTTACACTAGTGATATCACAGAGATTACAGTTGAACTGGAGCTACCCTATTTATACCACAGAGTTTACAATTGAAGTGAAGCTACACTAGTGATACCACAGAGCTCACAATTGATGTGAAGCCACACTAATAACACCACAGAGCTTACAATTGATGTGAAGCCACACTAGTGATACCACAGAGATTACAATTGGTGTGAAACCACACTAGTGATACCACAGTAATTACAACTGAAGTGAAGCTACACTAGTGATATCACAGAGCTTACAACTGAAGTGAAGCTACACTAATGATACCACACGGTTTACAACTAACATGGAGCTACACTACTAGTGTAGCTCCGTAAATTCTATTTACTCTATTTACAGCAGAAAGCAGGAAATTGAGTGAGGCAGTGTCCCACCAGCCCAGATTTATGACCCAACTGTGGGAAATTGCCTCCCTGCTCCTCAGGGCAGCAGTCACTTTGCTATTATATAGTTACGATAGCCAGGACAACATACCCTTTGTATAAAAGTTTTTTTTTTTTTGAGCTCTAGGAAATTGAGTTCTCTGCCTATTGGGAAATCCAGCTCTGGGTGTCTGGGATAGCTTCCCAGAGCTGTATTTATTGATAGAAGGATGTTTATGAACACAAAGTTGTTTCTGAACACAAAGTTGCTGCCACCAGGAACATTTTGATGAATGGGGGTACTTGGTGTTAATTGGAGGCCTCCTGTTTCAGGAGTCCTCACCTTAGATTCTCAACAGTCCCAGCTTGACATGAAGGAACCAGTTAAAGGGATAGTATTACTTCAAAATTACTATCCCTCATATTGTAGCCCTTAATAAACTGAGTTAAATGACACCAGCGGCATCTCTCAAACCTTTATGGTTTAAGAGATAGCCACTTTCAAAGTTTCATCTCCCCTGCTGTCAGCGTTCTGCTGCCAGCAGGGGAATCCGGTCCCGGGACAGGGGGAGGCTTTTAAACAGAGCCGATATCTCGTTATGGAAGGAAAAATGATTAAATGAAACAGTCTTCTACGTGTGCTTGGTTACCAAGCACACGTAGAAGACTGTTTCAATTAATCATTTTTCCTTCCATAACGAGATATCGGCTCTGCTGAAGAGCCTCCTCTTGATTCGGAGACCAGATTCTCCTGTTGGTAGCAGAACGCTGACAGCAGGGGAGAGGAAACATTGAAAGCGGCTATCTCTTAAACCATAAAGGTTTGAGAGATGCCGCTGGTGTCATTTAACTCAGTTTATTAAGGGCTACAATATGAGGGATAGTAATTTTGAAGTAATACTATCCCTTTAACTTTGTGGTCGGATGGCCTATGAGGAGTGACTGTTTTGGGTGCATAATTCATAAATGTGATCCCAAGAGGAAGTTCCTCCAGGAACCTACTTGAATAAGTTAGCCTTGCCCTGCCTAGCCCACCCAAAGCAACCCACTCTACTACCTGACCTATCACTAGCTAGAGGAAGAACAGGGGTCTTTCATGATGCAATCCCCTTCTAGTCAGTGTTGCCCATTTTGTGCTTACTCTAGTTGTTCATTCTTGTTTCCCACAAGTAGTAAAGAATGAATAGAAAAGTTACAGTTAAGATTAATAAACAACTTGGGTGATGCTAATCAAACAGAACAGGAAGTGAACAGCTACCAGCTGCCCCACCTAAACCCCAACTCCATGGATTCCAAAAACAATAAAATCTTAAAAACAACTGGTTAGGCGCTCAAATAGTTGTAGGACCCCTCCAAACTGAAGAAATCAGTGGCAACAGAGAACAAGAGCCATATGAATAATATAGCTCACATAAAACCACATCAAACTAATATGAATAATTGAAGAGACAAAATGTTAAAAAGGTTTATTTAAACACCATATAGAAAATAATGAACAATATCACATGATCAAATCACCAGAGGGTTAAGAAAATACTGGCACTACCACCCTCCACTATAGAGGGATGATACTGCCTATGTATAACAAAATAAAATACACAATAAAATTGCAAGAAACAAAACAAACAAATATACTAATAGGGAATGTTGGAATTTATCTCTGTAGCACCACAGACACTCACATAAGACTGGGATACCACAGATCAGTCCCTATAGTTGCTACACACAATGTAGCCAATGGGTGATGCTCATTCTATCCGCTGGCAACAAAGTGTCACAGTTTAAGATCTAAAAAATATGCAGCGGTGTAATACAACATACCTCCTCACTAACACTAAAACTCTACACTATATGCATCCCAATCTAAATACAAAGATACACTTCCTGCCCCTGTCTATATACGGGTATATAAAAAATATTTAAAATATATATAAAAAATTTATATATATTTAAAAAGAAAAAAATGTGAAAAAATGTATCAAAAAAATATATAATAATGACATAGAGTGGAGCGTCTTATCAATTATTGCATATAGTGTAGATGAGTCATCTTATGGCAGAATTCACCAACTGCCAATATCTTCAAGCCGACAATCTCTCAAGGGCAATGATGTAAATGACTCTTTACTGGGAATTCCACATTTTACTCTCAAACATGCAATTATGTTCACACTATATGCCGTGTGACACTTTGTTGCCAGCGGATAGAATGAGCATCCCCATTGGCTACATTGTGTAGAGCAACTATAGGGACTGATCTGTGGTATCCCAGTCTTATGTGAGTGTCTGTGGTGCTACAGAGATAAATTCCAACATTTCCTATTAGTATATTTGTTTTTTATTTTAATTTTATTGTGTATTTTATTTTGTTATACATAGGCAGTATCATCCCTCTATAGTGGAGGGTGGTAGAGCTGGTGTTTTCTTAACCCTCTGGTGATTTGTTCATGTGATCTTGTTCATTATTTTCTATATGGTGTTTAAATAAACCTTTTTAACATTTTTATCTCTTCAATTATTCATATTAGTTTGATGTGGGTTTATGTGAGCTATATTATTCATATGGCTCTTGTTCGCTGTTGCCACTGATTTCTTCAGTTT
This sequence comes from Rhinophrynus dorsalis, assembly GCA_037306005.1. Lineage (NCBI taxonomy): Eukaryota > Metazoa > Chordata > Amphibia > Anura > Rhinophrynidae > Rhinophrynus > Rhinophrynus dorsalis. Next base: position 74,579,657 of record CM074721.1, on the reverse strand, counting down.
GGAGGGGTCCTAAGATTAAGAAGATATTAAATGTTAAAGGACACTGACGACAAAGAATGAAGTACAGTAAAATCTTGGTTACACGCACACATTGAAACTATGGTATTGCCCGTTAGGACCTTCAGGCAGGGCCAGCCCTTACATGGGTCCCGGTGGGTCCATGGACCCAGGCAGCACTCTGACAGGGCTATTTCGTGCATGGCGTCTCTCCACTGCCCCGCACTGATGACAGCTGGGACCACGTCACATGAAGAGACGCCGTGTAGAGCATGCTGGGGTTTTCTTGGTCTGTTCAGAGGCCAGTGCAATTTTAAAAATGGCGCCCAGACTAAGAAAATCCCAGCATGCACCATGCGGCGTCTACGCATGTGACACGGTCCCGGCTGTCATCAGTGCGGAGCAGTGGGGAGACTGAGTAAAAATCAAGAGGAAGAGTCAGAAGGAGAAGAGAGAGCAAAGGAGAATAGAAACAGGCAAGGGGGGGGGAAGAGCCAGACAAGCGGAGAAGAGAGAGCCAGGGAGAAGAGAAACAGGCAAGGGGGAAAAAAAGAGGCACAAAGGGGTGAAAAAAGGCACGAGGGGTAAAAAGGGGGGGGAGGCACAAGGGGTGAAAAAGAGGAACAGTAGGTGAAAAGAGGGGAAAAAAGGCATAAGGGTTGAAAAGAGGGGAAGATTGAGGCACAAGGGGCAAAAAAAGAGGCACAAGGGGTGAAAAGAGGGGAAAAAAGACACAAGGGGTGAAAAGGGGAAAGCAGAGGCACAAGGGGTGAAAAGAGGGGGAAAAAAGAGGTAACAAGGGGTGAAAAGAGGGGAAAAAAGACACAAGGGGTGAAAAGGGGAAAGCAGAGGCACAAGGGGTGAAAAGAGGGGGAAAAAAGAGGTAACAAGGGGTGAAAAGAGGGGAAAAAAGAGGCACAAGGAGTGAAAAGAGGGGAAAAAGACACAAGGGGTGAAAAGGGGAAAATGGAGGCACAAGGGGTGAAAGAAGAGGCACAGGGGGTGAAAAGAGGGGAAAAGGCACAAGGGGTAAAAAGGGGGGAAACAGAGGCACAAGGGGTGAAAAGGGGAAAAAAGAGGCACAAGGGGTGAAGAGAGGGGGAAAAAGAGGCACAAGGGGTGAAAAGAGGGGAAAAAGACACAAGGGGTGAAAAGGGGAAAATGGAGGCACAAGAGGTGAAAAGAGGGGAAAAAGAGGCACAAGGGGTGAAGAGGTGAAAAAAGAGGCACAAGGGGTGAAAAAAGAGACACATAGGGGAAAAAGAGGGGAAAAAGAGGCACAAGGGGGGGAGAAAAGGGTTCAAGGGGTGTAAAAAGGTAAGGGGGAGAAAGAGGTACAAGGGGTGTAAACAAAAGACATGACAGTTCTATGTGGTTTGAGGGTTAATATAATTAAGGATGTGGTGTGTTTTGGTGGGCATGGTTTTGGTGTGCGGAGGGGAGGGCAGCATTTCATCCTTGGACCCAGGCAGCACAATGTCTTGGGCCGGCCCTGCCTTCAGGTCCTGAGAGGGCACAAACCTATTGAGTGGAAAGAGGTCCTGCAAGGAAGAGGCACAGCAGTGGGGATAGTGGATAGCAAATGCAAGCCTGCCTCCCACTGTGCAGATCTCCCGACTGCATCCTAAGGGTGGTACTGGTCCTGATCATAACTCTATTGAGGGGGGGGAGGGAGAGAAGGGGAGATTGTGGGGGCATTTTAATTTTGTTTTGTGCGAGAGGGAGGAAAAAGGGGGTGCAGTTAGAATATTGGGGAGAAGGAGAGTGATAGAGGGGAGGAATTCATTTTTTTGTGGCCATAGGGAGGAAAAGGGGGTGATTATTAAACACAAGTACTTATGTTTTACCTAAAATCTTTGGTATAATTTACACCTGTGTATTATATACAGGTAAGTATTATCATACCTGGGAACTTTCAGAAATAGCTCACCCTGAGATATAAAATAAATAAATAAAACTTTGCTACCATAATTAATGTCATACTAGAAGTACATTACTAATCTAGGGACTAGATTCTATTAAGGGTGCTATTTTTATCACTGCTTTTATCTCTGGTTTTCCCCATAGCCTTCAATAGGAAAATGTTTGATAAAACGGGTGTTAACATTTAGCACCTGTAATAGAATCCGGCCCCTAATCACACAGACTGGCAAACCCAGGGTACCAAGACTTCTATGCCAGTCTGGTACTCTTTAAAGGAATTCACATTTTCTTAAAGTAGCACTATTAATGTGATGGGACATTGAACTGTTAACCCCTTAGAGTTTCTAAATGGTGTACAAAATACTGCTCTCATGCTTTGCATAGCCTACTGGCACTCAAAGGGTCACAGAGAGACTCCTCTAGTATCAGTCACAGACCATCATGGCCTGGGATTGATATTAAAGGGGTCTTGTTGTGATCCTTGGAGTGCCAGAAGGGTATGCAAAGCATTAGATCAGTATTGTGCACACCATTCTGGAACTCAAGGGGTTAACAGTTCAATGCTCCAAAACCATCACATAATAAAGCTACTTTAAGAGAATGCAGATTTCCGCTCCTCAGACCTCACCTCCGCAAAGTGATGGTCCGGAGCAACACAGCAACGTGAGCATGGTGATAACTGTCAGGTGCACTGTGCCTCCTCTATATGCCCAATTTGTGCAATGGGCTTCCAGCACGCAGGTCATCTCTCATAGCTTTATGGTTTGAGAGATAACCAAAAGCAAAGTGCCCCTCTCCCTCCCCATTCCTTGAAGTCAGCATTGTACTGACTGCAGGGATATCCGGTCTGACTTTCATCAGGAGGCTCTGCAGCAGAGCCGCGATCGCATTAGTGAAAAATAATTATTTCACTGAAACGGTCTTCTCCGTGTGCTTGCAGACCAATAATTCTTTTTCACTAACGGGATCTCGGCTCAGCTGCAGAGCCGCAAGCCTGTCGAACGACAGAGGTTCCCCTGCAGTCAGTACAACGCTAACTTCAGGGAAGGGGGAGGGAGGGGGGAACTTTGCGTACGGTTATCTCTCAAACCATAAAGGTTTGAGAGATGAACCTGGGGGCTATTAAATTATTTTGCAAATATCTGTAATATGGGGGATAGTAATAATAAAGTATTACTATCCCTTTAATGTCCCGGAGAACTGCAGGCCTCACCCGGAGACACTGCCCAAAACCCAAGTCTCAGGGTCAAAGCCGGCAAGTTCTCAGGTATGCGTATTATACCCACGATTTTATGGTAGGTTGATATAACTTTAAATATAACATTATTACAGGTAGCATACATAAAAATGAATTATTCATGTATAACATCTTTAAAATATAAAAATCCTGAACTTGCTTTATAACAAGTGTTTAAATTGTCCTGTTCAGGGAACATATATTTAATATTGTTTGTGCTGTTTGTATTGAGAGATAAGACCATGGCTGGATTTCCCTATAGGCAACTGCCCAGAGCTCCAACTTTTGAGGGGCGTTGCCTCAGCTGTGCTGGCTACGCCCATATTCTCTGTTGTGGGTGTGGCCAGAGCAAATTTAGCATCCCAGCATTATTACTATAATACTTTATTTATATACTGCCAACGCATTCCTCAGTACTGTACAATTGAGAATAGACATACAGAGACATTAAATAGTACAAATAGAACTTAGGAATAAACAAGTACCAGTTTTATACTCCATTACAGGCTATTATTTAACCCCTTGGGTGCTGGAGATCTCTCTAGCAACCAAGAGGTTAAAGCTATTTTTGATTTTGCTTGTTATAGACCAAGGGTATTTTCTGTGTTAGGAAACAGTGGATGGGACAAGGGTTTTGACTATGTGAGTGGGGGCGTGGTCATGGGTGGAGCTAAGGGCACTTACAGTGCCTTGCCTAGGGAAGCCTGGGATGTATATCTGACCCTGGATAAGTCTAAAGACAGTTAATTGATTGTGATTAATGCCCACTGCTCTTGTATTCAGAAAGGTCTTTATCTGATCTTGCCGCATTCACAGGTAATCATGGACAATAAATGGGAGCCCTGGAAAAGGCAGGAAAATCTTCTCCCTAGATTTTAGTCTTCATAAAAGAAACATATTACATAATATTTACAGATGCTAGCATCAAGTACAGGAGTACGGGATATTTAATTATGTGTCTGTGTTTATATATATATTTTTATATATATATATATATATATATATATATATATATATATATATATATATATATATATATATATATATCCTCGCTTAATTTTTGGATGTTGGTGTTCCTTTTAACCTATATTTTGAGGCCTCCCTTCACAATTGTGCCGGGGGCCTCTGCTGTTCTTAAAACTGCCCTGGCTGCCTCTTGAAAGACAATAGGAATAATAAGAAAGGCTGACTTCAAAAATCACATCAGGTGCTGGGAGAATGAGCTAGAGACAGTCTGATAGTCCAAAGAGCTCTTGTTTAATAATGTAATAACTCTCACTGCAGACAGGATGCATTGAATTCAGTCCCTTATGTACAGCTCAATTTCCCCTTGTCTCTCATTTTTCTCTCTAATTACCCTCTATGTATTTGTATCTGTTCCACCCCCCCTCTCTCTGCATTTCTACCAACTGTTGAAGATTAAGATGACCACATATTCCTTTAACCGTTTGAGTGTCGGAGGGGTTAAATCAGCAACGCTTCTGAAAAATGCTACATGATTTCACAGGAATCAGTGCTACCCTGCAGTGTGTGCTTATCATAAGCATCCCTGATTTAACCCTTTAAGTGCCAGAATGGCACACAATGCATTGCTTCCCAGTGCGATACATGGTCACCTTATTGAAGACATTGTATGGGCCGCATCTTTAACCCCTTAATGACTGGTGACGTGCCAGGACCCTTAATGGCACATCACGTATTTCAAACGGGGTCTGAAATTGACTGCTCCAAGACCCGAGAGGTCTTTCTCAGTCCCCCGTTCAGTGCAGCGGTACATGCCACCGGTCACATGTGCCAGCGCGGGAAAACGATCAAAGCGGCCCTTAAGAAAATATCACTTCCCTGGACCGCTAGTTGTTAAAGTGTTGAAGACATCATTGCAGTAATTCCAGGGCAAGTCTTCTGCGCAACTGAGCATAGAAATCACCTTAGGCTGATGTAGAAAGACATAGAGCAGTTCTGGATCAAACTAATTGCACCTCAAAGAATATTTGTCCAAATCCACATTGATTTTATTGAGTGCTGCCTTTTTATGCCTTGGAAATCTCTCTAGCATTCATTGGGTTAAAAAGTCCCATTTAAATCAGCAATCATTTGTATTGGTTCTCTTTTGAGCAGGGCTGAGCTGTAAAAATATTTGATATTTGCCTTTTTTATTTTTCTTCATAATTCTATTATAGACTTTTAGTGACCTTTAACCCTTTAACCCCTTAAGGACCGGACATTATGGGACATTTCCGTCCCATAACGTCCGCATAGGGGCACGTTGACGGGCCGGTACACGTGACCTGTCACGTGTATCGGCGCGTCATTATGGGGCTTGAAATAGATCGCTCCGATCTTGGAGCGGTCTATTTCATGCCCCATTTTTACTTACAGCGCTCCCGGTAGAGCGCTGTAAGTAAAATGTACGTGACGTACCAGGACCGTCAAGGGTCTTTCAAGAAAGTTTACCCTTGACGGTCCTGGTACGTCAAGGGTCCCTAAGGGGTTAAGTGCCAAAGGGGTACACAACGCATTGCAAAGCAAGGGTTAAGTCATTTGTTCACCTAGGTGGTACACAAATGTTCTGCAGTAATGGAACCTATTTTATTTTTCCTGAACTCTCTTTGGAACCCCAATAATTACACTTTTTGACCCCTTGGGTATTGAGGGGGTCCAAAGCATGACTTAAAGGGAAAAACACCCATACATATACATAGGTTTAACTACCTTAATGGGAATCTACATCCTAGGACAGGAGTAGTCAACTGTTGGCTCTCTAGCTGTTAGAAAGTACAACTCCCATCATTCACTGCCAGAGGTTGGCTGGTTGAAGGTGATAGGAGTTATAGTCTTCAACAGCTGAAGATCTGACAATTGACTGCTTCTGCCTAAGGAAGGGGTGCTACTGAATTCAACCATCAAGTACCTCGATATACCTTAATTTATTTTCATTATTTATTGTAAAGAGGTGTGACCTCGAGGCAGACTTCAATATAAATTAACAGATACGGAAAATTTAGAAAAAATGCAAAAACAAAAAAATAGATATATCTGATTTCTATATGAAAGACACTTATCTTGTTAAGTCAATCTCTTAATCAAATTAAAAGCCACTTATTCTTAGGATAAGGTTCACCATTAAGCTAGCTCAACTTAGATCATATTCACTCGCTCTTTCCCTTTGAGTGAAGGGGTTATATCACAGTGGTTTTTCTATCTCTAAGCTCAGTGTCTGGGAGCTAGCAGAACCTGGATTGAATACAGTGTCAGTTTTTTTTTATGACCTTTGACAAGTCACTTCAGGTGATTTATGTGGACGCTATGACACCTTGGGTAGTCTGTGGAATAAAATCCATAGCATCTTCTACAGTCTATTGACAACTATATTGCCTTTAGCCTTTTAAAGGTTTTAAGAAACAGTATACATTATACATTCTGTGATGACCTTGGTCCAACACTGAGCATTTTAATGTGGAAACCTTGTGTGCATGAATTAAACATACTGTACCTTAATTTTTAATGAAATGCTAGCCAACGCAGAATGTATTATATACATATGATATGTCTATATGAAGGCTTCTGGCATTAACCTTTTGAGTGCCAGGGCGTAACCAACAGTGAACTGTTTACGGCATGATGCACTAAAGCAGGAAATGATAGAATTAGTGATACCTTTATTAGCTAACTGGATAGCTTTAGAGTGCAAGCTTTCAACACCATATAGATCATGCCTGAGGAAGACACCTAAGTGGTCTTGAAAGCTTGCACTCTAAAGGCTATATGCTTGGAAGAAAATAGGAAGTATTCTGGGGCAATGCAATTGCACTGTGGGGGAGAACTAAAAATTCTAAAAATGCACATGCAGTTAAATAGAGATTTTATCTCCTTGGATCCCAGAGAGGTCTCTAATGCAAGGTCACAGGTTCTAGGCAAGGTCAGCTCAGCCTTTCATCCTTCTGAGGTAGATAAAATGAGTCCAGGACATACATGAAAACGAGAGAAAATCTCAGTGTATTCTTCTTGATAAATACTTTCACTAAAAAACAAACAAACAAAAAAAAAAAAACAACAAAACTATCCATTTAACCCATAAACGTAACACTTTTACTCTGCTAGTCTTGTGTTAGGTATTTAGGATGACTTAACTAATAACTCCCCACAAAGACCACAGCTTTATTTTAACCCTTTCAGTGCCAGAGAAGTATCCAGGGTACCTCTCTGGCACTCAAAGGGATGATAAACATATAAACTTGTATGGTAAAACCTTATAAACATCCTTGCCAGCTGTAGTGTAACGAAGTATCAAATACCTTTTGTTCAAGTCTGGACACCAAACTTAAGCTATTACCTTCCCACTACCCCATCGGTCAGCTAATGCCAAGCCCGATGTCGAAGTTAACACTCGATTTAAGCCTTAGGGAAAACAATCCTAAACCTAAAACTTTGCCTCAGGTATATCCATCATTTACCCTACCTAGTTTGCAAGGACCTACTGCAAAATCTGTTACAAGACACATAAAACAGAAACAACAAAAGAAGATAAGGAGGGAGGGCAGGATGCTGTCTTCAGAACAATCTAACCACTACTGAAGGCAATATGGCCGCACGGAACCCTAATTTACAAAGATCCCTCCCCGTCTTCAATCCTAACCAATCCCTAGTCATTCTAATGGTTGCCTAGACTCCTTTCCCTTTACAATAGAGATGCTTCCCTCCATTACTCCCCTTGCTACACTCAAGGAAATTCTCTTGTTTATCCATGGATAAAATGGTTCCACCCTTTGCGTAGCATGCGCTAAAGTGCTCAGATACTATAGTGCATACCCCAGAGTGCAGGAGTTGGAGGATTCGTATATTCACGGTAGAATATAATATAAATATCTAATCTGTCTTTACTCAGTGGTTGCTATATATATATATGTGTATATATATATATATATATATATATATATATATATATATATATATATATACATTCTCTAGGCAAGCCTATGCCAAGCATGGGAATGGCAACCTGAATTAAACCATCTTTAGTTGGACTACAATTTCAGTCTTCCTCAGCTGTGCACTGGCCATCAGAGGACGAGGCCAGATTGCTTAACATACTGTAGGTTGCCTGTGATTTGATGTAATGTTAAAGGGATAATAATGTTTCACAAAAACAGCAGCTCCAATTAATCTTCATAGTATTTGAGCCATAGAGAGTGTTATTTCAATACTGTCAGAGTTGTGGTTCAAGAGTAATTGAAGGCTAAAGTTTCCCCCTCCCGCCCCTTTTACCCAGTGTAAGCCATCTCTTCTCGGATGTGAGAGGGGGTAGCATGGGTAGCATGGAAATGGGGGTTTTGGGAGAGAGAGTTAAAAAATTAAAAAGCAAGCCTATGGAGATAGAAATAGCCTTCTCTCCCACACGATAGATCCTCTATTCTGCCTGCAAAACTGAAAGGAACAAATTATCCTATACAATTATTCGCTAGGATGTTTGTCAGAAGCCGTCATGAACATGCCTGAAGCATTCTGTGCTTTGGGGCATTCTCTACAGTGCATGAGTGCATCGGCAGCAGGACGCAGAGCAGGACCGGCCTCTTAACCCCTTGAGTGCCAGAGACAATGCGTTGCGTACCCCTCTGGCACTCAAAGGGTTAACATCACATGGACCTTGGCCCGTGTACATGGGCTTTTACACTAGTACTTTGATAAATGACCTCAGTGGAGTCTTACATGTTAACATTTCTGCTGCATTTTCATGACGGTTGTGAGATCAGACAGATAACAGCAGGGGACAGTCTTCTTCCTATGAGAACAATGAAAGCCCTGCCCCCCCTTGACAAGTTTTTCAGGTTTTTCCCTTATCTTAATTGAAGATTGTCCCTCTCTGCAATCTACCTGGACATTCCCTTCTGCTCTGGCTGAGCAGTGTTACATCAGTAAAAGGGGCATGAGGGGGACACTGTCATTGAATTACTCTTTAAAGGGATAGTAATACTTCATTTTAACTTTATTTTATTTTGTAGGCATTAAAAAAACATGAAGAATGATATAAGTCTTATCTCTGAAACCTTTATGGTTTAAGAGATATTCACAAACAAAGTATCCCCCCCCTGTTCAACCAGATAAGAAGGGAGATGCCCAGGTAGACTGCAGAGAGGGACAATCTTCAATTAAGATAATGGAAAAAGCTGAAAAACTTTTCAAGGGGGGAAGGGCTTTCATTGTTTTCATACAAAGAAAATTGTCCCCTTCTGTTATCTGTACTGTCATACAACCAGACTCACATCTGAGAAGAGATGGCTTACACTAGGAAAAAGGGGCGGGGAGGGGAACTTTGCTTGTGAATATCTCATAAACCATAAAGGTTTGAGAGATAAGACTTATATCATTCTTCATGTTTTTTTAATGCCTACAAAATAAAATAAAGTTAAAACGAAGTGTTACTATCCCTTTAACTACAACTCTGACAGAATTGAAATAACACTCTACAAGGGCCAAATACTATGATGATTAATTAGAGCTGCTTTTATTATGAAACATTACTATCCCTTTAAATTGTCACTTTGTAACAAATAGGTGATTTTGAAAGAGATTTCAAAATCACATATACTTATGTCAACCAGTTTTTATTTATCACAATAGTTTATGAGATATTAAAATTTAGGTAGGTCTTTGCAAAGTAGGCAGCACTGACTGGCACACCTGCCAGATACTGCCATTCCATGCTGCTTTCCATCCCAGCTGTCACTTCCTGCCTGCCAGTATAAGTTTATTTGCATAACCAGACAAATAAATTAACCTAATTATCTTATAAACTATTGCTTGAACCAAAAAAATAGCTAACATAAATAAAGGTGATTTTAAAAGCTCTTTCAAATCAGCTAATTGTTACAAAGTGACAGTTCCTCTTTAACCATTTTTTAGGGATGGGCGAACATTTTGACACAGAAGTGAAATGTGCCATTTTTCTCCTTTTTTCATTGCATTGAAATAAATGAGAATAATTTATACTAGCATTTAAAGTTCAATTTAAATCAATAGAAATTTGGCGGAATTTTTTTTTTTAATTTAGATTTTAAAAGCTTTATTGAGAGGATAATGTGATTGTACATAATAAAATAGCAATACAAGGCTTAGGTATAGCCAAAAAAAAAGATAAACCGTATATAAGTAACATTAACTGATACAATATAAAAGTTCACAGCAAGAATATAACTATAACTGCTCAGTTGAAGGCAATCTAAGCATAAAAGATGCAAAATATAATGAATAAAGTTTTAATTAGCGCCTGTATGAAATAGACATACATACAGATGGTACATCTGCTAATAACGATATCTACAAAAAAATAAAGAGAATGGTAATCATACAGAATATTAGTAAACAAATGAGATTCGTCAGTCCCTATACTCAACAACAATGAGCATGGAAGATATAGGTAGAATCTAAAAGAAAAAGCAGTACAGCAATGATAGCAAAGAAAAACTAAACAGGAAAGAAGCGTGGACTGAGTGACAAGGCAATGTACCTGACACTCTGCCTGCATATCACGCGAAGACCTCCGAGTGGTCAGGGGGGCGGTTAAGAAGCTTAGTAGAAATGTTAATGGAAGCGTGGACACAGGTTACCATAAAGCTAAGACACTAGATTTGCACATACAGAAACGCCAGGTCAGCTAAGGCAGTGGAATAATAACTTGTATACTGATATATATGAGACTCCAGATTGGAACCATATGTAGAAAAACAAGTGGTGAAAACCCAATAATATAAACTAACCCCACAAATTACTTTGTAAATGACCCACTCCTTGTAAAACTAAAAAGGTGGATATAGACATACACAATGCAGTTTTGCTTATGTAACAGTGAATAAGTGAACAGGTAGAACCTCGTACCCTAAAATAATCAGTTTGTCCCATAATAAACAATGAGAAAAAGCATGACAGCACTGTCGCTAGCAACCTCCAGTACCCAGTAATCAAGCAAGACTTTACAAAAGCATAAACAGCTCCAAATAACATATGTGGCATCAGCCGGACCATGGGCGGCCCCCCGGGCCCTAGAGGGATCCCCCACAGCCCCCTGACACCTCCAAAGTCTACAAGATAACTTCAGTCCCATTCAGGGGTGCACAATCCCCTGGGCACAGTCCACTGGGCACAGTCTAGGCACATAGGTCTGGGACATCCGAAAACGATCCATACAGAGGTAAGAGGAACATGACATATAGTAGCATATCAATCAAGAAAGTCACTGCTGTCTGAGCAAGAATCCAGACAACCTCCTTTAACCATGGTGACGCTAGAAGGGAAGATCAGGGCAGGCTCCGAATCGATTCCGTCATGCGGCATAGCACTGATCCCTGGGTCCCAGAGAGAAGCATCCTATTCAAACCGCACTGCCTCCAATCCAGAAAACGTGAGAGCATGCCACCTCAGTAGTAGTAATGCACCAAAAATCTTCCACAAAACAGGTTCCAAAGTCCCCAGGCCTGAAAACAAGAGAAAGTCCAGGGCAGCCACCATAGCCTTCCCAGGCATATTTTCAGATAGAGCACGACTGCTCAGTGTAACTTTCCCACTTTGGCTATCCAGGACGGCAGTTTAAGCCGTAGTATTATCCGGGGCCTCCTCCCGCTGGCATATAGTAGATTCCAGATGCGTAGGACAACGAGTCAGGTCACAATTTCCTTTCTCCAGGCTATGAAGGCTGTGATCTAGCTGCTCAGAATCACACTGTACGTTTGCTAACTTCTCTTTAATGACAGCTCTGATGTCCGCCACCAAGGTCTGGAGATCCGACCCAGTCAGTAAGTGCACAATGTCCTCATTCTACAAGGGAGCCCCTGTCACCATGTTATTCAAGAGCGCCATCTGGTCCTTATGGCACGCGGTCACTAATGCAAGAAATTACGGCACTTCTTCTATATCAATATGGCTTATTCTTCCAAAAAAATCATCCATGATATAACAGGGCAAGCTGCCACCCAGAAAGCATGTGTAGGAAATAGTATAAAATTAACTATGCCATAAAAAACAGTGTCTCGATCTCGGAGCTATTTAGTAAGCGTCCATCAGCTTAGGCAGATCGCCGAAATTTGAGGGAATTTTTTATTTGTTCTCTGTGATGCATTTAGTTTGCCCCAGAATTGTTCTACTTTTCTTTTGGGCGTTTGGTCCACTGAGGATGCTTATATAATTGAAAGTAAAAGGAAAAAACCTGAAAATGTAGACTGAATTTAAGAAAAACAGACCCACCAGCTAAAAAAAAGTATAGCAATAGCAAGATAAAGGGTAAAATACAGAATTACAATTCTTTCATTTTTCTCATGTCAAGAGCCATGTGTCTAAATATTGGTGCAACCTATGATGTCTTCCTATAAAGAAATGATGTTAATAATAAAATATATTTGAAAATAATTGAAACAAGAAGAGAAATAAAGCAGCTCTTTGCTCAGGGCACATCTAGCGATCAAACAAAGAGTAGATTACTAGAGAGCAAGGTCTGACCCTTCTTGTCACTGGGAATTGGAGGAGGTTGGTAACTGTTACAATGATTGATCTTTCAACACAGGTGGTAATTAATGCCACTGCATTTCCAACAGATACGGTCCAGAGTGGCGTGTGAGACAGGTCACGGTACTGTGGATGGGAGAAATAGTGTGTTATAGCTGTATGAGTTTGTTGTAAAATCATTATCTGGGTTTGTAATATTTTGCTTTAGAGATTTTAAGAATATCTGAAAATGTTTCAGCTTCAGATAGAGTGATTAAAAATATGGGCTTAAGAGTTTGGAATTAATTCTATTCAGTTTTAAAGGAAATAATATATGTTATATGGTTTCTCCTGGGGGAAGATGCACTAAAGGTCAATAAGGGGCCAGGGCCAGGCTAGCAATCTTGTGTGAACTGTGTCAATGGCATATCGACAGTATGCACCAAGATGTCTACATCATCATATCCCTATGAATATGCAACAGATATGCCGACATCGCCATGAATCTGCCATGCCTTTGATACATTTATGACTTTGCACTAACTACTTTGACAATGGCTTATGTGTATTTTGAAATACAGTTTAAGTTTAATGAGCCATTGACGTATATTCATGTGGGTGTGTTTATATGCTAATGTGGAACTTACCTACTTATACTTTGCTCCTGTAGGTGCTTATACTGTCAGATTTCACAGTACTAACATCATCAGCCTAAGGTTGGCAATGTTTTGATCTCCCTGTGGCTTTCGATGCAGCTACAGCTATGGTCACAAGACCCCTTTGAGTGCCAGTGGTGTAAGTAACACATTGCAGATAAATGGTCACACCTATGACACTCAAAGGGTTAAATAGTGATGACGAGGACAAATTGAAAGCTCTTCAAGTAATTTAAAAAATTATTCAGAACAAGACCAAAGTGTTAATTACACACAGACACACACGCACAATCTTCACTTACCAGAGAGTATACCAATTTTTTTCTCATCTTTATACAGTGCTCCAGTTAAACACACAGTCTTTTTTAGTCCATTTTGTAGTCCATGAACCTAAAACCTTTCTAATCTATGCTCTAATCCAATCAGCAAGTGTGCCAACTTGCAAATAGCCTGAAGGCTAATGATCAAATCTGAAAAGACTGGAGAGCAAAAAGAAAGAAAAAAATCAATCTAAGCGTAGTGTTTAACCATTTATTGCATACTACCCATAGAGCAACGAAATCCCCTTCAGGGGATCTACTCACAGAAAAAATACCTGTAATAGTATTTTTTCTGTGAGTAGATCCCCTGCAGGGGATTTCATCATTGTGTTTTTTGTCATAATGTATCATTGCTGCTCCTTTAAGAGCAGCTGTAGGTAGATTTTTGTTCTGAGACAATCAGCTCACATCACCAGGCACTGTGCAAGGCCACTGTTACATCCACTTACATCACTAGACACTGTGCAAGGCCACTGTTACATCCACTTACATCACTAGACACTGTGCAAGGCCACTGTTACATCCACTTACATCACTAGACACTGTGCAAGGCCACTGTTACATCCACTTACATCACTAGACACTGTGCAAGGCCACTGTTACATCCACTTACATCACTAGACACTGTACATGGCCACTGTTACATCCACTTACATCACCAGACACTGAGCAAGGCCAGTGTTACATTTGCTCACATCGCCAGACACTGTGCAAGGAGAGAGTAACTTCACTAAACTACATCCAGTTACATTACCAGACACTGTGCAAGGCCAGTGTTACATCCACTCATGGGCGTCCACAGGGGGGGGCAAGGGGGGGCACTTGCCCCCCCCTGGATTTTCATCTTGCCAATCCTGAGCGTAGCTCTCGCTCGCACTCTGAAGTACCTCTCCTTCTGCGACGCCCGTCACGCACAGTTGGCAGCCAATGAGAGAGGGGTATCCAACTCTCCTCTGTCATTGGCTGCAGTGCGGTCTGCACTGCAGCCAATGAGAGAGGAGAGTCGGATACCCCTCTCTCATTGGCTGCCAACTGTGCGTGACGGGCGTCGCGAAGGGGGTGAGGAGAGGTGATCACCGCGGGCAGCTGAAGGCGTTGCGGAGGGGAGAGGAGAGGTGATCGCCGCAGGCAGCTGAAGGAGCGGTGCTGCAGACAGCGAGCGAGAGCTACAGACCCCGCTCAGGAGGAGACCTGGTGGACTGCATTAAAGGTAAGGCTGGGTGCACTCTAAGACATCCATGGGTGTCCGCGGGGGGGGGGGGGCACTTGTGAAGCTTATGGGTCAATGTGAAGCTGATGGGGGCAATGTGAGAGCAAGCTGATGGGGGCAAGTTGGAGCAATTTGAAGCTGATGGGGGCAAGTTGGAGCTGATGGGGCAATGTGAGGGCAAGTTGGAGCTGATGGAGCAATGTGAGGGCAAGTTGGAGCTGATTAGAGCAAGTTGAAGCTGATGGGGCAATGTGAGGGCAAGTTGGAGTTGATGGAGCAATTTGAGGGAAAGTTGGATCTGATGGGGGCAATGTGAGGGCAAGTTGGAGCTGATGGGGGCAATGTGAGGGCAAGTTGGAGCTGATGGGAGCAAGTTGAAGCTGATGGGGCAATGTGAGGGCAAGCTGGAACTGATTGGAGCAAGTTGAAGCTGATGGGGCAATGTGAGGGCAAGTTGGCATTGATAGAGCAATTTGAGGGAAAGTTGGATCTGATGGGGGCAATGTGAGGGCAAGTTGGAGTTGATGGAGCAATTTGAGGGAAAGTTGGATCTGATGGGGGCAATGTGAGGGCAAGTTGGAGCTGACGGGGGCAATGTGAGAGCAAGTTGGAGCTGATGGGAGCAAGTTGAAGCTGATGGGGCAATGTGAGGGCAAGTTGGCGTTGATAGAGCAATTTGAGTGCTGGGTGCACTCTAAGACATCCATGGGCATCCGCGGGGGGGGGGGGGCACTTGTGAAGCTTATGGGTCAATGTGAAGCTGATGGGGGCAATGTGAGAGCAAGCTGATGGGGGCAAGTTGGAGCAATTTGAAGCTGATGGGGGCAAGTTGGAGCTGATGGGGCAATGTGAGGGCAAGTTGGAGCTGATGGAGCAATGTGAGGGCAAGTTGGAGCTGATTGGAGCAAGTTGAAGCTGATGGGGCAATGTGAGGGCAAGTTGGAGTTGATGGGGCAATTTGAGGGAAAGTTGGATCTGATGGGGGCAATGTGAGGGCAAGTTGGAGCTGATGGGGGCAATGTGAGGGCAAGTTGGAGCTGATGGGAGCAAGTTGAAGCTGATGGGGCAATGTGAGGGCAAGTTGGAACTGATGGGAGCAAGTTGAAGCTGATGGGGCAATGTGAAGGCAAGTTGGAGCTGGTGGGAGCAAGTTGAAGCTGATGGGGCAATGCGAGGGCAAGTTGGAGTTGATGGAGCAATTTGAGGGAAAGTTGGATCTGATGGGGGCAATGTGAGGGCAAGTTGGAGTTGATGGAGCAATTTGAGGGAAAGTTGGATCTGATGGGGGCAATGTGAGGGCAAGTTGGAGCTGACGGGGGCAATGTGAAGGCAAGTTGGAGCTGGTGGGAGCAAGTTGAAGCTGATGGGGCAATGTGAGGGCAAGTTGGAGTTGATGGAGCAATTTGAGGGAAAGTTGGATCTGATAGGGGCAATGTGAGGGCACGTTGGAGCTGATGGGGGCAATGTGAGGGCAAGTTGGAGCTGATGGGGGCAAGTTGGAGCAAGTTGAAGCTGATGGGGGCATGTTGGAGCAAGTTGAAGCTGATGGGGCATGTTGGAGCAAGTTGAAGCTGATGGGGCAAGTTGGAGCAAGTTGAAGCTGATGGGGGTAATGTGAGGGCAAGTTGGAGCTGATGGGGGCAAGTTGGAGCTGATGGCAATGTGAGGGCAAGTTGGAGCTTTATGTGATGAGTATTACCCTGCCCTTCATGACATTGTGAAAAAAGAACAGAGTATGGATGTCATTAAAATTATGCCCCCCCCCTGGAAAAATTTCTGCGGACGCCCATGCATCCACTTACATTGCCAGACACTGTGCAAGGCCAGTGTTACATCCGCTCACATCACTAGACACTGTGCAAGGCCAGTGTTACATCACCAGACAACATCCACTTACATCACCAGACACTGTGCATGGCCAGTGTTACATCCACTTACATCACCAGACACAGTTCATAGCTGGTGGTGATTTGCACCACAGACATAGAAACATAGAATTTGATGGCAAATATGAACCATCTGGCCCATCTAGTCTGCCCATTTCCCTACTGTAAAAACCTCAAACCTTATTTGATCTTTGGTGTTGTTTTATATTCATGACAGCCTTATGCCTATCCCATGCATACTTAAATTCCATCACTGTATTAACTTATAGACCTTGCACATTGTGTCTAGTCATGTGTGCGGATGTGAATTGACCAAGCAGCACTACTGGCATTCACTCACATTGCTAAGCAGAGCCGGCTTTGTGCATTGTGTCTGGTAATGTGAACACAGAGAGATGAAATGGAGAACACAGCCAACCTGCAAAGCACAGATAAAGTCAGTATGCTGCCAATCTGAGGTTCTGTACAAAGAAGGGGCAAAAAATGGAAAAGCACTATTTTTTTTATACCAGTTGAAAACTCACAAGATAAATAGTATCACTGGAGATTGTGTAGTCAGCTTTTCAGTCTGCTCCTTTAGCGTTTGGCCTTCTACTTTTGCTGTAAAATGGGTTCTCCCGGTGGGGTGGAGGGGGTCACTCTACAATACATTAAGTGAGCGGAATACCCAGCTTTTATCACAGATTCCTGTCCGCGTCCTCAGGTATTACATGGCTGCTTGTTCTTCTCCCTTTTATAGTTTTAAAACTCTTACATATATAGCATAAACTGAGTCATTCTTAACTAAAGTTAAAGTTTGTCATAATACTTGTAGAAGGTTTCATAATTACATAGTATAATCATATTTTCTCTGGCGTCCAATACAGGTTACTGGTTACTTTGGGTAGATGATCTGCCCCTTTAACTAGGCAGGAACAATTCTAGAAATTAATGCAGGGGGTGGAGCCTACCTTCCCTCCTTGGCTGCAGCTAGCCAATCAGCTCCATTAAGATTTGTTCCTTGGTGAAGACACAGGCAACAGAACAGTTCTGCTATAGTTTGAGCTAATTTTTTATTTTTCTGTTAGATATGGAATACCACCATTAGGCGGATTACCATAACTGACAATGCCCTTAGATGTGGCTAGCTCAGTATCCAGGTGCTTTTTGTGGACCTTAAGCCCTGGGGGGAAAATCTGAGGTTCAAATTCTTTCCTCAAGATCTGAGGCTTCTTCTTAATACATGGTAATCTGAAGACAGAAGATCTGCAGGAAAGGTGAGCAACCCTTTGAGTGCTGCAGGTCCACATGTCCCACAGTGCCCCTCCGCACAGGGGTTTTCCTTTGGAGTTCCTATTGCACACTCCTGCACTCATTGGGTTAATCTGTGTGTCTGTTGGGTGTTTTGTAGCAAGGTTCTGTTGTAACTTAACCCTTTAGCTGCTGGTTTTGCATCTTTTGGAGGTTTATTGGCACTTTCCCTACTGGGTTCAGTGTTGTTTTGGGTCTGCTGACATGTTCTAGTGATGTTTCATATAATTTTAATTCACAGTTTCAACTTTGCAAAATTTGTGTTCCGGCGCGCTTTACCGCATAGACACCATTGCTCAATTCACTTCTATGGGACTGTACAATTTGGATATATCTCTGCAACCGCTCAATGTAGCGACTTCTGAGATGGCTCATTTTAATTGTCTGTCCTTGCTCTGTCATCCGGTTAAAGTTTTATGTGTGTTGGGGGGCTCAGGGGCCTTCGGGCACTGTTGGGGTACTTTTTCTGGCAAAACTACATTTCCCATGAGCGCTTGCTTTGCGCACTCGTTACTGATTGGCTTGCGCCACTGCAGCCATTTTGTTTCTAGAACGAGTATCCTACACAGGGCTTGGACTCTCCTTCTCTCCTCTGCAGATTAACCCTTCGCTTCCAGATAAGTGCATTTTAGCGATTTTTGGGGTGAAATTTTAATCTTACACTCTGTATTTGGATGATTCCTTATACTTTAAACGTTTTGACACTCTGAGAATGTCTAATCAGTTAGAGCTTGGGGCCAGGCCTAACACTAAGGATGCTGGGGTCTCTGTGTCCCCTATTGCACATTGCTCCTCATGTCATTCAGGGTTACCTAGAGAATTCTCAGGTCATTTATGCTCAGCATGTTCTGATGTCCCTGAGTCTCTCCAAGGGACCTCCAGCCATGCATCAGAACCAGTTTGGTTGCAAGAGTTCAAGGCTCCTACTAGAGACCTCCGGTCTACATTGCAACTCTTTCCATCCCAGTTACAGGGGGTCTTCCACTCCTGGCAGACCCCTTCTTCTATCAGATCTTCCCTGCCGAAACCGCAGGGAGTACCTGACTTATCAGATTCCTCTGAGGAGGAACTGTTGGTAGATTTGGATGTTGAGGAATGTTCTGCTGTGGGCTTCTTTCAGTTTTTTGGGGACCCCTTTGAGGCTGATCCTGATCCCTCGGCTGAGGGCTTGATCAGAGCCATTTAACTACCTTAAACATTCCCTTAGTTCAGGAGGCTTCTCCAGATCTCTCTTATGTATTTCAGGAGCCTAAAAGGCCCTATACTTGTTTTTTCCACCTAACCCCACTCTTGACCACCTTGTGTCTGATGAGTGGAAGTCTCCGGACAGGAAACCTTCTGTTTCCAAGAAATTTGCCAAGCTTTACCCCTTCTCTGAGGCGGCGCTTGCTCAGTAGGTTCATCCCTCCAAAGTGGATGCTCCTGTATCCAGGCTAAGCCCACTGCCTTGCCAGTTGCTGATGCTTCCGCTCTGAAAGACTGAACTGACAAGAAACTTGAGGCCTCCCTCAAGTCCATTTTTGCCACTGCTGGTACTGCCATATGTCCAGCGTTCGCTGCGGCATAGGTGAACCGGGTCATTGAGGTCTGGACTGAACTGCTCACCCTGGCTGTCCGTCAGGATGCTCCTACTTCTTATATGTTGCGGCTTCTTGCCAACATTTCTGAGGCCCAGCACTATGTTTCTGCTGCCTTACTTGATGTCATCTGTTTGGTGGCAAGGATTTCCACCATGTCTGTGGTTGCCAGACGAGCTCTTTGGCTCAAAATCTGGTCTGCTGACACTGCTTCCAAGAAAGCTTTGCTCTCATTGCCTTTTCAAGGCACTTCTTTGTTTGGGCCAGATCTTAAGGATATGATTAGTGAGACCACAGGGGACAAGAGTACCCTTCTGCCTATGGTCCCCAGGAGGAAGACGCCTCTCAAGCGTAATCGGCTTTTTCGTTCCTACCAGACTGAGACACACCAGGCAGTTCCCTCAGCTCCGCGTTCCTCCTCCAAGCCCAAACAGCATTGGAAGCCCAAGGTCTCCTCCAAGCCTAAGGCTTCCAAGCCTTCTTCGACATGACTCGCCGAACCCAGGTCCCCACTCTGTTGTGGGTGGCCATCTGTGTCACTACTAGAGCGTCTGGGAGGATTCAGTGGTGGACCCATGGGATTTACAGGTAGTGGTGGAAGGGCACAGGATCCCTTTCACCTCTCTTGCTCCCTTTTGGTTTTTCCCCTCTCATATGCCGTCTGTTCAATGGCGCTATCCAGGTCTTCTGGACAAGGATGTTCTGGAACCTGTTCCAATTCGGGACAGAGGTATGGGTTTTTACTCAAACCTCTTTGTGGTCTAAAAACAAGGACGCAGCTGTCGTCCCATTTTGGATTTGAAGGATCTCAATTCCTTTGTGATCAAGACTCATAATCACCAGGAGTCCCTAAGGATGGTGATTGCTGCTATGAACCCGGGGGAATTCCTTGCCTCTCTGGATCTTCAGGAAGCGTATCTACATATCATATCGCCTTTCATTCAGAGAGTCGGCAGTATCTCAGATTTGGCTACGACCAAGGACGTTTTCAGCTCTTCCCTTTGGTCTGACTACAGCTCCCCAAGTCTTCAACCGTGTCCTGGGAGCTTTGGTATCCATCCTTCATCGGGATGGCATCAGAGTTACTCCATACATGGACGACCTGCTTCTGAAAGCCCCTTCTGCGGAACTTCTTCATCAGCAGGTTTGGTACTGCATTCATGCTCTCACCCATCACGGGTGGATCATCAACATGGACAAGTCAGATATTGTCCCATCCCAAGGTCTGGTCTTCCTGGGCCTTCTCTTCGACACTCAGCAGCTCATGGTATTTCTCATGGACGAGGTGGCTCACCAGATCGCCCACAGGGTGTCTGCTATTCTGGCTCACGATCCACTTCCAGCCAAGAAGCTGTCCTTTCTAGTGGGGAAATTCATCTCCACCATAGAAGTGGTCCCATTTGCCATGGCTCACACCAGGGAACTCCAGAGATTTGTGATCCAGGTGTGCAGGGGTCAGCCGGACCTTCTGAAGACGTCAGTATCCCTCCATCTTCATGTGGAACTGAGTTTGTCATGGTGGCTTGACCTCTCCAATCTGCTGAAGGGCAAGTCCTTCCTGGTATCCTTTTGGACCACTGTGATGACGAATGACAGCCTCTCTGGCTATGGAGCGGTCCTGGGTCGCCTGAGTGCTCACGGTCGATGGTCTCCTGAGGAGTCTCTCCTTCCCATCAGCATGTTGGAGCTTCAGTCGATATTTCATGCCCTTTGTCATTGGACACCCCAGCTGGATGAATGCCCAGTTCGGGTCAAGTCTGACAACGCCACAGCCGTGGCTTACATCAACAAGCAGGGCAGAACAAGAAGTCTCACCGCTTGGTTAGAGGTCAAGGCTATTTTGTCCTGGGCAGAAGAACATGTTTCTACCATATCCACAGTGCACATTCCCGGCGTAGACAACGTCATGGCAGACCTCGTCAGTCAACACACGGTGGACAGCCGAGAGTGGGAACTACACCCAGAGGTGTTCACCCTCATTGTTCAGAAGTGGGGTCTTCTTTTCATCGCCTGATGGCAACAAGACACAACCGGAAGGTTCTGAGGTTTTTCTCTTGCTGGAGGGAACCTCTAGCTCAAGAGGTGGATGCAGTGTCCATTCCTTGGTTATTTCCTCTGGCTTACATCTTTCCTCCCCTTCCCATGTTGCACAGGGTATTAAGGAAATTGGGACTGGAGCACTGTCCAGTCATTCTGATTGCTCTGTATGGGCCGCAACAGTCTTGGTTTCTGTAGCTTCTGGATCTGTCAGTGGCGGAACCATTCCAGCTCCCTTGCCGTCCGGATATTCATCTACAGGGTTACCTGTGGAAGGAGGATATTCACCGTCTAGCTTTGACGGCTTGGAAGTTGAATCCTTAATATTGAAGATGAAAGGTTTTTCTTCTGGTGTGGTTGTTACTATGATCAGTGCCCGCAAACCTGTTTCTCCTAAGGCCTGCCATCGTGTCTGGTCAACCTTTCTATCTTGGTGTGCTGATAGGGACCTTTCTCAGGATTTTGATCTTCCTGCAGTCCTGGCTTTCTTGCAGGACAGTGTGTATAAGGGCCTCCGTTTGAGTTCCCTTTAGGTACAGACTTCTGCTCTCTCTGTTTTCTTTCAGAGGCGCTGTTCTTCCTGATGTCAAGGTTTTCTTCCAAGGCATTGCTCATACTTGTCCTGCTTTTAAGACTCCCGCTTCTCAGTGGGATCTTAACTTGGTTCTGGGCGTCCTTCAGCGCCCTCCCTTTGAGTCCTTGGCTACTATTCCTCTACGCCTGCTGATGTGGAAAATGGCCTTTCTCCTGGCGATCATGTCTGTTTGCCGTGTCACGGAGTTATAGGCTCTGTCTTGTAGACCACCCTTTTTGGTGTTTCACAAAGACAAGGAGGTGCTTCGCACTTCATAGGCGTTTCTCCAGAAGGTGATCTCTGAGTTCCACATTAATCAGAAGATTGTGGTGCCTTCTTTCTGCTCTGACCCTACCTCTGAGTCCATTAGACAGTCCGACGCGCTGAGGGCCCCAGGGCAGGGAGACCTGCATCCAAAGTGACTATTGTGTCTTGGATCAGTCCACTATTCGTAAGGCTTACGAGCTAAGGAAGAAGCCTGTTCCCTTTCAGTTCAAGGCTCATTCTACTAGATCTATTGGGGCTTCTTTGGCTTACAAGAATCAGGCCTCTGCTGATCAGTTGTGCAAGGCTGCCACCTGGTTGTCTGAGCACACCTTTTTGAAGCACTACCGTGTTGATGTGCTGGCGTTGGCTGAAGCCAGTTTAGGAGGAAGATCCTGGAGGCAGTCTTGCCTGTCTAGGATCTTCTTTGGTTCTTTGGTGCTTCCTTCACTTTTGAGTCCTGCTGGCTCTAGTTCAGTGTGCTGTGTAACAGTTCCTGGGGTGTTGTTACCCCTGTTCAGTGTCTGTTGACACTTCATTTGTTTTGTTGGGCTATCTCTGATCTGATGGTTCATATCTGCTCTGTTGACTTTGGAGGCCTTGTGCCTGGTCCTTGCCTTACTTCCTGCCTCTGGGAAATTCAGTGGTTGGACATCCCAAAGTTACCAGTAACCTATATTGAACAACAGAGAAAACAGGATTTTAGTCTTACCTGTTAAATCCTTTTCTCTTAGTCCATACAGGTTATTGGTCTCCCTCCCTGTCAAGGGACCATGCTTGGCTCTTCTGTGGCAGATCGTGGGGGTCCTTCGGGGTCATGCTCACAGGAGTCTTCTTTCCGTTCTAGTTAATAGTTAATGTCTCAAATCTTACCAGAGCTGATTGGCTAGCTGCAGCCAAGGAGAGAAGTTAGGCTTCACCCCCTGCAGTCACTTCTAGAATTGTTCCTGCCTAGTTAAAGGGGCGGATCGCCTACCCAGGGTTACCACTAACCAGTATAAGCTAAGAGAAAAGGATTTAACAGGTAAGACTAAAATCCTCTTATAATTGTTTGATGTTTCAATCACAATGCCCTGTCTATTACAGTGCAGTCAATAAAACCCCTAAGTTATTCTACCTGATATAAAAAACATACATGACAAAAATGCTACAATAAATCTATGAAGATATTATTATAAAATGTAAGTACAGTTAAAAAATGTTTTTGGAGTGCAGCCACTCTTCATCATTTTTGGTTTCACAGCAAGTCTGTAAAGCACAGATAAAATCAGCATGCTGCCACGTTTCACCACAGAGACAGGAAATGGAAAGAATAGTCCACTGGCACTCAGAATGTCAAGTGAGGGTTGCTGCTGTTCTTGGTGCTGAAACTTCTCTGTATCCTCTCTGCTGTTCCTTGCCCTCTCCAACACACTGACACCTTTACTTGTGAGTGATGCTAGATTGATTTTCAGTGGATTGTGGAGCAGCCAAGGGGTATGTTTTTGTCCTTTCTTTTTATAGGTCAAGGATATTTTCTGTTCCAGTAAATAGTGGGTTGGAAGGATAGTGGGCTTATTTCAGGACTGGGGTGTCGCCATGGGTGAATTTAGGGGCCTTTAAAGTACCTTTCCTAGGGGCACCTGGGTTGTAAATCCCACCCTGTCTCCACTATTCATGGGGTATAAAAGCCCAATTTAAATCCATGGTAGTTTCTATATTTCCCCTGTGGTGCAGTTTTTGCCCCATAATTGCTTCAATTTTTTCTTACTACATCAGTCTCACTGCATGTTATTTAGGAAAAACCTTACTGGTATAACCAGTGGGGAATTACGTGCAGTGTTTTTGCCCACACTTTGTATCCGGACGAGCCTCAAAAATAATCATTATTGCTGCCTAGTTAGAATCATCTTCCAAGAAAGAAGCTGTAGGTGAATTAACTTTCAGTTAGTCTGGTAAAGTGGAATAGCAATGAGAGAGGGTATAATATTAATACTGCTGTGTCCCCTTACAATAATTTTTATGAATAATACCTAGTTTATAGACCAGATCTAGACGTATATGGGAAGCTGGATAATGTCTTTTTTTCTTTGTCCCTACAG
The DNA here is from genome assembly GCA_037306005.1 of Rhinophrynus dorsalis. Lineage (NCBI taxonomy): Eukaryota > Metazoa > Chordata > Amphibia > Anura > Rhinophrynidae > Rhinophrynus > Rhinophrynus dorsalis. Next base: position 74,555,134 of record CM074721.1, on the reverse strand, counting down.
ACAGAATGTACGGGTTTGGTTGCTTTTAGGTTAAGGAAGATCTGTGTCTATAGAATATGTCTGGGTTAGGGATGGGCAACTTTTGGCTCTCCTGGTGTTGGGGACTACAACTTCCATCATGACTCACCAGTCATTGATAATGGGAGTTTTAGCCTCCAACAGCTTGTGAGCGAAAGATTACATACCCCTGGGCTAGGTTCATACAGGTAATGTGAATGAGCTGTAGTGTAGAGTTGTTCAAGCTACAGGTGATAACTTGCCTTCGATGTCCTATGTTCCCATAGGCAATCTGATTACTGGGGGGGGGTGTAGCACCTCTGATGTTGTATGTTCCCTGGGCAATCAGATTGCTGTGGGGGGTGGCACCTCCTATGTCCTGTTATCCCCAGGTATTCTGATTGTTGGTGGGTGGGTGTGGTACCTCTGATGTCCTGTGTTCTCCGGGCAACCCGATTGCTGGGGGTGGTGTAGCACCTTCTATGTCCTATGTTCCTGGCCATTCTGATTGTTGGTGGGTATGGACAATCCAGTTGCTGAGGGGGGTGGGGTGATTTGTAGACCCTTTGATGTCCTTTGAACCCGGGCAGTCTGATTGTTGGTGGGTGTGGCACCACCGATGTCCTATGGTTCCTGGGAAATCCGATTTCTGGGGGATGGTTAACATTCCTTTAACCCTTTGAGTGTCAGAGAGGTATGCAACATATTGACCATTTGAGTTACTGCATTATTAGAGGTGATTGGGGGCTGGTAATGAGAACACACCTCTTCCACTAAGGAACGGTATCACGTATTCAAAAATCCCACCAGTTAGCTAAAAGCACAGATCCAGTTATAGACTAGTGATAACTGGGGGGGGGGGGGATTGTTGTACAATATTATAAATGAAATAGCATGAGAAATATACGTTGGAATGAATTAATGCAAGCATGGTGCAAACTGATTGGATGAGGTTGTTGGAATACAATTCCAAACATCCACAGCTGGCTTTTGGTTGGCTGAGGACGAAGGAGGTTGTCGTTGATGAAATAATGAGTGGGATTCATAATTATTGGTGTACTGAGGATGATTGAATTCGTAGTCCAACGACAACTGGAGAATCGCAGGTGATGTAGTTGGAAAATAGCGAGCTTTGTTTTTGCTGGATTTTCCAGGATGATTACAGCTTGATAGCCACAGGTTGCCAAATGCTGACAACAATGAAAAAATCGTGGAGTTCATAATTCTTGGTGAGTGGAGGAGGATGGGAACTATAGTCCACTTACATCTGGGGAGCCACAAACGGCCCTGACCTAGATAAAAAAGTGAGGCTCATAAATATTAGGGGGCTAAGGATGTCCAATAACAGCGGGAGAAACACAGGTTGCCCATCTTACATCCTATATAATAATCCTATATAGTAATTCGGTAACTAGTTTGTAACAACGCAGTCATGCACAGTAGAGACTGCCCGTGACAAGGCTGATACAGAGCGGGGCGTCCAGCTCTGTGTCAGCTGCGTTGCGGGCAATCTCTACTGGGCATGACTGCACTGCGACCGGCCTGCATTGTGGTCCGTGTACACGGGCTCTTCAGCTAGATGATAAAGAGTGGAGCTCATAATTCTTGATCAGCAGAGGATGATGGCATTTGTAGTCCAACAACAGCTGTAAAGCTACAAGTTGCCTTGACATAAATGCAAGATTGTGGTACATAATTCATAGCCAGATGAGGAAGATGGGAGTTAACCCTCTGAGTGCCAGAGGGGTAACCAACGCGATGCTTTACAATGCTTTAGGCACCCAGAGGGTTAAAGTGGGAGAGCCACGGCTTGCCCATCCCTGACGAAGGGCAATAAGCAAAACAGAGAGGTTCATAGCAGACGATTCCCATTGATTGGAATGTATCCTTGAATACTAGATAGGTCTCTGCTTTGGAGACCTTGCTAGCATACAAGGGGTTAAAAACTCTGTTTCAATCAGTGGGATTGTAGGAGACATGTTATCTATACTTTTGTCTTTGTGCATAAAGGCCCTAGATGGCCACGTGTGTGTTTGGTTAGAAGGTGAAGGGCAGGTGGTGGGATTCCAAGCAAACAGCTGACAATTACATACAATTGCTGAAAGAAAGAAGAGGTGGACAGTAAGAGCTGTGAGAAAGGAGAGTATGTGGGAGAATGGTATGGAATTGAGCATCTTCCTGCAGGGATGAGTCACAGGCAGAGTGGCAGATTTCAGACCTGTGAGTAGGTTGTTCATATACAATGTTATCAAATCATTCCGGAGAGATGAGACATCTGCTGATTGATGTTTTAATCTCCTGCAAATCCAGTGAAGAATACATAAGGGGGATAAGAAGAGATGGTGGGACAAAGGTGTTGCCAAGACACTGGAAAGTACAAAATAATGTTGACCATTATGGGATGTCCTGTCCACATGGGAGACACCAACCTCAGAGATGGTTCGTTGGTTATGTTTCCTGTTGGGAAAGGTATGCTTTTGGTCTATGGTGCTTTTCACATGGATGACTATCTCATTGCATGACTGCACCAAATTCCCTTATCCTGCAACTTTGCTGGTCTCACACACATCTCTACAGCAGTCCATGGGGCAGCCTGAGAGCACTGGTGTCCGAGTTTGGTCCTCAAGATCTAACAACAGTCCAGAATTTAAGGATTTCCCTGTGAGAGCACAGGTGGGGCCAACCAAAATGAATGAGCCACTGATTAACTCACCTCTGCTCAATAAGGAAAATCCTTAAATCCTGGCCTTTTGGTGACCCTAGAGGATTGAATTTGGACACCCCTGCTGTAGACATTTCAGATGAGCAACAATGGAGGTACCAATGCTCGCTGCAACCTCCAGTGAATGGTAGACCCATGTGGGCATCAGCCAATATTATCGTGGTGCCATTCCTGTGACAGCAGAATGCAGCAGATGGTGAATCCAGAACACAAGCTACTATATTTCTGTGGGTCATATGAAATGGCCCTAAAAAGGTGGCACAAGTGATGACATAGATGTAAAAGCTATGGTTTTGATTTTGTGCTGATCCTAGGGTTGCCACCTTTTCTTCAAAATAATACCGGACATGGCATTCCCTCCATAGACTTAACACTGGAAAGAAGCCAATTTTTTACCAGCCTGCCGGTAAAATACTGGCTGGGTGGCAACCCTAATCCTATTTGTCAGCAGTGTTTATATTTTTTTTTTAAAAGGTGGTGCTGTGTGACCCTGACTTTCTTTAACCCTTTGAATGCTAGAGACATCTGCAGAGACATCAGACTAATATAAGGCAGCTAAACGAAAGGAAGAAACCTCTTTTAGGAATTCAGAGCTGGATCATCCATTATGGCCACCTTGGCTACTGTTTAGGGCCCAAGGCAATTTGAGGAGGCCTGCTGCAAGTGTTGGGTCACAGACAGAGGCTCTGCTGTTGTTGCTTTTTTTTTTTTTTTTTTTTTTTAAACCAGCACAATCCATTTGTTTGCTCTTACTTTAACCCCGTAACTACCCTTGACGGTCCTGGCACGTCATGGGTGGATTCGCATTAAGGACCCATGACGTGCCTGGACTGTCATGAATTCTGGGCTCCCCGCGTGTCTGCACACTGTTCGGGGAGTCCGGAAGCAGATGCGAAAAAAAAAAAAAAAAGTCTGTGATCCTTAACCTTTGAGTGCCAGAGGGGTACGGAACACATTCCAAAGCAATGTGTTGCATAACCCTCTGGCACTCAAAGGGTTAAGTGATGGCTGCGTGCGTGCGCGGATGGTCCTTAAGGTGTTAAAACCACAATACCGGTACATACTAGCAGCACTCTGTATCAGAAGTCCTGGATCAAGAGATGTGGGGCCACAAAATGGTACGCTGCCTAGGGCCCTATGGTATCGTAATCCATCTCTGTATGAATTAAAGCTGAACTACCACATTAGGTAAAGTTGCCCTGCAATGCTTAGACAGGTGGCGACTAGCTTAATAATAGTTATTTTACCTCTCAAAGGTAGCCGCTTGTAAAGTAATCCTTAAGCTTCCGAGACCGGAAGCCAGGCATCAGTGCAGACATCTTGTCTGCGCGTCTGCACTGTCAGTCCCGTTCTCTCTACAGAAGCATTGCACTGGCCTGAACGGCACAGGAATGGACTGACGGCACAGGCGAGCAGACTGCACTAACCTGGCCGTCAGTCTCAGAAGATTAATGATTACTTTACAAGTGGCTGCTTTTGATAGATAATATAACTATTATTAAGCTAGTCGCCACCTGTCTAAGTATGGCAGGGTGACTTTATCTAACGTGGTAGTTCCGCTTTAAGTTCTCTACCCCTGTGGATGCTAGAATTATTTAACATTTCTTAACTCCTTGGATGCTAGAAGCATTACGTAAACCCTTTAAGTGCCAGAGTAAGCAACACATTGCAAAGCAATGTGTTGTGTACCCCACTGGCATGCAGAGGGTTAAAAGATATCTCCAGTGTCCAAAGGTTTACAAAAAAGTATGTGTATATAATATATATATATATATACATACCTAGCAACATTTCAAATGGCCAAAGAGGAACATGTTTGTTTTAGGTGGTGTTGCTTGGGGTAGGCCAGGCATTACCAAGAATTTGTATGTTATTTCATGACCTATTGACGCCTCTTTGTGTAACTGAATAAATTATTTAGTGCAAGGCCAAAGTATTTTATTTACACATACTCATTTATAAACACTAGTTGAAGAGCCTGTGTACACGGGCCACAGTGCCACCCAGCAAAGGCCGCGGTGCAGTCATGCACAGTAGAGACTGCCCGCGCTGCGGCTGATACGGAGCGGGGCGCTCCGAATTCAGACCGTAGTCCTCTCTGCACACCGAAGGTTATCCGTTATCAGCCGCGGCGCGGGCAGTCTCTACTGTGCATGACTGCAGCGCACTCAGCTGTCTCTATTGTGCATGACGGCTTCTGACAAACACACAATGCATTGGATACCTCGCTGGCACTCGAAGGTTTTAGAGCAATGCATTGACGATCTCCCGAGCAATGAAGGAGTTAAAAACCCCTTTTAAATTATAGGGACTTTTCAGAATTTACATTTTCGCCCTAGGATGCTGTGGTTTGCTGCGGAATGACGCCTCTACAGCTTGATGAATCTTTATTGATTTTCCTCAGTATTAACGAAGAGCATGTATTAACCCCTTGGCTGCTAGGAATGACTCAGGTATATTGCTTCACAATACTTTGGAGACATCTCTGGCATCTAATGTGTTAATGAAGAGCAGCTCAAAAATTAGTAATATGTGCATACAGCAGGGATGCCCAAGTTTGGTCCTAAAAGGCTACCAACACACCAGGATTTAAGGATTCCCCTGCTTGAGCTTAGGTGGGTTGGTCAAAATGAATGAGGCACTGATTAAATACATGTGCTTAGTCAGATAAATCCTCACATTCTGGCCTTTGGTAGCCTTTGAAGGCATAACCAGGCCACAAAACAGTTACCATATATACCAAATGTGGAGCAATTCTGGGGCAAGAAAAGGGCCACATTTATGTTAAAATTATTGAAATTAACAGGGTTTATAATTAATTGATAGATATGATTCAGTTGTTTCGCTTCATCTGGGAATTGATGCTCAACATCCGAGAGACACTTTTGCCTGTACAAAAAGGATATGACTTATATCTGCGTTTCGAGCATACCATACCCACTCATTATTTGTAAGCCAATCAAAGGGGCATAAAATAGAGTGGATGCTTCTGTCTCTGCTCACAATAGCCTCGACCACTCACCTCCATGTTTCCTCAACATTTGTGACTTCTGCAGCTGTCCAACATGTGATCTGATTTTTTTGAAAGTATAAAAAAGAGCCATTGGGACAAAGTCTTCATTTTTTTTGACTCATACAGTGCTTAATTTTACAAGTGTCTTGTTTCCAATTTTTGGAGTTCATCTGTATTTATTGTATGTGACAATTCATGAAAAATTCATATATACATGAATGATATGTGAATTACAAATGCGTTAGATTATTACAGTCAGTTTCCTGTAGACGGTATGTTCCTGCATTGCCCTTGATTGAGTGCACAGACCTATAAGATAAATGCTTATGGCATGGGGCCAACGACCATCACTTCAAACGTAGAGTGATGGTCTCAGGACATGGACATCTGTGGGATTTCAGCTTTCCCTTGGGTCTTTCAGCACACCAGAGCTCAAACACCACCTTTCTGGGCTGAAGATTTATACTGGCACATCCACCGCAGGATAGAGCAGTGCAGGCTTTGCTTAAGGCCATAATCCACAGCCCATTTCTCAATAGAACGACAGATGCAGTTTAGGCCTCCCTGGGACATTGGCCAAACATCACATATGCTTGTGCGCCATCTATTAATTTGTGCTGGGAATGAGCTTTTACACATATTGGACATAAAATTAAAATGTGCAGTCTAGAAATGCCAAAATTTATTGGCAAAGCATTTACTAAGGTGCAGCAGAGCTAAACGATTGGCAGACTTCATGGTGACTGATATCAATAGCTATCTCCCTTTGGTTTTTATAATTTAGGAAAATTTTACTTCCCAGATATACAGATACACATTTTGAGAAATAATTGATTGTCTGCAGTTATTTTTCCTTTTTTGTAATTCATGTGGGTTCTGCTTCAAAATAGACACTGGTAATGGTTTTTGTTTACTGTGCTGGATTAACGCTAATTTGCTAAGTGCCTTACACTGAAAATTCTCCTATTTAAATAATTTCCTCCAAGGGGAAGGTAGTGTGGGAGTGTATGGACTTTGGGTATTCAGTTCCTCTGTGCCTTGTTTCTTGCTATTTACTAGCAAGGATCAGAGAAAATTGGTGTAAAATCAGTCCATTTGCTGCACATGCTGTAGGGGAGGTGGGTGTTTTCTCTAATTAAAGCAGTGGTTGGCAACGTGAGGGCCCTCCTGCTGCTGACAGACTACATCACCCATCATTTCCCTCCAGTCAGTGCAGGCAGGGAATGATGGGAATTGTCATCTGGATGCAGCTAGAGGGCCTCATGTTGCCAGCCACTGCATTAAATGTTTAACAATGAGACTGTGTGCACTAGTATGCACTGAAGTGATCATATATTCTTGTACATGTCCTGAAGTGCAGGTGCATAATTTCTTATGCTTGTATACCCCCCTTAAAGTATCCAAATAATGAAACTTGCAGTTGGCTCACCTCTATATAGAATGCACATTGATACAAATTAGTCTAATACTTGATACTGCTATAGTACCAATGTACCTTATTTCTGTGAATGTGACAACCAATCTTGTATTCGGAATGTTGGTTGCCTGGAGATTGTATATACTGCTCCTGCCATTTCTTCCTGCCTGAGGCTCACAATTGCTCTGGTTTTGTTCCCGTTTTCAAAGTTTCCATTTTCCACATATACTGAATTCTGCTTTTCTGCCAAGAGTTCATCTACCCCAGGAAGATGCTGTCAGCTAAGCCTCTTATGTGCTAGTGAGGTCTCCTATGTGATGAGAAACAATGTGCTACAGACATTTCTAGCATTGAAGGGGGTCAGAGGAACCCTATTGCTAAAATACAGCTTGATATTACATGAAAGAGCATGTATAAAAGGGATAGTAACCCTTTATTTTAACTTAACAAATTCTGCGAGTGCATAATATGTTATGTTAAATTCCCTATACTTTATCATTACCTATTTTTTTTAGTTTTATGTCCTTGGCAGTAAGCATCCAGAGAAATTTCTGGTTAAACGCCCATCAAAGGACAGTATAGTGATACAAAGTAATCCAATCCCTGTAGCATTGAGTCGTGTATATGGTGTATGCTATTGTCTTTGAATTGTATTACTAGTGTAAAAGGCCGTGTACACGGGCCAAGGTACGGGTGATATTAACCATTGAGTGCCAGAGGGGTACGCAACACATTGCTTTGCAATGCGTTGCGTACCCCTCTGGCACTCAAACGGTTAAGCGGCCGGTCCTGCTCTACATCCTGCCGCCGACGCAGTCATGCACTGTAGAGACTGCCTGAAAGCACAGAATGCTCCCAGCACAGAACTCCCAGCATTCCTACACCTCCCAGCATTCTGTGCTCCCAGTATTCCTACACCTCCCAAAATTCTGTGCTCCCAGTATTCCTACACCTCCCAATATTCCGTGCTCCTAGCATTCCTACACCTCCCAACATTCTGTGCTCCCAGTATTCCTACACCTCCCAATATTCCGTGCTCCTAGCATTCCTACACCTCCCAACATTCTGTGCTCCCAGCATTCCTACACCTCCCAACATTCTGTGCTCCCAGCATTCCTACACCTCCCAACATTCTGTGTTTTTGGGCAGTCTCTACTGTGCATGACGGCTTCTGACAAACATCATAGTGAATTATTATATAGGATTTTTTGCCTTCTTTTGCAGTCCCTGACAAAAAGCTCTATGGAGACATATTCCAGGAACTCAATGTCAGATATATTAAAGTGTAAAACAGAAGAAGATTAACCATTTGAGTGCCAGAGGGGTGCTCTACGCATTGTAAAGCAGTTGCACTCAAAGGGTTAAATAATAATAACAATAATAATAATAAAAAAAACAAACATAACCACTTTAAAATGTGTGGTGTCCAGAATCACGAGCAGGAACTTTAGAATGCAAAGAGAAAATGCTTCTCTTTATTCTGCTGAAAAGCAGCACTTTCCTATATCCTAAAGTTAAGCAGTACTAATACCCACAAACAAAAATAATAATTTGTGGATCATTTACTAAATTAAAAAAATCATATTTTTTTGTGAGTTTTCAAATCCTTGATTTATCAGTGACAGGAATCAATCTTGGACTGGCTAATTTATCAAGGAACAGATGTAAATTTATAATCACTCATGTATCTGTAGCTAAGAACATGGATATTCCACTAAAATTGAGGGATAGTATTGGATCATTTTAACAAAATTTTACCTTGTAGGTATTAAAAAAAATAAATCATATGATGCCAGTCCCATCTCTCAAACCTTTCTAGTTTGAGAGATATAAGGAGCTAAAGTCCCCCCACCCCGCACTGATGTCAGCACTCTGACAGCAGGAGATTCTGGTCCCGAGATTGGCCGGCGGCTCTTCAGCAGCGCCGAAATAGAGATATTAAAAAGAAATACTTCATTGGAACGGTCTACAAAGTGTGCCTGGTTTGCAAGTCTCAGTTCTCCAGTTTCCTTGTTTTTCAATGGTCTGGGCTTTGTTCTTTTCTAGGCTGCTGCTGGGCTCCATCACCTGGTCACGTGACCTCACAGAACACGATTTCTGTATGGAAAGCAAAATGAAAACAAACCCATCTCAAAAAGCGCCTCTAAGAGCGATCTCTCTTGGCAAATAAACTCTTCAGACCGTTTTCAAAAACTGAAAAGGGTAGTGGGGGAAACGGCGCAAAAACAGACCTCTAAGTGTAGTATTTGACTTATTTGACAGAAAAACATATAAAAAGCACGTGCAAGATACATTTATTGAAATCTATGTAAAAGATTCTTGAAAATGTATACACTGCTCGAAATAGAAATTAATAAAAAATTAAGATTAAAAGCTACTTTAAAGTGCCTATGATGGTAAGGTCAGAGTGTATGTCACTTGGTGTGATGTGTATATATATATATATATATATATATATATATATATATATATATATAGTTCCCTTTAACCCCTTAAGGACCGGACGTTATGGGACATTTCCGTCCCATAACGACCGCATAGGGGCACTTTGAGGCGCCGGTACACGTGACCTGTCACGTGTATCGGCGCGTCACTATGGGGCTTGAAACAGATCGCTCCGATCGCTCCCGGTAGAGCGCTGTAAGTAAAAAGTACGTGACGTACCAGGACCGTCAAGGGTCTTTCAAGCAAATTTACCCTTGACGGTCCTGGTACGTCAAGGGTCCCTAAGGGGTTAAGGTAAGGTGGAGAGGAGATAACACCATGTATCAAATTCTTGAACAAATGCTCTGTGAGGCTATTTCCCTGGCCTCTCCTGTGTAAGTTGCCCTCACTTGAAACAGACTTGCCTGATAGCCTGTAAAGAAGTCTCTTTAAGTCCTTTGGTGTTCTCCGTCCCTTTGCTGTCTTTCTTCTGTATTCCATCTCCGCGCTCCCAAGTGTTGTTCTTAGTCTACCTCCGCTCTCCTCTCTCACACGTGATGGCATTGATCTTCCTCTGCGAAGCGTTTTGACATTGTAAAACTGGTGCCTTTTTACAACAGTCAAAGGGCAACTGTCTCCCACTGTCCTTGCTATATTTCTGTCCTGACCAATCATATTCATATGCTGGCCAACAAATTTCACTGTGAAGATGGAGGACCAAGGACAGAGATAAATATATACTACATGCTTTCATACCAAGCCTCAGTCTCTAGTAAGTACCCATCCTGAGGGGGTGGTGTGAGTTTTTGAAAAAGGTCTGAAGAGCTTATTTGCCGAGAGAGATCGCTCTTAGAGGAACTTTTTACTCTGGGTTTGTTTTCTTTTTGCTTTCGATCCAACTGACGCACCGTCCCTCAAAATTTTGAGCTGTAGGCAGTTGCCTACTCTGCCTAATGGAGAATCAACTCTGCACATGATAGTTGCTGTTTAAACCTTAGAGGTATAAAGAGGTATATCAAGGTATAAAGCTTTTAAGTTTACTCTGTATAACAAGATATGTTATAACATCATATTTCATAGAATAAGTTGCGTTTTTCGTTAGAGTTCTGTAAATGTACCCTTCAATTTGTAGGTGAATGTCATTTGATCTATGAAGTGGTCACATTTAATTTAATAAGAAGGAAACAAGATCAGCAATGTTCTAAATTAGAACTCTCTGCATTATGTGCTTTGCATAATTACTGTCCACTTGTTTAATTATCACAAGACTACATTGTGAAGAATACGATCATTACAATTCAGCTTGATGTTACCGACAGGCAATCTGTTACACAGAATGCTAATCTTTTAGGCAGGAGTAATACTTTTTCACATCAAGACTATTGTACTAAGGAAAATTGAGCAATTCCGGGCAAACCATTTGTATCACAGGGAAAATAGAAAATTCTTATTTATTCAGTTGGGGCGTTTAACCCCGTCTGAGTGCAGCTTCATTGCAAGATTAACCCAATCTGAGCCAATAAGAATTTTATGAATTTGTCCACTACACTAGAGTGCAGTTGGTTTGCCCCCAAAAATGAACAATGTGTAAATGATTTGTTACAATCACCCTTTGACTGCCAAACAGGTAATCTGTGGGACTCAGACGGTTAACAGAGCAAATTGTTATACCTGATTTCTGTAATAAATTTGATGACTGACAATTTGATGGTTGTTCTGTTGCTATTACGGTTTATCCATGGATTTTTGTCATTGGCAATAACTTTTCAAAAAACTGCATTGGCAACATCTCCACCATGAAATGGATAGAATATACTGCACCCAAAAAATCCGATTTGCTCTGTAATTTTAAAATTAGCTATTTCTAGCAGTTGGATTATCAGTCATTGGAGGGCCTAGGTGCAAGAAAATATATTTCTTCCTGAACATAAGTATTTATCTAAATCTCCCAAATAAATATTGAAATGTATATAGCACACCATTCATGCATCCTATATAAACTTGCATACACACTATACATGTATCAGACAGACAACATTTTATATTATAAACAATATTTTATATAACACACACACACACACACACACAAAATAGCACCATTTAATCATAGGACCCCATATTATTTTGAACACATTGTTCACCCTGGTCTTCATCCTGTTTATCCTTAAATACAATTGACTGTTTTTTGTTTTTTTTTACCATTAACCCTCCATTACCTGTTTGGGCAATATTAGCTAATGTGGCAATGGAGGAGTTAATCTGAGGTTTGGTTAAGATAGAGGCAATGGCATAGTTTATTATGCATAAGTTTAGTTTATGTAATGTTATCTATATTAACTCTTTCATTGCCAGTGAGCTTGCAGTGCTTGGTGGTCAAGAGAGGGGTTAAGGTATGTGTGTGGGGTTCATTCAGTGTAACACAAATCATCCTAATCTGTCCACCTGACACCCTCCTGCTTGCCTAAATGACAGCAGGAGGGACAAACTATTATACAGTGAGGGCTGATCAGAGCGTGGCCTGAAACAGAATTAAAACTTTGGAGCTTAAAATGATAGTAATGTTTCACAAAAAAAGCAGCTCTTATTAATCTTCATAGTATTTGGGTCATGGAGAGTGTTATTTCAATACTGTAAGAGTTGTAGTTCAAGAGTAATTGAATGATAAAGTATCCCCCTCCCGCCCCTTTTACCTAGTGTAAGCCACCTCCCCTCAGATGTGGAATCTGGTCTCTTGACCGAACAGGTTGCAGCAAGGGAACATAAGGAAAACCCTGCCTCCCTTGACAGGTTTTTGAAGACAGTATTGAAATAACACTTTCCACAGCCTAAATACTGAAGATTAAAAGGGAACACGTTTTTGTGAAACTTTACTATCCTTTAAACAGCAATTCAACCCTGGCCGGATCCTCCTCCACACACACACATCTCTTTACTTGTTCCTAAGTGTGTGGCGCTTGCTCTGTGACAACTTGCTGGGCTCCAAATTTTGGGGACTGTAACTCCTAGGATGTTAGAGACCTCCCCAATGCATTATGGCATCTATTGCATTCAAGGAGTTAAAGAGAGGGCTGGAGTAGGGACCCGTTGAGTTCCTGTGTGGACTCTCCATGTTAAGGGGTCCGCTTGTGGCTGCAGGCCCCTTACACTGGTTGTAATTCTGCAACTGTATTTTCCTGCATGTTTAGCCCCGTACCATTTGATAAACAATACCCTCTGTTTGACAGAGTCATGCAAAGAATAGCTGTAAAAGGATGTGGCAGAGGGATTTCCCTGCCTCTCTGCTTTTGGGGAGACATTTATATCAATCAATGGTTGAAGAGGCAGTACAATCAACATTCTATTTTAGAACTCACTGATCTCAGAGTAGGCAAACAAGGCTCCAATATGAGTGTCTATCTATCTATCTATCTATCTATCTATCTATCTATCTATCTATCTATCTATCTATCTGTCTCTATGTACAGTATTTGTTTTGCAATAGAAGGCGCCCTAACTTAGATATTATCGTGGCATTTACATTACAGTTACAATGAATGGTTCAACACATAAAAATCTGGTTTGAAGTGGTTAATTAAAATATCACGTCATTAATAGTTCATTAATTAAGCCTTTGGTGTTGCATCCCCTTCTTATAAATGGCATATTAATGAGGCCTGTTGTTGAACTTAATTTTAATTGGTGTTGCCATCGTTACATTTACAAAACCATCAACTGCAATGTAAAAACATCATCTTGCATGATTTTTCATATGCAAAATTATGTTTGTTCAATCTGTGATTTCATTAGAAAAAATATTATACAGGTTGCATCTTTAGCAGTTAGGAGTGTGAAATTTTCATATTACAATATTTCGAGTGGGTAAGAAATCTGATAAGCTCCTTTGTAATGTAGCTGTTTGTAATGTTTGGTATTCTGTGGCTTTCAGATGAAGTATTAACCCTTTAAGGATCAGAGGGGTGTGGAACTCATTGCAAAGCAATGTATTGCATACCACTCTGGTCCTTAAAGGGATAGTAATGTTTCATAATAAAAGTAGCTCTAATTAATCATCGTAGTATTTGGACCTTGGAGAGTGTTATTTCAATTCTGTCAGAGTTGTAGTTCAAGAGTAATTCAATGACAAAATATCCCCCTCCCGCCCCTTTTACTGATGTAACACTGCTCAGCCAGATCAGAAGGGACGTGCCCAGGTAGACTGCAGAGAGGGACAATCTTCAATTAAGATAAGGGCAAAACCTGAAAAACTTGTCAAGGGGGGCAGGGCTTTCATTGTTCTCATAGGAAGAAGATTGTCCCCTTCTGTTATCTGTCTGGTCTATGGACTGGATTCCACATCCGAGAAGAGATGGCTTACACTAGGTAAAAGGGGAGGGGGAAATTTTGCTTGTGAATATCTCTCAAACCATAAAGGTTTGAGAGATAAGACTTATTTAGTTATTCATGTTTTTTTAATGCCTACAAAATAAATAAAGATAAAACGAAGTATTACTATCCCTTTAAAGGTTTCAAGAATAACTAATAGCTATTATGTATAAGAGTATGGTGGTACCATTCATGAGGAATACAATGGTGTAAGCAATCAGGATTTACTCAGCAGGAAAATTCCCGCAAATCATATATTTTATTCATAAATATTACTGTCCCTTTAAGGACTTTCTGGACTAGCTGAAAGGTATTGGCACCTTTCCCTCCATACCGTGGGCAGTATGTACAATGGAAAAAAGAACTGATTCTGGCTTAAACCAGCTGCACCACAGGCGACAAATACAAATTGTTTTGTATTATGCTTGAATCCTCTCTAGAACTTAAAGTCCCATTTAAAGGAGCAGTACACTTATGAAAAACTACATGTTATAGATCTTTACCTGTAACGGGCTCTTCAACTAATATTCCATAATGCACAGAAACCCCCTTTTCCTCACCCCAAAATTACACTGATAATCTGTTTGGGTAAGAAAAAGGCCACAGCATTTAATGACAGTTAACAATAACAAAACAATATGCCTACGTCCCAGCATGTGCTCTGAGGCAAGAGAGTGCACAAGTGAACCAAGAGCCTTCGCCCTCACCCAAGCCATTAGCCAGCAAGTGAGGGACTATCTCCCAAAATGCCCATAAGGTCAAGATAATAGTTCATCATCCACTGGCGAGGACCAATACCTCTACCACAACCAGAAAACTGTTGTGACAAAGAAATAAATAAACAGAACAGAAAACAGGGAGGGAGGAATAAAACAATTATTATGTCCCTGTAAGACTACTGGAGCTAATTCAGGAAGATGAGAGAGCGTGCAGCCCTACAGGAAATATGTATACATATAGCTAGGAATCCACACACCATCCTAAAAATTACCATTAACCAGGGAACTAAAACACAAATATAGGCTAAAAGGATGGAGATTTGCCCAGAAGTTAAGCCCTCCCTTTCCCCTTGGCCCAAGAAAGGTCATATTTTTTATTGTTGGCACTTAATGCTAATGCATTGTGCTAATCTAGGCCAGTGGCGGGCAACCTGAAGCCCTTTAGCTGCTGCAAGACTACAACTCCCATCATTTCCTGCCAGCCATTGGCTGGCGGGGGAATGATGGGATTTATAGTCTTGCAGCAGTTTGAGAGAGTCATGTTGCCCATCCTTGATCTAGGCAGAGTCCACACACTGCAGTCCTTTCTAATTGAGAGGTGAGTGGTAAATTTGGCTATGACCATAACTAATTAGCATAGAGTGCCACACTGTGCCACCAATATATTGTAAGGTATATTTTAGAAAAAATCTTATTTAAGCCGCCTGATTTCTGTCATTTTTGCAGACAAAATAAAAATGGTCTACACTTAGAAAAGACAAATGGATGTACTATTAGCAGAAGAGTTGAGAAGCAGTAGTATGTTTTAACTCTCAAAACAAGTCATAAGGAGAGGGTATGATCCCTAAATAAGCATAGGCACATCGCTTTGGGTTAACAGGCCACAGCTTTATTTATATAATTACTTCCCATCACATTATCATTATTCTTATTTAACATTTAACCCTTTGAGTGCCAGAAGGGTATGCAACGCATTGCTTTGCTATGCAACGCATTGCTTTGCAATGTGTTGCATACCCCTCTGGCACTCAAAGGGTTAAGAATATTTAATTAGTCATCAAGTAATCATTAACTGACATTCCTTGCCAATCCACCTTCTTGAAACCAAGCATATGGCCAAATTGTCGGACTCATGCTAGAATCCCAACAATTCAGCACTTACAGCTGACACCAACATTCCTTAGCACTTACACCTGAACTCACCATCCTTAAGCATTTAAAGCTGAACCCACCATCCTTTAGCACTTAAAGCCGAACCCACATCCTTCAGGATTTTCAACTGAACCCACCATCCTTCAGCTCTTAAAGCTGAACCTACCATTCTTCAGCACTTACAGCTGTGCCCACCATTCTTCAGAACGTATAGCTGACTCCACCATTCTTCAGCACTTACAGCTGAACCCACCATTCTGCAGAACATACAGCTGAACCCACCATCCTTCAGCACTTATAGCTGAACTCAACATTCTTCAGAACATTCATCTGAACCCACCATTCTTCAGCACTTACAGCTGTCTCACAAAATTACCCTATTGGCCATCAATGGGAAAAGTCACTACTCGCGACCTAAGTCTCGGGCAAATTCCCAAAGTGCTTCTGCCCAAGGATAAATCTACATAACGTTACCATACAAATTCTCAATCTCTGAAAACCTGGCAAAGACTACCCTCCCAGCAGTGACACACAACCACCCACCACAAACACATAAAAAAATATGCTTCTCCATGTCCTCTCTTCCCCACACTGGAAACCACTTCCTTCACAACCCTTAATAAGCCCTTTCCCTTACTCCTCCCCTATACATCAGCCCTACCCATGACATGCTTTCCCTCCCTGTACACTTCATTCCGTTCCGGCAAAGTCTAAGTCTTTATTTCTTTGAACATTTTTGTTTTAAAGACAATATTAAAAACATGTTTAACATCAGAATTTTAAGGGCAATATTCATCAAGATCGTCTTACTTACATTTTTAATTCTTTACAGTGCATTTTCAGATGTGATGGATTAACTTTGGAAATACTGTTGTTTTAGCCCCAACTCCCAATACTGGAGTAAACCAACTGCACCGTAGATGACAAATAAAAATTCTGAAATGTCCCATTGATTGAAAAGGGGTGTTTAACACTTTGAATGCTAGAGAGATCTCCAACACATTGCTTTTCAATGTGTTGGAGACCTCCCTGACATTGAAAGGGGTTAAAAGCCCCATTTAAATAAATCTTATGTTCTATTTTTCCCATTTTATGGTGTAGTTGGTGTGATCCAGAATTGTTCCACTTTTCTTTTGTATATAAGATCCTTAACCCCTTAAGGACCGGTGACGTGCCAGGACTGTCACCAGTAAATTTACCTTAAAGTGATAGTAATGTCCCAGTACAAATAATTATCATTTTGTAGTGCTTAAAACCTTGAGGTAAGTGCAAAAAACCCTATCTCTCAAACAGCTATGGTCTGAGATATATTCTCTGTCAAAGTTTGACGTTTCCTGCTGTCAGCTGTAAAGCTGACAGAAGGAGATCCATGTTGACCAACACAAGGAGGCTTTGCAGCAGAGCCACAATGATGTTATTTAAAACAAATTACTTAATTGGTCTACTTTGTAGACCTTTTCAATGAAGTCATTATTTTTAAATAACGCGATTGCGGCTCTGCTGCAGAGCCGCCAATTGGTCCCTGGACAGGATTCCACTGCAGTCAGCACAGTGCTGACGTCAGGAAAAGGGGAGGGAGGGGGGAACTTTGAATAGGAATCTCTCTCAAACCATAGTGGTTTGAGAGATAGGGTTTTTTAGCATTTAGCTCAAGTTTTTAAGCACTACAAAATGATAACTATTTGTTCTGGGACATTACTGTCCCTTTAAGGCCTGTCATGTGTTAACTGAACATAGCGCACCTCACTGCATGCTGCTTTCATGCTGGGGAGGCTGAAACTGAGTAATCCAGGACCAGAGCACTCAGTTTCAGTCATTCCCCATTTTGCCGGTACATGTGATCGCTCCTACAGCGGTCACGTGTATCGGCTTTTTCAATGACAAAGGCAATGTGTTCTACACATTGTCATTGTTCTCTGCCTCTCTCTCTTAATTACTGTGAGAGTAAGGAAGTGAGAAGCAGAGAATACACTTCAAATAAAATAGAAAGAGGCCAGAGTTGGGTGTATTAACCCCTTCATTGATGCTGCTGGGGGCATATGAAGTGTAGGTCACATTATGACCTATGGACACCTCTTTGTGTACAAAATCAATTATGTAGAGGAAGACCAAAGTATTTTATTTACACAGGCTAATGTATAAACACATACACTAAGTTTAACCAAACATTAATGTGAATTTTATTGATGTTGAGCAATGTAATACACCTCTATACACACTACAAAGGATAATGTCTAAAAAAGTTGAAAATCAGGAAAGGAAAGAGGGATATGGGGATTTTTACCTCAGAGGGACAGTGCCCCCAAAAAACTGTACATTTGGGATGTATGGATGACTGTTCATACCGTTTATCCAGTATTAATAAAAATGTACAAGTTGGGCACAAATTATCACAGGAGAAACTATAAAAAGTTGATTTTTTTTCTATTTTTTATAGTTCAATTTATGATCAATAAAAGAAATGTTGGTTTATCCATATAAATGTGGTATCAAAAGAAACCCCAATTTATGCTTAAAAAATAGTGTATATTTTTTGTGGCTTGAATAAAAGACTTAGTGGGAATAGACTGTTGAACAAAGACATAGTCAAAAAGGACAAAATTGATCCAGTCCTCAAGTTCAAAGCACCCCAGATTTCCCCGGTCCTTAAGTGGTTAATCTTAATGTTCTTACACAACACTGGGGAGATGTACTAACGCAATGTATCATTCTCCTTACCAGCCCAAAAAATCGCAAAGCTGTATCCCACTGGTGGATCCCTGGAATTCCCCCACATTATGATGCAGGGAGATGGACGGAGGAGAAGAAACGAGAATTATTTTGACGACATACCAAGATCCAAACTGGAAAGACAGATGGCTCAGGTAACAGCGCTTCCCAGATTTAGAAAACATGATGGGGAAGTTAGGTAGAGTGCTGTAACAACATGTATGAATACTTCAGCTGTGCCATAGAGTGGTAGATAGTACAAGAACTGTTACTACTTGGATTACAGGTCTTCATACTGTTAACTGTGCTAATTACAGATAACTACTCCTTATATTTTCATTTAACCCGCGTATGCTATAGACATTGCAGACATCTTTAGCATTCTTTAGCATTCAACTGGTTGAAGGAACACAGTCACCTAAAACAAACTTTATTGAATACAATTAGCTATCATATGCTGTGTGTATGTGTGCGTGTGTGAATGTGTCTCTGTGTGCGTGTGTCACTGTATGTGTATGTGTGTGTATGTGTGTGCGTCTGTATATGTGTGAGTGTGTGTACATACAAAGTGAGGTTTCTAAGTTGTACAGAAAGGCAGATGGACAAATCCTGCTTGTCTACCTGTGTACAAGCAATTATATCTTTGAGTTGTGCAAAAAGGCATAGAGAGAAGTCCTGCTTGCCTGTGTGCAATCAAGCAGTGATATTTTTAATGTGTACTGAAAGGCAGAGGGAGAAGTCCTGCTTGTTGTGTTTGGATTCAAGCTCCTAATTTGCACAGGAAGACATATAAGTAGTCCTGCTTGTCTGTGTGTGTATAACGAGTGAATTGTAGAAAACAGAAGTACTTCTTGTCTGTGTGTACAAGTAGTAAAATCTAACTCCTGTTTCTGTGTACAAGCAATGATATCTCCAAGTTACAAAAAGGCAGCAGAGAAGTCGTGCTTTTCTGCATGTACAAACAGTGAGATATCTAAGTTGTACACAAAGGCAGAGGATGAAGTCCTGCTTGTCTGTGTGTGCAAGCAGTGAGAAGTCTTAGTAATGTAGAAGCCAGGGCAGAGGGAGAAGTCCTGTTTAATTGTTTGTGTGCACACATGTTTGTACAGACTGCTATACCTAAGTTGTACAGAAAGGCAGAAGAAGTCCTGCTTGTCTGTCTGTGTGTTTAAGCTGTGAGATCTCTAACTTGTACAGAAAGACAGAGGGAGAAGTCCGGCTTGTCTGTCTGTGTGTACACGCAGTGAGATCTCAAAGCTGTACAGACCGGCAGCAGTAAAAGTCCTTCTGATCTGTCTGTGTGTATGCAAGCAGTGACATCTGTAAGCTTGAGGACTGTTTGGATCACCTTTAGGTTAGAGGAAGCAGCAACATATCATCTAGAATCTATTTTAACCCTTTGAGTGCCAGAGGGGTAAGCAGCACTTTGCTTTGCAAGGTGTTGCATACCTCTCTGGCACTCAAAGGGTTATTGGGAACTTTAAGGGTTAATATTTTAACCCCTTAACCCCCGTGTCCCATGCTATGACTGTCATGCGGTTGTCCCTTTAGGACTGGTGACAGTCTTTGCACATCACATACATTTTACTTACAGATCTCCTCTAGGAGTGCTGTAAGTAAAAATGGGGACTGAAATTGACTGCTCCAAGACTGGAGCAGTCTCTCTCAGTCCCCAGTGCAGCGCACTGATACATGTAACAGGTCACGTGTACCGGAATGTCGGAAACACCGAAGTGGTCCTTAAGGGAAGGTTACCAGCAGGGTCTGAATTTGACCGATCCAAAACCGGAGAAGTAACTATCAGACTCCTGTCAGTCACACGTGCCGGCTCGCAGTTCAAGATCAAAGTGGTCCTTAACGATCTAAGGGTTATCTTATTTTGAAAGTTCCCAAGTGTGGGCATGTTCCCAGGGATGGTTACATCCAGGTCCACCTGTGGGTAAATGACAATATGACAAATCCTAGTAGCCAGGGATCTCAGGTTCCTAAAGCGTAACTTGTAGCTCCTAAATAATAGCGATATTTTTTTATACATTTATATATATATACAAGTGTAAAAGCCTGTGTACATGGGCCAAGGTCCGGGTGATGTTAAGAGGCCGGTCCTGCTCTGCTTCCTGCTGCCGACGCAGTCATGCACTGTAGAGACTGCCTGAAATCACAGAATGCTCCCAGCACAGAACTCCCAGCATTCTGTGCGTTCGGGAAATCTCTACTGCTGATGACGGCTTCTGACAAACATCCTAGCAAATTATATATATCTATATATCCCTCAGCTATGTCCAAAACGCATAGCGGCTGATGTACTAAGGAGAACTTGAATAATTCTGGGGCAACAAAACTGCATCACAGGGGACAAATACACATTTTTAAAATTCTACTTGATTTAAATGGTGCTTGTAACCCCTTGAATGATCTCTAAGGAATTGCTTTCTGGTATTCAAGGGGTTAAGAGCCTTATTTATATCAATGGAAATGTTTACTTGTCATCTATAGTGCAGTTGGTTTGCTCTACAATTACTGAAGTTCTCTTTAGTACATGAGCCTAATAGTTGGATCTTAACCCTTTGAGTGCCAGAGAGGTATCCAACACATGGCAATGCAATGAGTTGCATTCCTCTCTGGTTAACAAATCTGCCTGGATGCATAGTATGTTTACGTACCCAACGATAAGCACTTAGTGAGGAGTCTATAGAACCCATTAGGTCAGGGTTCGGCAGCTTGAGACCCTCCAGTTGCTGTGGTCAATTACCATCTTCCCCAGCCAGCCATTAACCAGACAGGGAGGAAGGGATTGTACTCCACAACAGCTGGAGGGCCTCAGTTTGCTCAACTATGCTTTAGGTTTAGGTGCTAGAGACATCTCCTAGCATCCCAGGGAACATAAGTAATTATGATGTAGTCAACTGAGTTTTTTTAACCCCTTGATGACCGGCCGTGCACTCACTCGGCTGGCACTTAACGCCCGCCAAACTTTTTTTCCCCATTACCTGCAGTGACTTCCGGGACGTACATATATGTCCTCTGTCACTAAGTGACAGTTTCTGCGGGATGTACATGTACGTCCGTTGCCGGGATGGGGTTAAAGGCGATTAGCTATTTCATTACTAAAAGCTTCACAGCTTATGTTTAAAATTGCTTTCCTGAGGGCAGTTGCATCATGTTAATGACAAAGGAATGGGAAGTTAATGTAGAACAGCCAACAGTGCTTGTAGATTAGCTATATGGAAATTAGCTCTTTGAAGACCAGGAGGGAATGCAACACATTGCACAGCCTTCTAATCGTCAAGGGGTAAACATTATCAACAAAAAATGAAAAGGGATCATATCCTTTTAAATTTGTGTATTCCTACCCTGCATTTGTTTAAAAAAAAAAAAAAAAAAATGTATTTGATACTTAAGCATACAAGGGAACTCTCCGGATCTGCCCTGGAGACTCCGGACTTTGCAGTAAATTACCAGGTCTCCAGGGACAGAGGCTAATACTGTGGTGGGGAGTTTCTTATGAAACTCTGCCCACTTCTGCTCCTTTCCTGCCTTTTCCTCTCTTTTCCCGCCCACTTCTCCTCCTTCCCACCCTGTTCTGCCCACTTACCTCCCACTTTATTTCACAGCCTGTTGCGCCCTGCCCCCACCAATTAAGCCCCACCCCTTTGTGACACAAATAGAATAATTTATATCCTTCCACCAGGACCGCAAGTCCTCTCTAGGGATTCTAGAAGAAAAAGTTCACAGGTATGTACATAAGCCCCCAATATATGTGATAAATGCACTTTTTATAGATGGGGAGATATTTTTTTATTTTAGAAAGTGTTTTACCAGGAGCGATACATTCAGATTTCTCTCGTATTCAAGTATGTGGAGAGCATTTACAATATAAAGTTACATATTTATACACAAATGGAAACAAAAAACAAAAATACATGTAGATATACATACCTGGGCATGTGCTGGATCTGTCCCAATGACTCCAGTCTTCAGAATAAATTACCGGATCTCTATGGGCAGAGGCTGATCCTCTGGCTTTGTGATTTCAGTAGTAACCCCGCCTACTTCACCACTTGTTCTGCCCACTCCCACCCTGTACCTCCCACTTCCCCATCCATTTTAGTGTACATCCCACCTCTCAGCCTTCCAACTCTGTGTCACCCCAGTTAATCCCCTCCCACATTGTGACATGAACAGCGGGATTTGGACACTCCCATCTCACCCTGGTTAAGCCCCTCCCACATTATGGCAGGGGCCATGGATGAGAAGGTTCGCAGGAACATACGTATATAAATAAAAATAACACATTAACTTTTATATAAAGTTACATATTTTAACTACAAAGAAGCGGCTATTTTCAGAGATTTTAAATTGGAAGAAGATCTGTTTTTTTTTTCCAGATAGGTTATTCCAGGCTTTCGGAGTTCTGCAGGAGAAGGCAGATCTAAGGCAGATGTTCCCCTATTTGTATATACAAAGTCTAATAACTGATGAGTGTAAGGAATGCCATTAGTGAGGAAAACAGGCATTTTGCCTTTTGAGTGCCAGAGGTGTTCGCAATGCATTACAATGCGTCGTGCACCCCTCTGGCATTCAAAGGGTTACTAGAAGCCCCTGAAGCTGATGGACTAAGAAGAACTGGAGGAAATAATCTGCACCCTGGGGGACAAAGACATTTCCCAAAATTCCTATTGAGTTAAATGGTGTTTTTAAACCCATGAGTACCAGAGAGATCTCCAACACAATGTCCTGGAGACCTCTCCAGCAGTCAGGTGGTTTGATCCAGGTTTGCTCCAGCTTGTTCTCTGGGTGTTGAACAGGAAGGGTTCTAATCCCACAGTTATTATCTGTTTTAGGTTTTAGAAGATATCCTCCTTCTACATCCATTTATCGTAAATTTTAGAATTTTTTCACCAAAGCAAAACATTTAAAAAAGAAGCTAACTAGGTGTACTTACTATTTAAATGGATATGATACATTTTTTATTTGCATAGAGCTGATTTATCGACATTTATTCAGATGGGTCCTCAAAACGTTATTGTGGTTCAGCTTCAGAAAATTAAGCACTAGGTGGCGATGTTGCTCTTGATTTCCATGGAGTACTACAGTTGGGCACAGAAGCTCCAAGTACAGTAATATAAAAAAATAAATTTCCTCTGTCGTTCAGTACAGGTTACTGGTAACTTTGGGTAGGCGATCCACCCCTTTAAGTAGGCAGGAACAATTCTAGAATTGTATGCAGGGGTGGATCCTACCTTCCCTCCTTGGCTGCAGCTAGTCAACCAGCTCCAGAAAGATTTGTTCCTTGTGAAGACACAGGCAAGAGAACAGTTCTACTATAGTTTTAGACATTTTTTATTTTTCTGTTAGAAATGGAATACCACCATTAGGCGGATTACCATAACTAACAATGCCCTTAGATGTGGCTAGCTCAGTATCCAGGTGCTTTTTGTGGACCTTAAGCCCTGGGTGGAAAACTCTTTCCTCAGGAGTTGCCCACCGAGGCTTCTTCTTGATACATGGTAGTCTGAAGACAGAAGATCTGCAGGAAAGGTGAACAACCCTTTGAGTGCTGCAGGTCCACATGTCCCACAGTGCCCCTCCACACAGGGGTTTTTCCTTGGGAGTTCTTATTGCACATTCCTGCACTCACTGGGTCTATCTGTATGTCTGTTGGGTGTTTTGTAGCAAGTTTATGTGGTAACTTAACCCTTTAGCTGTTGGTTTCCATCTTTTGGGGGGTTATTGTCACTTTCCCTACTGGGTTCAGTGTTTTTTGGGTCCTCTAACTT
The DNA here is from genome assembly GCA_037306005.1 of Rhinophrynus dorsalis. NCBI lineage: Eukaryota > Metazoa > Chordata > Amphibia > Anura > Rhinophrynidae > Rhinophrynus > Rhinophrynus dorsalis. Next base: position 74,530,839 of record CM074721.1, on the reverse strand, counting down.
GTTCTAGTGATGTCTCATGTAATTTTATTTCACAGTTTTACCGCATAGGCTCAACGTAGCGACTTCACAGAGGGCTCATTTTAATTGTCTGACCTTGCTCTATCATCCGGTTACCATTGCAAGTGTTTTGGGGGGCTCAGGGGGCTTTGGACACTGTTGGGGTACTTATTCTGGGAAAACTACATTTCCCATGAGCGCTTGCTTCGCCCGCTCGTTTCTGATTGGCTCCTGCCGCTGCAGACATTTTGTGCCTTTTCTAGAATGAGTATCCTACGCAGTGCTTGGACTCTCCTTCTCTCCTCTGCAGATTAACCCTTCGCCTGCCAGATAAGTGTATTTTAGTTATGTATGGGGTGAAATTTTAATCTTTCACACTGTAATTGGGTGATTCACTATACTAAACGTTTTTGACACTGTGAGAATGTCTAATCCGTTGGAGCTTGGGGCCAGGCCTAAGACTAAGGACGCTGGGGACTCTGTGTCCCCTATTGCACATTGCTCCTCATGTCATTCAGTGTTACCTAGAGAATTCTCAGGTGATTTATGCCCAGCATGTTCTCCTGCCATGCATTAGAGCCAGTTTGGGTGCAGGAGTTCAAGGCTGCTAATAGGGACCTTAGGTCTACATTGCAACTCTTTTCATACCAGTTACAGGGGGTCTTCCATTCATGACAGACCCCCTTCTCAGTCAAATCTTCCCTGCCTAAACTGCATGAAGTACCTGACGTATCAGATTCCTCTGAGGAGGAACTGTTGGTGGACTCAGATGTTGAGGAATGTTCTGCTGTGGGTTCCTCTAAGTTTTTTGGGGACCCTTTTGGGGCTGATCCTGATCAGGGCTGTCTTGACTACCCTAAACATTCCCGTAGTTCAGGAGGTTTCTTCAGATCCTTCTGATCTGTTTAAGGAGCCTAAAAAGCCCCTTACTTGTTTTCCACCTAATCCCACTCTTGACTGCCTTGTGTCTGATGAGTGGAAATCTCCGGACATGAAACCATCTGTTTCCAAGAAATTTGCCAAACTTTCCCACTTCTCTGAGGCGGCGCCTGCTCAGTGGGTTCATCCCCCCAAAGTGGATGCTCCTATCTCCAGGCTATCTAAGTCTACTGCCTTGCCAGTTTCTGATGCATCCTCTCTGAAAGATTGGACTGACAAAAAACTTGAGGTTTCCCTCAAGTCACTTTTTGCCACTGCTGGGAGTGCCATGCGTCCAGCGTTCCCTGCGGCATGAGTTAACCGGGCCATTGCGGTCTGGACTGACCAGCTCACCCTGGCTGTGCATCAGGATGCTCCTACTTCGGATATGTTGCACCTTCTTGCCAACATTTCTGAGGCCCAGCACTATGTTTCTGCTGCCTTATTTGATGCCATCCGTTTAGTGACTAAGGTTTCCACCATGTCTGTGGTTGCCAGACGGGCTCTTTGGCTCAAGATCTGGTCTGCTGACACTGCATCCAAGAAGGCCTTGCTTTCCTTTTCTTTTAAAGGCACATCGTTGTTTGGGCCAGATCTTAATGATCTGATTAGTGAAGCCACAGGGGGTAAGAGTACCCTTCTGCCTTTGGTCCCCAGGAAGAAAATCCCTCTCAAGTGTAATCGTTTTTTTCATTCCTTCCAGACTGAGACACATCCGGCAAACCAGGTGGTTCCCTCAGCTCTGCATTCCTCCTCCAAGCCCAAACAGCAATGGAAGCCCAAGTTCTCCTCCAAGCCCAAGGCTTCCAAGCCTTTTTCAGCATGACTCACCGAACCCGGGTCCCCACTCTGCTGTGGGTGGCCATTTGCGTCACTACTACAGTGTCTGGGAGGATTCAGTGGCAGACCCATGGGTTTTACAGGTGGTGATTGAAGGGTACAGGATCCCTTTCGTCTCTCTTCTTCCCTTTGCTTTTTCCCTTCTCATACGCCTCAGGGCGCAGAGAAACGCCGTCTGTTCAACGGTGCTATTCAGGATGTCCTAGAGCTGGTTCCAGTTCAGGACAGAGGTATGGGTTTTTACTCAAACCTCTTTGTGGTCTCCAAGAAGGACGGTGGTTGTTGTCCCATTTTGGATCTGAAAGATCTCAATTTCTTTGTGATCAGGACTCATTATCACCAGGAGTCCCTAAGGACAGTGATTGCTGCTATGTCTCCGGGGGAATTCCTTGCTTCTCTGGATCTTCAGGACACGTATCTAAACATCGCCATTCATCCAGAGAGCCTGCAGTATCTCAGATTTGCCTGCGACCGAGGGCACTTTCAGTTTTCTGCTCTTCCCTTTGGTCTGACTACAGCTCCTCAAGTCTTCAACCAGGTCCTGGGAGCTTTAGTATCCGTCCTCCACCTGGATGACATCAGAGTTACTCTTTACATGGATGACCAGCTTCTGAAAGCCCCTTCTGCGGAACTTCTTCATCAACATGGACAAGTCTGATCCTGTCCCATCCCAGCGTCTGGTTTTCCTGGGCCTTCTCTTTGACACTCAGCAGAGCATGGTGTTTCTCACGGACAAGGTAGAGGCCTACCATCGTGTTTGGTCGACCTTCCTATCTTGGTGTGCTAATAGGGTTCTCTCTCTGGATTTTGATCTGCCTATGGTGCTGGCCTTCTTACAGGGCGGTGTGGATAATGACCTCTGTTTGAGTTCCCTTAAAGTGTTAGTAATGTCTAAAAAAAGTTTTTTGCATTTAGAAGAGTTTTTTGCATTTAGAAGAGCGCGTCTGCCCGTGGTTGCGGTCACGATTGCGATAGTGCGGTAGGCCTAAGCCATGGCCTAAAGTTGAAGGAGTCTCCAGGGAAGGTATCCACAGGGTGCCCAGATCAAACCATGGTGTTGTACACCTGTAGGGGGGAGGTGAAGCCTGCCTCTCTCATCAACTGTCCACCAATAGTGTGCCTCCAGGTAAACATTGAGGCAGGTGCTGTGGTTGCACACCCCTCTGTTGGCCAATCCAGTGAGAGGTTTGTTCAGCAGAGGGGAGGCGTGAAAACCCATGACACTATAAAAACCCCTCAGGCTGTGTCCACTTTGCTTCAGTTTTCCAGAACTTTGGTTCCTGTGTGCTCTAAGCTTCCAGTGCTCAGTGCCTCTTTCCTTGCTGTGCTACAGACCCTCTGCTGGATTTCCCATTGCCTGACCTTCTGCTTGCCTCCTGGACTTCCCTGCTTGCCTGTTTCCTGACCTTGGCTAGTTTTACTGATTCTGCCTGATTGCCGCCTGCCCTGATCTTCTGGACTGTTTTTGACTACGCTTTGCTTAACCCTTGCACTCCCATGCTGTCACTCCTACCTAGGTGTGTTCTACGTGTATACCTCTGTGAATCACCTGGTAGGGGTGTCTGGCAAGAGATAGCATTCCCTGCTCCTACGCTCCAACCATAACAAGCCTGACAGTGCCTGAACACCAGGCACACGTTTTAGACCATTCCGGTGAAGGGATTCCTTGTAAGTAAGGAGATCTCGGCACTTCTCAAGCGCCACTGTGTCGACCAACACAAATCTCCTGCTGACAGCTTTACAGCTGTCAGTAGGAAACAGCGAACTTTAAATGCCCGTATCTCTTAAACCATAGCGGTTTGAGAGATATGGTTTTTTGCATTTAGATCAGCTATTTAAGCTCTTCTAAATGCAAAAAACTTTTTTTAGACATTACTAACACTTTAAGGTTCAGACTTCTGCTATGTTTTCTTTCAGAGGCACATTGCTGTTCTTCCTGATGTCAAGGTTTTCTTCCAGGGCGTTGCTCATACTCGTCCTGTCTTTAAGACTCCTGCTCCTCAGTGGGACCTTAATTTGGTCTTGTCTGTCCTTCAGTGCCCTCCCTTTGAGTCCTTGGCTTGTAAACCACCATTTTTGGTGTTTCTCAAAGACAAGGCAGTGCTTCGCACTTCTCAGGAGTTTCTCCCGAAGGCGGTCTCTGAGTTCCACATTAATCAGGAGATTGTGGTGCCATCTTTCTGCCTTGACCCTACCTCCGACATGGAGAGGGATCTCCACTTGTTAGATGTGGTGCGTTGTCTTAAGTTCTATGTACATCGCACCGAGTCCATTAGACAAACTGACGTGCTGTTCGTCATTCCTGAGGAGGAGAAGACCTGCATCCAAAGTGACTATTGCGTCTTGGATCAAGTCCACTATTCGTAAGACTTATGAGCTAAGGAAGAAGCCCGTTCCCTTTCGGGTTATGGCTCATTCTACCAGATCTATTGGGGCTTCTTGGGCTTACAAGAATCAGGCCTCTGCTGATCAGTTGTGCAAGGCTGCCACTTGGTCGTCGGTGCACACCTTTTCTAAGCACTACCGTGTTGATGTGCTGGCATCGGCTGACGCCAGCTTTGGGAGGAAGATCCTGGAGGCAGTCTTGCCTGTGTAGGATCTTCTTCGGTTCTTGGTGCTTCCTTCACTTTCGAGCCCTGTTGGCTCTAGTTCAGTGTGCTGTGTAACAGTTTTGGGGTCTTGTTACCCCTGTTCATTGTTTTGTTGGGCTATCTCTGATCTGATGGTTCATATCTGCTTTGGTGACTTTGGAGGCCTTGAGCCTGGTCCTTGCTTTACTTCCTGCCTATGGGAAACTCAATGGTTGGACATCCCAAAGTTACCAGTAACCTGTATTGGACGACAGAGAAAAGAGGATTTTAGTCTTACCTGTTAAATCATTTTCTCTTAGTCCATACAAGTTACTGGTCTCCCACCCTGTCAAGGGACCATGCTTGGCTCTCCTGTGGCAGACTGTGGGGGTCCTTCGGGGTCATGCTCACAGGAGTCTTCTTTCCCTTCCACTATCTAGTCAAAAGTGTCTCAAATCTTTCTGGAGCTGGTTGGCTAGCTGCAGCCAAGGAGGAAAGTTAGGCTCCATCCCCTGCAATCAATTCTAGAATTGTTCCTGCCTACTTAAAGGGGCGGATCGCCAACCCAAAGTTACCAGTAACCTGTATGGATTAAGAGAAAAGGATTTAAGCGGTAAGACTAAAATCCTCTTTTATGATCAGGAAGAAACAAAAAAGAAAAAAATGATATATGTATGTGTACGTGTAAGTATTTAAGTATGTGTGTGTGTATATATATACAGTACTGTGCAAAAGGCAGGTGTGAAAAAATTCTGTAAAGAAAGAATGCTTTCACAAATAGACATGTTAATAGTTTACTTTTATCAATTAACAAAATGCACAGTGACTGAACAGTAGAAAAATCTAAATCAAATCAATATTTGGTGTGATCCTTTAACCTTTTGAGCTATAGCAGGGGTATCTCCAGCTGTTTTTTTGAGGCTGGGGATGATGGGAATTGTAGTCCCCAACTATTGGTCCAACAATTTACAACCACTGCTTTAAAGGAGAAGTAACACTACCTTATAATAACTTCCCACTTAGAGTACTGTGGTCAGAAAATCCTAATGGCCCCTATTCATTTTGTCCTTGTGCTTTTGTTCAAGAGATAATATCTTCAATCAGTCCTTGGAGGCAGACATGAGAGTTGCTGGCAGTTTACTATATACTAGAGCAGGCAGAGTAGATGAGCCTGCATACTCCTTTAACCCCTGAAGGCCCGACAATGTTCTAGGACTGTCATGGCTGTCCAGGTGGTAACCCCTTACGGACCCATGATGAGCCAGGACTATCACGGCTGTTCTGCACTTAAAGATCAGTGATGGTCCTGGCACGTCATGGAATTCAGGTCTCCCAGCGTGACTGTGCACCGTTCAGGGATCCCTAAATCCATTGGGGAAAATAAAAAATGCCCCATGGTCCTTAACTTCCGGTCGTGTGGCCGGTCCTTAAGGTGTTAAAGACTGGTGATGGTCCTGGCACGTCACGGTATTCTGGTATCTCAATGTGGCTGCACTCCGCTCTGCGATTCCAGAATGCATCCTTAAAAAAAATGATGTGGTCTTCTAGAGGGCTGCACCCCCAGGCTGTGTGGTCCCTAAGGTGTTAAGGACCAGAGGATTGTGCCAGCCTTGTGAAGCAATACATTGTTCACCCCTCTGGTCCTTAAAGGTAAAGATTACCATGTGCCCCGAGCAGTGTTTCGGGTCCTGTGGTCCTGATAGCAGCTGTCATGTCCGCCTCCATGGATGACATCTGGGATTGATTAAAGATGTTCTGACACTCAAAGGGTTAAACCAAGGAGCAAAGGAAGCCTTCATAGGAGCCATTAGTTTTTTATGGTCATAGAAATGTAAGTGAGGGGTTATTATTAAGAGATATTAGTTCTCCTCTAAAGAGGTACGTCTCCTCTTAGTAAATACCAACTACTGAAAATGAGAAAAATATCATGTGCTGTATAATATACTAAATTCACCCGCTACTTGTTACTTTTAGAGTAAATATGATTTTCAGACAGGAGATTGGGGAGAACCTTCTATAAGTCTCCGAGCACCAAATGAGACTACGGGATCCATACCCTTCCAATACTGGCAGCATCACCCAGAAAAACTCATCTTCCAAGCCTGTGACTACAAAGCTTATGTAAGTATTTTGATACGGTGACTTGCTCAGTCTGGATGTACAATACTGATGCACAGTATGTGATAGGTTGGGTTTAATTGGAACAGATTTTATTGTGTTAATGTAAGGTTGCCAGAATTAAAACTGAAATGTTAGAAAGCGGTAAAATTAACACCTTTTAGGAACTTAGGTGATTTTTAAAAGAACTTTCAAATCATATATGTTATGCTAACCATTTTTGTGAACAAATAGTGTATGAGATATTTAACTTTATTTATTTGTCAGATTATGCCATTATCTGGCATGTAAGCCAGATAATAACATTCTACAGTGCTCTCCTGCCACTACTTGCAAGCCAGATATTAACATTCCACAGTACTCTGTATCCCACCTGCCTCTCCCTGCCAGCCAGATACCAACATTCCACACTGCTTTCCCTCCCACCTGCCTCTCCCTGCCAGCCAGATACCAACATTCCACACTGCTTTCCCTCCGACCTGCCTCTTCCTGCCAGCCAGATACCAACATTCCACACTGCTTTCCCTCCCACCTGCTCTCCCTACCAGCCAGATACCAACATTCCACACTGCTTTCCCTCCCACCTGCCTCTCCCTGCCAGCCAGATGCCAACATTCCACCCTGCTTTCCCTCCCACCTGCCACTTGTAAGCCAGATACCAACATTCCACACTGCTTTCCCTCCCACCTGCCTCTCCCTGCCAGCCAGATACCAACATTCCATACTGCTTTCCCTCCCACCTGCCTCTCCCTGCCAGCCAGATACCAACATTCCACACTGCTTTCCCTCCGACCTGCCTCTTCCTGCCAGCCAGATACCAACATTTCACACTGCTTTCCCTCCCACCTGCCTCTCCCTGCCAGCCAGATGCCAACATTCCACACTGCTTTCCCTCCCACCTGCCTCTCCCTGCTAGCCAGATGCCAACATTACACACTGCTTTCCCTCCCACCTGCCTCTCCCTGCCAGCCAGATGCCAACATTCCACCCTGCTTTCCCTCCCACCTGCCTCTCCCTGCCTGCCAGATACCAACACTCCACACTGCTTTCCCTCCCACCTGCCTCTCCCTGCCAGCCAGATACCAACATTCCACACTGCTTTCCCTCCCACCTGCCTCTCCCTGCCAGCCAGATACCAACATTCCACACTGCTTTCCCTCCCACCTGCCTCTCCCTGCCAGCCAGATGCCAACATTCCACCCTGCTTTCCCTCCCACCTGCCACTTGTAAGCCAGATACCAACATTCCACACTGCTTTCCCTCCCACCTGCCTCTCCCTGCCAGCCAGATACCAACATTCCACACTGCTTTCCCTCCAACCTGCCTCTTCCTGCCAGCCAGATACCAACATTTCACACTGCTTTCCCTCCCACCTGCCTCTCCCTGCCAGCCAGATACCAACATTCCACACTGCTTTCCCTCCCACCTGCCTCTCCCTGCCAGCCAGATGCCAACATTCCACACTGCTTTCCCTCCCACCTGCCTCTCCCTGCCAGCCAGATGCCAACATTCCACCCTGCTTTCCCTCCCATCTGCCTCTCCCTGCCAGCCAGATACCAACACTCCACACTGCTTTCCCTCCCACCTGCCTCTCCCTGCCAGCCAGATACCAACATTCCACACTGCTTTCCCTCCCACCTGCCTCTACCTGCCAGCCAGATACCAACATTCCACACTGCTTTCCCTCCCACCTGCCTCTCCCTGCCAGCCAAATGCCAACATTCCACACTGCTTTCCCTCCCACCTGCCACTTGTACGCCAGATGCCAACATTCCACACTGCTTTCCCTCCCACCTGCTCTCCCTACCAGCCAGTTACCAACATTCCACCCTGCTTTCCCTCCCACCTGCCTCTCCCTGCCAGCCAGATGCCAACATTCCACCCTGCTTTCCCTCCCACCTGCCACTTGTAAGCCAGATACAAACATTCCACACTGCTTTCCCTCCCACCTGCCTCTCCCTGCCAGCCAGATACCAACATTCCACACTGCTTTCCCTCCGACCTGCCTCTTCCTGCCAGCCAGATACCAACATTTCACACTGCTTTCCCTCCCACCTGCCTCTCCCTGCCAGCCAGATACCAACATTCCACACTGCTTTCCCTCCCACCTGCCTCTCCCTGCCAGCCAGATACCAACATTCCACACTGCTTTCCCTCCCACCTGCCTCTCCCTGCCAGCCAGATGCCAACATTCCACCCTGCTTTCCCTCCCACCTGCCACTTGTAAGCCAGATACAAACATTCCACACTGCTTTCCCTCCCACCTGCCTCTCCCTGCCAGCCAGATACCAACATTCCACACTGCTTTCCCTCCGACCTGCCTCTTCCTGCCAGCCAGATACCAACATTTCACACTGCTTTCCCTCCCACCTGCCTCTCCCTGCCAGCCAGATACCAACATTCCACACTGCTTTCCCTCCCACCTGCCTCTCCCTGCCAGCCAGATACCAACATTCCATACTGCTTTCCCTCCGACCTGCCTCTCCCTGCCAGCCAGATACCAACATTCCACACTGCTTTCCCTCCCACCTGCCACTTGTAAGCCAGATACCAACATTCCACACTGCTTTCCATCCCACCTGCCTCTTCGTGCTAGCCAAATACTAACATTCTGCATTGTTTTCCCTCCCACCTACTTCTCCCTGCCAGCCAGATACCAACATTCCACACTGCTTTCCCTCCCACCTGCTTCTCCCTGCCAGCCAGATACCAACATTCCACACTGCTTTCTGTCCCACCTGCCTCTCCCTGCCAGCCAGTTACCAATATTCCACACTGCTTTCCATCCCACCTGCTTCTCCCTGCCAGCCAGATACCAACATTCCACACTGCTTTCCATCCCACCTGCTTCTCCCTGCCAGCCAGATACCAACATTCCACACTGCTTTCCCTCCCACCTGCTTCTCCCTGCCAGCCAGATACCAACATTCCACACTGCTTTCCCTCCCACCTGCTTCTCCCTGCCAGCCAGATACCAACATTCCACACTGCTTTCCCTCCCACCTGCTTCTCCCTGCCAGCCAGATACCAACATTCCACACTGCTTTCCCACCCACCTGCTTCTCCCTGCCAGCCAGATATAACATTCAACAACGCTGTCTCTTCAAGCTACCACTACTTGCTAGCCACATACTAACATTCCACAGTGCTCTCCCTCCCACCTGCCTTTGTTTGCCAGACAGATACTAATACTCCATACTGCTTTCCCTCCCACTTGCCTCCTCCTTTGCTAAAGCTAAATATTTAATCAACTATTGCTTTAAATAAAAATGGCTAACATAACATAAAGGTATTTTTGAAAGCGTTTTCCAAATCATATTAGTTGTTGTAAGTTTAAGATTTCTCAGCCATTTCTCAGCTAATAGATTTGCTTCACTGTCAGAACGCATGGAGATGGATGTATTTAGAAGAAACTGAGGACTTCTGGGACAAAGCAAGTGCTCTATAGGGGACAAATAAAAATTCACATTGATTTCAGCTGGGCTTTAACCCCCTTCCAAAGCCTTGGAGATTTCTCTAGCATTCAAAGCGTTAAAATTACCATTTAAATCAATAAGAATTTTGGGAATGTTAAAGGGGATCTATCACCCCTACAAAATTTAGGCTTATTATGTAGAGTTAATATAGATAATGCTGAAAACTTTATTGATTTTGTAAAAAAGAAACACTATTTGTGTTAAAACGATAGCTTATAGAGTGCCCTGCAGCCTTCTTCCGCATACACGTCTGTTGCTGCACTGCCCCTGCTCCCTTCCCACTACCCAGCCTCCTCTGAGGCTTTCTGTTTGTAAGCTGGGGCAATCTCATTGGCTAGATATCGATCTCTGCCAATGAGATCACTCCAGCTTACAGACAGAAGCCTCTGTCATCGGAGGAGGCTGGGTAGTGGGGAAGGGAGTGAGGCAATCTGCAGCAACGGAAGTGTATGCGGAAGTAGGGTGCAAGGCACTCTATAAGCTATCGTTTTAACCCAAATAGCGTTTTTTTGTTTGTTTTTTAAATCAATAACGTTTTCAGCATTATCTATATATTACTCTTTAATTTGTCCCCTGTGGTCCACTTTGTGTGCCACTTTGCGTAACAGGCATTGGCAACATATGGCTCACCAACTGTTGAAATACAACTCCCATCATTCACAGAAGCTGAGGATGATTGGCGTTGTACTTCAGCAGTAGCTGAAGGACCACACGGTGGTTACTCCTGCTGTATAGGCAGAATACAGAGATGTTGAACTCCATTGGAGATTAAACCTTGTGCTTCTTTCAAATGCTGGTGCCGTCCTGTGGTGAGATATTTATTTTCCCGATTCTTTCTTTTCTAATAGATTTCTTTCAACCTTCTCTTAGTTCTCTTAGAACTCTGTTCCCTGATGGTTTTTATATGTGTTTTACCAAATCGTCATTGTAAGTAGTTAAACATAAACCAACAGACTGAAAATGTAGCATGTTATACTTCTAACACTTTATTAAAGGATGCTAATGTTAAAACACAAATTGCTTTTAAATGAAAAAATCATGCTGTGGCATACACAGTTATAATTATAAATGTTTCTGTAATCTGAGAAAATATAAGATATAAGTTAGTGAATGTGCTGCTTTTCAGCAGGTTAGGGGGAAGCCATTTTTCTTTTCACTTCCTGGTAAGGAGACTCTTTTCCACTGTGAGATGCAGCACAAAGTAAAGGGTGCAAATAAAAATTGTGTCCCCAGATAGCTGAGAAACAGTATATTTATTTATGTCAAGTTCTGTGAATATTTCTATATTTATCTGTGACACTTACAATTGGAATTTCATATGAGGAGCTGAGTTTGTGTTGTGGTCCTCACTGTGACCTTATGAACATTACTAGCAACATGGAGCTGATCTTACTCCGGCTCCATACTGCCCTCTCTGGTAGTTCCAGGTGCATTGAGTTCATGCTAGTCCTCCTGGAGGTACTAAGTGTGGAGCAGGGGGTAGACAACCTCCACACTTATAGTAACATTCAGGAGTTCACAGTGTGGATATCAGCACCATTACATACAGGAAATAAAGAAAATACGCATGCACACTGGTAGGAGACATAGTGAGGCAGTGGCTGTCTGGCCCAGACATAATCTGCAGGGGGAGGGGGCTATTGCCACCATGCCAGCCCACCCAAGAGCCCCTTATATGGCCAAAATGTTTTAAAAGTGCAGCAGTTACTTAAGATATAAAGGGGAAGTAACTGCTTCTTATAATAACCCCACTTACCTTATTATTGCCAGAAACTCCAGTTCTGGGACAAAACAAATGCTAAGGATGGGAGTTTTAGTTCAACAATAACTGGAAGGCTACACATTGTCCAACTCTGTCTTATGATCACCTTAGATTTGACTGCTGTAAACACCTCTATATATTATATAATGGTTAGCATTTCATTGAGATTCTGTAGCATCCAAGTTTAAATAACAGCATGTACATAAATTCATGCAAGGACTTTGAGCTTACCCTGGCTACGCCCACAATGCAGAATGTGGGAGTGGTCAGCACAGCTGAGGCTCCCAGAATATTTGGCACTCTAAGCAGTTGCTTATACAGCCTAATGGAAAGTCCTGCCCTGCCTCTATTGCTTATTTACTCCTTCACGGCGAGTGATGTACTTGGTCCGTCACACATTTAAGGAAGGGTGACAGTCCAGGCATATCAAGACTATCATGATAACAGCGAGCCTCAGGACATACTGTGATCATGCAGGAGAGGCTGTAACTGACTGCTACAGCACTGCAGCAGTCAGTTTCAACCTCTACCCGGTAGCTTTGCACATGTGATCACTATTACAGCAATCACATGTGCCGACTGAGCCAATGACAAAGGTAATGTACAGTATATATTGCTTTTGCCAGTGTTCTCGGTCTATCTCTTCCTCAGTAATCATGAGGAAGGGAGACGCACATAATACACATCCCTGCAGGAGAAATGGTCACAAAAAGTTTAGGTGCTGGGGCAGAACTAGAGGTAGAGCAGGTTTGGTGACTTAATGGCCTAGTGCCACCTCTTCGTGTCACTGAATAATGATTTAGAGCAAGCCCAAAGTGTTTTAGTTACACAGCCTAATTTATAAACACATATACTCAACTTTAAACAAACATTTAAATTAATGTGAGTTTTATTACTGTGGAGCAATGTAAAATTGATATACACACAGCCTAGTCTGATTGCCTAAAAAGAGGAACACCAGGGAGGTAATGAGGGACATAGGGCTTTTTGCCTCAGAGAGACAGTAACCCCCTAAAAAGGGACAGATTGGAGGTAGGAATAAACATTCATACCTTTTATGCAGTCCCTATAAAAAGAACCAATTGAGCATAAATTATGACAGGAAAACCTATAAAAAGCTGTGTTTTTCTATTCTTCTTTTTTTATTATCAAATTAAATGATGATACATATAAATGTGGTATCAAAATAAAGCCCTACTTTTTCTTAAAAATGGTATGCAATTTTTATGGGTGTACTAAATGAAGTAGAGGAAAATATGGCTGAATAAAGGCATACTAAAAAGGCCAGAATTGCTCTTGTCCTCTAGTGTCAAAAAGCCTTCATCACTAAGGGGTTAAACAGAGACAACTATACCTTGTATATCTAAAAGAAGACTTCTTTGTGCCTGGCAAACATACCCGGGGTGGCAGTAAGGAGCAGTTATTCAAATCACCTCTATACTGAGGCTCCCATAGGTCCATTCTTGGGGGCGTGATTTTCACAAGAGTGGCCAGGGGGTGTAAATCTCTGTAAGGAATTGCAGGGTCTTCTATACACACACACATGCAACATGCACAGACACAAACCATATACAATACACACACACATGCAATACATACACACACAAACAAAATATACACACACAAACACAATGCATACAATATACACAAACATAATGCACAGAAACACACAATGTACACACACACAATAAACACAGCACATTGTGTGTGTAATATGTGTCTATTGTGTACATTGTCTATAGTGTGTGTGTGTGTGTGTGCAATGTCTGTGCATACTATGTTTATTGTGTGTGTTCTGTTTATTGTGTGCGTGTATTGTGCTTGTTTGTGTATGTGCATTGCGTGTGTTGAGTGTGTATTACATATGTAATGTGTATTGCATGTGTGTGTACAATTCCTTGCAGAGATTTTTACAGATACAATGTACACAATACACACAATGTACACAAGGCAATACACACACAATACACACAATGTACATAAAGCAATACATACACAATACATACACACAAGCACAATACACACATAGTGCGCAATTCAATACGCAATATGCAAAATGCTATTGCAATAGGCAAAAACGCTATAAACAATATGCAGAACTGCAGTAGGCAAAACGCTGTACGTTATTGATATACACAAAACACTGTATGCAAAAAGCTCTACACAGTACTCAAAACTCTATATGAAAACCATGCATAAAATGCAATGCACAAAATACACTATACACTGTACGCAATGCTCAATACGCAAAACACAGTATGGTGTACACAGAACTCTATATAAACAGGATGCAATGCTCTATACGCAATAAGCAAAATGCTATACAAAAATACTATACACAATAACCAAAAGGGAATTGTAGCCTAACTAAAACTGGAGTCCTTTGAGATTGCCCACCCCTGGATTAGTGTGTCATTAGTGGGTCCATGGGCCTGGTAATACAAATGGCAGATTAGGAATTGCTGTAGAATGGGAAAGATGTTTCAGCTCTCTGTAGAAGTTTCTGCACTAACCCTTTGATTGCCCGAGGGGTACACACCCTGCTGGTACTCAAAGGGTTAAGGAAAATCAAAGAAAAACTGTGAGTGGGAGGTTAAAAGTGAAAGTCAATATCCTTTTTGACTTAACCCCCTAAGCGGCCGTCACTTAAGGACCGTGGATCATTATTATTTTTTTCATGCAGTCCGATTCAGGGCTCCCCGAACTCCATACAGCCACACGGGGAGCCCTGAATTCCATGACGTACATGTATGTCCTTGGTCCTTTAGGGACCTACAGCCCTTGACGTACATGTACATGGGCCATTAAGGGGTTACCATATTCTGCAAGCATATAATATGGAAAGTCAAATTGTCTGTACTTTTTATTATTATTTTTTTCATCTTCACCTATGTATTTACAGGTATATTTATATTTGTGTGTCCTTGACAGGGCCTATCTGAATTTCTTTTCAGAGAGCTTTCTGTGTGAGACTATGAAAACAGAGAGTGCAACAATATAAGATAAAATATAAAAAAAGATGGTGAAACAATGTAGAAAGCCTTCCACTAGCATAAAGATCACTCAGAGCTACAGAAACACTGCAGCTTTGTATATATAGCCCTGCTTCCACAGCCCTGGCTGGAAAGCTCTCTGGAAATAGACACATTGAGCTGAATGTCAAAATGTAAAAACAAACAAAAATAGGTTAAAATAAATAAATGAAAGGCAATTTGACTATATATTCTGTTCTTGCATAATGCAAAGTCAAAAAGGAAGCTGACTGTCTCTTTAAGCCCATTGATTTCAGTGGTCATAACCTTCTTGCACCTTAGAACTCTGTGTATGGCTTTTTCCATACATATTATCTTGCGTGCACATATCATTATTCACACACATGCTTACATACATAGACAAGCAAATATTGTAGCCCACACAGACACACACGCAAACACACACACACACACTTACCTTACTTCCCCAAGTGGAACATGTCAATGAAAACGGCCTTTTTGTGAGAATTTCATTGGGAAACTGAAGGTCTTACCCAGGTTCTGCTTATTTCTTGTCTGTGTTGAAAATTTTCACCCATCCCTAACTGGTGGTCCACCCCTTTCTGCTGTCTAAGCTTCTTGGACATGTAATTTTTTGTGTGGTAATTTAATTCTTAACTTTTTCACTATGCTGTCTGTTCTGTTGCTCTTTAGTTGAAAGATTGTTGTCTTCCATTCTAGCGCTGATACATTTTGACTAATATTAGTAATCATTGAGGTCCTTTGGAAATATGTACCCACAAAGAAAAATATAAAGCTTATGTGATACCTGCATTTAAGGCAGTGTCCTATGCTGGGGAGTACCCTTAAAAATTAAGGATGAATGTAAAATTCTTACTGGAGTCTCTAGAAGGCTAGAACAGGGCACTGTTGAGATTTGACATTTGTTTCAATACTTAATTTACACTCAGGTCTTTGATAAAAGTTACTTGAGCATGGCACACACACTTGAAACAAATTGTCTCAGAACGTATTTTTTTTTACATTTTCCCCCTCTTTGTGCACTCTTCAGCCATCCAGGAGACTGGTAGGATTGTTATGTTTGCTCCTTGGAAGTGTCTGATATGTATTTGTACTTGAACAAAGGTGCTGTATTATTTTTTAAACTATGCATAAGTGTTTTTTATCCTAAACCATCAGTTGTATAAAAATTTTAGCACTTATCTTTAGACTTCTCCTATCCAGGACTCTGGTGTGCCCCAAAATCCGTGTCCCAGTCTACCCCTTCAATTCCTTGCTCTGTGAATCCTTCCTACCACCCTCCCACCCCCCTACCCCCATCCCTTGTTATGCTTCCTGCCTCGCTCAGATCTTCACTCTCAATGGGTCATACTCATTGCACTCATCAGAGAAGAGATCCATGGTGTGTCAATGCATCCCTGCTTGAAATTAGAACAACTACATTGGTACACACTTGGAATGGCACGTGGGATTGCTGTGTGCATTAGAATGTACACAATGCACAATATTGCTGGCGCTTGTATTTATATCACTTGCCTAAAACTGAGTTCCTAATATGGTGAAATGGGACAATCATAGCCATTAATCAGCCAATGGTAGAAACTGTTAAAGTTAACTGTCAACATGAATTTAATAATACACTATATTTTTTCCTAGTGAACGTCTTAATCTATACTGTATGCTTGGACCAGGGTTTTCCTGCATGTTGTGCCTTAATTTAATAATCCTATATAAAAAATATCGGGGAGAATTTAATAGAATTTAATAACATTTTCTTTTAGAAACACTGAGCAAAAAAAAAAAAAACGTTGATTATGACTACACTTTAATCATTTGATAATAATAATGGTCACATTGCATCTGAAAAATTTTGGATAGTCATAAAAAGTATGTTAATTCCCAGTATTTGTAAAATGCTGTTTATTCCTATATGCACATTGTAGCTGTAAAGCCAATGCCTGTAATAATCTGCAGAAAACTCATATTTTACCACATAAGGGATGGTAAAGACTTATTTTATATCTATCTATCTATATATTTGTATGTATGTATATATATATATATATATATATATATATATATATACATATATATATATATAGCTATAGATATATGGCTTTCCTCATCTGGGTACACTGACTGATGGAAGAAGGCTCATTTAATTGTTATTGCGCCTTACATTTGCATTTCTTGACAGCGTGAACTTTAATAGCCATTCCAATTTTTGATAGACTTATTGCTATTACTATTTATGGAGTCCTTGTATCTGCAACCAGAGATCTCCAAAAGTAGCAGTATCAACAGCACCACTATAAAATGGAATGGCCATGCAAGTTTTATCTGTAGTAACTTTTGACCAACCCATCTCTCAACAGCAGAAGTACACTTTCTTATCAACTAAAATTGTATTACAAATAAAAAAAAATTCCATATTATATATTTTTTATTAAACGCTTTTGCTTTTTTTATTACATTTTATTAAATTTGCCCCATAGTCCACACTGATTTTACATGGCCCAATTGTATGACACTGATTTATAGACAATCTGTTTCTGGCAGTGATAGAAAGCAACAAGATGTCAGAATTGAAAACATTTGAACTCTGATCACTAATATTGTATGCACTAAAGATCACCATTATCACCATGCCATATAAAGCCATTTGGGGAGTTAAAAGGGAAAAAAACAAGACATTTTTGAGTACGACATGAAACCCAAATACGGGGTGAAGTTCTTGCAGTCATCACCTTTCACTGCATGAACCAATCAGCAGTGAAAGGTCAACAAAACTTTTATATTTGTTTCTCTGGAAATTTCAAGAAGTAAAATGTAATTTATAAATGAGAAAATAGTTCTGATTGATAACATTTGATAATAATTTTAGATTACATTTTAATTCTGTCTCCAGAGCAATAAATACTTTTCCTTTATTAATGTTTTTCTTTTTTTATTGAAATTAAGCAGTAGTCTTTAAAGCACCGCCCATCCCATATTTTTTAAGGCATACTAAATGCATGATTTAACAAATCTACATTTGATTATCAAAGGCCAAATACATTTCCCTTTGAGTTCAACAACTTGTTTTTAATGTTTTAATTCTAAATCAGTTTGATAGTTGAACAGTCATTCTTCAAAGAATAACACTTTCACTACTAAAAATATTTATTTACATGCCTAAAAAACATGGACAGGGCATAATGCTTTAAGGGTTTTTTATTTGTAGGGTAATTCTTAATTTTGGACACAGATTTTGTTAAATCCACCAAAAGGATTCCTTTGTTTGTCTAGTTTCAGAAAATGTCTAGTATGTTTTTCTTTGTCTAGAGCATGCCATTTGGGGGAAAGTATGGACCCATAGTAAAACCCGTTCCTCACCCCCAGTGTTCCTGGTCTGAGATGATAAAGGTATATAGTGCGCTTATTTTTCCTTGACTTTATTGTTTTAGGTAAACATTTAAAAAATCAGGTGATGATTTCTTGTTAAAGTTTGACCCTAAATACAATGACTTTGCCTACACAGTATTTGCTGATTGTTATATACAAATAAAGGTTTGGTCACAAAGTCATACTTTGATGAGAGATGGGGTAGCTACATGCATAATAAATAAGACGATTGATTGATCTCTCATAATTGGCCAAAATTGAATAGGAATATTATATACATTCAATCCATGTGTCATTTGAAGTACTGTAGGAAAGACAAAAATTATTTACAGTACTTCAAATGTTTCAAAATGATGTTGATAGCTATATCTTTTCCTAAAATATGGAAGAATTTATCTGAAAATTATAGTCAGTAGGGGGAATTTTATTAAAAGTATAATTTATATAGAGATTTTACCTTTACCTTTTTTTCTCAATTTGTTAAATAAATCTTCTACCACAATCTTACTTTAGATATAATAAAATACAGTAGAATGCCCAAATTAATTTATTTTCTCTGAAAAATTCCCCTGTAATCATACTATAGATTTTTATTTTTAGAAGCTGATCTTAACTCTTTACTCTAAATACACAGACACCAGTAGACTAGCCTATATTATTTTGCTACATATTTTCCTTAGTAGCCTAAAACTATCAATTGTCTCTGTATTTTCCTTAGGTTAAAAAACATTTGTCCCTCAACTTGCTTTGATGCAAGGCTGAGCGATATTTTGTAACCGAATATGCTGGAATATTTTACTGTTTATATTTTATCAAATTATTGGTTGATTAATGACTCAGCATATTTTGGATCTCTTGGTTTCATTATAATAAAAAATGACCTAGCAAATCCACTAACGTTTTACTTTACCTAGACAAATGTATTGTGCACTTATTTTGTGTGTTTTTCCAATGCAAAAATATGAATGTGTCTTTATTTTAGTATTTAGGTTCAATGCTGATAAAAGAACTGAGAGGAACAGAGTCAACGCAGGACGCTTGTTCAAAAATGAGGGTATGTTTGCGCTCTGACTTGTTAGTCAATAAAACTTTGTTTATAATGTATTGAGAGTGAACACATTCTTCAGAAGGAATCATGTATATTAATGACATAAATTAACAAACAAATTAATCAGTATCTTGCTGTTCTTAATTACTAAATTTAGTTCATAACTGCATTTTAAGTATTGGAAATTACCTTATATTTATCAAATAAATTGTGAATAAATAATAAATATTAACAAAGATGGCTTAAAATATTAGTGATTTTTTTAGACATATTAAGATTTGTAAAAAGCTATTCATTCTTATGAATTAATGAAGTTCCTGAGATTTGATTAGTGTGGACCAAACACCTGATAACAATTTAGGTGATTCTGAATTGTTTTTTTTGTGTGTGTATATATATATATATATATATATATATATATTTTTTTTTTAATACATCAGAGAAATTCACAATATTTTGCAATTCATTTTTCCTTGATCTGTAAAATGTTAGGAAGGCTTTCAGGGTAGAGAAGATGTGGATTACAACCACAAAAAAAAGTATCTGCTTTAGATCATGTCACTCATTGTAAGCTACTCAAATACATGTTATCAAACTTTAACTGATTAGAATAGGAACACAGATTTCTATACATGAAATAGAAAAGCAGTCTTTTTGGGTCTAGAATGAAATATATCATTTTGTTACAGACAGTGAGAGAGTGAAAGATATTAAATATATATGATACAGTTTACTTTTAAAGCAGTAGTAAACTTTTTTAGTAAAAAAAATATAAAACCTTTCCTGCTCACTAAAACAAGTATACTTCCACTGCAGGAAGATGCATTTATTCAGATTTATTACATTAACATTGCCCTCTAGTAGCTAGATTCCAGATAGTTATTCTGTTGTATGGGAGAGTGGAAACACTGACAACAGTTTTCCATAGAATGTGATGCAAGCTGCTGAGTCACTTCCTGTCAGTTTGAACTTTCAGGAAGTAGGCTCACTAGATCTCTTTTTCCAGAGAGTATAACAGTTTTGAATTGCTATAAGTTTTGAAAAAAAAATGCCAGTAGTGGGAGTACCCTTGTTTTACTTGGCAAAAAGGTTTTCGTAAAAAAATAGTTTAGCACTTATTTAGGAGTAGGTTTAATCCCCCTTTAGTCCATTAGTTGTGAGAGTTGTTAGAACTCAGAGACAAGCCATACATTAATACTTGTCAATGTGTTGCTTTAAAGGGACACTAAGGTCCCATACAAAATGTTTCTTGTTTTGTAGAGTTTTAAAAAATAAATTATGTGGCACAAATCCTATATCTCAAATGGTATGAGAGATATTCACATCTAAAGTTCCCCCTCCCTCCCCTTCTCCTGATGTCAGTGCTCTGCTGACAACAGGAGATCCAGGTCCTGGGACCAGCTGGCAGCTCTTCAGCAGAGCCAAAATAGTGATATTGGAAAATAATTACTTAATTGGAAAGGTCTACAAAGTGTTCCTGGTTTGCAAGCACACTTTGTAGACCGTTCCAATGAAGTAGTTCTTTTTAAATAATGCAATTTCAGCTCTGCTGAAGGGCTGCTTCGAGTCACACACCTCGAATCTCCTATGGTCAGCTTTATAGCTGACATCAGGAGAGAAGGAACCAACGATAAAGGTTTGAGAGATAGGATTTGTGCCACATAATTTATTTTTTTTAACTCTACAAAATAAGAAACATTTGTTATGGGACATTACTGTTACTTAAGAGAGCGGAAGAAAATCTTCACCAAAGTTGGTCACTTACCTTTCCATTGCTTTGGCGATCTCTTTAACCCCTTAAGGACGGATGATGTGTCAGGACCTTCACGCCGGTCCCGGCACTTAAGGACCGGTGATGGCCCTGGCACTTCATGGAATTCTGGGATGGCAGCTCTGCTACACGCAGCTCTGCCATCCCAGAATGCATTGAAGAAAAGAAGAAAAAGCTCCGTGGTCCTTAACGGCTGCCCGTGTGATGGCGGTTGTTAAATGGTTAGTGTCTAATTATCCAATTAATTTGTTTTTCATGCTAAATGGTTTATGGGCCGGACGGGTGCAATGCATTAAACACCTTTCTGTTTTTTAAGTAAAAAATAAATATTGTATTATTTCACTGTTAATTAAAACAAATATGCTATCCCTGCTAAGATATGCATGGTTTAGAATGTATGACAGCTAAACTGTTAGCAGCAGCACCATCTAGTGAGCAGACTCTGACTGCAGAATGAGATATTACCAGTAACAATATGAACAGTTATAACTTTTGTATCAAGCATCTTCCTTGATTTCCTTAACTATAAAAGTCCTACGTTATGTATTTTTTGTTTTCTTTCATAACAAAACGTTACTATTAATTTAAAGGGGAATTGTCATCATATAATTCTTCCTCTGTAGGATTTTCCTCTAGGAAGAGACTTGGAGATCTGGCTAGAGCTGTTCAATCCGGCTTGCAGCAGCCGGATAATTTATTTTGGAGTAAAAAAAAAACTGCCCCCTCTATGACTCTCTTAAACCTTAGCGTGCCAGAGGGGTGCGCAATGCATTGCAAAGCAATGGCACTCTAAGAATGAATGGATGTCTCCATGAAATCACTGACTCTGATGTATTAAGAACTGGATTCTAAGGCAATCCAACTTGTTTGCTTTATAGGGGACACATACTAATGACTTAATTTCAGAGGTGCTTTTAACCCCTTGACTGCTAGAGAACAAATCAGTGCACTAGAAACCTCATTATAAATCAAGGAGTTAAAAGTCTTATTTAACGTGGACCTGTCTCCTTAACCCCTTGAGGACCAGATTGATGTGGAACATATTGCTTCGCAATTCGTTCCACACCCCTCTGGTCCTCAAGGGGTTACAATTAAGTTTGCGTGATTAAAAACGTCATTTAAAACTGCCTATATATATTAGGGTATCCAAAAACAACATAGGTATAGTCTAAGATATATTAATATTTTTATTACTGAAAAAGAGAAAGTGAAAGACTCTTGGTGCTGTTTCATATGCTAATTAAGCTTTGTGGTGCACTGATGCCTTCATTAGCATAAATTAGCATATGTTTCTAAACTCAGAGAGCTCTCCATACAGAAATAAAAGTATGAATATTTACTAAATTAGATATCTGGTGGTCTTTTGACTAACGTGATATACATTGTTTTTAATTAAGTTTTCAAATATGAATTCAGAATGAAAGTCAGTGGGAAATTTTGGAACTTGTATTCTGTGCTTAGTTTGCTATAAAATTGCTTCTGTTCCTATCAGCATGTCTGCCTCTCAGATCTAATCCTTTGAGTGTCAGAGGGGTCTACCTCTCTGACATTCAAAGGGTTTATTTGCGGATCTCATATAGGCAGGAATGTTGACTGACAGATGTGTTGAAAGCAAGTGAAGTCTTTGGGGGAGATGCATTAAGGTGTGATAAAGAGGTGATAAAGCAGAGCTGACTTCTCTAGTGATATCACTTCTCCAGTTCCTATGGTATTCTGTGGAGCCAATGCGCTAACAACTCTCAAGCTGCAGATCTTAGTGCTATAGAATAACACAGGAACTGGAGAAGTGATATCACCGGAGAAGTCATCTCTGCTTCATCACCTCTTTATCACACTTTAGTGCATCACCCCCTTGACTTTAGTGTCAGGTTTTTATGAAACTCAACCTGCTGTCAGGCTGTGATGTGCTAGAAACCATTTTAAAGGAGAAAACATACTGATAATAAGCCCTCATTCCCGCTATTATGGCCATACAATCCTAATGGCCTGTTTGAATTGTGTGCCTTTGTTCAAGAGATAACATCTTCAATCATTCCTGGAAGTCATGTCCATGGAGGCAGACATGAGAGTTAGATTTTTTTTCCAGCTGAAGCAGCCAGAGTTCATGATGCCTATTTAACCAGCCACACAAAGTCTTTAATTCTTTAATTCCAGCCACACAAATTAAATACCTTTTTTTAAATGGATTGTAATGTTGAGAAAAAAATAGCTCACTGAGTCTTCTTTATAATATAAGAAACCCATGCTCTATTTCAAACCTCTTACTTGTTTGTAGTTCAAGAGTTATGAACTGGAGAAGGATCCCACGCCCACCCCTTCTAACTACGTTACTTAGCAGTTCTCCTGGTCAGGAAGGAAGCGGCGAGGGACAAACTTCAGTATGCAAAGGAAAATCCTGCCTTCCTTCGTCAAGAGGGGCAGGGTTTTCCTTATAATTACTGAAGTTTGTCCCTCGCCGCATCCGTTGGGTCGCACAACACCATTAGAGATCCAGTGGGAGGCGGCCAGGAGGGGAGGGCGTGGGATCCTTCTCCACTTCATAACTTTTGAACTACAAACAAGTAAGTGGTTTGAAATAGCGCAATGAGTTTCTTATATTATAAAGAAGACTTGGCGAGCTATTTTTTTTATAACATTACAATCTCTTAAAGCACAAGTAAGGATTTCTTTTGATACCACACTTATATGAATAGCCCACCATTTATTTTATTAAAAATAAAGAAAACAATGAAAAAAAAGTAAAAAAAAAACCATCATTTTTATTGGTTCTTTTATGATAATTTGTACCCAATGGGTTCATTTTTTATGGAGACTGTATGAAAGGTATGACCGGCCATTCGTACCTACAAAATGCACAGTTTTAAGGGGGGAACTTTCACTCTGGGGTAAAAATCCCCATGTCCCTCTTTCCCTCCCTAGTTTCCCACTTTTCTGTCATAAGACTGTGGGGTGTATATAAGTGTATCACATTGCTCTACAACAATAAATCTCCCATTAATGTTTGCTTAAAGTTCAGTAGATGTGTTTAGAAATTAGTCTATGTAATATTATTCTTTGGACTTGCTCACATTTATTAAAAAAAAACAAAAAAAAAACAGGTTGATGTCAGAAGGTCATAAAGGGACCTACATTTATGCAGACCCCAGCAGGGGTTAATACCCCCAACTCTAGCCTCTATTTACTTTTATATTAGTTTATTCTCTGCTTCTCTCGTCCTTACACTTATAGTAAGGAAGAGACAGACAGAGAACAGTGACGAAGACAATATGTATTGCCTTTGTAAATGAAAAAGCCAGTACACATGACTGCTGTAGTGATCAAATGTAAGAGCAAAACGGGGAATGACTGAAACTGAGTGCTCCAGTCCTGGAGCACTCAGTTTCAGCCTCCCCAGCATGATAGCAGCTCACAGTGAGGTGCCCTGCTATCATTTAACCCTCAATTTGCCAGGATCATCAGTGGTCCTTAAGGGAAGTTTACCCATGATTGTCCTGGCATGTCATGGGTCTTAAAGGGATAGTAATGTTTCAAAATAAATACAGCTCCAGTTATTTTTTTTTATAGTTTTTGGACCATATAGAGCGGTATTATCATTCTCTACTATGTGTAGTTCCAGAGTCCCTCAGCCCCTTTTTCCTATTGTAAGCCACCTCCCCGCAGATGTGGAATCTGGTCGCTTGACCGGACAGCTCACATTGAGGGACAATCTTCTGGCTGTGAGCATAAGGAAATCTCTGACCCCCTTGAAGAAGGAGAGCAGGTTTTTCCTTATACTCACAGAAGATTGCCTCTTGCTGTGATCCATCCTTGTGGTCTAGCTGTGCAGCTTTAAAAGCGGCAGGAGGGGGAAACGTTATGAATCAATTGCTCTGGAACTACACATCATAGAGAATGATAATAACGCTCTACAAGGCCCAAAAGCTATAAAGAATAATCGGAGCTGCATTTATTTTTAAACATTACTATCCCTTTAATGGGTTAAAGGATTAAGGTTTACCACGTGAAGTGAGAAGAGTTTGAGGTCCTGTGACCAACTGTCATGGGCGTCTTCATGGACATGACATTCAGGCCCGATTAACATTTTTTTTTCTAGATCAAAGGTATGAGGGTGACATTCATAGGGGCCATTAGGATTTTCTGTCCATAGCAACGTAATTGGGGGTAGTATTTGTGGTTGGTCATTCTGCTTTAACCCCTTAACGATCACCCTATCCGTAGGAGGAGGCCATTAAGGACCATGGCACATTTTTTTTTAGTAATGGATTACGGGGTTGTTGAGTGGCCTGCAGCCGCACAATGAACCCAGAAATCTCTGACGTGCCATGACCGGTGATGGAAGTGCTGGACCGCAGTGACGGTTCTGGCATGTCAGTAGTACTTAAGGTGTTAAGGCTACAAAATGCAGCTCTGTTAGTTGCTAAATCTGCTAAAATAGGAGCAGACTTATTATAGCATAATGTACCTTTAAATATAGGTTTAACCCGTTGTACACTAGCAGTGTCTCCAACATATCACAAAGCAATGCGTTGGAAACAGCACTAGCAGCCAAAGGATTAAAAATTCATTCACATCATTTAACTACGTTACAAAATTGTTTGGGAAAAACCAAATGAACATTTTGTTTTAAACAAGATTTTTAAAATAGTCTACCTTCATTTGTTATCAATTTTTTCCATGGCAACCCAAAGCTTTGTTTTTTTTATATCTCTACTGAATGGGGGAGAGTCACTAAGAGGTGAAAGAGTATAGATGACTTCTGCAGTTTATCACTTCTCCAATTCCTGTGTTATTCTATGGATCTTATGCACTAAGATTTCTTCAACTTTGGATAAACTGGAGAAGTCATCTCCACTTCTCACCTCTTTATCACCGCTTAGTGAATCTCCCCTATGTCTTTTCATATGTCTGTCTCAAAAGTATTCTTTTCACCTTATGAACCGATCGTTGACCGATTTGGCTAATTGTGCTAGAGATAACATACACTCAGTAGCCAAAGCACGCTGTTTTGGAGTCATCCTTGATTCGAAATTAACGTTCTCCCCACATATCCAAGCTGTCTCTAGAACATGTCTCTTCTTCCTAAAAAATATTGCCAAAATATGCCCTTTCCTCTGCATGTCAACTGCAAAAACTCTATCTCAGGCACTCATTCTATCCAGACTTAACTACTGTAACATTCTACTCTCTAGTCTTCCTGCTTCTCATCTCTCTCCACCTCAATCTGTTATCAATTCAGCTGCAAGAATCACCACATTTGCTCCCAGATACCTGCCCTCTCATCTCCTCCTGAAATCCCTCAATTGGCTACCTATAAAGTATCGTATTTCTTACAAGATTCTCCTCCTCTCCTGTAAGTCTCTGTGTTCTTCAGCACCCTCTTACATTTCTGCTCTTATCTCCCGCTACACCCCTTCCCGTACCCTACGGTCTTCCCAAGGGCTCTTCCTGTCCTCTCCCTACACAACTCGAGCCATCTCTCGTTTACAAGCTTTTTCACTGGTTGCCCCTCGACTTTGGAATGCCCTCCCAATCACCATTCGTCAATCATCCACAATCATCACCATCAAGCATTTCCTCAAAACCCACCTGCTCAAGGAGGCATCTGAATAGCAATACCCTCATCCCTGCACGATAGTGACATCAGAATCTTTCTGCATTTCCTTCCCCACAACTTGTACTTGCACTTATAATCCTCCCCTACTGTCTCTGTATGTAATCAAGAACTCTAATTAGATTGTAAGCTCCTTGGGGCAGGGTCCCTTTCCCAGTGTATGTTTTCTTTGCTGCACTTTCCCCAAAAACTAATGCAATGATCTCACTTTAGCTTAATGCTCTTAACCCTGCATTTTTGTATTGTATTATTTCAAGCTCTGTTAAGCGCTGTGTACATGTATGACGCTATATAAATAAAGACACATACATACATACATACATACAACAATATTTGTTAGATTAGAATTAAAACAACACAGAAGAGAATATAACTTTTTCTCTTCTTATGGTCCACGTAGAGCAGAAATAAATCGCTGTACAGAGATCACATGCGCAGAATTTCAATGAAAGATGAACGCTAAGGAAAAGTAAATTAAAAATATAAAAGGTTTAATAACAGATGGCAGACTATTATAGATAAAAACACAAACAAACAAACTCCCCCCTTTAAATGTGATGGAGTGGAATAGCACTCAATCTTTCTGAAATGGGTGAATTGACTTGGCGGTTTCCATTCTGTTATCAGTAAAATCACACATATCTTTGTTGTTAACCCACTGGGGATCAGAGAGATGAGCAATGCATTGCTATGAAATGCGTTGTACACCCCTTTGATCTTTGAGGGGTTAATGGTTTCTAAATTTAAAGAGACATTATATAAAAATTAATAGGGTCGACACCCTGTGAAATACTTTGCCAGCATTTTGTAAAGAACCTCTCTTAGGTGCATAAGAAACAAATTTTGCGATAAATCTGCTTTTCTTATTCTTTCATAGTTAGCTCTGTTTGACCATTTCCCCTGTGTTTGTTTATACATGATCCTAAAAGTGATAAGTGCAATGTATGGAATGATTGAGCCAAACAACCAAAAAGAAGATAAGAGGTTCTGAGAATTGAAAAGGGTGGGTTCACATCTCAAAGTAATTATCTTTGTTTTAACAAGCTTGATAAAAAAATGCAGTCAAACTTTTGCTATTTAGCCATAAGGGCCACACTTGCAATTCCCCCCTTTTCCTCTCCAGCCACCAACCATTCCCTTATCTTCCCCCAACCCCCGCCCCCACCTTTTTTGTTTCCCCAAAATAAACACAATGACAAGATAAGGTGGCAAATTGTGAGGTCACAGCTTTATTAATTTGTGATATTGACCTATTTATAGGACCCCAGGAGTACCCTCCCCCCTCCTACGTGGCACCCCCAGGACCAGTAATATCTTTGGTCATGTCTGCGCCCTGCCTGCGGCCATGGGAGGTAAAGGGCGAGACCTTTCAGGCAAACCACTGCCTCCCCACCTCTGGTCCCTCTCCATGGCCGCCACAAAACCATACCAGGGGAGGCAAACAAGGCCAAAATGTCAATCCACCATGACAATACCTACATGCCTCCCTCCTCCACAGTGCTTGTTGGCAATCGCCCGCCCTTCCTGCAGGCTGACTTGGCCCCACAGCACAAGGCTGCCCGCCCACCGTTACCAATTGGCTATGCTGCACTGTCGGGGCCCTGTAAGCTCCACACCCGCAAAGGACCTAAATGGATTTCTACTCCTGACTTCCACCACCGCTTGCTTGGCCTAAGCCGGACCTCTCCAATGGCGCAGCTACTGCACCTAGATGACCTGAAAAGAAGCACAACCAACAGGGAGGGAGGGTGGTAAAAAGAAAAAGTTATTCAGCTCATATTTGCAGGTAAGCTGTATTTAAACTCTAAGCCTCGCCCCCTTTTTTCCCGCCTCGCCGTCCTACCTGTCCCCAGCAAGGGAGGGGGAGAGAACCTTTGTCCTAGGCTCCTCTCCCCCTCCCCCACCGAAACCAAGCATCACCACAGTGGGGGAAGGGGATTTCGGCTCACTGGCCCTTATCAGCCTTTGGGTGCCATAAAGGCACCCTACACCTTTTGTTTTACGCACTTATTTATTAAAGATTTTATAACTTTCATTAAAAAAAGAGTGGGAAAAAACCTAGGAGTACATTCTATTTAACCCTTTGAGTGCTAGAGGGGTACACAACGCATTCATATCTCAAAGTATTTATCTCAGTTTTAACAAGCTTGATAAAACAAAATGTCACCAAATTTTAACTATTTAGCCAATTTAAGCATTTATTTATGAAAGATTTTATAACTTTCATAAAAAAGGGAGAAAAAACCTAGGAGTACATTATGATATGAACCATTTACATTTTTCAGCAATAATGTCCCTTTAACACCTTAGCGACTGATGAAGGTCCTAGCCGCTCAGATATTTTTTGCTCATGGTGCTCCTGCGGGAGATCTGTGAGAACTACCGGGCTCTGAAACTGACTTCTGTGAATGACCAGGTGATTGATTCTTTCATGAAAAGCACACCTCAGCGCTGCGTTTTCATGAATAAATGAACCTACCTAATGTCTGGGTTCACTATAGGGGGACCATATTTCAATTCTACAATTCAGGGACACTGCAGAGAGAAGAACACACCTCAGAGTTCTAAACACTGGAGAGAGAACTGCCCATTGACTTCTGGGACAAAAAACAGTATCTGTGGTGGGCTACAAGATAATGTATGTCAAGCCCAAAGCCTTAGATTAACATTACACTATAACAAAATTCTCTGCAGGTCCTGATTGATGTCATTATCAAAGCTCAGTTCTCTCTCTAGTGTTTAGAGCTCTGTCCGGAAGCCATTTTTCTGTAGCCCTGCAGAGACTTCACTTTGTGACAGTAGTCTATGGGCCGTTCTTCTTCTGGTGTTTAGACCTCTGAGCTCAGGAAACTTCATTCCGGGACAGTGTACTGTCCCAGAAGGGGGCTGCCCGGGACAAGGGACAAACATCTAAAATCCAGGACTGTCCTGGACAATCCAGGACATGTGGTCACCCTAGTTCACTACAACGAGTCCTAAAGGAGCCGGCTTAATAGCGGCTCCAGTAGGAAGAAAAGGAAGGCAGCAAATGCCTTCCTTGTTGCCTGCATTAAACACCTATCCTACTGAATAGGTGATCAATGATAGGGGGCACCAGGAGGGGTCCCAATGCACCCAGCAATGTCTGAAGTATATATTTTTATAATAAATTAATATAAGATATCTTACACATATAAAGGCACGACATACAGCCACATACCTTGCCTATTAACCCTTTGTGTACCAGAGGGGTACGCAAAAGCATTGCAAAGCAATGCGTTGCATACATCTGTGGTACTCAAAGGGGTAACATTGCAATACATATACAATGGGCACTGTATGTCGAATTAGAAAGGGGGAGAGTTAGTATGTCGGAGGGGGGACACTATGTCAGATTTCGAAAGGGGGAAGTTAGTATGTCGGTGGGGAGCATTCTATGTCAGATTTCAAAGGGGGGGTTAGTATGTCGGAGGGTAGCATTCTATGTCAGATTTCAGAGGGGGGGTTAGATATCGGAGAGGGGCACTGTGTATGTCAGGTTTCAAAGGTGGGGTTAGTATGTTGGAGGGGGTACTGTATGTCAGATTTATAACATGTTGGGCAGCATGCGCAACAACACCATTGTGTGTTAGCCCCATATACACTGCCTGACACCCCCAGCCTTCTTCCCTTTCCCAGGCAGTGGCCATGGGAATTTGTGGCTAGAAGTGGGCAAGGGGAAAATCCTGGAGAGGGTCAGACAGTGTACATGGGGATCTGTGGTTACCAGTGGTCAATGAAACAAGTCTGGGGGCCAAGCAGTGTATATGAGGTTCTATGGCTACCACTGGGCATGGGAACAAGGCTGGGGGGGCAAGTGGTAGCCACAGATCCCCATAGATGCTGCATGAACCCCAGTCTTTTTTCCCCGGGAGTGCACAATATGTATAATATATGACACATAGCTAAAGGGATAATTGTGTAGTGTAGTGCTTGGTGTGCTATTTTTATAACCCTTTGAGTGCCACAGGGGTGAGCAATGCACATCCCTTTGGCACTCAGTGCTGTCCATGGTGCTGAAAGCCTACACTTTATTCTCCTTCTGGCCAAGTGGGTAAGCAGAGAGAATGCTCTTCAGCTTCACAATTGGCATAGTGTTGGTGATGTGTGAAGGGAGGACATTCCTTCCTCATAGTTTGGTGATGTGTGAAGGGATGACATCTCTTCCTCATAGTTTGGTGATGTGTGAAGGGAGGACATCCCTTCCTCATAGTGTTGGTGATGTGTGCAGGGATGAACATCTCTTCCTCATAGTGTTGGTGATGTGTGAAGGGAAGACATCTCTTCCTCATAGTTTGGTGATGTGTGCAGGGAGGAAATACCTTTCTCACAGTGTTGGTTATGTGTGAAGGGAGGACATCCCTTCCACAATGACAGCACTTCGACAATCCTGTATGCTAATAGGAACCTTCTCCACCCCTAGGTAGTGTTCCTGGGGGCTTGGCTAGTGGGAGGGGCATTACTGAGAAGTTTTTTTATGTTATTTCATGACCTATTGACACCTTTTTGTTTAACTGAATAAATGATTTTAGACCAAGACCAGAGTATTTTATATACACAGATTAATTTATAAACACATATATACTGAAGTTTACACAATTAATGTGAGTTGTATTGCTGTGGAGTAATATTATGTGGAGTAATATTATATACTTATATACACACACCACACCGTCTGATCTCTTAAACAGAGGGACATCAGGGTGGGAAAGAGGGAGAGAGGGATTAGGGCTCAGAGAGGGACTGTCCCTCCTAAAGAGGTACACTTAGGAGGTATGGAGCCCTAATATCTCCTAAAGAGGGACACTTGGGAGGTATGGACTCCTAATATCTCCTAAAGAGGACACTTGGGAGGTATGGACCTTAATATCTCCTAAAGACTGGCACGTGGGAGGTATGGACCCCTAATATCTCCTAAATAGGGACATTTGGGAGGTATGGACCCCCTAATATCTCCTAAAGAGGGAGATATTGCAAAGCATTGGATACCTCTCTGATACTCAAAGGTTTAACAAGATCCTCTCAACTCCTTTTTAACATAATAAGAATATGAGGTACCTCCGCATATAAATGTATTTTCTGAACAGAATACATAATTAATGAGTATCAAAAGGATTCACATGGCAGCTCTAGATAAACTGTGATTAATGTTCCTTTGTGTTTTGTCTAAGAGATGTGGAAGAGGATTTATCATTCTGTACAGGGATCTAACTAGAACAGACGTAGGCCAGGTATTGGGGATCAGTAACCCTTTGCGTGGCAGAGGAGTACTCAATGTATTGCAAAGTAATATTTTGCCTACCCATCTGGCACTCAAATAGTTAACAACTCATATAAAAACCAACCAGGACAAGAACTGGAGAAATTCTGGATCAAACCAAATGCACCATAAATTACTATCTCTTTAAAGGGATAGTAATGTTTTATAATAAAAGCAGCTCTAATTAATCATCATAGTATTTGGACTTTGGAGAGTGTTATCTCAATTCTGTCAGAGTTGTAGTTCAAGAGTAATTCAATGACAAAGTATCCCCCTCCCGCCCCTTTTACTGATGTAACACTGCTCAGCCAGAGCAGAAGGGAGGTGCCCAGGTAGACTGCAGAGAGGGACAATCTTCAATTAAGATAAGGGAAAAACCTGAAAAACTTGTCAAGGGGGGCAGGGCCTTCATTTTTCTCATAGGAAGAAGATTGTCCCCTTCTGTTACCTGTCTAGTCTTACAACCAGATTCCACATCTGAGAAGAGATGGCTTACACTAGGTAAAAGGGATGGGAACAGAAACTTTGCTTGTGAGTATCTCTCAAACCATAAAAGTTTGAGAGCTAAGGCGTATATTGTTCTTCGTGTTTTTTTAATGTCTACAAAATAAAACAAAGATTACTATCCCCCATATTGTAGATATTTGTAAAAATGTAATAGCCCCCTCTTCATGTAACAAACTAAAACTTGCCATATTTTTGCAAATTATAAATCACAGTTACTATTTATTTGCTGAATTTAAGAGACTGATAAAAATAAAACAGAAAATGTGGCATGTGTAAAAGTTTGGGCATCCTATCTGTTAGTACTCCAAATGTTTCTTGTAGCCAGCTAACAGACTTTCTGTTCTTGCTTTAGGAATTTTTTCCTATTCTTCCTTTAAGAAAGATTCTAGTTCAGAAATATGCTTTGGTCGTCTTGCATGCTCTACATGTTTGAGATACACACACAAATTTTCAATAATATTCATATCAGGGGACTGTGAAGGGCATTCCAACACCTTAAGCTTTCATTTCTTGAAGTAGTTCATGGTTGATTTTGAGGTTTTGGATCATTGTGTTGTAGTAATATCTAACTTCTTCAGTTTCATCGCTGAATGAGGGACATTAGTTTCCAGGATTTGTTGGTACTTACTAGAATCCATTCTTCCCTGTACCAGTATAATATTTCAAGTGCCACTGGCTGCAACATAAACCCAAAGCATAATAAATCCACCCCCATGCTTAACAGTTTGCAAGGTGTTCTTTTCTTCAAAATGCATCTCCACTTTTTCTACAAAAGTACTTTGGTGATTGCAGTCAAAAGAGTTCAATTTTAACTTCATCAGACACCAGGACATGGTTCCAAAACACCTCTGGCTTATATAGAGGTTGTATTGCATACTGCAGATATTGAATTTTGTGATGAGATGAGATTGCTGGTAAAGTTTCCTTTTGATGACTTTTCCATGTAGATCATGTTTGTGTAAGCAATGCTGCACAGTGGACTGGCGTACTACTACTACTCCTGTACCAGGTTTTGCTTTCCATTCCTGATCAGTCTACAAGCAGTTCCGTCTGAGATTTCTTTTGGTCTTCCAAATCTTCTCTTGATTTTCAACAGTTTATGTTAACTTCCGTTTCTTAATGACATTTCAGACAGGGGAAATTGCAAGCAGGTAGAGTTTAGCATCTTTTATTAGCTTTGTAACAGTCAATTATCTTTATTTTCCTATCCTCGGTCAGCTGCTTAGAGGAGCCCATGGTTGTTGAGTGTAATCACAATACTGAGAGATTTGAAGAGTCAGAGAATTTATTATGCTCTGGAATTGTCATCACCTAACTTACTTTAAGGCCCAATGACTCCAAGTCAATTAAGTTCTGAGAGCTTACAAAAAATAACACCAGTGGATCAACTGGAAGGGTGCACAGACTTTTGCACATGCAGCATTTTGTTTTATTTTTTCAGGCTGATAAATTCAACAACTAAATAGTAACTGTGCATTGCAATTTACAGAAATATGTCAAGTTTAAAGTGATAGTAATGTTTCATAATAAAAGCAGCTCTAATTACTCATCATGGTATTTGGACTTTGGAGAGTGTTATTTCAATTCTTTCAGAGTTGTATTATAGGAGTAATCCAATGATAAAGTATCCCCCTCCCACCCCTTTTACTGATGTAACACTGCTGAGCCAGAGCAGAAGGGAGGTGCCCCGGTAGACTGCAGAGAGGGACAATCTTCAATTAAGATAAGGGAAAAAGCTGAAAAACTTGTCTAGGGGGCAGGGCTTTCATTGTTCTCATAGTAAGAAGATTGTCCCCTTTCTGTTATCTGTCTGGTCTATGGACTGCATTCCACATCTGAGAAGAGATGGCTTACACTAGGTAAAAGGGGCGGGAGGGGGAAACTTTGCTTGTGAATATCTCTTAAACCATAAAGGTTTGAGAGATAAGACTTATATCGTTCTTCATGTTTTTTTTAATGCCTACAAAATAAAATAAAGATAAAACGAAGTATTACTATCTCTTTAAGTTTACTCACTACAGAGGTTGTATTTAGTTCTTTTCATTTAGAAATTAAACAAAACATGTAATTTGGCCAGAGATGCCCACATTTTTGCATATAACTGTATAGGTGTATAACTGTATGTTATCCTCTGTAAGAATCACAACAATACAGTCACGTTTGAATGGCTTGCATGGTGGGCAGGTATAGAGTTATGTAAATCTTCTCTACTGCATCTCTCTCTATGGAAGTCACAAGGACCTTGTACTATTCTGCATCAATGGATGACTGCCATTTGACACATACCTGATGACTCCTCCAAATTAGATCTGATATTTAACCCTTTAAGGACCAGAGGGGTACACATCAGAAGGCATGCTCATCCCTCTGGTCCTTAAAGTGTTAATTGCACACATTGTTTGGGAGTGGGGCTTTAAGCTGCAGTCGCAAGTTGACTGGATACATCCATGTCCTGGAGGGGGAACACCTAGCTGTGGACAATTGCCACTAGTTCTTAGGGTATATTTCCCCTTTTAAAAAAACACAAATAGATCTATAAAAATTATTAATGCATATACAGTATCTCACATAAGTGAGTACACCCCTCACATTTTTGTAAATATTTTTATTTTATCTTTCATGTGACAACACTGAAGAAATGACACTCTGCTACAATGTAAAGTAGTGAGTGTACAGCCTGTATAACAGTGTAAATTTGCTGTCCCCCTCAAAATAACTCAACACTCAGCCATTAATGTCTAAACCTTGGCAACAAAAGTGAGTACACCTCTAAGTGGAAATGTCCAAATTGTACCCAAAGTGTCAATATTTTGTGTGGCCACCATTATTTTCCAGCATTGCCTTAACCCTTTTGGGCATGGCGTTCACCAGAGCTTCACAGGTTGCCACTGGAGTCCTCTTCCATTCCTCCATGACGACATCACAAAGCTGGTGGATGTTAGAGACCTTGCACTCCCCCACCTTCCATTTGAGGATGCCCCATAGATGCTCAATAGGGTTTAGGTCTGGAGACATGCTTGGCCAGTCCATCACCTTTACCCTCAGCTTCTTTAGCAAGGCAGTGGTTATCTTGGAGGTGTGTTTGGGGTCGTTATCATGTTGGAATACTCCTCCGAAGGGAGGGGATCCTTCTCTGCTTCAGTGTGTCACAGTACATGTTGGCATTCATGGTTCCTTCAGTGAACGGTAGCTCCCCAGTGCCGGCAGCACTCATGCAGGCCCAGACCATGACACTCCCACCACCATGCTTGACTGTAGGCAAGACACACTTGTCTTTGTACTCCTCACCTGGTTGCTGACACACATGGTTGACACCATCTGAACCAAAGAAGCTTATCTTGGTCCCATAGGACCACAGGACATGGTTCCAGTAATCCATGTCCTTAGTCTGCTTGTCTTCAGCAAACTGTTTGTGGCTCTTCTTTTGCATCATCTTTAGAAGAGGCTTCCTTCTGGGATGACAGCCATACAGACCAATTTGATGCAGTGTGCGGCGTATGGTCTGAGCACTGACAGGCTGACCCCCCACCCCTTCAACCTCTGCAGCAATGCTGGCAGCACTCATATATCTATTTCCCAAAGACATCCTCTGGATATGATGCTGAGCACGTGCACTCAACTTCTTTGGTCGACCATGGTGAGGCCTGTTCTGAGTGGAACCTGTCCTGTGAAACCACTGTATGGTCTTGCCCACCATGCTGCAGCTCAGTTTCAGGGTCTTGGCAATCTTCTCATAGCCTAAGCCATCTTTATGTAGAGCAACAATTCTTTTTTTCAGATCCTCAGAGAGTTCTTTGCCATGAGGTGCCATGTTGAACTTCCAGTGACCAGTATGAGAGAGTGTGAGAGCGATAACACCAAATTTAACACACCTGCTCCCCATTCACACCTGAGACCTTGTAACACTAACGAGTCACATGACACCGGGGAGGGAAAATGGCTAATTGGACACAATTTGGACATTTCCACTTAGGGAAACTCACTTTTGTTGCCAAGGTTTAGACATTAATGGCTGTGTTGAGTTAGTTTGAGGGGGACAGCAAATTTATACTGTTATACATGTACACTCACTACTTTACATTGTAGCAGAGTGTCATTTCTTCAGTGTTGTCACTTGTAATGCTGGTTATGTGTTAGGGACGGCATTTGTGGTAACGGAGAGGATGGGCTCAGTCTTCTGTACCACAAATGCCACCGTTACTCCTTTAAACCTTTCAGTGGCATAGGGATGTACATTGCACACTCATGTGGCATTGAAAGGGTTAAACAATTAAAATCAGTTGCTACATTGAATTTAAGTGAGAGAACTGGCAGAGAAGTTGTTATATATAACAGTATCTCTGCTGTACTGCACTTACTAAAACAGCTGATCAGTGAGCTATGACTTGATCATCTGATTCACGTAAACAGAGGACTTTCAAGACACTCTGTTATGGAATTCCTGGTGTCACTATCAAGGGATTAGAACAAAGTCCATAGGGAGTAATCGAAGAGTTGTATGTGTAGAAGGAGACTAGTGGCAACACTAGGTGAACAAGGCAAGGAATAAAGGGGCATGGGTATGGTTGGCAGAAAACACCACTGGAAGAAGGATAACACTGAGAGATGGTATTCTCTCCTGTAGAGCTAAAAAATGTGTGTCCCCTCCCCTTGTCCCAGATGCTTACTTGATGAATTCTTGGGTGACTGCTTGTGCGTTTCTGTTCACTGTGTGACCTGTAACTCTCCCCCTTTCAGGACACCTTCCTTCTCTTCCCTCTATACACATTCAGGCCGCCTTTAAGGCCACCTTCTTCTGTCTCTTCGCTCTGTAGATTAACTACTGTTTAAGTCGACTTGGTGCTTTCTTCAATGCATCGGAGATCTTTTTAGCCTTCTAGGGGATAAAAGCCCCATTGAAATCAATGAGAATTTTGGTGATGGTTATTCTTTATGGTGCAGTTAATTTAGCACAGAACTACTCCACTTTATGTTTAAACATAAGACCCCACCCTCTTGTGGTGATGTCACTTCCCCACTCTTAATGACACTGTACAATCTACTTTATATTCAGTACCAGGCACAGAGTGGAATTGACATCACAAATATGGGTGGTTGATAGAGTATTAAAGTTTTAGTAATGTCCAGAAATAATTTGTAATAGATTTGTAGAGGGTAAAAAAATAATACCATTGCCACAAACCCCATCTCTCAAACCTTTACAGTTTGAGAGATATTAGCAATCAAAGTTCTCCCTTCCCTCCCCTTCTTTTGACGTCAGCATCTAGCTGACAGCAGGAGATCCCAGTCTAGGGATCAGCTGGCAGCTCTGCAGCAGAGCTGAAATCCTGTTATTGCAAAATAATTACTT
Organism: Rhinophrynus dorsalis; assembly: GCA_037306005.1. Taxonomy (NCBI): domain Eukaryota; kingdom Metazoa; phylum Chordata; class Amphibia; order Anura; family Rhinophrynidae; genus Rhinophrynus; species Rhinophrynus dorsalis. The sequence goes on along the minus strand of CM074721.1, from coordinate 74,493,216 downwards.
CATTGCAAAGGTCTACAAAGTGTGCCTTGTTTTCAAGCACACTTTGTAGACCTTTCCAATGAAGTAATTCTTTAGCAGTAATGAGATTTCGGCTCTGCTGAAGAGCCTCATCCTATCGGCCGACATGGATCTCCTTCTGTCAGCTTTACAGCTGACATCAAGAGAAGGGGAGGGAAGTATCTCTCAAACCATAGTGGTTTAAGCGATGGGGTTTGTGGCAATGCTATTATTTTTTTACCCTCTACAAATCTATCACAAATTAGTTTTGGGCATTACTAACACTTTAAATATCACTATGTTTATAGCTAAATCTTTTACAGATTTTTTCAAATTGTACCAAAAGTAAGCAGCTTCTAGTGTAGATTAAAGGGATAGTAATGTTTCAAAATAAAAGCAGCTCCAATTATTCTTCCTAGTATTTGAGCCATGGAGAGTGTTATTTCAATACTGTTAGAGTTGTCGTTCAAGAGTAATTGAATGATAAAGTATCCCCCTCCCGCCCCTTTTACTGATGTAACACTGCTCATCTCAGAGCAGAAAGGTGGTGTCCAGATGGCTTGTTGAGAGAGACAATCTTCAATTAGCATAAAGGAAAACCTGTCAAAGGGGGCAGGGTTTTCATTGTTCTCACAATAAGAAGATTGTCCCTTACTGTGAGCTGTCTGGTCCCAGGATCAGATTCCACATCTGAGGGGAGGTGGCTTACACTAGGTAAAAAGGGTGGGAGGGAATACTTTATCATTCAACTACTCTTGAACTATAACTCTGACCGTATTGAAATAACACTCTCCATGGCCCAAATACTATGAAGATTAATTGGAGCTGCTTTTATTTTGTGTCACAGTTTACCTTGGTTTCAGCAGATGTTCATGCCGCACGGATGATGCAGGAAGATGGCAGCAGTTGGACGCATCAGAGCAAGACGCGTCATTTTCAGGCTCGAGACAGACCTGGGGCTCTAGTAGATGAGTTATTAGCTGACTGCAGGCATGAATCAAGCTTCCTCTTCCTCCATTCTGACTGCAGACGTGAGTCAGGTATCCTCTGCTACAGACTGACTGCAGGCGTGAGTCAAGTAGCCTTCTTTCTGCATCGGATCAGATCCTGTGTTCCTGTTCCATTCCAGTTCCTGCGCCTGGTTCCAGCAGAGACTACCAGTGGCTGAGGCCTAGTCTCCAGCAGTGTGGTCCATCTTGGCAGCCTACGTAATTTGGCCCCAGTGGACTCCTACAAATATCTTGGTATGTGGCTTGACCCCAGCCTCACTTTTGGACATCATATTGACAAGTTAACTTCCAAGCTTTATCCCAAAATCGGTGCTCTTTTTAGACACAAATCATGTTTAAGTCCCCTGGTAAGAAAACGTATTGTGCAACAGATGTTGCTGCCTGTCATAGACTATGGTGATGTAGTTTATGCTCCAGCCCCAGAAATCCATCTTAGTAAACTCGACACCCTGTATAATTCAATATGCCGCTTTAGCCTTCAATGTAATTACACTACTCATCGCTGTGATATGTTAAAAGAACTAAATTGGTTAACACTCAAATCTAGACGTGCCCTTCACCTTTCTTGCTTAGTACACAACCACTTCTCTGGAAAACTACCAGACTACCTGAGCAGTATGCTCACTCCTGCTCTACATACTAAGTATAACCTCCGCTCCACCGCAAACAACTCGCTACGTATACCACAATACAAGAAAGAAGCAGGAAGAGCCGCCTTCTCCTACAGAGCGCCAAAGGCCTGGAACAATCTGCCTGAAATAACCAGATCTGCTCCCAGTCTAAAATCTTTAAAAGTAAATGCTCCTCTATATCTAAAAACAGAGTGTAACTGTTTATAATTCTATAATTTCCATATGAATATTTGTATGTATATTTAATAACATGTAATATATAGTGTTTCTCAATTTGTATAAATAAGCAACCCTCTACTGTAAACTGTCCAGGACATACTTGAAAACGAGAGAAATCTCAATGTATTCTTCCTGGTAAAACATTTTCTAAATAAATAAATAAATACTATTTCTAATAGCAGTGTCTGCTGGCCTTTGACCCTCTGCCTCTTCCTGCTTATTCTGTTTATGTTTTTGTTTAGTACCTTACTTATATTTTAATAAATTGCATTTAACTATACTGTACTGACTCCTGAACATCTCTGTGGAACCTTGACATTTTGAAACATTACTATCCATTTAAGCCCTTGGATGATAGACAAATTGCAAAGACATTTCTCTAGCTTCTAAGGGGTTAACACTATGCTAACAATTTTTGGATGATGGGATCATTGTAAATTGACATTATGACCTAAATATAACGTACTCATCCATTATGCATTAGGCATTATTCTGGTAGTAAACCAACTGCACCGTAGTATACAAATTAAAATTCCTAAATGCACATGCACCCAAATAAAGCTTTTTAACCCCTTGTATACTAGTGAGGTCTCCACTGCATTCAAGGGGTTAAATTTCCAATTTAATTTAACAGGAACTTTCATTTACCCCCTATGGAAGAGTTGGTTTATTAAAGTTATAGTAATGTTTCACAAAAACAGCAGCTCCAATTAACTTGCGTGGTATTTGGGCCATAGAGAGTGTTATTTCAGTACTGTCAAAGTTGTAATTCAAAAGTAGTTAAATGATAAAGTATCCCCATCCCGCCCCTTTTACCTAGTGTAACACTTCTCACCTCAGATGTGGAATCTGGTTGCTTGACCAGACAGATAACATCAAGGGACAATCTTCTTACTGTGAGAACAATGAAAACTCTGCCCCCCTTGACAGGTTTTTCAGCTTTTTCCTTTATCTTAGTTCAAGATTGTCCCTCTCTGCAATCTACCTGGGTACCTCCCTGCTGCTCTGAGCTGAGCAGTGTTATATCGGTAAAAGGGGCGGGAGGGGGATATTGTATCATTCAATTACTCTTGAACTACAACTCTGATAGAATTGAAATAACACTCTCCAAGGTCCAAATACTATGATAATTAATTAGAGCTGCTTTTCTTGTTAAACATTTCTATCCCTTTAAGGGATAACTCCAGTTTGCTTTTCTAAATATGGGCCTCAGTGCTGGATTTCTCATTAGGCAGTGTAGGCAACTGCTTAGAACTCCAGATTTGGAGCGGAGCATTGTGGACCCCTCTGACACTGAAAATGTTAAAATGCCCATGGTTTGGCTACATTTATAACTGTTAACAAAGATAATTGCTTTGAGATTAGGACCTTTCTTTTTCTATTTCACAGAGATTCTTAGCTCTGATATGTTTGTTTACCACCAACATTCCATACATTGTGCTTATGTCTTATTACAAGGGGGTCAAATGGTCATGAATGGCTGCTTACACATTCATAGGAAACCCAAGTATATTGCATATTTTGTGGCTTACGGCCACTACATTTGCTGGCTAGGGATTCATGATGTTTAAAGGATCACTCCTAATAAGATACCCCCATTTACCTTAATCTGGGAAGAAAATCCTAATGGCCACTATGAAGCAATTCTGCACGGATTGGTTTTCCAGAATTCATTTTTAAGTACTAGACATTGTGACCCTGGAGGCAGACATTCCTTCTGTCCTAAGAAAACTTGTGCAGAAAGAGTTTGGTGTCCTTGAGTCTAGCAAAAAGCATAATGTCTGACTCCGTAGCATAGTAACCCTTTATTTTGACTACATATTGTGCAAGTGCATATTATGTAAAGTCAAATTTCCTATGCTTTTTATAATTTTTTTTTTTATCTTCACCTATTTTTCTTTACATTTTTAAATGCCTTACATTGACCATAGAACTCTATTGAAACGAAATATGTAAAGTCTGCTAGCCATATCTCTTTTCTTCAATCGATTCTTAATTCTGCCACCAGAATACTCTTCCTCTCCTTTAGAACAGTACTTACCCCTACACTTTTAAAATCATTGGCATGGCTTCCCATAAAGTAAAGTATTGCATTCAAAATCCTCCTAATTATCTTCAAGGCTCTCCAACACTTGTTCCCACATTGTATTTCAGCTTTGATATCCCGCCATATACCTGCACATCCTCTATGCACCACGCATGGTGGACTACTCTCTGCTCCTTTAATCCCTATTGCTGTATCATGACTGAAGGCTTTTTCCTTTCTGCTCCCACCCTCTGGAACTCCCCTTCCACCCAGCATTCACCAAGCCTCAACAACTTCAAATCCAAGCTAAAATTGAGCACTACCAGTGGAGGGCTGGCAACTTATAGCCCAGGAGGCAAATACATTCAGGTGGCCCATTTCTATATCGTTCAAGCCCACTACTATAGAGATTACAAGGGAAATGGTTTATGCTACTAGTTTAGCTCCATTTGGATTGTTCCTCTGTGGTGGGATTTGTGTAGCTCAGTTTCAATTGTAAGCTCTCTGGTATCACTAGTGTAGCTCCATTTACAGCAGAAATTGGGAGATTTAGTGAGGAGCAGTGGCCCACCAGCCCAGACTTATGACTGGCCCAGGGGGCAACTGCCCCCCTGCCCTCCAGGCCAGCCCTCCCCTGAGCACTATGTAATAAGTAAACCTTATCTTGGAACTGTAAAATACTTCACTTCTTCCTCTACCTGTTTGTATCTGTGGCGTAACAATAGGGGTCACTCTCAGGGGCCGCCCCCTGTGACCCCCTCACCACACACCCGCAGCACAAGTGATCTCCCGGCAGCCGGCGATCTAGTAATGCAGAGAGCTGGGAGATGACATAATCTCCCAGCGCTCTGCATTACTAACAACAGCGCGGAAGCTTGACTCACCACTAGACCACCAGGGACTTGAGGTAGAAGGAGGGGGGCGGTCAGTAGGGGCATTCTGGAGAATGAGGGGCACTGTGGAAGGGGCATTGTGATGGGGGCATTGTGGAAGGGGCATTGCGGAGAATGAGGGTCATTGTGGAAGGGGCATTATGGAGATTGAGGGGCAATATGGAGATGGGGGCATTATGGAAGGGGCAATGTGGAAGGGGCATTGTTCAGAATGAGGGGCATTGTGATTGGGGGCATTATTGAAGGGGCAATATGGAGAAAGAGGGGCATTGTGGAGATGAAGGGCCACTGTGGAGAATGAGGGGCATTGTGGAAGGGTCAATGTGGAGGTGGCCAATGTGGTCGAGGGAGGGCCCATGGCAATTCTTGCACCAGGGCCCGGTGGCTTCTAGTTACGCCTCTGTCTGTATGTCACCCATCTTATACTTAGATTGTAATGTCCAAGGGACAGGGACCGCCTATCCTAATGTATGCTTACCTGGTGTTACCCATATGATTGTGTATATAACCACTTAATTACAGCACTTATTGGACACCCTCAATACAAAATGTAAACTGCCAAGTACACCTGTTGGCGCTATATAAATAAAAAAGTACATATATACATACAAAGTCAAAACAGGCTTAATATCTCTTTAATTTTGGAGAAAAAAATCTAAACAGGATTGAATTAAGTGTTCATTAGGATTTTCTGCACAGATTATTATGGAGTTGTTAGTTTTCTTTAAAAATCTATCCTATTTATTTTTTGGCTGACACTTTACCTTTATATTATTTAGAACTGAATGAAATCAACAACTTTGTTCCAACTTGTCTATGAACAAAGAAATGTACTTTCAACCAAGTGCTCATAAAAAAAGAACAATTGGGGAGATGCACTAAGGTGTTATAAAGAGGTGATAAATAGGTGATAACATGGTGATGATTTCAACAGTGTTATAAACTCTCCAATTTCTATGTTATTCTATGGAGCCAATGCACTAAGATTTTTCTAGCTTTAGAGATCTTAGTGCATTGGATCCATAGAATAACATAGGAATTGATGAAATGATAAGTCATCTCCACATTATCACCTCTTTATCACAGCTTAATGCATAACCCCAATATCTAGAGCACGAAACTGAAGCACAAAACATTGCTACCCCACACTGAATTTTCTCCAAGCACTTAATGTATGTAGCCAACTGTCATTGTTATGAATGCTCTGAAGTGCAGGTCAAACTGAGTGTTCAAATGACATTGAAAGATGAAGAAAATAGCAAACTTAAGGGAAAAAAAATCAATGTATCTCATGACAGTTCCCTAGTGAGGTTGAAATCCTGGCCCTCTCCTTCCCTATGTCTTTCAAATGACTATAAACACATTGATTTTTATTACATCCTTGCACTTGGTTGCTTTCATTTTTCATGCCTTTGAGGAATCCAATCCTATGGGTTTATTAAACCTGAAAGATTGAATAGAGGCAAGATCCAGTGTCAGAAGACATCTATACTGGACGTACGCAGGTGCCTCTTCATCACGCTCATAATATAATCCCCCAGAGAGTTTTGTGTTACCTTTCAAAAGATTCATTCAGACAAATGATCTTGATAAGTCCTTGTACCTAAAACATATGGTCTGCTTACAGCAGACATGGATGTCAATCATATTCTTGATTAAACTTCTTTTGTTGTTAAAGGGCTAGAAATGTTTCACAAAAAGGCAGTTCCAATTTATCTTAATAGTATCTGGGCTATGTAGAATGTTATTTCAATACTGTCAGGGTTGTAGTTCAAGAGTAACTAAATGATAAAGTATCCCCCTCCCGCTCCTTTTATCTAGTGTAAGCCACCTCCCCTAAGATGTGGAATCTGGTCTCTTGACCAGACAGGTCGCAGCAAGGGACAATCTCCTTAGTGTGAACATAAGGAAGACCCTGCCCCTCTTGACAGGTTTTTCCATATGCTCACTGAAGATTGTCCCTCTCTGCAATCTATCCAGGTAGTCTTGCTGTCCTTAGGTGAGCAGTGTTACATCAGTAAAAGGGGCAGGAGGGGGATACTTTATCATAAAATTACTCTTGAACTACAACTCTGACAGTATTGTAATAACACTCTCCACAGCCCAAATACTATGAAGATTAATTGGAACTGCTTGTATTGTGCAACATTACTATTCCTTTAAGATTTGCATTATATTTTATGATTGAAAGGAACACTAATGCAGCTTATTAATAATCTCCCACTCACTTTTCTATTGTTAGAAAATCCTAATGGCCACTATGAATTTTGCTCTTTCTCCTTGGTTCAACAGATAACAGAATGTACTAATACGATTCCACAATGGGTCTGTATATATTTTGTTTTAAAACAGCTATAGACAACCTGAGGCCATCCATCTATTCAGAACTGCAATTTCCATCATCGCCAGCCAGACGATGATGGGATTTGTAATTCTGAATAGCTGGAGGGATTCAGGTTGCCCACCAATGCTTACAAGGATCATACGTTGTAGGTCAGTGTTTCTCAAGGTTAGTCCTTGGCCATACCAACAGGTTAGGTGTATATTAACAGGTAGGTATTCAGTGGCTCAGTCATTGTAACAGCACCACCTGTGAATGATCAGCAAGGCCTGGAGCTGAGAATTACTGCTCTATTACATATCCAGAAGTTCATGCACATGACACCTATGCCTATGTCCAAGTGCATAAAATGAGCTGAGCCACAATGCATTGTTCACCTCTCTGGTCATTAAAGAGTTAATCAGACTTATGCACTTTGCCTGCTTCAGTTTGCAAAAAACAGGGGTTGGGAGGGAAGTGAAGTGCAGGAAGGATGGGCCGAGGATCTTGAACCTGGTTAGTTATTGGATAGCTGGCCAGAAAATGTTCACTGAAAATGCCTAAGCTGCAGGGGATTCTTGTCCTCAGCCATTTCATGTAAAGCAGTATGGTGTGATGAGCTTCTGCTTACCTTGCTGCTCTGTCCTTCCTTTGCCACGGTGCTGCTGTATGCGAATCAGCTGATCTCCTCACTCCTTCAGTACGATTTACCCTCTCTGAATGTCCAGATTAGAGCCGAGCAACATTGAGTGCCTGTTGGAGCTGCTGAGGCAGGAGGCTCTCACTTGCTTGGTGTGGGGTGTGTCTAGCTTTGGTTGCTGGAGCCCTCTGGTGCTCATATCCAGGGTGCCGGCCTTCCTTAATTTTTCAGCTTTGGAGGTTAATAGGAAGAGGAGGAGACATTCACCGAGCCTGCCTCTGAAGTGACCCAGAACCCATTCAGGGCATGTCACCCATAGTGCTGCTGAAGGATGTGGGTTTCAGGATCAGGCAGATGACAGCACAGCCAATGCAGTCAGTCAAGATCCCTATAGTACTGGAGGGGATCACAGGTTGAAGGCTGTGTAACCAGTGTGGCAGTGAGTAGCAGGATCAGGCTGAAGGCCACACAGCCATGCAGCTTTCTGGCATCCCACTGCTGCTCAGAAGAGTTGGCAGTGTACCAGGCAGGCCTGAGGGATGGAATTAGTCTGGCCATAATGGTGTGCAGGTTTAAGGAAGGTGGATGGCCTCCAGGAGCAGTCATGACCAGCTATTCTGGATGTTTTTCGAAGACACCCATGTCAAGTGCTGCTGTTGGGTGAAGTGATCAGCCTGGGGCTTTCCAATCAGACAGTGAACCTGTATAGCCAGAGCAATTGACAAATGGGCAGAAGATGCATTATAGTGCTCTGACCCCCCCCCCCCATCTAATCCAAGAGGTATGGTACCAGCTGGGTCTGGAGCCCACATTGCCCCTGGTATTCCTGTTTTCAGATGCTTTTCTCAGCATTACTCTGCTTCAGTTTCCAATTAGTCTATGTTTTTTTAACTGGATGGAATTTCTAGGGGGGGTTGGGTTTATGCTTAGAGCAGTGTAGCGGTTTATATAGCAGGACCTGACCTGACCAACTCTTAGTTTAGTGGGAGTCAGGGGCACAGGGCCTTCAGTTGGGTCACCTGCACAGGCTTGGTGGGTGTCAGTAGCTCCAGTTAGCCAGGATGGCGTTAGTGTCCCATCTTCAGTGGCCTCCCAGGTTGGGGTCAAATGCAGTGATTCAGGCATCCCAGTTTCCGAACTTGGTGGGAGTTTCATTGCGGGTATCTATAGTGGTGTTGCCCAGTCAAGTCATCTCATATCCGATGGGGGCTGTTGGCGGTAGTCGGTGTGCAGTTGGATCGTTGCCTACTTCTGTGGTGGTACTATCAGATGCAGGGGTTGCTCATGGTTTCTGTGTTCAGTTGGTGGACAAGGCAAATGGAGGTTCCTATATTTGCTTTGAGAGGCCCTTGTGTGATCATTTGTGTGTGGAACTAAAAGTGGGTATCTGGAAATAGGAGATTGTAGAGTTTTATACTCTATTGCCTCCGGAGGAATTCATGGACCTTAGGGAGGATAAAGAGAAGGCTACCCAGAGGGAGGAGGAAAAAAAGCAGTATAGGAGCATACCCAAAACATTCGAGAACTGCCTCTAAGATTTTTGTACTTGAATTAGTTTGATAGGTGAGAAAGCAGTTGAGCATTGTTCAGCTCTTTTCTGTTATGTTGATTAAATATGGACAATGTATAAAGACTGTGGCGGTTTAGTGTAGTGGCAATATGATGAATGCTTCCAGCAGAGGAAGGCTGCTCATTCTTTTATCATTGATAAATAAATTCTGTGGCTTTCTTTCTAACCAACCGGGGGGAGATTCACTAAGCATAGATAAAGAAGTGATAATGTGGAGATGACTTCTCCAGTTCCTATGTTATTTTATAGAGCCTATGCACTAAGATCTCCAAAGCTGAAGAAATCTTAGTGCATAGGCTCCATAGAATAACATAGGAATTGGAGAAATAATAAAATGGAGAAGTCATCTCTACATTATCACCTCTTTATCTCTTTTTAGTGAATCTTCCCCCTGGTTGGTTAGAAAGAAGGCCACTGAATTTATTTATCAATGATACAACATATATGCAGATTTTAATTCTCTTTAAAATATCTTACATATGTTACATTGAACAGCTGATGGCTATGGCACACTCCCCAATGTTCCAACATTTATCCTCAACATTTCAAATGGTCATAGATGGACACTTTTATTTTAGGAGGTATTGCTGGGTGGGGGCATATTGAAAGTTTTTAGGTTATTTTATGACCTGTTGACACCTCTTTGTGTGACTGAATAAATAATTTGAAGCAAAACCAAACTATTTTATATACACAGATAATGTTAAACACATATACTAAAGTTTAAACAAACATTAATGTGAGTTTTATTGCTGTGGAGCAATGTGATACACTTTTATACACACCACACATTCTGATCCCCTAAAAAAGGGACAACAAGGTGGGAAAGAGGGACAGAAGGATTTGGGTCTCAAAGAGGGACTGCCACTCCTAAAGAAAACTTGAAAGGCATGGACCCTTAATATCTCATAAAAGAGGGATACTTGGGAGGTATGTACCCTAATATCTCCTAAAGAGGGACGCTTGAGAGGTATGCCAACATCTGGGAGGCTAATTTGTTTCTGTGAGCTATGACAGCATCCTCCGCTATCGGAGCTTAGTGTTCGTAGCAAATAGCCACATTAACATCTAAACACACACAGGGGAACAAAAATGTCTCATTAAGCCAAGTTTCAATATACAAATGAGTCACTGGTGACTGATACATTGTAAATCTGGAGAAGGTGTGGAGATTGCATGGCCATGTAGGTGTATTCCAGTTGTTATCATAAGGATGAGATGGAGAAGACACCATAGTGCAAATAGTGCACATCACAAGATGGATTTGGGTCCATTTCTCCACTATGTCACCAAATTGGACAATTATCAAAAAATAGTACATCAGTCCCCTGAGGTTTAATCTGCTCAGCCAGTGCCTAGCAACAACCTTGAATGTAAAGTTCTATATCAGGGGTAGAAGACCTTTGGTTTTCTAGTTGGTGTGGACAATGGCTGGTTGGGGATAAATGGAGATGTACTTTCCAACAGCTGAAGAGCCAAAGGTTGGCTAACCCTATCTAGCCATTGCAAAACCTCTTGGGAATCAGGACTGTTCTGCTTCATGAAATTTCAACTTTGATTGACACCTTTGCTTCTTAAATGTTCAACCAGGCTACGCATGGTCAGTTACTAAAATTCATGTGTGTCAACTTAAAACACAAAAAGAAAATAGTTACCAACCCACCCCTAGAGATGCCACTGAACGTGAGCACAATAGAAAACTAAAAAAAAAGACTCTTTATCCAAATTGTTCCACAACATAGACCTGGATTATATTATGAGTTTTATCTACAAATTTCTCCATAGACTTCAAAAGGAATCTGTAAGATAAAACAAGTGATAACACTTATAAACTGCAATGTACTCTAGGCTAGTTGCTCCCAAACCTATCCTCAGGGGTGCCTAACAGGTCATGGGAGAGATACACTAAGGTGTGATAGAAGTGTGATAAGGTAGAGAACTTTCCCAGTGTGGGAAAACATTTAATTTGTTATTTTATGGCGCCTGTGCAAAAGTATCTATTAAGTTGAAAAGATTTTAATGCATATGCTTAAAGTGTTAGTAATGTCCACAAAAAAGTTTTTTTGCATTTAGAAGAGCTTAAAAAGCTGAGCTAAATGCGAAAAAATCATACCTCTCAATCCGCTATGGTTTAAGAGATACAGGCATTTAAAATTTGATCTCTCCTACTGACAGCTGTAAAGTTGTCAGCAGGAGATCCATGTCAGCCGACACAGAGGCGCTTGAGCAGAGCCACGATCTCGTTATTTACCACGAATCCCTTCATTGGAATGGTCTAAAACGTGTGCCTGAAGCTCAGCTTTTTAAGCTCTTCTAAATGCAAAAGACATGGGGCTTGATTCTTTTACCTACGCTAAAAAAAACAGGCATTGTGTTTTTTAAGTCAGGTTTTAATATCCTATTACCCGACTTGTGAAAACAAAATCAACGGTAATTATACGCACAGACAGTCAAAATAAAGCCCACAGGAAACAACTAAAAACAACGTGCAAGTAGCATTCTATTACCCACGCTCAGTACCGCCTGTTTTGTGGTTACATTTTCTGGTGGCAATCCTGCGCCTCAGAGTTGAGGCCACAAGGGCAGTTTCAAAACCATCGTTGTTCGAACAAAAGCAGTGCAGAATACAGTATACAGCAGAGAAATCCGACATAGAGTGCCCCCCTTCGATATATTAACCTTCCCTTTGAAATTCAACTTACAGTGCTTTCTTTCACCTTTTTAATTCGACAAATATTTTTCACATTCAACATTTTAACCCCCCCCCCTTTGAAATTTGACTTATAGTGCTCCCATGACTTTCTTTCTCCATTTAAATTCTACATTGTTTATTCTCCAGTTTTTTTCGACATGTTCTCCTTGTATATGTGTTGTATAATTCACCCTATGAGTACCAGAGAGGTAGCAACCATTGCAATATAGGGCTAATAATACAATATATATACAAGGAGAACATGTCGAAAAAAATTGGAGAAGAAACAATGTCGAATTTAAATGGAGAAAGAAAGTCATGGGAGCACTATCAGTCGAACTTCAAAGGGGGGGTAAACCCTTTGAGTGTCAGAGGGGTACGCAACACATTGCTTTGCAATGCGTTGCGTACTCCTCTGGCACTCAAAGGGTTAAAATGTCCAATGTGAACAATATTTGTCGAATTAAAATGCTGAAAGAAAGCACTGTAAGTCGAATTTCAAAAAGGGGGGTTAAAATGTCGAATGTGAATAATATTTGTCGAATTAAAATGGTGAAAGAACACTATAATTCGAATTTCAAGGGGGGGGGTTAATATGTCTGATTTTGATAATGTGGGAAACACATTTAACACTAAACTTGATCTTTCTGTCATCAAACGTACGCCTATTTCCTTGGTCTTTAACATTTTGCACTTTTTTAGGCGGTAGTTGAATAGAAGCAGACAGCGCCAATTTGTTAGTTCATAGAAATGTGCTGTCTATGCCAGTTTTGTTTTACCGTGGTTCTGCAGTAGAATACAGGTGTAACACATGTTTGCCAAATACACATTGCTTGATTTAATGTAGCTCCAGTTTTAGCTCTGGTAATAGAATTGAGCCCATGGTCTGTTTAGAGGTCCCTGAGGACAGTGATCTAGGTCATACTTTAATTTGTTCCACCTTTTACATTTCAAGTAGCACTGCAGATTCCAATTTTTGACACAATGCTGTTGTGAGATTACTCATTTCTAAAAAGCTTTATTTCTTTTTTCCAGAAATCAACAGAACAAATGAAAAAAGTACCCACTATAATTCTGTCTGTTTCGTATAAAGGTGTAAAGTTTATGGATGCAGCAAATAAGGTGAGCTTTCCATATATCAATGAGATTTACCATGACTGAAAATGATCTTACACAAGGGTGGGCAGCCTGTGGCTCTTAAGCTGCAGTTGAGATACAATCTCCCTCTCCCCCATGATTCTCAGCTGACTGAGAATAATCAGAGTTGTGGTCGATAACAGTTGGACAGTCGTTGGTTGCACACCCCTGATCAATGCAAAAACTCACTAAGGAACTATTTAATCAAAGAGCAAAAACAAGAGGGTATACATTTAAGACTAGGGAAATGTGCTTTGGAGTAAAACAAATGCAGGGAATTTTTTACAGTAAAGGTAGTAACGTTATGAAATTATTTGCCCAAGGATGCTGTGTTTGCAGATACCGTAGATGATTTCAACAAGTAATGGATACCTTTCTAGCTCTAAAAAATGTAGATGATTATAACTGTTGGTTTCAGAGTAGATACGATGTTGATCCAGGGAAATATCCCACTGCCTTTTGGAGACAGGAAGGCATTTTTTACACACTTGGGGCTTAATTGGAAATTACTTCAATAGGGGTTTTATTTTTTTGCCTTCCTCTGGATGAACATGGCACGGTCTGAACTTGGTGGACCCATGTCTTTTTCCAGCTTCTTCAACTACATAACTATGTTTCTATATAACCAGCTTTATAGGCTTAACACTTCTGAGTGCCAGAAGGAGCAATGTGTTGCTCACCCCTCTGACATGTAGATGGTTAATATAGGTAGATTTGGATTATATATTTTTTTTACTGCTGGGACTGGTTGTGTGTAATCATTCTTTATCACCCTTAGTGCCTTTCCTTGGGGTTGGATGCACTAAGATTCAGTGCAATGGCAAAGTGTGTCTGGCTATGTGTGGCGATCACTTTGCCATGGAGAATACAACACACTCCTCCATGTATAGTACAAATTATATGTACAAGGGGAAGTGGAGACACATTTTCATTAGCATTTAGGGTTGGCATAATGCTGGCGATGTGTTAGGGAGGGCAAGTGGGGGAGTGGAGACTACAGCACCAAGAATACCACAGCCCTCCCTTAATCCTTTTAGTGCCATAGGGACTGGAAATGTACTGCTCTGCAATGTTGCACACCCTATGGTACTGAAAGGGTTATAACATAAATAATCCCTTGCCCCACTTCATATATCATTCACAGACACTGAGAACCGGCAAAGCAACTGTTACATGTAACAACTTCTCAGTTGGTTCTGTCTTCACATGAACAGGATGATCAGCTGTTTCAGGTCCAAAGTGGAATACTTCCAATCAGCTGATTCATGTAATTATAAGACTCCCAAGGCACTTGAGTAAAAGCATCTGATCAGGCAGTTCATGTAAAAGGAGAACTGGCAGAAAAGCTGTGGGAAGGTGTAGGAAGATTTCAACTGTGCCCTCTCAGTTTGGTGATGTTGAGACTGTGAACATGGACAGCATAGACATCATGAAGACTGCACTCCAAATGAAGGATTCAGGAGTTGGATATTTTTAAAATCAAAATGTATTCCTTACAGAGAATACATAGACAAAGACTATTTCGCATTTCGCACATCCAGGGCTTAATCCTACACTCAACCTGAACGTTCAGTCTATTCACTCTCTTAAAATGGAACTTTCACATTAATTCAAGTTTGCATATTAAAAACTGCCTGTGTGTCAAGTTAGCCAAAAGATCAACAAATGTACAGTTAAGGAGATATACTTGTTACCTTATGTTAAAGTATGCTAATTGAGGTACACATCCAGCACAATTGCTGTTTGATATCCTAATCAGGGCTCAAAATTTCCACTCACCACTAGCCAATGGTGAGTGAAAATTTAGCCCTGGCGAGTAGAAATTCAGCCCTGGTGGGTATGCTATGGCTTGCAGTGGCGAGTAACTTTTCAGGTCTGGCTAGTAGCAAAGGACTTCAACTTTTAAGACCTGTCCTAATTAACCTCTTCAGTGATATTTCATATGCTAATGAAGCCTTTTCAATGATGTGTCATATGCTAATGATTGTTTCAGTAACATTTGATATGCTAATGAAGCTCTGTGCTGACCAGGACATTTTCACTGTCGCTTTTCCCAGAAATAAAAGTGTGAATATCTCTTAAACTAGACTTTTGGATAACATGATGCATTGGCAGTTTTGAATGAAGTTTTCAAATACGTAAGGAAAATTCAAGGTGGCCATGCCTATCCCTCAAAGGGAACCTAGAACATATTCTTATTCACTGGTGTTTTAATAAGTCAAGCATATTTACAAGGAGGTTAAATTCAAGGAAATGGCACCAAATAAGTGAAGAAGTGTACCAGATCTAATAGATGATCTTATATAAATAAATCTAACCCCATATACCATATTTAAACTCATATGGGAATCACATATAAAAAAATAAAAAGTAATGAAGGAACAAAACAAAAATGTCTTTATCTATAAAATTTTTACATGTTTACATGATATATGCCAACATTACTAAATATGGGCAAGAAAAGTAATGTTAAATCAGTTCATACTCTATAATGAACCCTTCAATGAAATTGTCCAAAACATATGTTGTTATGAAATGTATTATTTGCGAGTGCATTCTCTCTAGAACATGCCAACTAAACACCAGGCAACATGAAACAAAATGCATGACATTGTAATGTTGGTATGTATCATCTTAAACATGTAAAAATGTAATAGATATAGACTTTTTTGTTTTTCTTTTTCATTACTTATGTGATTTTCACTGGATTTTAAATATGGTATATGGGGTTAGATTTGTCTATATAAGCTCATCTTTTAGGCCTGGGATGCTTCATTTATTTGGTGCCATTGCCTTTAATGTAACCTCCTTGTAAAGGTTCATGATTTATTAAGACACCAATGAAAAAGAATGGTATAATTTTAAGAGAGTGAGCAGATTGATCAGATTAATCTATGAATAAGCACCAGGTGTGTGAAAAGCGAGATACTTACTGTTGGCTCAGTGTTTATGTTTTTTCTGTAAGGAATAAACTTTGATTTCTAATACATTCAAAGACTGAGTTCTTCATTTGGAGTGCAGTATTCATGTTGTCTCTGTTACATGTGAGTTTGGGAAGCTTTCAAGACTTTACACTGTGTTGGTGTTTCAACGAATGGTGATGAGTTATTGTTGATTTAACAGCTTACTACATACAGAGGAAGAATGAGTGTGATTTAGACATAGCCAGCTATAGGAGCTTTAGTGCATGTGATGAATATCGATATTAACATATAAGCACACACATAGGAATATAACAGTGGCTCATTAATCTGCATTTTCCATTATCAAAACAGGGGCGGACTGACCATACGGGCATTCGGTCACGGACCGAGGGCCCGTGACCGAAGGGGGCCTGCCGCCGCTTCAAGCGCTGCTCAGCAGCTCTCCAACAATGGCCACCGGCGCGCCTTTCTAATAATACAGAGTGCTGGGAGATTACATCATCTCCCAGCCTCTGCATTACTAGAGGCGCGCGGGACTTCGCACAGTATTAAGCCACGCCGCTAGACCACCAGGGACTGGAGGTAGGGGCAGTGTGGAGATGAAGGGGCATGGTGGAAGGGGCATTGTGGAGATGAAGGGGGCATTGTGGAAGGGGCATTGTGGAGATGAAGGGGGCATTGTGGAAGAGGCATTGTGGAGATGAAGGGGGCATTGTGGAAGAGGCATTGTGGAGTTGAAGGGGGCATTGTGGAAGGGGCATTGTGGAGATGAAGGGGGCATTGTGGAAGGGGCAATGTGGAGATGGGGGCATTGTGGAAGGGGCAATGTGGAGATGGGGGCATTGTGGAGATGAAGGGGTCATTGTGGAGATGAAGGGGGCATTGTGGAAGGGGCATTGTGGAGATGAAGGGGGCATTGTGAAAGGGGCATTGAGGAGATGAAGGGGGCATTGTGGAAGGGGCAATGTGGAGATGAAGGGGGCATTGTGGAGTTGAAGGGGGCATTGTGGAAGGGGCATTGTGGAGATGAAGGGGGCATTGTGGAAGGGGCAATGTGGAGATGGGGGCATTGTGGAGATGAAGGGGGCATTGTGGAGATGAAGGGGGCATTGTGGAAGGGGCATTGTGGAGATGAAGGGGGCATTGTGGAGATGAAGGGGGCATTGTGGAAGGGGCAATGTGGAGATGAAGGGGGCATTGTGGAAGGAGCATTGTCGAAGGGGGCATTGTGGAGATTTCTGCAGGGGGCCCAGACCTTTTTTTGGACCAGGGGCCCTGGGTCCTGTCAGTCCGCTCCTGTACCAAAGTAAACACTGCAACATTGTAAACCTGGTGAAGATATTGCGAAAACATGAAGATGTTTGCGTATTTGTGACGTATTCACAGGGATATGATGGTGAAGTCATTTTAGTGCATATGACGAGAAGGAATCAGTTCAAATATACCACAATATCATCAACCTATCCCCTTATCGAACCTTAGTGTATCTCCCCCTGGAGTAATTCTGGAGCAAACCAAATACACCGTAGGGTAAATATAAAAGTCCTCATTACCATAGCTCCCAACATTTCAAAAGGCCAAAGAAGGACACTGGTGTTTTAGGAGGTGTTGCTGGGGCGTGGCTGGTAGGTGTGGCAATAACAAGAATTTTTAGGTTATTTCATGAACTATTGATACCTCTTTGTATAAGTTAATAAATGATTTAGAGCAAGACCAACGTATCCTATTTACACAGACTAATATACATATACTGAAGTTTATTCAAACATTAATGTGTTTTATTGCTGTAGAACAGTGTGATACACTTATATATACACGCCACACAGTCTGATCCCCTAAAAAGAGGGACACCAGGGTGGGAAAGAGAGACAGAGGAATTTGGGTCTCAAAGAGGGACCCTTGGGAGGTATGAGACATTACTGTAAATGAGACCTTTAAATGCTTGTTTGCCCTAAGGGCCGTATGTTCAAACGAAAAGTGGTGGAATTCTAGGTCAAACCATTTGCACTATAAGGGGGGACTAAAACTTCCAAAAACTTCCCATTGATTTGAAATGGGATTTTAACCTCTTGAATGCTAGAGAGGTGTCCAATGCATTGCTTAGCAATGAGATCCATGGGAATTTTTAGTTCTCTCCTATAGTCCAGATGCTTTCCTCCACCTTTATTTTGAGCATACGGCCATTAGTCTGCTATATGAAGCTGATAATGACCCCGATCCAAACACACAATATAGATAAGTTTAGTTAACAATGTGACAAAATCCAAACCAACCTCACAGTGCAGACACTGGTGATGTGAAAGGGCAAGAACTGATTTAGGTACATGTGCTGATTCTGCACTCCCCTTCATTGAGGATTAGTCTCACAAGCTGCTTTATCCCTTCTGATTCCTCATTCTCAACTCTGGTGTTCATTTGCATGCCATTATTTAGAACCCATAGCATCAGCTTATCTACTGAATATTATGCGACCACAGAAACATTTACTTTTAAAGGGATAGTAATACTTTATTATAACTATCCCCCATATTGTACATATTTGCAAAATAATTTAATAGCCCCCAGGTTCATCCCTCAAACCTTTATGGTTTGAGAGATAACCGAATGCAAAGTTCCCCCCTCCCTCCCCCTTCCCTGAAGTCACCGTTGTACCGACTGAAGGGATATCCGGTCTGACTTTCATCATGCGGCTCTGCAGCAGAGCCGCGATCATGTTAGTGCCAAAGAATTATTTAACTGAAACGGTCTTCTACATGTGCCTGCAAACCAAGCGCAAACCAAGCACATGTAGAAGACCGTTTCAATGAAATAATTTTTTTTCACTAACGGGATCTCGGCTCAGCTGCAGAGCCACAAGCCTGTCGTACGACAGACTTCCCCTTCGGTCAGTAAAACGCTGACTTCAGGGAAGGGGGAGGGAGGGGGGAACTTTGCCTTCAGTTATCTCTCAAACCATAAAGGTTTGAGAGATGAACCTGGGGGCTATTACATTATTTTACAAATGTCTACAATATGGGGGATAGTAATACTAAAGTATTACTATCCCTTTAAAGAGAAATTAGTGCTAAAATTAAAGATAATAGTATGTGAAACAGTATCCTGCAACATTTGCGAAAGTATATATAAGGGTATTCATGTTATGACTGAACCTAAAGGAGGACTAACACTTTAAAATGACTTGAGATATTTTGAAAGGACTTTCAAAATCACCTAATGTCACATTAGCTGTTCTTTATTTAAAAGTATACTTTATGACATATCTTCAAATATGGTAGAGCAAAATAATCGATGGCGGAAACAACACAAACTCCCCTCAGCCACCAAGAATAAAGAATCCTTGCCTCTAGATTCTAAAAAAATAAACAAATAAAATAAAACAATATTCGGCTCTCAAGGTACAGTTATTGAGCTGACATGAATGAATCAACAAATCAATGTCACAAATGTTACACCACAATCAGTATTGAATAGTCTAAAAATGATGTTTATTATACAAATACACCAGGGTGGATCATACGTCAGCCAAACAACTGCTATTTCTTCAAATATGCAATATAAACACCATTCTTAATATAAAATAAAAACAAATTATATTTGTATAAAAATGATAGGATATATGGATTGTTAGTGGCTGACACACCAGGCTGCTGTGGATAAACTGACAAATGAATAAAGTTAAATGTGTCATAAACTATAGTTTTAAATAAAGAATGGTTGACATAAGTATAGATCATTTTGAAACCTCTTTCAAAATCATCAATCATTATAGAATGTTATATATGATACTAGCATATATATATATTACATGTGCTGTTTTTCAGCATGGTGGGGGGGAAGCAGTTTTCCTTTAACCCTCTGAGTGCCAGAGGGGTAAGCAACGCATTGCAAAGCAATGCGTTGCGTACGTCTCAGGCACTAAAAGGGTTAAACTCCTCATCTCCTGGTCTGTAAGCTAGACCAAGCAGCTGTCCTCAGACTGACAGCAACAGCTAACCCCTCAATGTGGGGCATGCACAGGAGCATGCCCCTAAATCTTTGTAAATCGTCACTGAAACTTCTAATCTAAGTGATCACATTTGTCTATGTAACTTGAAGCTCACTGCTTCCTTTCACTGCATAATTTATGAAACTCTTTTCTAATCATGTTTTATTTTGTGTTTTTATTTTTAATTTCAAAACTTAACCCTTTGTTGCTGTAAGTGCCTGAAATCTTGCTGGTTTCTCCTGTATCTAAGAGGTTAACCCTTTGAGCGCCAGAGATGTACACAACACATTGCAACCTACCTCTCTGGCACCCAGAGGGTTAATAGTATGACCGTTCTATCTGATTTCTTTCTGGGTTTGTTTGCAGGCTATCATTGCGGAACATGAAATACGCAATATCTCCTGTGCTGCTCAGGATCCTGAAGATCTTTCAACCTTTGCGTACATCACAAAAGACTTGAAATCTAACTTGCACTACTGCCATGTTTTCACAGCGTTTGATGTGGTCAGTATTCTCCAAACACAAATTAATTTTCATGAAGAAATTTAAAGGGGAACTCTTCACCTGTATCAGTGTTGCCTTCATTTGAATGCTTCTGTGAACTGAATTTGTAATCTTTTTTATTTTTTTATATAATGCTGTATTCCTCAAGATATTGGCTATTAAAGTTAACCCGTTAACCCCATCGCGACAATTGACTTACCAGGTACGTCCCGCAAAAACTGTCACTAAGGGCCATATGTTCAAAGAAGTAGTGAAATAGCTTTTGTCGTTTGTAACGACTTGTCAAAGTACAGTGTCGTTGGGATCATTAATATTTTCAGAGAGTGTCGTTTGTGATTGGAAATATGTCGTTTGTCCTGACTGAAATTGACGTACGGAAGGACAAAAAAATGTCTTAACTAAAGACAAAAATGTCTTAAAAAAGTCTTAACAACAAAAATGTATTTAAAAATGTCTTAACTAACGACAAAAATTCTCACATTCAGAACACATTCCCTCCACTTTTTTATTAATGTACAAATTTTGTCTTTTGAAAGACATTTTTTTGTCGTTAGTTACGACAAATTTTCTTTTCCTCTATACGACACTGGAGAATAGTCTAGCCACTCCCTAGCCACGCCCCTTTGCCCGGCAGTTTCTGTACACAACAGACAATAGTACTTTTTTGTTGTATACTCTATAGAAAATATGTCGTTCATGCATTCAATGACTTATTCTTGTCTTTCATACGACAATTTTTTGTCATTATCCCTTTGAACATACGGCCCTTAGTGACAGAGGACGTACCTGGTAAGAGTCCTGGAAGTCTGGGTCTCCGTGCGGCTGCACGCCATTCTGGGACTCCGGAATTGTTTACAATTAAAAAAAAAAAAGTTAGCCGGGCGTTAAGGTGACAGCCACATACGCACGCGGCTGTCACTAAGGGGTTAAGGTCAGTTCTCTACAGGCTGTGGTACAGCTCTGTACCGCAGCCTGTCAATCTTCAGCTGTGACCCTCCCCAGCAGTGCCTCTTTCTCACCTCCTACTCTGACAGAGGATTCCTCCAGCACTCCAGCTCACACAGAGGAATCCTCTGTCATTGGCTGAGGTTGGGACAAGGCACTACTTGGGGAGGGGAACAGACGAAGATTGACAGGCTGAGGGAAAGAGCTGTACCACTGCTTGTCCTTAACTGACGTCAACAGATTAACTTTAATAGCCAATATCTCGAAGAATACAGCATTGTATTAAAAAAATAAAAAGGATTACCGATTCAGTCCACAGGAGCATTCAAATGAAGGCAACATTAGTACAGGTGAGAGTTCCCCTTTAAGTACAGCGAGGGAAGATTTATAAAATGTTTCTAGAATGATTTAGTGTTATGATTGTTAATATGTCGCTATTATATATAAAGTATTGTGCTATTTATAAAATAACTACAGAAGCTTCATAAACACTGCATTAATTAAAACACGCCTTCCTTACATCGATAGGTTTCACTACATTGTAGTTTTATTTGTTTATTCAAGTATCAAAAAGAAAAAGTACAAACAGTGAATACATCCAAGGTTATACAGAGTCACACAGTAAATGCACATCACAAGATAGGTACAATTACAGAGACTGAGACCCTGTGCACATAGTAATTGGTATTTGGAAGCAATAGAGGATATATTCAAACAAACTAGAATGAATATGAATATATATTATATACATACCTGGGAACTTTCCATTGATGTTCACCCGGAGGGGAGTCCTCTGGTGCAGCAGGGGGTGAGAATAATGACACAAATCGCATCAAAAAGGGGCAGGGCTTGATGCTCACGGGGGGGAGGGTTTAAAGGTGTGAGACAGAGCTCAAAAGAAGGCTGGGGAAGGAGTTACAATGGGGGAAACAGCAGGAGTGGGTAGAGTTTCAATAGAAACTCCCCACATCCGGAGGACTCAGCCTCTACCCCTGAGACCCTGTAAAGCAGTGTCAAAACCGTAATCTCGGGGCAAATCCAGAGAGTTCCCAGGTATGATTATATATATTATCAACCAGTATGTACCAAATGGTTTCACTTCATTCTAATGTCTGCTTTTCGATAAGAACAGTTCCTATCTGGTATTAAAATTTTGGCAAAAATACTAGCAATATGTAAATTTTTTAAATAAATTCGCCATACCAGAATTCACGACGAGACCAGAGGTATTTCCCCAGAAATTGAACTAGGTTGTGTTAAAAACCTCTAAAACTATCTCAGTGTATTTTTTTTTAATAAATACCAACATTCATTTTTAGAACACTTTAGCCCTTTGAGTGCCAGAGGGGCATGCAGCGCTTTACTTTGCATACCACTCTGGCACTCAAAGGGTTAAAGACATCTTTCACTATACTCCAGTTTTATAAATCTCCAGCAGAATTCTTAAAGAGACAATAAGGAGTTACAATTCAAATATCTTCTTAACCCTTTATGGACCAGGCTATTTCCCACCTTAAGGACTGAGTTAAATTTCACGATTCTTGCAGTGTTTGCAAAATTAGATTTCGCCAATTTATTGTTGAGTATACCCTTGCAAACTATGTCTTTTGGTACCCTATGGAAATATATTGTCACAATGTTTATTGATATAATATATAAATACTAGTGTAAAAGCCCATGCACATGGGCCAAAGAACGTGACGGCAGGTACCAACGGCTATGTCTACTGCGCACCAACGGCTATGTCTACTGTGCATGACTACATCTCTGACCTGCGTTCGCTGCATTCGGGCAGTCTCTACTGAGCATGTCTGGCCTGCGTTCGGTCAGTCTCTACTGCGTATGACTGCATCGGACAAACATACATCTGGCAGATTATTATATAGTATTTATAGAGATAGTAATGTTTCATTATAAAGTAAGGTTCAATAGGTATCCTTTTGAAATGTCGCATGCAAAAGAGCGTGCGGCCATTTAACACTTTAACCACGTCGCCTGGATAAAAATAGCAACATGATAATCTCACAATGCATGACAGAGCGAGACTGTCATGTCGCCTAGTGAATGGTCTCATACAATACTTATACAACCGGTGATTCTCTTCACCTCCCAGACACTCTATTCCATTTGAGCCTTAACAGTTTTTGTTTGTTTTTTTACCTTTGTGCCGGGGTAGCCTCCTTCCGCAGCTTTATGAACAGGCTGTTATACCAAAACCCCTACACAAATACATATGCCAGCCGCTCCTGCCTCTCTCCCCTTCTCTGCGTGCAGAATGACAGGGAGGAGCAGAGCACACAGAGAAGGGGAGAGAGAGGCAGGAGCGGCTGACATATGTATTTGTGTAGGGGTTTTGGTATAATAGCCTGTTCATAAAGCTGCAGAAGGAGGCTGCCCCGGCAGAAAGCTAAAAAAAAACTGGTAAGGCACAAACGGAATAGAGTGGCTGGGAGGTGAAGAGATTCACTGGCTCTATAAGTATTGTACGTGACCATTCACTAGGTGACATGACAATCTTGCACTGTCATGCACTACGAGATTGTCATGTCTCTGTTTTTATCCAGGCAACCTGGTTAAAGTGTTAAATGGTCGCATGCTCTTTTGCGTGCAACCTTTTAAAAGTGAACCAGATCAATCATTCCTTATTCTTTGTACTAACGCTCTGCACTGTTGGCAATGTTCATATTTGTCTAGTGTCTGTGTAATTATATTATTATTATAAAGTTTCCCCCTTTCGTCCCTTTTACATATGTCAATCTTCTGTCTTCAGATCAGAAAGCCGGTCCAGGCGGGTCCCAACAAGGGACAATCTTGTATCAGTATAAGGAAAAACCTACCCTCCTTCGTCAAGGGGGGCCGAGTTTCCTTCTAATGATGGACAGAAGATTGTCCCTCATTGTTATCTGTCCAGTCAGATCTGAGGGAAAAAGACTGACGTTTGTAAAAGAGGCGGGAGGGGGAAACTTTATAATATAATTACACAGAAACTAGGCCGATATGAACATTGGCAACTGTGCAGAGCGTTCAAAGTAGAAGGTATGATCGAACTTTACTTTGTAATGAAACATTACTAGCTCTTTAAATGTTCAAACTAAAAAGGATTTAAGGTTTCCACTCCATATTGTGTGTTATGCTGGTTTATAATATAAGTTGTTTGAGAAATTAACCTTTATTTGTTAGTGGCACAACTTGACACTTTATGCTAATTCGTTTATGTGCTGGGTCAATATTATCACGTACTGAGCAATAAGTTTAGCTTTGCAGATAACTAATGAGCATGTTGTATAGGAAATTAGCATAAAGTGCCACACCAAAATATAAAGATTAATTCCTCACCTGGTGACCACAATAGAAAATTGAAGTTTAATTAAATAATCGAGTTTGAAGTGATAAACTTTTGAATGAAAAATCTCCCATCAGTTTTATTCCCCAGTAAAAGAATTACAGTATATATTGTTTTATCATTAACACTTTAATGACAAGCAGTTGGGGTGTGGATTTCCCTTAATGACCGCCTTGATTGTGGTCAGCGAGCCAACTCACATGTCTGATCACGCAGGAGCGCTTTGAGTACACAATACATGACGTGCCAGGACCGTCATCATTTAGGCAAGGACACCAGTGACGGTCCTGACACATCACAGGTCCTTAACCCTTTGAGTGCCAGAAACATACCTCTTTGGCACTCAAAGTGTTAAGGGGTTAGGAAAGTTTACTGCTTCTTTTAACCCTTTGAGAGTTTGAGTTGCACACTTCTCTGATCCTCAAAGGGTTAACGATACTAATTATCACACTTGCATGGCATTTCGAGATGAGTCATTCCCTGAACGCCTGCAGATTTAGGGCCGTATGTTCAAAGAAAAAGTGGAGGCGTTCTGGGGCAAAACAATTGCACTATGGGGAAGATCTAAAAATTCCCAAAATTCATATTGATTTAAATGGTGATTTTAACCCCTCTAGCACTCAAAGAGTTAAAATTCCTATTCAAATCAATAGGATATTTTAGTTCTCCCCTATAGTGTAAATGGTTTGACCCAGAACTCCTCCACTTTTCTTTTGAACATACAGCCCTAAAATGTTGTAGAAAATATACTTCTTTTAAAATAATTTTAGCAACCTTTATGAGAAGAGTAACCTTTATCTTTAATGTCTCCCCCACCAGAACTTAGCATATGAGATCATCTTAACATTAGGCCAGGCATTTGAAGTGGCGTATCAGCTTGCACTACAGGCCAGGAAAGGAGGTCACTCTTCAACGCTTCCTGAAAGCTTTGACAGCAAGCCTACCAAGCCCATCCCCAAACCTCGAGTTAGCATTCGAAAGGCAACGGTGAGTAACAAGAATGATTACCTTAAAGGACTACTAAAGACTGTGAGAAAATATTCAGTTTAAAGAACATGTTTTGCTCTTAGCACAAGACTGCACCTTGAACAGTACTTACTGAGTCACACACCTGATTCCAAAATTTTGAAGGGTTGGGTGAAGGTTCTCCTCTCTTCTGGTTTGATTACCAACCAGGCTTACAGTATCTGAGCTGGGACAATCTTTCTCCCTGCTCAAGCTTTTAACACTAGTGGCCATGTGCAAATCATGTCTGAGAATGAAAAGTAGTATTGCAGGTGTGAGGATTGTCCCTGTTCAGGCACTGTAAGCCAGTCAACTGAGCATTCAACCACCCCATCACAATTTCAGCAAGAATTCAATACTTATGGCATTTAACAATATGCATCACTGTACTCAGGGTAATAAGGCTTTGAGAATGAGTACTATACCTAGAGTTACAAAACGACATATACACTGATAGCCCAGCATTATCCCACTGCCCACTGGTAGTCATGGAACTACATATACACTGATAACTCAGCCTTATTCCGTTGTCCACTGGTAGTCACAGAACCACACATATACTGACAACTCAGCCTTATTCCCCTGTCCACTGGTAGTCACAGAACAACATATACACTAACAACCCATCCTTCCACTGTCCACTGGTAGTCACAGAACAACATATACACCGACAACCCAGCCTTATTCTACTGTCCACTGGTAGTCACAGAACCACACATATACTGAAAACTCAGCCTTATTCCCCTGTCCACTGGTAGTCACAGAACAACATATACACCGACAACCCATCCTTCCACTGTCCACTGGTAGTCACAGAACAACATATACACCGACAACCCAGCCTTATTCTACTGTCCACTAAGTTACAGAACAACACGTACACTGACACCTTAGCCTTATTCCACTGTCCACTAGTAGTCAAAGAACCACACATACACTGACACCCCAACCTTATTCCACTGTCCACTGGTACCTGCAGAACGACATATACACTGACAACCCAACCTTATTCCACTGCCCAATGGTAATTGCAGAACAACCAGTGAGCAATTGATTGCTTGGCAATCCTTTCGGATAGATGTAGTATCTAAGGGGTTAAATTAACAGTAAAATTTTATTTTGAATTTACATATTCTGAAAGAGGATAATATATAAAGTTAGTGACCAAGAAAGTAGGGATAGTGATACTGCACAAACTAAGATAGTGCCGCAATGTTGAAAAGCCTTCCTCTATGGCATACAGAGCAGTCAGTGTTGCAGATAGTGTTGTTACATTGTATCACTATTGCTGCTTTCCCAGCCCTGATAGAAAACTCTCCAGAAACAGAGATCCAGGGAGCTTACTGTTGGGGGGAATACAGATGTAAACAATGTTGAAGAAGATGTAAAAAAAAAAAAACCAACAACAAAAAAAAAAACATATAATACAAAGTACAGGGAATTTGAATTAACATATGATGCACTTGAACAATATGCAAAAGCAAAATTTTCTAATGAAAATATGCAAATTCACTGATATTAACCTCCAACCCTAGTGGCTTCACTTTAGGGTATGCACTGCAGCATAAGAATGTTGTAGTGGAGACCGGCAGGCAAATTTCTCCAGTATTAGGACTTTGATGCCAACAAACCCCCTTACACTTGCCTCATAGCATATTCAGGAAAATTGCATTAAATCACACCATTCATTTTAGTTCAAATCATTAAACAAGGGGTAGAGACATGTGACACATCATACTCGAGAACTTTCTGTTATGGAGTCCCCAGAGAGGACTCCTCTGGTGCTGCTGGAGGATATAATTGATGTGAATCTCCTCAAAAAAGGGGGGGTGGCTTACCCCTGAGTGGGGGAGGGGCCTAAGGAACACAACACAAAAGTGACAGCGAGTGGGAGGAACAGGGTGGGGAAGGAGGAGAAATGGGAGGAACAGTCTGGGAAGGAGCAGAAGTGGGCAGAGTTTCAGTAGAAACTCACCACAACCAGAGAATCAGCCTCTGTCCCTGGGGACCTGTTAATACAGTGTCAAAACCGGAATCTTTGGAGCAAATCTGGAGAATTCCCAGGGATGCTGGACCACCAATAGATTGCTCCTTTGCCCTCCCCTTGTAGTAAGAGGCATCAAGGGTAGAATTTATGGCATATGTAGCTTAATACATTAGCATTAGGCAGACATAAGGCGAGAAAATTAATCAATATTCCCCAAAATACCACTTTAAAGTTTCAAACGGATATCATTTTTAAGTTTGATTTTCTTATATACATGTCTCTTTTTCTCTCCAACAGATAGATCAACCTGACCAAAAGACTCTCGCCAATCTGCCTTGGATTGTTGAACCTGGACAAGAAACCAAGAGAGGAATTAGCACCAAGTACGAAACCACCATCTTTTAATAGCTACAAGTCCTCTCCTCCTTGGTGTGCCTTTGTACGCTCTTCCCCAGACATATCCACCATTCAAACAGCAATGAGGCTGATGTACGAAGGACATATTGAGCTATTCTGGTGCAACACAACCACACCATAGATGAACGAATAAAAACAAACAAATTCTCCATTGAGTTAAAGGAGAACTAGCACCTCCTAATAATAGCCCTATGTTATTATATTACTGTGGCCAGAAAATCCTAATGGCTTTGCTCTTTTGCACCAGAGATAACATTCTCAGTTGGTCTAGATGTCATGTCCAAGGGGGCAGGACATGACAGGTGCTATCAGGACCACAGGACCTCAGATTTTACCCATGCACATGGTAATATTAATCCAGCAAGCACAAGAAGGGTGTTTTATACATTGAGTTGCACACCCTTTTGGTCCTTGAAGGATTAAATAGATTCATGCACTCTGCCTACTTCAGTTTGAAAAAACTGCCAGGAACTCATGTCCGCCTCCATGGACACAATATCTAGGACTGATAAAAGATGTTATCTCGTGAACAAAGGCAAAAGAGTAAAATTCATAGGGGCCATGACCATTTTCTGGTCACAGTAAATTAAAAAGATAGTAATGTAAAAAAAATCTATATAAGATTGTTCAGTTTAATTTTTGATAATGCATAGCATCCAGAGGTGTAACTAGAAGCCACTGGGCCCTGGTGCAAAAGTTGCCATGGGCCCCCCCGACCACATTGCCCCCCCCCATTGGCCATCTCCACTGGACACCTCCACAATGCTCCAAATCTCCACATTGCCCCTCGTCATCTCCACATTGTCCCCCATCAGCTCCACATTGCCCCCCATAATCTCCACATTGCTCCCCATCATTTCCACATTCCCCTCACATTGCCCCCCCCAATGTCTGTTTCCTACCTCCCTGGTGGTCCAGTGGTGTGGCAGGAGAGGTCTGTGCCTCCTTCTGCACAGACCTCTATACTGTCAGAGCTCCTGCGTGGTCTTCTCTTCAGTAATGCAGAGCGCTGGGAGATGATGTCATCTCCTAGCGCTCTGCATTACTAAAGAGCCGAAGAGGGCACTCAGCTGCTAGAGGTCTGTACCAAAGAAGGCACAAACCTCAGCATGTTGGGGGTCCCGGGCGGGGGGTCACATATTCTTCTTGAAAATCCAGTTAAAAGTTTCTCTCACCCCTTTCCATGATGTTATGTGGAGCTCCTTGAGATCTGTAAGCTGGACAGATCACAACGAGGGACAATATTGTGTGTGTCTATATAAAGGTGTTTCTTATACCAATACAATATTGTCCTCTTTGCGATCTGTCCCGGCCGGCTTTCAGATCTAAAGGAACTCTGCATGACGTGATCGAAAGGGGCAGGGGGACTTCTAACTCAATTTTCAAGAAGAATATGAAGGTAAAGAGATTTCGAAAGATGATATGCATTTTCAAAATTAAATTGAACAATCATATGTATAGATTTTCTTATATCACTATCTCTTAAAGGCAGGAATAATTTTAAGAAGGTATTAGTTCTTCTTGCTTTGCCATTCCTTGGAGACTTCTAGCATTCATATGGTTAAAAATTAAATCAAAGGTCATTTTTTATTCATCACCTATGCTACAGTTGGTTTTCCGTAGAACTGTGTCTGTTCGTCTTAGTATACCAACCTCAAAGTCTTCTACTGCAACTAAGTGGCCACTGGCAGAGCGGGCCATATAACATCAAGGAAATAAACCATTTTGAGACAAAAACACAAACGTACTGCCAAGAAGAGGAATCCTATATTTTTGATGATTTTTTTTCTTGTAATCTCTCTTACAGTGTTTTCTTTGGAATTTACTAAAAAAAAGTCTCAATGTAAATCATATCACGCTCTCTCCAAGCATTATGCATTTGATTTGTGGCAGTGGAATAGTACCCAAACACAATACGCAGTATCTAGACTCGCAGGAAGCCCAATAGTGTGATTTAAATATTGCAAAAAAAAAAAAAACTTAAAAAAAATGGAACTTTAAAAACTGCCAAGAAATCAATTGATTTATATGCACAAGTGCATCTTTATATCTAATTATTGTATGTGATTTAATTACAGAAATAGTATTCAAAATTTCTGAACGGACTGGGTTTGCTTCAATGTAAAGAGTACTTTGTATAATATTTTATAGGCGATTGAAGTTGAAGCCTTGTTACTAAATTGTAAAAAAATATTAATCCATAAAGAATTAATATTGTCAGTAAAATGACAAAAACGAGCTTTCATTTCATATATTGTATTTTATGGGTTACCAATTGATAAAGGAAGTCTTTTGTTTAGAGTAAGGGGGGGAGTTAATCTTAAAAGAACATTAATCCTTTGAGTGCCAGAGGGATACGCAACGCACTGGTATGCAAATTGTTGCATACCCCGATGGCACTCAAAGGGTTAACACCTCCAACTTATAAAACTCAAATTACATTAATCTGGGCAAAAATCCTGTTCACCACCATGAATTACTTCTGCGTTCGTCGGCTCTCCAAACCTACTGCAGATCACGTCCACTGAGGCACATGTGATTTTCTTTTTTTTCATGACTCCGGAACCCTTAATCTTCTCCCTCTAAAGTCTTCTTTGGAAGTGTTCATCCTTGGGAGAAGTTTGGAGTCATTGGGGCTTATGCACTAAGCTGTGATAAAGAGGTGATAAAATGGAGATGACTTCTACAATTTGATAAACTCTCCAATTCCTGTTATTATGTAGAGCCAATACAGAGATCGTAGTGAATAAGTTCCGTAGAATAACATAGGACTTGGAGAATTTATATCACTGGAGAAGTTATCTCCTCTTTTTCAGCCCTTTTATCACACCTTAGTGCATAACACCCCATGGAGTTCTGTAACAAAGAATCATGCCTGTCTCTGTGGACAAACTATCTAGGACTAATTAAAGATTCATATTTGGGGAACCATTACACCCAGAATTGCGTCATAGTGGTCTATAGGATTTTCTGCTCAGATTAACCCTTTGAGAACTGGAGGGGGTATGATGCGTTGCACCCCCCCACACACACTTCCTCAAGGAGTTAATGTAATTGAGGGTTTATTATTAGGAGATGTTTAAAAATAACAAGCTATTTTGTTTGTTGTTTAAACCATTGTATTGTTTTATTATGAATCTAGCTGAAGAGCCAGGGCCACAGTGCCACCCAGAAACGACCACGGTTCAGTCATGCGCAGTAGGGACTGTCCACACACAGCGCGGGCAGTCTCTACTGCGTATGACTGTAGCGTGCGCAGCCAACTGTACTGCGCATGACGGCTTCTGACAAACAATGGTAGCATTTTATTATACAGGATGATCTATTGTAGGCCATTTTCAGCTGGCTAAAACACAGGTTCGCCCACTACTCAGAGTTGCTTCTTTTAAAATTTGCTTCAGCTCAAACCTGGTGACCAGACCTCAGAGTTTAATTTTTCCATTACTTTCTTCAGAGAGATTTGTTTCCCATAGAGAACAGGAACAAGGCCGCCTGATGACAACTATTTGCGTTTCAAATAAAAAAAAAGAAAAAAACAAGTTTGAGCCAAAATAACCACCCTTGTCCTGTGACAAACACACTGGTCAGTACAGTGGAAAAGAAACTGATAAATAAGGTAATCGTTACTACGTACAAACCCTTTGAGTGCCAGAGGGGTATGCAACACATTGCAAAGCGTTGCATACCCCTCTTGCACTCAAAGGGTTAAAGCAACATTTAAACTGGTATAGGGTAGAAACCGCAGAGGGTGTGTGCAGTGGCCTGGCACCCAAGGGTGCTCGTAGGCCCTGGGATGAATATGATTTTGTTACTGTCCAGGGAGAATATTTTTATGTTAAGGGGCCCAAAATAATGTTGGCAGCGGTGCCCTCCAACGACAAGTTATGCCACTGAAATGGTGTATAAACAGGCACCATAAATCAGGACAGGAGCAATGGATGTCTAGTGCAGGGACAATGGGATTGAACTGGCAATGCCTATGGCTCAATATTTTTGGTGTGGCTAGCAAGGCAGAGGTGGCCCTTATAATTTTGCATCATAAGTAGCTGCTTGCTATGCCTCATAGGAAATTCAGTGTTGAGCCTGACCATTTGGTTGTGTGGTCCCAACATTCAAACTCATGGTCTTGCAGATTACTCTACCTATCCTTGAAAATCTCACGTGAGGTTCTAGAAATTCTATCACTTGGGCAGCTTGACTGGTTTGGGACAAAATTCATAACTCAGTGTGGATGGAGTTTAATACTGAGAAATGAATGATCCTATGTTTGGGAGTTGTGCTGCCCTGATTTAGAGTCAGCCCTGGGTAAAGTTCTGAAATTTATACATGAGCCAGTCCAAAACTTACAACTTTAAATTAATCAGAAATCAAATCAGTATATAATATATATGCTGCATTTATGGTTTTCAATGATTCACACATCTTGTGAATTTATAAATATGATTACGTTCATATTTCGTTTTTATTAGCTTATGTCTATATTCTAATTGTATAAATAGTCTATATACACTCAAATATACCTTTAACCCTTCGAATGCCAAATGGGGTACTCTGTAAAGCAGTGTGTTGTGAGCCCCTCTGGCACTCAAAGGGTTAAAGGAGCAGTAAACTTTTTTTAATGAAAACACTTATTTTATAGAGCATTTCCTGCTGAATAAAACAAGGTCACTCCCATTGCTGTCAGATGTTTTATTCAAAATTTATAGCAGTTTAAATAATCAGGAAGTGAATTTACTGTGATTACTTCCTGATAGTTCTAACTGACAGGAAGTGACAGGCAGTTTCTATCACATTCTATGGAGAACTGTATGTCTCTGACTTTTCTGACTTTCCTCTCCATTAGAATCTAATAGGAAAGCTAATTAGAATTTGACCACTAGAGGGCACTGCTAATGTAAAAAAACATGGGTTTAAATTGTAATAACTCTGGAAATATAAATCTCTCGGCAGTGGGAGTACCCTTATTTTACTCAATAGGAAAATCCCTACAATATATATTTTTTCATAAAAAAAGTTTACTGCTCCTTTAAGCATAAGGACAACTAGATAGAGAGAATGGTGGGGGAGACTCTGTCCATATGCACAAAGAAAAAGATGCAATCCTAGAGCAAAATAGTTGGACCATAGCAGGGGTGTAGGAACCGGGGGGGGGGGGGAGGCTCTGGGTGACCGGCTGGAGGGGAGCACACTGCACAGCGCTCCCTCCTGCCAGTCACCTCCTCGTAGTGTGCTGAGCAGATCGGACCACGGGTAGAGGAGCTTCTGTATCCTCTACCCCGGTCTGACAGGAAGCTGATTGCCAAGCGCAACAAGCAGCTTCCTATCAGACCGGGTAGAGGATCAGAAGCTCATCTACCGCGGTCCACTCAGCCACACTACAAAGAAGGTACAGAGGGGCTGGGGAAGCAAAGTAACACACAGGGGGGCTGGAGGGGAAAAGAGACACACAGTGGTCTGGGGGGCGCAAAGTGACACACAGGAGGGCTGGCGGGGCAAAGTGACACACGGCGGGGCTGTTAGGGGGCAAAGAGACACACTAAAGATGCTATCCCCCCCCCAGATTTGTGGGGGTTCCAACGCCTCTGGACCATAGGAACAAAGTAAACATTTGCACAATCCCTTCTGCTTTAAATGGAGGCTTTTAACCTCTTGAATGCTATCGTGACCTCAGACATTAACCCCTTAACAACCGGCCACGCAGGCACGCGGACTCCCCGAACGGCGTGCAGCCGCGGGGGGAGCTCGGAATTCAGTGATGGTCATAGTACGTCATGGGTCGTTAACTCAGATCGACCCATGACATACTATGACCGTCAAGGGTCGTTAAGGGGGTTAAAGGAGTTAAGGGCCCCACTTAACGCTTTGGGTGCCAGAGGGGTATGCATACCCTTCTGGCTCTCTAAGTGAATATAGTTGGTTTGCTTCTGACTTGCACCTCTTGTTTCTTTGTGCATAGGGCCTTTAGTTGGAAAGTGATGTCTCTATATGAATTGATAATCATTGTAAAATGTTATAACAAAATATACTCTGTATTCACACTTATATAATAATTACAAAACAGTCCGTGAAGTTCCCTGCCTTTAGAAATTCACTTATACACTTGTGCTATATTAAAGTTAACCCCTTGGATGCTAACGATGTCTCCAACACACTGCAAAGCAATGCTTTGGAGACATAGCTAGTATCCAACAGGAAAATCTGATATGTGTGACGAGAAAATAAATAGTTAGGGTCCTATGTAGAAAGGAAACTGGAATAATTCTGGGTAAAGCCAGCTGCATCCTAGGAAAGAAAAATATAAATAGCCCAAATGCCCATTGATTTAAAGGTTTTTTTTAAACCCCTTAAAGGGATAGTAATACTTGATTTTACGAAAGTTTAATATTGTACATATTAAAAAAAATAAATGAAATGATGTAAGTCCTGTCACTCAAACTTGTATAGTGTAAAGAAATAGTAATGTCCCACAAAAAAGATTTTTCAAATTGTAGTACTTAAAAAGTTGAGCACAGCACAAAAAAACGTATCTCTCAAATCGCTATGGTTTTAGAGATACAGGCATTTAAAGTTTGTGAAGCTGTCAGCAGGAGATCTGTGGCGGCTGACACGGAGGCTCTGCAGCATAGCCGCAATCACGTTATTTACAATGAATTACTTCATTGGAATGGTCTAAAAAGTAATTGGGTGATTTCTTATACAGTAAGGTTATTTGACACTGTGAGAATGTCTGTACCATTGGAGCTTGGGGCCAGACCTAAGACTAAGGATGCTGGGGTCTCTGTATCCCCTATTGCGCATTGCTCTTCCTGTCATTCAGGGTTACCTAGACAATTCTCAGGTTCTTTATGCCCAGCATGTTCTAATGTCCCTGAGAGTCTCCCAGGGACCTCCAGCCTTGCATTAGAGACAGTTTGGGTGCAAGAGTTCAAGGCTGCTACTAGGGACATTAGGTCCACATTGCAACTCTTTCCATCCCAGTTACAGGGGGTCTTTCATTCTTGGCAGACTCCCTCCTCCGTTAGGTCTTCCCTGCCAAAGCCTCAGGGTGTACCTAACGTGTCAGATTCCTCTGGGGAGGAACTGCTGGTGGATTCAGATATTGAGGAATGTTCTGTGGTGGGCTCCTCTCAGTTTTTTAGAGACCCTTTTGAGGCTGATCCTGAGCCCTCGGCTGAGGGCCTGATCAGGGCTGTTTTAAATACCCTAAACATTCCTTTAGTGCAGGAGGTTTCTTCTGACCCTTCTGATGTATTTCAGGAGCATAAAAAGCCCTTTACTTGCTTTTCACCTAAACCCATTCTTGACCGCCTTGCGTCTGAGGAGTGGAAATCCCTGGACAGGAAGCCCTCCGTATCCAAGAAATTTGCCAAGCTTTATCCCTTTTCTGAGGCCGCACTTACTCAGTGGGTTCATCCTCCCAAAGTGGATGCTCCTATCTCCAGGCTATCCAAGTCTACTGCCTAGCCAGTGTCTGATGCTTCTGCTCTAAAGGACTGGACTGACAAGAAACTTGAGGTCTCCCTTAAGTCCATATTTGCCACTGCCGGTTCTGCCATGCGTCCAGCATTCGCAGCAGCATGGGTGAACTGGGCCATTGCGGTCTGGACTGAACAGCTCACTCTTGCTGTCCGTCTGGGTGCTGATACTTCGGATAAGTTGTGCCTCCTTGCCAACATTTCTGAGGCACAGCACTATGTTTCTGCTGCCCTATTTGATACCATCCGTTTGGTGGCAAGGGTTGCCACCATATCTGTGGTTGCCAGACGGGCTCTTTGACTCAAGATCTGCTCTGCTGACACTGCTTCTAAGAAAGCAGTGCTCTCCTTGCCTTTTCAAGGCACTTGTTTGTTCGGGCCAGATCTCAAGGATATGATCAGTGAGGCCACAGGGAGTAAGAGTACACTTCTACCCTTAGTTCCTAGGAAGAAAACACTGCTTAAGCATAACCGGTATTTTCGTTCCTTTCAGAATGAGACACGTCCAGCGAAACAGACGGTTCCCTCAGCTCTGCGTACCTCCTCCAAGCCCAAACACAATGGAAGCCCATGCCCATGTCTTCGGCATGACTCTCCGAACCCGGGTCCACACTCTGAGGTGGGTGGTCATCTATGTCACTATCACAGAATTTGGGAGGATTCAGTGACGGACCCTTGGGTTTTACAGGTGGTGAAGGAAGGGTACAGGATCCCTTTCGTCTCTCTTCCTCCCTTTCGCTTGTTTCCTTCTCATACGCCTCAGGGCGCAGAGAAACACCGTCTGTTCAACGGCGCTGTTCAGTCTCTTCTGGACAAGGACATTGTAGAGCCGGTTCCAGTTCAGGACACAGGTATGGGTTTTTACTCAAACCTCTTTGTCTTCTCCAAGAAGGACGGCGGTTGTTGTCCCATTTTGGATTTAAAGGGATAGTAATACCTTGTTTTATCTTTATTTTATTTTGTAGGCATTAAAATGATATAAGTCTTATCTCTCAAACTTTTATGGTTTGAGAGATATTCACAAGCAAAGTTTCCCCCTCCCGCCCCTTTTACTTAGTGTAAGCAATCTCTTCTCAGATGTGGAATGCAGTCCATAGACCAGACAGATAACAGCAAGGGACAATATTCTTCCTATCAGAACAATGAAAGCCCTGCCCCCCTTGACAAGCTTTTCAGCTTTTTCCCTTATCTTAATTCAAGATTGTCCCTCTCTGCAGTCTAACTGGGCACCTCCCTTCTGCTATGGCTGAGCAGTGTTACATCAGTAAAAGGGGCGGGAGGGGGATACTTTGTCATTGAATTACTCTTGAACTACAACTCTGACAGAATTGAAGTAACACTCTCAAAGGCCCAAATACTATGAAGATTAATCACAGCTGCTTTTATTGTGAAACATTACTATCCCTTTAAAGGATCTCAATTCCTTTGTGATCCGGACTCATTATCACCAGGAGTCTCTACAAACGGTGATTGCTGCCATATCCCTGGGGGAATTCCTTGCATCTCTGGATCTTCAGGACGTGTACTTACACATTGCCATTCATCCAGAGAGCTGGCAGTAACTCCAATTTGCCTGCGACAGGGGACATTTTCAGTTTTGAGCTTTTCCATTTGGTCTGACGACAGCTCCTCAAGTCTTCGACCATGTCCTGGGAGCCTTAGTGTCTGTCCTCCACCGAGACAGAATCAGAGTTACTCCATACATGGACGACCTGCTTCTGAAAGCCCCTTCTGTGAAACTTCTTAATCAGAAATGCATTCATGCTCTCACCCATCACGGGTGGATCATCAACTTGGACAAATCAGATATTGTCCCATCCCAGTGTCTGATCTTCCTGGGCCTCCTCTTCAATACCCAGAAGAACATAGTGCTTCTCAAGGACGAGGTGGGTCACCAGATCGCCCACAGGGTTTCTGCGATCCTGGCTCAAGATCCAGTTCCAGCCAAGAAGCTGTCATCTCTAGTGGGGAAATTCATTTCAACCATAGAAGCAGTACCGTTTGCCATGGTGCACACCAAGGAACTCCAGCGGTTTGTGATCCAGGTGTGCGGGGGTCAGCCGGACCTTCTGAAGATGTCAGTGTCCCTCCCTCTTTATGTGGAACTGAGTTTGTCGTGGTAGCTCGACCTCTCCAATCTGCTGAAGGGCAGGTCCTTCCTGGTATCCTTCTGGACCACGGGGACGACGGATACCAGCCTCTCCAGCTGGGGAGCAGTCCTGGGTCACCTGAGTGCTCAGAGTCTTCCCATCAACATATTGGAGCTTCGGGCGATATTTCATGACCTTCGTCATTGGACATCTTAGCTGGAAGACTGTCCAGTCCGGGTAGAGTCCGACAACACCATGGCCATGGCTTACATGAACAAGCAGGGTGGAAGAAGAAGTCTCACCGCTTGGTTAAAGGTCAAGGCTATTTTGTCCAAGGCAGAAGAACACGTTCCTGCCACATCCGCAGTGCACATTCCTGGTGTAGACAACGTCATGGCAGACTTCCTCAGTCGACACACAGTGGACAGCGGAGAGTGGGAGCTGCACCCAGAGGTGTTTACCCTCATTGTTCAGAAATGGGGTCTTCCTTACATCGACCTGATGGCGACAAGACACAACAGGAAGGTTCCAAGGTTCTGCTCTCGATGGAGGGACCCTCTAGCTCTGGCGGTGGATGCAATGTCCATTCCTTGGTTATTCCCTCTGGCCTACATCTTTCCTCCCCTCCCACTGTTGCACAGGGTGTTACGTAAATTATAACTGGAGCGTTGTCCAGTCATTCTGATTGCTCCGTACTGGCCTCGCCAAGCTTTTTTTCCAGAGCTTCTGGATCTGTCAGTGGCAGAGCCATTACAGCTCCCTTGCCGTCCGGATCTTATTTTACGGGGTTACCTGTGGAAGGAGGATGTTCATCGTCTAGCCTTGACGGCTTGGAAATTGAATCCTCAATATTGAGAAAGAAAGGGTTTTCTTCTGGTGTGGTGGCTACTATGCTCAGTGCCCACAAACCTGTTTCTTCCAAGATCTACCATCGTGTCTAGTCGACCTTCCTATCTTGGTGTGCTGACAAGGACCTGTCTCAGGAATTTGATCTACCTACGGTCCTGGCTTTTTTGAAGGACGGTGTGGATAAGGGCCTCAGTTTGAGTTCCCTTAAAGTTCAGACGTCTGCTCTTTTTGTTTTCTTTCAGAGGTGCATTGCCATCCTTCTTGATGTCAAGGTTTTCTTCCAGGGCTTTGCTTATACTTGTCCTGCCTTCAAAATTCCTGCTCCTCCGTGGGATCTTAACTTGGTTTTGGGTGTGTTTCAGCGCCCTCCATTTGAGTCTTTGGCTACTATTCATCTATGCCTGTTGACGTGGAAAATGGCCTTTCTCCTGGCGACTGTGTCTGTCCGCCATGTCGCGAAGTTTCATGCTCTGTCCTGTAAACCACCCTATTTGGTGTTTCACAAGGACAAGGCGGTGCTTCGCACCTCTCAGGAGTTTCTCCCGAAGGTGGTTTTGGAGTTCCACAACAATCAAGAGACTGTGGTGCCCTCTTTCTGTCCTGACCCGACCTCTGACAAGGAGAAGGAGCTCCACTTGTTAGACGTGGTGCGTTGTCTCAAGTTTTATGTACATTGCACTGAGTCTATCAGGCAATCAGACGTGTTGTTCGTCATTCCTGAGGGTCTTAGGGCAGGAAGACCTGCATCCAACTATTGCTTCTTGGATCAAGTCCACTATTCATAAGGCTTATGAGCTGAGGAAGAAGCCTGTCCCTTTCAGGGTCATGGCTCATTCTGCATGATCTATTGTGGCCTCTTGCACTTAAAAGAATCAGGCCTCTGCTGATCAGTTGTGCAAGGCTGCCACCTGGTCGTCTGTGCACACCTTTTCAAAGCATTACCGTGTTGATCTACTGGCATCGGCTGAAGCCAGCTTTGGGAGGAAAATCCTGCAGGCAGTCTTGCCTGTCTAGGATTTTCTTCGGTTCTTGGTGCTTCCTTCACTTTTGAGCCCCGTTGACTCTAGTTCAGTGTGCAGTGTGTAACAGTTGGGGTGTTGTTACCCCTGTTCAGTGTCCGTTGACACTTCATTGTTGTTGGGCTATCTCTGATCTGATGGTTCATATCTGCTCTGGTGACTTTGGGGGCCTTGCGCCTGGTCCTTGTCTTACTTCCCTCCTCTGGGAAACTCAGTGGTTAGACATCCCAGAGTTACCAGTAACCTGTATTGGATGACAGAGAAAAGAAGATTTTAGTCTTACCTGTTAAATCCTTTTCTCTTAGTCCATACAGGTTACTGGTCTCCCACCCTGTCAAGGGACCATGCTTGTCTTCTTTCTCTTCACTATCTAGTCAATAGTTAGTGTCTCAAATCTTTCTGGAGCTAGTTGGCTAGCTGCAGCCAAGGAGGGAGGGTAGGCTCCACCTCCTGCATACAATTCTAGAATTGTTCCTGCCTACAATTAAAGGGGCAGATCGCCTACCCATAGTTACCAGTAACCTGTATGGATTAAGAGAAAAGGATTTAACAGGTAAGACTAAAATCCTCTTTTTTCACTTTTTATTTATTTGGCTTTTTGACATATCTGTTTATCACCTACGTACTAAACCAAAAACAGTCATCTGTTTGTGGTTCCAACTCCCATCATCCCCAACGTTGGGGAGAATGCAATAAAGGGGTGGGTTGGTAATATGGTGGTGTATTTGCTTTAATTTCATCTCAACATATACACTAATATCTGTTTACTACCACATTCCTGTGAATCCACCACAAATTCTCCATTATCGCCATGAATATGCCATGCCTCCTTCAGGTAACTATTTTGACAATATTTTATTTGCATATTGAAATTCAGCTTAATGAGCCATTGTCGTTTTCATGTGCTTGTATTTATATGTTAATGTAGCACTTGCACTAAGCTCCGATAGAAGCTTGTACTGCTGGAGTTCACAGTACCAGTTTCACCAATCAGAGGTTGGAATTTTCCTATATCTCTCAAGCCAGGGGACAGTTTGCTGTCTCTACTGGATTGCAGATACAGTAGCTGCCCTCTTTTATCACATAATGTGCCATAGGGATGTACATTGCACACCCCAGTGGCACCGAAATGGTTCCAACATTAAAAGCCATTGCCACCACATATTTCTTCAGTGAGAGAACAGCAGAGAAGCTGAAACATATAACATCTTATCTGCCTGAATCAGTGTTCAGTAGGCTATCTGCCAATCAGCTGATTCAGATAAACAAAGGACTCGCAAGGCACTCTGCAACTGAGTACCTTGCGAGTTCTGTAATTGAAAAGAAAAAGCACCGTGTGCACAATGGTATCAGCGGACCTGATACTGGTTTGTTGAAATAATAGGTACTTATGTAGCTAATTTAAACAAAAAGAAAGAATACAATACCTATTTCAGTACTATGTGGCCCCTACTTGAATTAAAGGTTATTATCTAGTATATAATTAGGGGACAATTACCAAGACATAAACTGAATTTGTACTTATTGTACATGTAAGCTAAAAATACTGAAAAACAATGTTAAGAACAAAACATTGTAACAATCCTCTACAAAGTAAGGATTAGAAATCTATACTATCTGATTATATTATATGAAACAGATATAATTAATTTTAAAGGAATATTATGTCAGGGCTTAAAATATGAAGTCCTTTGTACTAGCCAGACCTGAAAAGTTACTTGCCACTGCAACCCATAACATACCCACCAGGGCTCAATTTCTACTCGCCAGGGCTAAGTTTTCACTCGCCATTGGCTAGTGGCGAGTGGAAATTTTGAGCCCTGATTATATAATTGATATAACACAGTTTATCTACACTGATCTTATACATATAATATGACAGAGAACTGGGTTTTCCAGTCTTTACAAAAAAATTACAATCAAGTGATTTGGTGTGAAAAATATACATATACTCTTGTGTGTAATGTATGGGAGAAACCTGGATTGCTTATACCCCCCACTTTAATGATGGCAGAAGAAATCAACTATGTTGCATCATAAGTAATATTGTGAGTCTCTTCTGAGTATATGCCAATGTGTGTCATATAGAAGAAACCTGGATATAATGTCTTATAATCAAGTGTGTTGGATTATAAGTATTTGAAATAGCTTCAATGTGCTGCTGTCAAATAAACAGAAAACTTTACACACATAAAAGATGTTCCAATGCTGTATTAGCACACACTGTGGTATATTTACATTTTTCAAACCAAATCACTTGATTATAGATTTTTTGTAGAGAATGAAAACCTCAAATCTCTGCCATATTATATGTATAAGATCTATAACATACTTTTGTAGCACAATGTAGATAAACTGTTATATCAACAATATGGTAAAAATCAATATCTGGGTATATATAATACAATCGGATGCTAGGATTTTCTATTGCTTAACATATTGAGGATTCTTACATTTTTTAACTTATCATTGTTTTAATTGTTTTTAACCCCTTAACGACACTTGTCGGTCATTGTATGTGAAGGGTCGACTTGACTGAACCACCCATGACGTAGTATGACCGTCATGGAATTCCGGGCTCCTTAAAGGGATAGTAATACTTCATTTTAACTTTATTTTATTTTGTAGGCATTAAAAAAACATGAAGAATGATATAAGTCTTATCTCTGAAACCTTTATGGTTTAAAGGGATAGTAATACTTAAAATGTAAAAAAAAATATGTTGTAGGGTTTATACCCCTGAGTAAAACAAGAGTACTCCCACTGCTGAAAGTTGTTCCATTCAAAAGTTATTAATTTTCAAAGTTGATTTTTTTTAGGTGCAATATCACAGTGGCCTGAAATTGTACAGTGGCGCTGTTGCTACACCATCCTATGGAGATTTATGGTCCCAGGACCAGAGCTGTCCATAGGATCATGTAGCAACAGCTCCACTGTACAATTTCAGGCTACTGTGATATTGCACCTAAAAAATTCAAATTTGAAAATTAATAACTTTTGAATGAAACACCTTTCAGCAGTGGGAGTACTGTTGTTTTACTCAGGGGGATAAACCCTACAACATATTTTTTTTTACATTTTAAGTATTACTATCCCTTTAAGAGATATTCACAAACAAAGTATCCCCCCCCCTGTTCAACCAAATCAGAAGGGAGATGCCCAGGTAGACTGCAGAGAGGGACAATCTTCAATTAAGATAATGGAAAAAGCTGAAAAACTTATCAAGGGGGGAAGGGCTTTCATTGTTTTCATACAAAGAAAATTGTCCCCTTCTGTTATCTGTACTGTCATACAACCAGACTCACATCTGAGAAGAGATTGTTTACACTAGGTAAAAGGGGCGGGGAGGGGAACTTTGCTTGTGAATATCTCATAAACCATAAAGGTTTGAGCGATGAGACTTATATCA
The DNA here is from genome assembly GCA_037306005.1 of Rhinophrynus dorsalis. NCBI lineage: Eukaryota > Metazoa > Chordata > Amphibia > Anura > Rhinophrynidae > Rhinophrynus > Rhinophrynus dorsalis. The sequence goes on along the minus strand of CM074721.1, from coordinate 74,450,128 downwards.
TTCTTCATGTTTTTTTAATGCCTACAAAATAAAATAAAGTTAAAACGAAGTGTTACTATCCCTTTAACTGACCGCACCGATCGGCCGGTCGTTAAGGGGTTAACAGTATTTTACAATAAGTACAATATCTGTTTTGTGAGATAAAGTTTTTGCGACAAAACTATTTTTTGTAACAAAATGTATTAGATGGCAAAAAAGAAACATTTTGTAAAAAAAGAATTCATTTTGTGTAACAAATCCTATTTTGTCATCAATCAGTTTTCTGTGACAAGAACAATTTTGTCAGGCTTCTTAAGAAATTTTATAGACAACATTTTTTTCAGTAATTCTTTAGATGAAATATATGGTTTCAAACAGCACTCCAAAATTTTAGTATTGTAAGAGGGCAGATATTGCTCATTGCCCCTCACAGAACCTTCCAAATCCTCTGCCACAGGCCACTCTAACTTTGTGAACCCCACTGTTTTCCAGTCATTCTGCCCATTTACTGAATCAGTCAATTAGGTTGGGGGAGATTAGCCTTCCTAAGCCTTCATTTTTATCTACCCATGTGTATGAGAGAATTCATTGCTCTATATCTACACCAGTGGTTCTCAACCCATGCGCTCAGTGGCTACTAACAGGCCAGGATTTGAGAATTTCCTTGTTAGAGCACATGTGAGTTAATCAATGTGAATGAGCCTCTGATCAACACACTTGTGTTCTAGTAGGGAAATTCCTAAGTCCTGGCCTGTTAGTGGCAACTGAGGGCACGGGTTGAGAACCTCTGATCCACACCAGTATAGTAACCTTTGCGTGAACTAGGCTGACCATACCTCACCTTTAATAAGGGACACACATGAAAAATTCATACTACAGGGTTTCTTCGATTTTGGTGCACTCCTGAAATATGCCTATTGGTGCACTCCTGAAATATGCCTATTTCCTATTAGTCCCTTTTTAAAGGTGAGGTATGGTCAGTCTAGCATGAACAATCTTGTATATTAACTCAATTAAAAAAAAGAAAACATATTTTTAAGCAAAGAGTGTTTATTTATTTCCATTGAGTTCACACATCACTTTTTTCATAACAATCTTTTTTTTATGCCAGCCTTTTGCTCACTCTTTTAAAGGTGATTCCACCAGCCTCTGAAGTCTGAAATAAACAAAAAATATATAGTCATTAAACAGTATATTAATTACATAACTACTCATCACAAGACTTAAAGAGCAGGTAACGGCAATAGAGGAAGTTTAAAAGTTTTTTCCATTACACAAGACCTACAAGTGTTTTTTTCAGTATACTTTAGTATACTTACCACATCCATCTTCTATAATTTATGCGGACATAGCACCGAGGCAATCACCACAAATATTATGTAACGCAGTGCCCATATCTCTACTATATATATACAAATAATTCAAATGAAGACAGCACTCCCGGATTTCTTACAAACATATAAATGATGCTTTTATTAAGCCTGGACAACATTTCGGCCACTTCTTAGGCCTTTATGCAAGCCATAGCATACAGGCCAGGGCTGAATTTCTACTCGCCAGGGCTAAATATTCACTTGCCATTGGCTAGTGGCAGGTGGAAATTTTGAGATATATATATATATGATTTTGTAATTGGCAAGCTCCGATGTGAGCAAGAGTGCCACAGCCAACAGTCAGTTGTGGATGAAGGGAGTTATAGTTCAGCAATATATGGAAAGTCAGGGGTTTCCCACCTCTGCTCTAAAACCTTTGCAAATTCTCTTTTTCTGTTGTTTGTACATCAATATATTTCCAGCTTGAGATCGCTTATCATGGGAAAAAAACAATCATGAACGTGACAACAAAGCCAGCAGTGAATTATGTTTTATTTTTAAAAGCACTCCAGGCTTTCCACTGAATTCACTTCATAATATAAACACAGCACTTTCTAATTTGGTCCTTTCAAAGCGATGTGGTTTGACATCTAAGCAAACGATTCTAGGTATTTAATAGTCTGTTATTGCCTTCCATGCCTATATTTGGCGCAGGGTCATTTTAGGACTTTCAGTACTGGGAATCATTTTGTAAAATGGGTGAGGGTCAATTTATTCAGAACTCTTCTTATTTTAACCCTTTGAGTGCCAGAGAGGTACGCAATGCATTGCAAAGCAGAGCGGTACGCTCTGGCACTCAAAGGGTTAAGCTGAGGTTAACCCATTAAAGTTATAAAGACCAGATGGGTGCTCAACGCATTGTGAAGTGAAGCCATGCATTGCACACCCCTCTGGTCCTTAAAGGATTAAAGCGAAAGTATTTAAAGGGAGAGTAAAGAATTTAAAAAAATGTATTCATAATAAATAACGGGTTATGCTTCTAAGTAAGCCACCCTTTAATCACTATTATTATTTTATACTTTATTTATGTACAGCAACATATGCAGCAGTGCAGTATAATGGGGAGCGGATAAGACAGGATTTAACCCGCTGAGTGCTGGGGAAGGTCAAAATGAATTTTCACTCCTCTGGCACTCAAAAGGTTAAAGGAGCGGTAACATTTTTAATGAAACAGAAATATATATTTTTCTTACAGCGCCCACTGGTGTCCAGAATGAATTTTGTGTAAAGCATTTTATGATTTTGGCCCTTTTGGTGGCCAAAACGTATTACTGCTCAAACGTATTATTATTAACTTGAACTGTAGCAGCAGTGTCCACATAGCAATTTTATTGATAGTTCACTATATGGGAATGTATTAGTCATAGACTACTGATCACCACAGTAAGGTATAGAAACACCACCCCCTCGTGACCACAAGAGAAAACTTCAGTTTAATGTAAGAAAAAAATAATTCTGAGCTGTCATAACTTTTAAATGAGCGTATCCTTTTTTACTCAGCAGGAAAAAGTTTGTAACATATTTTTTTCCCATAAAAAAGTTTACTGTTTCTTTTTGTAGCAGCTAAGGGGAGATATTTTAACCCTATGAGTGCCAGAGGGGTACCCACTCCTCTGGCACTCAAAGAGTTAAGAGTACAGTAAGGAGTAAAACGAATGAGGCAGTCAGAATAAACTCTTTAATATACCTTTAAGAAAGCCTCCGTTATTCTCTATTTGTATTTGTATTCTTTATTTATAAAGCACCAATATATTCAGCAGTGTAGTATTATGTGGAGCAGAAAAGACAATCCAAAAAAGATACAGTGATACAGAAGTGAATATGCTTTCTGGGCCTAATGTGTTGAGAAAGAAGAAATGGTGCAATTCTGGAGCAAACGATTTTAATTGCTAGATATGTATCTAATTCAGCAATGTGCCAGATTTATATCCCATTACAGGCTGTTATTTAACCCCTTGGATGCTAGATAGATCACCAACACATTGTGGAATAATGCATTGGCAATCTCTTTTGCAATCAAGGGGTTAAGGCTTTTCTTGCCTTTGCTTGTTATAGGTCATGTATTTTCTGTGCCAGGAAATAGTAAGTGGGTTTGGGGTAAAGGTCATGTGATGAGTGGGGGTGTGGCCATGGGTGGACCTAAGGGCACCTAAACTGCCTTGCCTAGGGAAGCCTGGGATGTAAATCTAGTCCTGTACATCAGACCCACCATCTAGAACCTTAAAAATAATAAAACATAAAGTTATGACAACCCTTAAATGGACAGCAACACATAAAATGAAAACTCCACATGCATTTAAAGAGCATTTATCAGGTTATAGTAAGGCGCCTATATTCAGAATAAAGGTTACATACTTCTGGGACAAACCGATTGCACCATAAAGTACAAATAAAGATTACTATTGATTTAAATGGGTGTTTACCCTTTGAGTGCCAGAGAGGTCGCCAACACATTACTTTGCAAAGCTTTGGGTACCTCTCAAGCATTCAAGTGGTTAAAAGTTCCATTTGAATCAAAGGGCATTGGGGGGATTTTACTTTGACCCCACTGGTGCAGCTGGTTTGCCCCAGATTGGCTCAACATAGAGTCCTCTAAGTCACTCCTCTTGACATGATGTTCATTTGCTGCACTGCTGTTCTTATAGGCAGCAAGTCAGGTGTTGATGCCCAACACTTGCTGTCTATGGGGAAAGTGCTCAGCTCTGGGTCCTAAACTGAGAAATGTCTGGTTTATGGCACGATCAGATGGACAGCCTCAGAGGCCAGTTTTGTTACATCCAGATCATATATCTATTTGATCAGCAGAGCTGCACAGTGTTGCCCTGGCTAAATCAGCAGATTAGCTCCCACAGAAGCAGACTTGCTAAAGGGGAAAGAAAAGACTATAATTCCCCTATAAATCTTATTTACTCCTAGCCAACATTTGAAAAAGTTTTGAACCCTCTTTATTCCTTTCCACTGACTCTTTACTCCTGTTTCTCAGCTTACTCAATTGCAACATAAGTATGAACAGCCCTGGATTTCCCAATAGGCAGACTAGGCTCCTGCCTAGAGCTCTAAATTTTGAGGGGAACCTCAGCTGTGCTGGCCACACCCACATTCTGAATTGTGGGTGGGGCCAGAGCAACCTCTGTATCCATACAGTAGCTTATACACCCCTTTACAGGCTATTCTTTAATCCCTTGGTTGCTAGTGAGATCTCCAATGCATTGCAGAGATCTCTCTAGCAACCAAGGGGTTAAAGCTTTTATGTCCTTGCTTCTTGTAAGCTAAAGGTACGCTCTGTGCCAGGAAACAGTGGATGAGACTGGTGGCGTGGTAGTGTGAGGAGTGGGGTGTGGCTATGGCCGGAGCTAAGGGTGCCCAGATTGCCTTGCCTAGGGGAGCCTGGAATGTAAATCTGACCCTGAGTATGAATCCTTAGAAGCTTTCATAAATGTACAACTTTTAACTGAGCATATATAGTGTGCCTTCTCAGGAAGGCACAGTAAGAACAAGTTAACCCTTTGAGTGCCAGAGGGGTGTTCAACGCATTGTGAAGCAATGTGTTGGACACTCCTCTGGCAATCAAAGGGTTATGTTTATATTTTAGGAGCCATACTTGTTTTTCACTAATTATGCCTAGTAATACATATTTAAATGAATATAACACTTTGAATTCTAAAGACGTCTGTAGCATCGAAAGGGTTAAAGTGATAGTAACGTTTCCACAAACAGCAGCTCCAATTAATCTTCATAGCAAATGAGCCTTAGATTGTGTTGTTTCATTACTGTGAGAGCTGCAGTTCAAGAGTAATTGAATGATAAAGTTTCCCCCTCCGGTCCATTTTACCTAGTGTAAACCCCCACTCCTCAGATGTGGAATCCAGTTCATAGACCAGACAGCTCACATAAAGGGTCAATATTCTACTGTGAGAACAATGAAAGCCCTGCCCCCCTTGACAGGTTTTTCAGCTTTTTCCCTTATCTTAATTGAAGATTGTCCCTCTCTGCAATTTACCTGGACACTCCTTGCTGCTCTTTGGTGAGCAGTGTTATATTAGTAGAAGGGGCGGGAGGAGGATACTTTATCATTCTATTACTCTTGAACTACAACTCTGACAGAATTGAAATAACACTCTCCAAGGCCCAAATACTATGATGATTAGTTAGAGCTGCTTTTATTATGAAACATTGCTATCCCTTTAAATGACTGCTGTTTTACATCTGGCAGTGATTGTATGATATATAAGATAATACAGATTATACATATATAGTCTTATGACCACCAAAATAGGGGAATCCAATATCTTACCTCTACCAGTTTTCCACCAACAATCTCTGAAGTGTGGTGATATTTTGGGAAATCTACAACGATTTTTCCTCCTTCCAGTCTAACAGTTGCCTGTAATAAAAAGTAAAATATTGAAAAAAATATAACCTCCTCCAAACAATCTCTGTATATACACACACACACTGGAACAAGAGTGCACTATCACATGGCCAGTGAAAGGGTTCAAATAAAGCAAGGATGCAGTGTGCATGTGACTGGGCCTAGGGCAACAGAAAGCCTAAATTTGTCACTGCTCAAAGATACACACATACATACACACACAGACACATGCAAACACACATACATACATAGACACAGATATAAACATGTGCACACGCATGCACAATATATACACACACACACAAGCATGCACACACATATAAACACACACAAACTAGGGTGACCACACGTCCTGGAATGCCCAGGACTGTCCCTTATTGGTGGTCTGTGTCCCGCGTCCAAGGTCACCCCCCCCACCAGGACAACAAAGAGTACCGGAATGGAGCAACATGCACCAGTTCAGCCAGCCAATGAAATTTATTTGCTATATGGTCCTCATTGGCTGGCTGGTTGGAGACAGCTGGGATGGAGCAGGTATGCTGGCACTGCAAGTGAGACCCACGGCTGAGGCTCCCGCTGGCACTGACCCTCTTTCTGAGGCTGATACAGAGTAAGAGTTCCTACTGGGGAACTCTTACTCTGTGTCAACCTCAGAAAGATGGTCAGCGCCGGTGGGAGCCTCAGCAGCGACCACATGTCCCGGAACGGCAGAATGGAAATGTGGTCACCCTAACACAAACATATACATACATACCTACACTTGCACGGATGCACACGTGACTACTCACATGCATACACAGACACACACACACACATACATACTCCCACATACACACGGCTTGTAGCTTATAGTAATTTTATACAGTATTGAATTTACAGTTATCTTCACAAAACATATGCTCTCAGATTAAATTCTCACAATGTTAACCTCTTTCACTTACAGAACTTAAAAAATAAATTCTGAGTTTTCACATGCATCTTCACACAATTCTAAGTTTTCACACCTCACTTCACACACTAAGCAGATTGTATTGTGAGCCCCTGATCATCAGGGAGAGGGAAATGCTGAGGGATCTAAGCTGTATGACAGAATTTATATTGATTGTGGGGGGGACCCTTCCACCAGTGTCATCTAAACGGCTGCCCTCTTTTCCCTAAATGTCGCATACTACTCTGGCACTCAAAGGTTAAAATCATCGGTGATAATTGTAAGTGTGCCTGACAATGATAATGACTTACCTTAAACTTTTTGCCACTCATGGTCTCCATGTCAGATTCTTGTCCAATGGTGAACTTGTTGGTCATTGTTTTTCCTGGGTAGATCTGGGACCAAGTGAAGTCGTTGCCGTTCTGGACAACCTCAGTGGTAATCTTGAAATCTCTCCCTTTTTCAATAGTTTCATCAGGAATGCCTGGCGATAAACAGGTATATAATATAGTGTACTGTATGGTGAAGGAATGCTATCCTATAATACTCCAAACTACCTAAACCCTTTGAGTGACAGAACGGTGTGCAACACATTGATTTGCAATGTAATATGCACCTCTGGCCACTATGAATACATTCTGTAAGTAATTGATTGATTGTGAACATTTGGAATATCAGGTCAATTTTAAAACATCGCACACATAACAGCGTGCAACTTCCCAGCTCTAAAAACATGTCACAGTGATTAAAAGGACAACATGAGAATCTTGCCCTGTCAGAAAAGCACAAGATTCTCATGTCTCTGGTATTAAACAGCACATCCAGTTCTTTATTTTATTAAATTTGTATTGGGCATCCAGACTGACCAGATTTGAGGTCCGAATATAGAGAGTTTACAGACTTAATTTTAAAATAAGCAATAACAGTGCCCACCTGATTCATGGAGATGAGAGAACTGCATTGTTAACCCCTTGAGTGCAGCTCAGTGTTGCTCTCGGCCTTTCTTTCCCCTTGTCTCTTCATGCAGAATGACAGGGCAGAGAGAGAGCCCGGAGCAGCGCTGAGTTGCACTCAAGGGGTTAACAATGCAGTTAGCTCATCTGGTCATGCTGAATGCCCAATACAAATTCTCATTTTGACCTTTTAATCAAGGCGACATGTTAATAGCTCCGTGACATTGCACGCTGTTTTGTGTGCAAAGTTTTAAAAGGATACCAGGAATTTCCACCCAAATAAGTTAAGTGCTGGATTCTTATATGGAAATATTAACATGTTTATAACAACTTGGTTGTTAGAGATCTCTCTCTAGCCCCCAAGGGATTAAATGAGCCATTGGTCATTATGCTTAAATGGGAACTAAACCAATTAATACATGGCTCCTAATTAGTTGAACAGAAGGGCTTGCCTATGTAGGAGTCCTGCATACAGAAGTCAGTGACATTTATTTAAATGTATTTTTGCATTGTGTCAACAGTTTCCTGTATTCACTGGATATCAGTTTTAGTTTGTCTTTATTTCATAGCTCCTGGCAATAGACAAAAGGCTGGAAGTGGACCTATCAACTTGAAATGTCTTACATACTTGAAAACTTAATTCCAAACTGTGTCATGTTAACCAAAATTCCAGCAGAAGTATAGTTTAGGATATATTCACACTTTTATTCCTGGCAGAAGTGAAAGTGAGCATTTCCTGGTACTGCACAAAGCTTCATTAGCATATGTCACTGAAACTTTCATTAGTATATGAGATGTCAATGATAAAGCTTACTTACCATATGAAATATCACTGGTACCGCATGGGTACAGTAATTAGCATACATTAGCAAGTGTGAATATCTTTTTAACTGTACATTTGCTGGTCTTTTAGCTAACATGACACATAGGCAGTTTTTAATGCAGTCTTCAGATATGCAAACTTGAATTAAGGTGTAAGTTCCACTTTAAACAGTTTGAGTGAAAAATTCCATCATGAAAAGCCTCACTCACTGTTCAGTAGAACAATTTAAGAAACTTTGATTGTAGAATGAAAGTGACTAGCTATAGACTACAACTGGATTGTACATCACGGAAGTTTGTGATCGCAGCGTGCCTGCATGGCGAGCTGAGATCACAGAACATGTATGTGAATTAAATATGCCTTGGTCCACCAGAGCGCTCCACCCCCAAAACACACGGTCCTTAAGGGGTTAAGGTATGTTTAGTTAACATTAAAGATAGTTTAAAAACTTCCTATATGTTGTGCAAACTCTTTGTAATTTATAAAGTTTTTGAGAAATAAATCTTAATGAGTTTTTTGCACAGTTTGGCACTTTATGCTAATTGCATGAATGAATATACGCACAGCCCACATATTGCGGATATTTCTAATAACACACACAGAGATCCATTTGGACTTGAACAGAAGTAGCAGAAGCAGAATACTGTGCATTGAATTAGCATAAAGTGCCACACTGTGCCACCAAGATATCAAATATAATTTTAAAATAAATAAATCAATAAATACATTTAATCCCTTGAGTGCCAGAGAGGTAAGCAACGCATTGCTCTGCAATGCTTTGCGTACCTCTCTGGCACTCAAGGGGTTAAACATAACCATAATAATAATAATAATGATAATAAAAAAGTGTATATATATATATATATATATATATATATATATATACATTTTTTTTTATTTAACTGAAAAAATGGTTTGCACAAAATATAGTCATATTTGTATTCTCTGTAAAGCAAACTAAACTTTACTTAGGGTGACAAGTCCCTTATTCCTAAAGGTACAGGTACTTTTTTATATCTATTAACACCCTAACCCCTGACTATGGCATCTAAGTGGTTAATATTTCTATGAAAAAGGTTTTCTTACCAATAAGCTTCATGAAAGCATCATAGTTCTCCTGGCTTTCTACTTCGTATTTCCCAGTGAAAGACATGGTGATTGTGAAAATGTGGATACCTGGCAGGTATTCAGTAGGAAGGATGAATGAAGAGTGAGTACAGACTGGTCGGAGGAGCTGCTCTTTAAATCCTGTGCTGTGTGACTCCTCCCCCCAAATTACCTTTCCATATCTCTTAGACAATCTGATGAATCACCAAGAATGGTGTGATTGACCTGTGGGGAACTACAGGTTCGTATGGTTGTAAAACCATCCATCATGGAATTAATGGAAATTTCCTGAAGGCTTGTATTGTCTGTCTACAAAGACACACACACACACACATACAGACACACAGAGAGACGTACACAGATTCACATTCACATGCACATATACACACACACGTGCATATGCACACACACAAACACACATACACCCACAGATACAGATACTCACACACATCCATGTACACACACACACACACACGCATATAGATATATACACATTCACAAACACAGTCATGCATGAACAAATAAAAACACACACAAGTAAAGATACACAGTCGCACACACACATACACATGCATGCACATATGTACACAGACACAAACATACACACACATTCACACATGCGTAACCACGTGTCCCAGATTGCCCAGGACAGTCACGGATTTTAAATGTGTGTCCACTGTCCTGGGCAGCCCCCTTCTGGGACAATACAAAGTCCTAGAATGAAGACTCCAGAGACCAGAGTTCCTGACATCAAACAGGAGCTGAAGTATAAGGCATCACTTTCTGTTACAACAGTCAATGTGTCTTAGCAGTCAATGGGCAGTTCTCCCTCTAGTGTCTAGAACACTGTGGTGCACCGGGGAAAGACCAGGCTGTGCTCTGATGTACAGTGACATCTCCCATATAAGCTGCACTAGAGCCGAAGACAAGTACTCTGCTGCACTCATCTCTGCAGTGTAACTGAATTGCAGTATGGAAATGTGGTCACCCTAACACACACATATACCTTCATACACACACAGGTATACATGCACACATAGTTACACACACACACATGGATATAAACACATACATGCACTCACATATCTGCAAGAAAACGGGAGAGCAAACCACAAAGCATAATAGCATTTTAATATATATATATATAGTTTATAAAACAAAATGCATTCACATTTAAAATAACTTGGATGTAGGCTCATCACTGCACCAGTGCGGTATTAACATAAGAATAGTCCCAGAAAACTCCCCGACCTTTGGTCACAGTCCACATTGTGATGCACCTGTCCTGGACTGGCTGAAGTCACAAAGGGCATCTGGGCAAAGATAAAAGGAGCCCCTCCCACCACTCTTATAACTCCAAATAGATGCAATGAATAAAACACACATGGATACAGACACATACATACACCCAGACACACACGCACACAAACAGAGACACATACATAAGCAAACACATGGGTGAATAGATATACACATACACACACATACAAAGACACACATATACACACACACACATAGACATATTACATAAACACAGGCACATGACATACACACACTCACAGACACACATGCATACTCACACATGCACACACTCACAGACACACATGCATACTCACACATGCACACACTCACAGACACACCTGCATACTCACACATACACACACTCACAGACACACATGCATACTCACACATACACACACTCACAGACACACATGTATACTCACACATGCACACACTCACAGACACACCTGCATACTCACACATACACACACTCACAGACACACATGCATACTCACACATACACACACTCACAGACACACATGCATACTCACACATGCACACACTCACAGACACACCTGCATACTCACACATACACACACTCACAGACACACATGCATACTCACACATGCACACACTCATTCTGTCTGGGCCTTTTCTGGATTTTGAAGTCAGATTTTATTTTGTATGTTCCTGGGAATATGATACATAAATCACATTGAGTATTGCTTAACCATGAATTTTATTCCAGATGAATATATAAATCATCCTATATAATAATCCGCCAGATGTATGTTTGTCCGATGCAGTCATGCGCAGTAGAGAATGCCCAAACGCAGTGAACACAGGCCAGAGATGCAGTCATGCGCAGTAGACACTGCAGGCCAGACATGCGCAGTAGAGACTGCCGAACGCAGGAAGCCGATGGTACATGCCGTCACACATTTTGGCCTGTGCATGGGCTTTTACACTAGTGGGTAATAATACAGTGTTATCTTTAGACATAAAAGTAAGTTAGCAAATCAAGCCATAATCTTTCCTGCAGCTACTCTACCTGGGAGTTCCTAACCCCTTAGCAATGCGTTGGAAACTTCTCTAGCACCAGACAAATAATGCAAACAATCCATTGCATACCCCTCTGGCATTCAAAGGGTTAATTTGTTTTACACTACAAACTGGTCTATGATTCTTTAGACCACTGTAAGCATTTTGAGATCAGGCTAATCAACTTAAAAATAATCCAAGAGTAAAAAATATTATATAGATATACATGACTGCTTTATGAAAGATAGCTACGCAGGTTAAATAACTGAAAACCCAATTATTCCTATATTTATAATTCCCCTTTAATGACAGAGCTCAAGATCAATCATTTTTCCAACAAATGTTTTGTCTGGGTGAGTGTTCTTTGGGTTAATGATCAAAATTTTTGGTACATTTTCTTGTGCAGTTAAGCATGCCTTGTACATAAGATCAACATTTTAGCCATCTGAGTTCAAGAGATGTATGCAAAGAATTGCTACACAATGAGGGTTATGCACTAAGGGGTGATAAAGAGGATATAACTTCTCCAGTGATATCACTTCTCCAGTTACTATTTTATTATATGTAGCCAATGCACTAAGATCTCTCCTGCTTAGTGCATAGGTTCCGTAGAATAACATAGGAAATGAAAATGTGATATTGCTGGAGAAGTTACCATATCTCTGCTTTATCACCTCTTTATAACACCTTAATGCATCTATCCCCATGTGTTTAATATATTTCTGATACTCGGAAGGTTGAAACAATATATATTTTTCTATGAAGTGCACTTTACCCAAACAAAAACAAATACCTAATTCTATATCTATACATGATCAGCCTTTTTAAAATGTTATGTTTTGATCTAGCAAATGCACTTCCCCCAAACAACTGAACATAAATCATTAAAGAAAGTGTATTGAACCCTATAATGCTAAATTTGGTTCAGTAAATTTGAATTTAGTAGTGATGGCATGAGAAGATATAAGGGCATAAAAAATTATAAAGCAAAAAATATTATTTTTTGGGAAAACTTCACTTTTTCCCCTACCAAACAAATTTGGAACAAACATTGCAGGTTTTATGGGAATAATCTCTGAATAAACATCCAGATTGTAGCTTTAGTCATTGAATGGCTGTCATGAACTTTGCAAAAACTGTTAAATTGCAGACTCTTTTTAAGACTGCAGGTAGAGGGCGCTCACATCACTGACTATGAAAAGAATATAAGAAATAGCTACAAAATACACAGAATTAAAGAAAAGAAAATTAGAAGGTAAAACAATAAAAGTTAAATCTGCTGCTGAATTAATAAATGAAAAAAGAATAGTAAACATTTTTATAAAAATAAATAATACAAAATAACATGTGTTATATTACATATATAGATAAACAGATTGATAGATAGTCCAAAAAAGCACTTTTTGAGGAGTTTTTGAGTCAAAGAGAAACAATGACCCATATTTATATTCTGGAGTAACCCAATTGTACCATAGGGGAAAAATCAACATTCCTAAATTCCCATACAATTGAAACTCTAGCATTCAAGGGGTTAAAAGCCAAATTTCACTGAGAAGGGATTTTTACTTGTTCCCTATGGTGCAGTTGGTTTACGCCAGTATAATCCCAGTTTTCTTTTATAAATATTGGCCATTGTCACCTGATGAACGGAACAGAAAATTGTAGTTTAATAAAAAAATTGAGCTTTCACAGCTTAGGGACAGCCTCGCGGGGACCCCTGAATTCCAGGACATCCGTGTACGTTATGGGTCCTTTAGGCATGCTCTACCCGTGACGTACATGTACATCCTTGGTTCCTAAGTGGTTAATCCCTTAACTACCGCCAATCAGGGTGCGTGTGCGGCTGTTAAGGACCACAGAGCTTTTTTTTTGTTATCGTGCATAGTATTCTGGGATGGCAGAGAGGTATACAGCCACACTGTCATCCCAGAATTCCATGACTTACCAGGACCGTCACCGGTCCTTAGGCGCCGGAACCGGTGTGGCTGTCCTGGCACGTCATGGGTCCTTAAGTGGTTAAAAACCTTTGTAAATATCCCGAAGCAGTAGGAGTACCCTTTTTCCATTCAGCAGGAGAAATCCAATGACGTGTTTTTCATTAACATAAATTTACTGTTCCCTTTAAATGAAAAAAACCCTACTATTCTTTAACTGTTTGAATGCAACAGGGGTTGCAATGTACTCTGGCACTCAGATGCTTAAACCCCTTGAATGCTAGTAGCAGCATCTCCATTGCATTGGAGAGGTCTCTTGTTTGCAACGAGTTAAAAAGAAATTCAAAACTGAAGATGGATACGAAAGAGGAATCAATAAAAAAAGTTATAGGACTGTTCTGAAGCACAGATAAGACACAGGGAGGAGTCGGGCATGACCTTTCCTTATCTGATATCAATGGGGAATGGAGGAATGAACCCAAGTCGTCTGGACAGTTCAGTTTCAGTGTGAGACTTACACAACACTCCCATTTACCATACAAGGAAACCACCTCACAGGATGGGATGTGTGTAACCTGCAGGCTGCCAAGCAATAACCTTCAGGTCCCTCTGTAAAAATGATAAGGTAGATGTAATTATGTTATTATCTTCTTGGGCTCTAAAGAGGTCTTCATCCAAAAGGTTAATACTATTAGGGGGAGATTCACTAAGTGGTGATAAAGAGGTAATAAAGAGGTGATAAAGTGGAGATGACGTCTCCAGTGATATAACTTCTCCAGTTCCTATGTTATTCTATAGAACCTATTCACTAAGATCTCCATAGCTGAAGAAATCTTGGTTCAGTGGCTCCATAGAGTAACATAGGAATTGGGGAAGTGATAAACTGGAGAAGTCATCTCCATTTTATCACTTCTTTATCACCACTTAGTGGATATCCCCCCAAGTATCAAATGTCTCCTGCTAAGAACTAGATGGCAGTGTTTGCTACACTAACTGTATAAAGCAGGGATGTCCACGTCTGGTCCTCAAGGGCTACCAACTGGCCAGAATTTAACACTTTGAGTGCCAGAACAGTGTGCAAGGAATTGAGCAGCAATACTTTGCACACCTCTCTGGCACTGAACGGGTTAAGGATCTTCCTGCTTGAGCAAATGTGGGTCAGTCAAAATAACCAAACACAATGAAAATTAGACTAAAAAATTAGACAATCTTTAAAAATAAAATGCAAGTTTAACCCCTTAAGGACTGGCAATTGATGACCACGGGGCTTTTTTTTTTAATTTGTTCTGCCAGTTCAGGGCTCCCAGAGCGGCGTGCAGCTGTGCTGGGAACCCTGAACTCCATGATGTGCCAGGACCGTCACTGGTCCTTAACCCTTTGAGTGCCAGAGGGGTACGCAACGCATTGCTTTGCAATGCGTTGCGTACTCCTCCGGCACTCAAAGGGTTAAGTGCCGGACCGCCGTGATGTTCCTGGCACGTCAGTGGTCGCAAAGGGGTTAAAATTAGGGTTGCCACTTTTTCTTCAAAAAAATACCGGCCATGGCATTCCCTCCATAGACTTAACATTGGACAGAAGCCAATTTTTTACCGGCTTGCCAGTAAATACCGGCTGGGTGCCAAGTCTAGTTAAAATGAAAACTAAAAAAAATCCTTCTCAAAATACAATGGGGTGGATTCACTAAGAGGTGATAAAGTGGAGATCACTTCTCCAGTTTAACACTTGTCCAGTTCCTATGTTATTCTTTGGAGCCTATTCACTAACATCTCTATAGCTGAAGAAATCGTAGTGCATAGGCTTCATAGAATAACATAGGAACTGGAGACGTGATATCACTGGATAAGTCATCTCCACTTTATCACCCCTTTATGACGCTTAGTAAATATTCCCTCAGGGATAATGTCGTTAAGAAATTAAGGCAGTCTTTGACCCCTTGGTGACAAGGTCATTTTTTTACACTAGAGGATAAGAACAATTCTGGCCTTTTATTCAACCATATTTTCCCTCTCATTCATTTAGTACACACACACAAATTATATTTTTTAAGAATAAGTAGGGGCTTTCTTTTTGATGCCACATTTATATGTATAATCCATCATTTATCTCAATAATAACATAAAAATTTGAGAAACAAAATGTAAAAAAAAACAAAACTTTTTTGTAAAAGTTTTCCTGTGATGATTTGTGCATTGCATTTTTAACAGGGTCTGATTAAAAGGGATGAATGTTCACTAATAACTCCTTAGTGTCCTTTTTAAGAGGGGCACTATCCCTCTGAGCATACTTCCCAACATTTCAAATGGACAAAGAGGGACACTTTTGTTTTAGGGCATGTGGCTGGTGGGCGGGGTGTTACAGAGAATTTTTAGGGTATTTTGTGACCTACTGACGCCTCTTTGTGTAACTGAAGAAATGATTTAGAACAAGAACAAAGTATTTTATTTTCACAGACTAATTTATAAACACTTATAGCGACTTTTATACAAACATGAACGTGAGTATTATTGCTGCTGAACAATGTGATACACTTATATATACACCACACAGTTTGACCTCCTAAAAAGAGGGACATCAGAGTAGGAAAGAGGGACAGAGGAATTTGGGTCTCAAACAGAGACTGTCCCTCCTAAAGAGGAACACGTGGGGGGTATGCCTCCGAGATTCAAATCCCTATGTCACTCTTTCCAGTGTTGTCCCTCTTTTTAGGAAATCAGACTGTGTGGTATGTATATGGGTCTATCACATTGTTCCACAGAAATAAAAGGCACAGTGAAGTTTGTGTAAACTTCAGTATATCTGTTTATCAGTTATTCTGTGTAAGTAAGTAACTTTGGTCTTGTTCTAATAATTTATTCAGCTACACAAAGAGGTGTCAATAGATCATGAAGTAAACTAAAATATATTTTAATGTTGTACCCACCAGTCTTGATCCGAGCACCACCACATAAAACAAAAGTGCCTCCCTCTTTGACCATGTGAATCTCTGGGAGGCATGTTCTCTGTCTCTCTTCCTCACGATCACAGTGAGGCAGAGAACAGTGACAGATGTAATGTTTACTTACATTGCTTTTGTCATGTGGCTCTGTTGGTACATGTGATTGCTGTAGCAGTGATCACGTGCTGAACCACTGGGGAGCTGTTGGAACTGACTGCTCCGGTACTATAGCATTCAGATATAGCCTCCTCTACATGATTAAAAACCCCATTTACATGTATGGAAATGTTTATATTTTCATTATGTTTGAGATAGTTTGCTCCAGATTTGCTTCGCTTTTTTGTGCATGTAGCCCATGGATCTTATCCCTTGATAGTGCTGGGGAAGGGGTATTTCCAAACCTCTGACATTAAAATGGTGGATCTGTCACTTTGAGTCAAGTTTTCATATTCGAACACTTCATTCAAAATTGGATGTGTGTAATGTTAACCAACAGTCCGGCAGAAGTATAGTTTAGGACATATTCACATTTTTATTTCTGGTAAAGTGAAAGTCTCCTGCATACCTCCCAACATTTCAAATTGCCAAAGAGGGACACTTGTGTTTTAGGGGGTGTTGTTGGGGGCGTGGCTGGTGGAAGGGGCATTACTGATTAATTCTTAGGCTATTTCATGGCCTATTGACACATCCTTGTGTAATGTAATAAATGACTTATAACAAGACCAAACTATTTTATTTACACAGACTCATTTTTAAACACATATACTAATGTTTAAACAAACAGTAATGTGAGTTACATGGCTGTGGAGCAATGGGATACACTTAAATACACACCACACAATCTGATTTCCTAAAAAGAGGGACATCAGGGTGGGAAAGAGGGACAGAGGAATTTGGGTCTAAAAGAGGGACTGTCCCTCCTAAAGAGGGACACTTGGGAGGTATGCTCCTGGTGAAGCACAGTGCTAAGTTATGAAACATCACTGAAAAGGCTTTGCTAGCATATGGAACATCACCGAAAAGCTTAATTAGCATATGAAATGCATTGCTACTGCACAGGTACCATTATTAGCATACATTAGCATACAGAACCAATTACCAAGAACCAATATCTCCTTAACTGTATGTCTTTTGGCTAATATGACACATAGACAGTTTTAATGAAGTTTTCAAATATGCAAACTTGAAACAAGGTGATGGGTCCACTCTAACCCTTTGGGTGAAAGAGAGATATCGATCGCATTGTTATGCAATGTGTTGGATAACTTCCAACATTCCACTGAGCTGAGCGTTACTGATTATTTTCAATTACAGATGTTCTACATTGCAGATGTAACCTTTGCCCTAATGGCTCTGCACTATCTCTAGTCAAACTAACCTAAATTTTATATGTCAGTCTAGAAGTCACTTATCTGTGCAGTTGCAGAAAGGAAACACAAGAGAGCGCAATCTCATTGTGTAAGGACAGTATATTGCTTGATAATGAATCATATATTTTAAATACCAAGTACTCTTAGTCAGCATTTTT
This sequence comes from Rhinophrynus dorsalis, assembly GCA_037306005.1. Classification (NCBI taxonomy): domain Eukaryota; kingdom Metazoa; phylum Chordata; class Amphibia; order Anura; family Rhinophrynidae; genus Rhinophrynus; species Rhinophrynus dorsalis. The sequence goes on along the minus strand of CM074721.1, from coordinate 74,431,874 downwards.
AAAATATATGTATTAGGAACATGGGGGAAATGTATAAAAAACATTGGATTATGTTAAAACTAGTTGAAGAGCCTGTTACACGGGCCACAGTGCCACTGCCACCCAGTCGTGGGGCAGTCACGCGGAGTAGATACTGCCCACGCTGCGGCTGATACAGAGCTGGATGCTCCATCGGAGCGTCCAGCTTTATCAGCCACGGCGTGGGCAGTCTCTACTGCGCATGCCTGCAGCACGCGCAGCAGTTTCTGCTGCGCATGTTGCGGCGTTACACACGATTTAGGAAATTATTATATAGGATACTTTGGTGGAGTGTATGTGAGCTTACCTCACAAGTGTCCCTCTTTAAGAGGGACTGTCCCTCTTGGAGACCCAAATCCCTTTGTCCCTTTTTTCCCACCCTGGTGTTCCTGTATTTAGGAGATCAGACTGTGTGGTATGTATATAAGTGTATCACATTGCTCCACAGAAATGAAACTCACTATATGTTTTTATAAAATAGTCTGTTTAACCCCTTAAGGACCAGGAAAATCTGAGGTGGATTTCACTTAAAGGGATAGTAGTACTTCGTTTTATCTTTTCTTTTATTTTGTATGCATTAAAAAAACATGAAGAACGATATAAGTCTTATCTCCCAAACATTTATGGTTTGAGAGACATTCACAAGCAAAGTTTTCCCTCCCTCCCCTTTTACCTAGTGTAAGCCATCTCTTCTCAGATATGGAATTTGGTTGCTAGACCAGACAGATAACAGAAGGGAACAATCTTCTTCCTATGAGAACAGTGAAAGCCCTGCCCCCCTTGACAAGTTTTTCAAGTTTTTCCCTTATCTTAACTGAAGATTGTCCCTCTCTGCAATCTACATGGACACCTCCCTTCTGATCTGGCTGAATAGTGTTACATCAGTAAAAGGGGCGAGAGGGGGATACTTTGTCATTGAATTACTCTTGTACTACAAATCTGACAGAATTGAAATAACACTCTCCAAAGTCCAAATACTATGATGATTACTTAGAACTGTTTTTATTATGAAACATTACTATTCCTTTAAGGACCGGAGCAATTCTGACCTTTTTGACTATGTCTTTGTTCAATAGTGTTTTCCCTCTAAGGCTTTTATTCCATCCACATAAATTATATACTGTTTTTTTACGCACATATAGGGCTTTCATTTGATATGACATTTACATGGATAACCCACCATTTACTTTATTAAAATTAAATAAAATGGTAAAAAAAAGAAAAAAACTGTCATTTTTATTTTTTCTCTTGGCATTATTTGGGCGCAATGGTTTAAATTTTTATGGAGACTGCATGAAAGGTAGGACAGGTCAGTCATACCTATAAAATGGGCAGTTTTAAGTGGGCACTGTTCCCCTTGGGTGAAAATCCCCATGTCCCTCTTTCCCAACCTATTTTCCCAAATTTTTATTGATCAGATTTGGCTATGTGTATAACTCTATTACATGACTCCACAACAATCACATTGCCATTATATTTTTTTTACACTTAAAATATTTATTTTATTAGTACAATTTTTTATTTACATATTTATTATTTTTTTATTTTATTAAAAAGTTTATTTTAGCAGGTCAGAAATGGACCTGCATCCAGCCAGCCCCCATCACCAGCACTGAAGGGGTTAATACCCCCATCTACTGCATTGTTTTATTTCTCTATGTGTCTGCTCTCTGCTTCTCTCACCCTGACTTTAATAGTAAAAAAGAGAGAGGCACGGAGCAGACTAAGAGGTTGGCACACTGCCTTATTCATTCAAAATGCCTGTACATGTGATCGCACCTGAAGTGATCACATGAACCATCAGAAGTGGCAAGTGCTGAGACTGAACACTCCGGTCCGAGAGCACTCAGTCTCAGCCTGCAAAGAATGATAGCAGCGTGCACGGAGACCCATGATGGCCCTGGCACATCATGGGTCATTAAGGGGTTAAATAAAACACTTCATTAAGGTGTCAATATGTCACAAAATAACCAAAAAAGTATTGGTAAAGCCCCATCTATTTTCTCCACCCCAAGCCACAACCCCTAAAGCATTTCAAATGTTAGTAGGTGTGTGTGAGACTAGTTCTCTTTAGACTCTTTCAGAGTGTCCTTCCATGGGTATCCTTTTGAAATGTCACACGCATAAGTGCCACATCAGAAGCGCCACATCAGAATCTCACCTGAATCAAAAGGGCAAATTCTGGTGCTGCAGCATAAAACGTCTCTTCCATCCACTGCCTGCACTGCCACATACTTTAACCTTTTGAGTGCTTTGCAATGTGTTCCATACCCCTTTGGCCCTCATAGGGTTAAGCTGTGCCTCCAACTACAGGGTTAAGCTGTGACCTCCGTACCATATATATAGTAGCACATGTACCAGGACATAATGTGTGAAAATGTGTCCAAACATATGCTTATGGATGACCCCTTACTTGAAAGTATTGAAAGTATCAAGAGAACCTCACCGTTACTAGGATCAAACACAGAGGCCCGGAGGATCGAGCAACCCAACCAAGGCATCCTCAGAAGAATCTCGCCAGGACTGATCCTTTGAAGCATCACTTTCATTACTTTCAAGTTAGGGGCCATTCATAAACATATGTTTGGCACAGCTTAAGGTATGTGGGCAGTGAATGAAGGTGACATTTTATGCTGCTCATAAGAATCTCGCCCTTGTAATTTGGGTGAGATTCTGATGTGGCGCTTTTGAAGCCGGTGACCTGGTTATACCACCTTCATGTAGCATGCTCTTATGCGTGCAACATTTCAAGAGTGAATCCCTTTCTTGCACCTTGAACTTTGTCTCATTGAGTGCTGGAGACTTATCCTGCACATTGCATGGTGATGCACTGATGCTTCCCTGGCACTTAGTGAGTTAACTGATACCTTGATTTATCTATTGGCAATATCCCAATATAGATCTGGATTCCACATTTAAACAGTGGGAACTGCAATAAGATCCATTACCCGTAACAGTAAGTTCATTAACTGCCTTCAGTTTTCTTTTAATTAGTTACATGGGCGCTTCGGAACTATACTCTGCCTTCTGGTTATATGGACATAGGACTATGAACTTAAAATATGTTGCTGAGGTAAATGTATGCACAAAACAGGACAGACTTTTATTGATTTTTCTTTCTTGGTTCTTGCATTCTGACCCTTCAGGGTCATGGATCGATATCTCTGGTACTCACAGGGTTAATGAATACTTTGATTTACCTATGGACATTTTCCCAATATTGTTCAGACTATGCTGTCTTCCAGTGGTAGGAGGGACAATGAGTCTAAGGGGGGGATATGCTTACCGTTTACAAATATATTAAAGGTCAATACAAATAGGGTTGCCACCCAGCCGGTATTTTACCGGCAGGCCGGTAAAAAATTGGCTCCTGTCCAATGTTAAGTCTATGGAGGGAATGCCATGGCCGGTATTTTTATGTAGAAAAGGTGGCAACCCTAAATACAAAGAACTATCCAATTAATTATTTACGCAACAAACTGAGCTAAGAACGAGAGGCCATCCATTAAGGCTAGAGGAAAGGAATTTTCAACTTAAAGGGGAACTTTCACCCCTTAATAACTAAATCTCCCCTTACTGCTGACCTGGCGACTAGCTGCTTAGTAGCGCTAGTCGCCAGAAATCTTACCCCGTTCTCAAGATTTCGCCGTTTGAAAGGATCAGGAAGCACGGACGTCTCTTCACAGTGACGTCCGTGCGCCTGCGCTGTCAGTCCCTTGTCAGTCCCTTGTGCACCGTACGGTGCACAAGGGACTGACAAGGGACTGACAGCGCAGGCGCACGGACGTCACTGTGAAGAGACGTCCGTGCTTCCTGATCCTTTCAAACGGCGAAATCTTGAGAACGGGGTAAGATTTCTGGCGACTAGCGCTACTAAGCAGCTAGTCGCCAGGTCAGCAGTAAGGGGAGATTTAGTTATTAAGGGGTGAAAGTTCCCCTTTAAACAAAGAAAAGGTGGGCAGTGATGCCTAGTCGTCTTATCACTGATAACAGTTCTCCATAGAATATGATAGCAACTGCTTTTTCACTTCCTGTCAGTTTAAACTTTCAGGAAGCAAGCTCTCTGGATTTTTAAACTGCTGGAACCTTTGAATAAGTCTACTGACAGCAGTGCAAGTTCCCTTGTTTTATTTGACAGGAAAAACTGTATAACATATAGGTTTATATATATAAAAAAAAGTGTGATGTTCCTTTAATATGGGACTCCTTGAAAGGGAAATTGAGGTTGTTCAAACATGTAACTAGAAAAGTAATATTTTTTATTTAACATGTGAGCATTAGGGGTGAATTTTAATAAAACTATGTGAAGTGAGGCCCTCAGGAACAAGAGGCCTCATTCCAAAACTGGTTACACATTTGCTTTAAAATACTCTCGATAGATGCATCTAACTGCTTTGTGAAGGACACCTATCTAGGTATGTGCTTACGTTACAATTAAGAAGTACATGTTGCTACTGGTGTAGTATATTGTACTTCATAAAATACAGTGCAGAAGCTCAACAGAAGTGTCTTGGGAGTCCAACAGGCATGGTACTTTATCATTCTTTCCTCACATCTCTCCAACATAGTACTACTTACAACTGAATGTAATTAAGCACTTCATTGCTCTTTTTTTACTCCAAACCACCCTGGTGCTGCCAACAATATCTGACCTACTTCAGACCAAACAATGAAACAAATGCAATCATTTGATGAAGGTCATTGTTTTGTGAGATACGCCTTCATCTATACCCAGATATGTTTTGTTGCTGTGACAAAGTGTCATGTGTTAACTTAATAAAATAATATCTTCTGATGGAAACTGAGTGCAACCAGTGCATATGTTTAAACAGCTCCCATTTAAGACTACTCTATTTCTTAAATGTATATTGTGGTAACTAATGTCTGAACCATTGACCCAACATATTCTGGGCTCTGCTAGACACATACAGCAATTGTAGAAGTGTTCAGAGGAGAATTCCATGGTACTTTGTTATCATTTCTTTGCTTCATGATATTTCTTCTCTGTGTATGGCACATGTGAGCTAAAAGTATATACACAACATAGGTTAGTTAGCTCTGTTAATCCAGTGGTGTAGAGGTCAAATGAATGAGTATTTTAGTACATAATAATACCTTTTTTATTGGACTAAGATTTAATGATATCAAGACAAGCTTTAAAGAGACCTGCCTCCTTTATCAAGTCTAAAGTACAAGCTTTCAAGAAACCTGCTCGCATTATCAAGTCTGAAGGTCACATTTATAAAGGGAGGTGGTCTCTCGGAAGCTTGTCTCAATATCACTGCATGTTAGTCCACTAAAAAAGGTTTTATTACATACTGCAATACTAATTAATTTGACATTTCACCCCTGCATTTATTACCCCAACAACTCCTTATATAAGACCTTTTAAACATCTGCTTCAACACCAACTTGGTGTTTGGACAATGGCAGCTGTATTAATAGTCACTTGGTAATATCTTTACATTATAAATGAATGTGTTTTACGTGTGTGCCTGTGTGAGTGTGTGTGTCTGTGTGTGTGTGCGCGCATGAGTGTTTGTGTACATGAGTGTTTGTATGTGTGTGCATGAGTGTTTGTGTGTATTTATATTTATACTAGTATGAAAGCCTGTATACACGGGCTAAAGCGCACCCAGCGGCCCCGGCTACTGCCCTGGAGCAGAGACAGGTGGTGAGCCATCAGCGCGTTCGGCGAGTCTCTACTGCACATGACTGGAGTCATGCATAGTAGATACTCGCCGAACGCACTGATTCTTAACCTTTGAGTGCCAAAGTGGTACGGAACGCATTGCTTTGCAATGCGTTCCGTACCACTCTGGCACTCAAAGGGTTAACGGGGTGCTCCAGATGGCTCACAGCGAAGCTCCCTGTGTGCGAAACCACACATGCACAGTAGAGACTCTTGGATCATAAGCAATTCCATGTGATTTTTGCTGGTATTATTTTAAACTTCTGAAAATAAAAGTAAATCTTAAATTAAAATAAGAAAACATAATATAATAAGACTAATTGTAATACTACTAATAGTAATATATCAATAAAATAAAATAACTTGTTGAATGCTTGAGTGTGGACTATCGCAAAGCAAGGTCACACATTGCTCCTTCAGTTTACGACACGTGGATGGCTGTGTCTTATATTCATTGACTGTATACTGCTTTAACACTTTGAGAGACCGAGGGGTATGCAACGCATTGCTCACTTAAAGAGTTAAAGGGATAGTAATACTTTGTTTTATCTTTATTTTATTTTGTAGGCATTAAAAAAACATGAAGAACGATATAAGTCTTATCTCTCAAACCTTTATGGCTTGGGAGATATTCACAAGCAAAGTTTCCCCTCCCGCCCCTTTTACCTAGTGTAAGCCATCTCTTCTCAAATGTGGAATGCAGTCCATAGACCAGACAGATAACAGTAGGGGACAATCTTCTTCCTATGAGAACAATGAAATCCCTGCCCCCTTGACAAGTTTTTCAGCTTTTTCCCTTATCTTAATTGAAGATTGTCCCTCTCTGCATTCTACCTGGGCACCTCCCTTCTGCTTTGGCTGAGGAGTGTTACATCAGTAAAAGGGGCGGGAGGGGAACACTTTGTCATTGAATTACTCTTGAACTATAACTCTGACAGTATTGAAATAATACTCTCCAAAGTCCAAATACTATGATGATTAATTAGAGCTGCTTTTATTATGAAACATTACTATCCCTTTAAGGATTTTTAGTTCCTTGCATGCCAGAGAGGTCTCCAACATTTTGCGAAAGAAAAAACACTCTCACACTATAGTCTCTCCAATTTAGTGTAATGTGGTCCCACTTCATAGAACTGACTGGGAATGCTCAGAGGCATTAAGAAAAAAAGAAGACAAAATTATGTTTTTTTAAAAGTATTTATTTGTAGCATAATTAAACAGGGGATTCCGGGTTTAAGCCAGCTTCTTACTGACTCTCGTGAAGGTGATACCACCAGCCACAGACGTCTGAAATGAAAAGCACAAATAAGAATGAACTACAAGTACCCAGCACAGCAGAAAATATCAGAACAGGACAGTGCATTCTGCAATCACAGCTCATTAATGATACTGTTTAGTAGGTAAAACACGGTAGCTGTGTAGTGTTAAAATAACTGCTGTTCAGCTGATATTTTCAGTAAAATTGCATTAACAATTAAGATGCATAAATATGTTTAAAGTTGCAAAAGTAGCTAAAGATAAAGTATCACCTAGAAATTAAGATGGGTTCATAAATGCATAATATGTGATACTCCTTGTTAGCATCTGTATAAAATCCCTCTGATTCAAAAACCCTAAAATATAATCTTATTATTTTCCTTTGTAATGCATGTGTATAGTGGGTGAGGCTGAAAAAAGACATGCATCCATCAATTGCAGCCCATGCCTAAACAACCCTGATAATCCAGAGGAAGGCAGTTAGGCCCCAATTGGGTAAAAAATGAATTCCTGACTTCAGATGGCAGAAGATAGTTCCCTCCATCAACAACCTATCTGCATTGAAGCCATCTGTCATAATTCTCAATATTGTTCTGTGGTAGTTAAGAGTCCTTTGCTTTTCTGATAGCAGTTACAGTATCTGCAAGCACGCCATCTCAAGGCAAAGAATTCCATAGCTTTACCACCCTTACTGTATAACATCCCTGCCTTTGTTTAAGTTGAAAGTGCCTAGTCTAGTCTTAAAGGCTGACCTCTCTATCTTAGCTCAGGCCCACTCTATGGTGCATGTTTCCCCACATATCCGTGCATGAACACAAGTAAATCAATCAGTGGTTCAATCATTCTGAAGGATGTGTCTAAGTTAACAACATTCATTTTTATTTAATTGAGGGGATCCTTAACACCTTAAGGTCACATGAAGTACCAGAACCATCATGCCGGTCCGGAAGTTAAGGATTGGTAATGTCCTGGCACGTCATGAAATTCTGGGATGGCAGCAGGGCTGCATGCCTCACTGCCATCCCAGTATTCAATGTGCAAAAAATAAAAGAGCTGTAGTCTTCTAGGATGCACTGTTTTCATGGACAGATTTGAACACCCCTGTACCACACTGTTAAACATCAATCATACAGTAAAGTAATATGAAACTGAAATCAAATAATTTCTGATTCTTATTTTAAATTAAACAATACTTATTACATATATTTCAATACTTTCATGATTGTTCATGACAGGGGCATCCAATGTGCGGTTTGTGGGCCAAACGTTGCCCACCTGAGCCCAGGGGGCGGCCCACCACATGTTTTTAACAAAACGTTATTTTTACCTGATTGACTAGCACACATGAATTAGTAGGTCAGTAGGCTACAGAACAGTGTCCATGTTCTCACTGAATTGATCTATGACTATCACTATGCCTATATCTGTACCTTTATAGAAATTAAGCTGATTAACCCTTTGAGTGCCAGAGGGGTAGCCAATGCATTGCAAAGCCTTGGGGCCTTGGCTGCAAGTAATGGGTCACAGACAGTGGCCCTGCTGTTGCTGCATCTAACATTTTTTTGTTGGGTGCCCTTTTGGAGCAAGGTCCTTGTGTTCATGGGAAATATTAATAGTTAATCTGTGTGGACAGAGTGAAAGATGATTTTCTGCACTGCAAAATGTTCCTGACTGGCCAAGTAACCAGAATAAACACTAACATCCACAGGCATAACTAGAACCCTCCGGGCCCTGGTGCAAGACGTGCCATGGGCCCCCCCACCCCCTGACCACATTGGCCCCGGGGCCCTCCACAATGCTCCCATCTCCTACCTCCCAATCCCTGGTGGTCCAGTGGAGTGGCAGGAGTGACTGTCTGGCGCGTTGAGCTCCCACGCGGTGCTCTTCTGTAATGCAGAGCGCTAGAAGATGATGTCATCTCCCAGAGCTCTGCATTACTAGAGAGCCGGTGGGAGATTATGGGTGCCAGGCGGAGGGGTCGCAGGGGGCAGCTGGGCCCCTGAAGCGATGTCCCGGTCGCTGGGGTGACCCCTACGACCCCTATAGTTACGCCACTACTAACATCAGTGGAGTTTGATGGAAGACTCCAATACACAGTAATTATTATTATTATTATTAAACCCCCATGGTACCCTTTTACTCTGCTCTAGGATTCTGCATAAGGCCACAAGAACACTAATGGGGAGATTCGATAAGCGGTGATAAAGAGGTGATAAAGCAGAAATGACTTCTCCAGTTTATCACTTCTCCAGTTCCTATGTTATTCTATAGAGCCTATTCACTAACGTCTCCAAAGTTGAAGAACAGCCAGGCATATGAATGCGTTTTGCATTATATCTGTAGATTCCTATATTTATATTGATCTCTACTAAAGCAGTCTATCTCTAAAGCAATTTTAGGGTTGGTTGCCTTTATTACAATTTGAAGCTATGCTTTATCATAATGCACATGTAAATAACTACCAGTAGACTACAAACAGATACAAAATGTAAATGTATAATGTAACATATCTAGGTATATTCTCAGTTAGCATTACTGTAAAGAAGTAAGAAAATCCTCACCTCTACAAGTTTTCCACCAATAATCTCCGATGTGTGTTGGTATTTACCAAAGTCCACTAAGATTTTCCCACCATCCATTTGAACAGTTGCCTGAAATTAGATTTTAAGAAATTAATTAAAAAAAAAGAAATGCTAAAGTTTAAATGCCACTCATTATGATGGATATTTGGTAAGTAGATAATTGTATAAGACAATGTTAGTTGTGTAGGTGATTTTAAAGATAGTGTTGAGTGGATAACTGTATAAGAGAACATTAGGTTTGTAGGTATTTCTACAGGACAGTGCTGGGTGAGTAGGTTCTCTTAAAGGACAGTGTTGATTAAGAAGATACTCTTACAGGACAGTGACGGCTAAGTGGCTGCCCTTAAAGAACAAGGATAGGTGATTAGATGCTCTTTTGAGACTCTGTTGGGTGGGTAGAGTGTGGGGTTACACCAACAGGATGGCATAGAGCTTATAAGGTCTAGAACATGACAATAGCACATGGCATTTTGCTACAGGGCAGATTCAAGTGAAAGAGGCAGCTGGGTAAGCTGGATTTTTGAAGGGAACAAACTAAGTGTCCTAGAGATACTCAATGTATTGACTCTGTATTAAATAGCTTGTGTAATAATCCTTACTTTAAATTTTTTTCCACTCATGGTCTCAAGATCAGACTCCTTTCCAATGGTGAACTTGTTGGTCATTGTGTGTCCTGGGTAGATCTGGGACCAAGTGAAGTCATTGCCGTTCTGGACAACCTCAGTGGTAAACTTGAAATCTCTCCCTTTTTCAAGCGTTTCAGCAGGAATGCCTGACATTCAAAGAAATATTTATAATGATAATTAAAGGCAATGACACAGACATTCATACTGATATAGTATTGTTGATTGAGACATAAATAATTCCAACTAGGTAGACAAACAGTGGAGATGGAAGGTAACAAAGTAAGCTTGTGTCCTTTTGATTGTAGGAGAGGTGTACAACACATTCATCTACAAAGCTCTGCATAAACCCTGGCACTGACAAATGTAACCCTTTAAGTACCAGGAGTGTACCCAATTCATTGCTTTGAACTGTTTTGGGCAGTCATCCAGTACTTAAAGGGTTACGACATGTATAGTATAATTTTGGTTTGGTGCACGTTGGATTATTTCAGTAGTAAAACACTGTAGGCCTTTAGGCAGAGGTTGTATGTTTGTGGATATGTAGGTGGTGTCAGACTACAACTCCAGTCATCCTCCACTAGTTCTGCTAATGATGATGAGAGCTTTAGCATGTCAACAGCTAGAGGGTCACGTACAGTCCACCCCTGACTCTCAGCTCCTGAAGACTATGTATGACTTCCTTGTTTATGCTGCTTAATTATAAACCCTTTGAGTGCCAGAGGCGGTCCCTCTGGTACTCAAAGGGTTAAAACACACATCAGAAAACGCTCAATAAAAAAAGTTCACAAATTTTCTCCCATTGTTAAATCTAGATCTAAAAGCCTATACAATGAAGCATTTTGTTTAATAGCACCATAAGTTGCATGTACCAAATGTAGATAGCAATATTATAGATGCAGTTAGTGATGATAACTGATAAACTGATGACTGTAAATCAGGAGTAGGTGTCTGATGTAGGAAATTGTACAGGCCACACCCACAAATCAGCACAATGGATGCGGCCATTACAGCTGTGGCACCACTCATCCCCATTCACAGTTAAACATGCGTACTTAGTCTAATGGACTTCTGATCTCAAAATCAGTCCTACACAAAAACTGTAGTAATACTTACCAATAGCCTTCATAAAAGTGTCATAGTTCTCCTGACTCTCCACCTCGTACTTCCCTGTGAAAGACATGTTTCTACTGCTGACCCAGGAATGTGTCTGATATGAGAAGTGCAGGTACTCATGGGATTATAAAGTGTCTGCATTTTAGGGCCCTCCCACTGCACAGAGTCATCATTTCTCACCAGACCTATCCCCGCAAAGCCATATAATTAGTCATCAACTTCAGTGTTACTGACCCAAAGTTACATTCCTTGAGATACCAAGAAATATTAGAAATGTTTTCTTTATTTTTAGAGTCATATGAATAAAGTACAAGAGGAAATTGTGAAATGAACCATACAGGAGAATTAAAAATGTCCACTGATTAAATGGGGTCTTCATCCCTTAGGATGATATAGAGGTCTCCAAGATCTATTTAAATCAATGGTAAATTTGGGGATTTTATTTGCTATGGGATGACTCCTCTTTCCTTTTTCAGTTTGACCCTTGTTCTTTTTTACTTGTTTCACCCCAAGGTGAGATCTTTAACGGCTGGACAATGAAGAAGTGAAGTAAAAATATATAAAAGGAATAAAAAAATAAAAACAAAAATGGACAAAAAAGATATAACATATCAAAGGGGCAGTATGTCACAGGACAACGCTGAAATAAGTGCAGTAGCATTCTAATAGTAGAAAATAAAAAAATAGTGTTGCTATGGCAATGAGCTGAGGCTTTGCTCTCTATTTTTCTTATTCTGCTGAAGTCAGCTTCTCAGATCTCAGTCTGCCCTCTAAGGCTCAGGCTCTTCCTTCAGATATCCTGCAGTGGGCTGGCTATTGGTTATCAGTGTGGGGTTTAACCCTTTAAGGACCAGAGGGTGTGCAACACTTTGCTTCACAACACATTGCACATCCCTCTCTGGTCCTTAAATGTATAGTAATGTTTCACAATAAAAGCAGCTCCAAATAATCTTCATAGTATTTGGGCCATGGAAAGTGTTATTTCAATACTGTCATACTTGTAGTTCAAGAGTAATTGAATGATAAAGAATCCCCCTCCTGCCCCTTTTACTGATGTAACACTGCTCAGCTCAGAACAGAAGGGTGGTGTCTAGATGGATCGCAGAGAGAGACAATCTTCAATTAACATAAGGGAAAAACCCGCCAAGGGGGGCAGGGCTTTCATTGTTCTCACTGTAAGAAGATTGTCCCCTGCTGTGAGCTAGCTGTCTGGTCTCAAGACCAGATTCCACATCCGAGGGGAGGTGGCTTACACTAGGTAAAAGGGACGAGAGGGAATACTTTATCATTCAATTACTCTTGAACTACAACTCTGACAGTATTGAAATAACACTCTCCATGGCCCAAATACTGTGAAGATTAATTTGAGATGCTGTTTTTGTGAAACATTACTAACCCTTTAAAAAGCTAAATGCATATATTGGTAGAAATATCAAAAATGAATTGTACGCATTTTAAGATTACGAATCATTGTCACAGATAAGCTACCCAATGCTGTATTTATTAAGAAGACAATTTCTTTTGCACTCATTCTAGGATGCCCTGCCCCAGAAGTAACACAGGTTTGTTTGTTTTTTTCGTATTCTAAAGATATTTAGTTGTAAAAGGGACCTATTAAGGTTTTGGACAAAAATATGTCACATTAATTTTTAATTCAGATATTTACCCCTTATCTGCTTCGCATCCAAGGGGTTAAAACATAAAATTATATGGGCAGCAGAGAGCAGGCACCTATTTTAGAATGGAATCTTATTAGGATATCCCTTTATTATATGAAAAAACAAACATACGTCCCCTTCACTACTCACATGTCCATGGGTTAGTTTTATAACTTGAGCTCACAGTTGATACTATCTCTCAGTCACTGACAGGAGAAGGGCTGGCAATGTTTGGCCTCGGTGTCAAGTACAATTAAATGGCCCATTTCTACTCTTGCTTCAGCCCATCTTCCCCACTCATTTGGTACTTAAAGGGTTAGTGAGGGTACATAGTGAGTGGAAAGCAGGAGGGTTAATTTTATTTTATGTTTTTTACTATCCAATTAAAACTGTTTAATTAGAAAAACAGTTGAAAACCGGTTATATTTTTTATGACAGTTCCACTTTAACCCTTCAAGGACAGTGTTGTGTGCAGCATATTGAAATAATACATTGCTAACACCTCTGGTCCTTAAAGGGTTAAATGGTTACAATAATTTAAAGGCTATTGCTAGTTTTCTGTTTACATTTTTTCTTCAGTGCAATAGTCTCAGGATCAGCTCGTCCTCAGCAAGCAATGCAATGCACTATTTTGCCTGCCTCTGCACGTGGGTCATTATTTATCAAATGAAACACCACAAAACACCTCCCCCTGGAGATAGTGGCCAGTGTTTCATTGGATAGGTCAATGCTGGACACTGCAGTACATAATCAAGACATCTTGGTCTTGTCTCATACGTGATTCACTTAACCCCTTGAGGACCAGATATACTTGCAGCATATTGTTTAGCAATGATACACTTCTGGTCCTGAGCTGTTAATTTAAAGGAGCAGTAAACTTTTTTTTATGAAAAAATATATATTGTAGGGATTTTCCTATTCAGTAAAATAAGGGTACTCCTATTGCCGAGAGATTTAAATTTCCAGAGTTATTACAGTTTAAACCCATGTTTTTTTACATTAGCAGTGCCCTCTAGTGGTCAAATTCTAATTAGTTTTCCTGTTAGATTCTAATGGAGAGGAAAGTCAGAAAAGTTAGAGACAAACAGTTCTCCACAGAATGTGATAGAAACTGCCTGTCACTTCCTGTGAGTTAGAACTATCAGGAAGTAAAACAGGAAACAGGAAGTAAAAGTTATTTAAACTGCTATAATATTTGAATAAAACATCTGACAGCAATGGGAGTGACCTTGTTTTATTCAGCAGGAAATGCTCTATAAAATATGTGTTTTCATAAAAAAAGTTTACTGCTCCTTTAAAAAGTTAAAGGCCAGCAGAAATCACATTTCGGCCCACGCCCAAACTAAAGCATCATGGCATTGGCCCCTAAATGTGATTGGCTTAGCGGCCTGGGGGGGGGGCAATTGCCCCGCTGTGCCAGCCTGCTCCTGGCCACTGAGCATCCTTGTCATGGGTGCCTTTCTTAACAGGGCCGGACTGGCCTACCGGGATACCGGGAAAATTCCCGGTAGGCTGCCTGCACTGGACTTCCCCTGGGGCTGCTTGCGCTGCTTTAATAATAATAATAAAAAAAAAATGCCATAAGCAAGGACCGCGGCCGCGAAAGTCACATCCGCAGGCCGCAGTAAATGAGTGAGCGACTGACCCCTTGCCACTCACCCGCCACAGCAACTCTTTTCTGAAACAGCTGAAGCCCCCGGCGCCCTAGCACTACAGAGCGCTGGGAGATGACATCATCTCCCAGCGCTCTGCATTACTAAGGACCGCGCGGGAGCTTCATCTCTACAGGTCTGTGCCGAAGGAGGCACAGATCTGTCATGCACGCCGCTAGACTACCAGGGACTCGAGGTAGGAGATGGGAACATTGTGGAAATGGCACTGTGGAAATGAAGAGGCATTGTGGAAATGAAGGGGCATTATGGAAGGGGCAATGTGGAAATTGAGGGGCATTCTGGAGATGGGGGCATTGTGGAAGGTGCAATGAGGAGATATGGGGGCATTGTGGAAGGGGCAGTGTGGAGATTGAGGGGCATTGTGGAAGGGGCAGTGTGGAGATTGAGGGGCATTGTGGAAGGGGCAGTGTGGAGATTGAGGGGCATTCTGGAGATGGGGGTATTGTGGAAGGTGCAATGTGGAGATATGGGGGCATTGTGGAAGGGGCAGTGTGGAGATTGAGGGGCATTATGGAAGGGGCAGTGTGGAGATTGAGGGGCATTGTGGAGATGGGGGTATTGTGGAAGGTGCAATGTGGAGATATGGGGGCATTGTGGAAGGGGCAGTGTGGAGATTGAGGGGCATTGTGGAAGGGGCAGTGTGGAGATTGAGGGGCATTCTGGAGATGGGGGCATTGTGGAAGGGGCAGTGTGGAGATTGAGGGGCAGTGTGGAGATTGAGGGGCATTCTGGAGATGGGGGCATTGTGGAAGGGGCAGTGTGGAGATTGAGGGGCATTGTGGAGATGGGGGTATTGTGGAAGGTGCAATGTGGAGATATGGGGGCATTGTGGAAGGGGCAGTGTGGAGATTGAGGGGCATTGTGGAAGGGGCAGTGTGGAGATAGAGGGGCATTCTGGAGATGGGGGCATTGTGGAAGGGGCAGTGTGGAGATTGAGGGGCAGTGTGGAGATTGAGGGGCATTCTGGAGATGGGGGCATTGTGGAAGGGGCAGTGTGGAGATTGAGGGGCATTCTGGAGATTGAGGGGCATTGTGGAAGGGGCAGTGTGGAGATTGAGGGGCATTCTGGAGATGGGGGTATTGTGGAAGGTGCAATGTGGAGATTGAGGGGCATTCTGGAGATGGGGGCATTGTGGAAGGTGCAATGTGGAGATTGAGGGGCATTGTGGAAGGGGCCAGTGTGGTTGGGGGGGGCCATTGCAATTCTTGCACCAGGGCCCAGTGGCTTCTAGTTACGCCTCTGCATCAGACACACACAGTAAGGAGCGTGAGCACTGCGTGAGGTCTGCGCACCGGGTCGGCCGCACCTAGATGGCGAGGTTAGCAGGCTACAGCCAGAGAGAGAGAGTCTGAGCGGGAGCAGGAGCAGACTGCGCAGCAGGACAGAGGAGGACTGAGGTGGCTTCCTGGCCCCTGGCTGGACGATATACCATTGTGGAACTTGTGGTAGGAAGGAAAGAATAGATTCTGTTCTGTGCAGTGCTTGGTGAACACATACAATCACATAACAAAAAGAGTGACACAGGGCAGGGTTGGGAAACACTTGGGAGGCGAGACTAAAGTGAGTGACACAGCAGGGGCTAGGGCGGGCTAAAGTGACACAGAGCTGGGAGGGCTAAGTGTTATGAGTGGCACAGAGGGTTTGGGGGGTACAAAGTGACATGGACATGGGAGGGCTAAGAGTGAGTGGCACAGGGGGTTGGGGGGCTAAGAGGGACATGGAGCTGGGGGGGGTAAGAGTGACACAGGGGGTTGGGGGGCTAAGAGGGACTGGTATAATGACACAATGTTATGGGGCTGGTATAATGACGCAGTGCTATGGGGCTGGTATAATGACGCAATGCAATGGGGCTGGTAAGCAATTTTTTCCAGGGCTGCTTTTTATTCCCAGTCCGGCCCTGTTTCTTACTATTGAATCTTGCTAACACCCAGACATTTTATATTAATTGTTTGAAAACTTATTACCGCTACATTCTGTAAAGCACAGCAGTGTCGATACATAAACTCATTAACATACTTGGGGACTCTTCGGATATGTCCCTGAGACTACAGTTTTCAGGTTCATTCTCCAAATAGGTGAGCTCCCTATTAATCCCACCAACTCCCCAAACTGTCCTGCCTACTCCCCACCCCATTCAGCCCATATTCTGTGTAAACCCCACCTTCCTTCATCCCAATCCTGCCCCTCCCAATAACATCCCACTCACATTATGATGCAGATCATATCATTTGGACACTCCCACCTCCAGCTCTTCTTGATACTGCAGAGGCTGGGGACAAGCAATTTCCCAGTTATGATCATTAATGAGGAGCTTATGTATCTTCTTTATCTTATTTGTGAAGTGGCTAACTCTATGCTAGCGAAACGGTGCAATTCTGCTACATGTCATCTTTATTCAATGGGGTAAATTTGATAAATTACCAATGTATAAATCAATGTTTTTGCATCTTAAATATGTACTCAAGAAAAAACATAATAAGGCTGATGTACAGGGGTGGGTAATATGAGGTCCTCCTGCTATTGTCACACTATAACTCCCATTGCAATGCGTTGGTGACCTTTCTAGCACTCAAGGGGTTAACATCCACATTCCAATCAGTGGGAAATACCATTCTTTTGCCCCAGAATTCCCAACCTTTTCTTTTGGTTGCATGGTCCTTTGAGTAGTGGAAAAATGTGCAATGAATTTCAACAAAAGAGAACAAAATGTTTATTATCCATATTAACCTCTTGGATGGAATATTCTATCACGGTCACCAGATGGTGCTGTTCCTATAATTTACTATGGAAAGCCACAGTCTATGACTCAAGCACTCCCATAGAGTGCATGATAAAAATAGTTGTCTTTTGGACATCAGATGGCACTGCTGCTAAAGGTTTGATTAAAAAAAAAGAAATAGGTTTGAGCTGGGATAACTTTTTAATTAAACACGAATATATCAGCAGTGGGAGAAGATTTTTTCACATGCATAGCTGTCACTGTATACTTTCATTAAGAACCAGTTAAACCTAAGGTGTGATAAAGAGGTGAAAAAGTGGCGATGACTTCTCAGGTGACATCACTTCTCCAGTTCCTATGTTATTCTACAGAGCTTATGCAATGTTGAAGAAATCTTAATTCATTGGCTCCATATAATAACATAGGAACTGGATAAGTGATATCACTGGAGATGTCATCTCTACTTTATCACCTCTTTATAACACATTAGTGCATCTCCCCCCTGGTGTTAAGATTTATTCACTACAACTGCCTTTATTTTTTGAGCAATTAGCAAATTCCTTTATAAATACATTGCGCCACAGTTCTTATTTGTACAAGACCATTTCTACTCCACTTTTCAAAAAAGTTGACTGACTGGAGTTAGCACTTGGTGAAAATGTCTCTAAATGTTTATACGTATCCTTATGTGTCTTTGAAACAATTTTACAGACACTTTCTTTATAACTTCAGTTTTATGCATCTCCCCCATTGTTCCTTATTCATAAGCACATGAGGTTCAATTCATAAGCAAACTAACTGCACTTTAGGTGGAAATGAAAATTCCCATCCATTTAAATGGGGTTCCAAACCCCTTGAATGCTAGGTACCAACGTATTACAAGACCTCTCTCATATTCAATGGGTTAAAATCTCCATTTAGATCAATAAAAATTTGCAGAATTTTCGTTTCCCCGGTGGGGCAAATTAGGCTGATCAGATCTCCTCTTTAACCCTTTGGGTGCCAGAGGTTCATCCAACTCATTGTGTTGCAATGTGTTGGATATACTCTGGCACTCAATAGGTTAACATGGAACACATATGAAAAATGCATAGTGTAGGGCTGCATTAATTTCAGTGCAGCTCTGAAATATGCATATTTCTTATTTATATCTGGAAGTGACGCTGTTATCTTAGTGCTGTTGGTTTGCTCTGGAATTCTTCCTTGTTAGCTTATAAAATAAAGCCTACAGTTCTCCTCTGGTATATTTACACATATAGGCATTCCTTAATTGTCAGCAGCTTTTATTTGAAATCACTCCATAAAACGTTAATATCCCTCTCAAATATAAAAATCAAGCTGGCCATAAAATAATCACGAGAATCTGGATGTGATAGCTATAAACATGTTTATTGGAAGCAATTTATACATATTTAATTCATACTACTGATTCGCAGATATCCACAAACATGAAAAAATGCATCAGAGGTTACCAATGTCTCATATAGGACTGTTCAAACTTGGTCAAATGGCATTGTATTTTGTAGGCGTAGGGCAATAAAGCTTGTGGCAACATTCCCACATTCATGTGCATTGCAGGGAGGTTCAACCAAGTCATTCTGCAGTGGCGGCCTATAGGTCATAGTGTGGATAGCTCACACTGGTAATGTGAATGTTGCAGTGAGCACCCCACCCTCATTTTACCCATTATCCCTTACCTGCAGTACCCTGCATTTGCCTGGCCATCCAATTGAGTGTGTTTGGGGTGGAAGACTGACGGTTGGCTAACATCTGCATCTGACATATTTCATTGGCTGACACCCTTATGGGTTGGCCAACTATTCAACAGTGTGATGAGCATAGGCTGCTATAACTTGCATGTGTCCAGTACAAAATTACTCAAGTTGCAGCATGTAACATTTCATTGTCATCTGAGATAAAGTCTGGTCATGTGAACAGCAGCATTTGAGAATGATTTTAATTTTGGGGCAATTAGTGTCATGTTCAGAATGCTGAACTTATGGAGCTTGCATAAACTTATTGAAATTCACCATCAATGCCATACATCTAAAGAATAGATGAAATATTAACCCCTTAACGACGGCCGTGCACAACGTGGCCGACACTTAACACCCACGGAACATTTTTTTATTGGCCATTCAATTCCGGACTCCCTGAACGACGTGCTGCCGCACAGGGACCCAGAATTCCATGACGTACATGTACGTCCTTTGTCCTTTAGGGACATCCACTCATGAAGTACATGTACATCATAGGTCGTTAAGGGGTTAAATGTAGAATTAAATGTAAAGTACTGGTGCTGATTAGCATAATACATTTCATCTCGCTTCCAAATATACTCCCACTTGCCATTCTCTCTCTTCACAGGATCTTTTTGTCTATACATCACTCATTACATCCTACAATTACACCTGCAGGACTTCTCTCGTATTGAGTCTGAGCTCTGGAATTCTCTCACCCATCCCATCAGACTCTCCTCCAGTATTCAGATAGTCTCTGAAAACTCAGCTCTTCAGAGAAGCATGTCACCTACTCCATAATTGTTATGAGCAAGGCCAGATCAACAGCCTGTACAACCTCTACTCACTTTCCATCCCTTTCTACATAATTTTCCAATCCACAATCCCATCAGGGCATCATTGCTCACACAGAGCCCAGACAGACCCACTACATGTTTGACTCACTGCACTGAAAAGTTATACTGTCTCCGATCCACTGTTCATGTGGCAGGAGGCACTTACACCTTCTGCTGTGCCCCAGCCTACCTTCTTCTAGACTGTAAGTTCTCATAAGTAGGGCCCTCTTACTCTTTTGCTTTCTGTGTTCTGTCTGTACTGTTTTAGGTCTCTGTATGTCTATTCTCTACTGTACACTGCTGCAGAATAGGTTGGTGCTTTATAAATAAAGGATAAAATGATAATGATGACAATAAAATGGCTTAATTTTAGTGCCTCGATTAATACCAACATTGATACATTGAGCTTTATGTAGAAAGACATAGTCCGAGTAAGCTTAGGATGGTAGATTGTCAGGGGCAGCAGATTGGGTAACTTTGCCTTTTGTACCTATAATCATTTTCTAAATTAAATACAATACTTGCAAGTCAGAGTTCATAACCCCCATAGCCACCTCCTTCCCAGTGAAAACACTCAAACTGTTATTCTTTATCATCAAGTTTTCTGCTTTCATGTGGCCCCTTGGATACTAGTAAGTGATGTGCATATTTTCTTCTTCTTCAGGGTGCAAGTTATTGATATTGATTTTGACAGAAGCCCAAAACAGGGTAGAAACATTGATTCAATAAAGTGTACATCCTTGCACCATTAAAGTAATCAGTGATCAGTTCTTTGAATGCTATATACAAATATTATGTCCACTTTTATATTCATGTTTCTGTGTCTTTAAGGAAAGGGGCATGGCCCATGGAAGGTCACAGACAATGTAAGGGTGAGGCAAAGTGAGGCTGGGGGGGGGGGCATGCACTTGGTAGGGCCCTGAGGAGCAGGAAGCCTAAATATATTACTGCCCAAAGCGTAATAATTCTGGACCTAACTAAGTACAAATCAGAGGACAAATAAAAATTCCAGAATGTTTCCAAATGGGGCATTCCCTCCCCCTCCAATGCATTGGAGACCTCTATGGTATTCAAGAGGTTAAACGCTTCATTTATATCAGTGGAAAGTTCATTTGTCCTCTGTGGTGTAGTTGGTTTGCCTTACAGATTGATTCACTTTACATTTTTTTTATTATAATTCTCCTATATACTACTTTACTAGATACTACAGTGTTTACAGGCAAAAATAAAATGTTTCTTACATGATAGTATATTGTAATATGACCCCAATCTCTGTATCTGAAAGGTATACCATCACTTAAAAACACATTTAGTCATTTTGAAATAGTTTTCAAAATCAACTATTTGTTGTATCATCCATTTATTTTATGTAGAAGGCTTGTTCTGAGTTATCTAGATTTGTATATTTTATAGTTAAGGCATGCTGTGCAGGTACTTCCTGTCTTTGCCCTACACACACCTGGAAACTTCCTTCTATTGGGCACCCAGAGAGAGCTCATTGGCTGTGACCAGGCTTATGCTAATGATGAGATTCGCATCATAAAGCGGGCAGGGCTTAAACAAGATTGGCTGGGGAAGTGGGAGAAAAGTGGGCTAAAAGTGGGCGGAACAGGGTAGGAAGGAGAAGAAGTGGGCAGAATTTCTCAGGAAACTCACCACTGCCAGAGAATCAGACTGTGTCCCTGGAGTCATGGTAATTAGAGCAATAGTAATGCTTCAGCAATAGTAATGTTTCAAAATAAATGCATCTCCATTTAATCTTCATAGTTTTTGGTCATTGTAGAGCATTATTTCAATACTGTCCAGGGTGTAGTTCAAGAGTAATTGAATTATAAAGTATCCCCCTCCCACCCTTTTTACCTATGTAACGTTGCACAGCAAGACCGTCCGGATGGATCACAGTGAGGGACAATCTTCAGTGAGCATAAGGAAAAACCTGCCCTCCTTCATCAAGTGGGTAAGGGTTTGACTTATGCTCACAACCAGAAGATTGTCCCTCGCTTCAAGCTGTCCAGTCCGATGACCAGATTCCACATCTGAGTGGAGGTGGCTTACAATAGGTAAAAGGGGCAATTACTCTTGAAAAACGCCTTGGACAGTATTGAAATAATGCTGCACATGGTGCAAAAATTATGAAGATTAATTGGAGCTGCATATATTTTGAAAAATTACTATCCTTTTAACATTAAAACTGGAGTCTCCAGGGCAGATCTGGAAAGTTTCGTTCCTACATTACCTTCCCCACGCACTGACACCTTTCTGTGCATAAGGGAAGTAGACAGTGCATTGCCAATCAGAGTCAGTGAGTGGGGGAGCTATTGCAAGGCTAAGACAGGCTATGCCTTAATCGGTATAATCAATAAAGTAGTATAATTTATAATGCTTTACTTAGCATAATGCATAAATCCAAATAACAAGTTTTCTATATAAAAATAGCTAATACAACATATTGCTGGTTTTGCAAACTCTTTTGAAATTTGCCAAAGCTGCTTTTAGATGATCATGTCTCTTTAACAGACTGATGTATCTAGTTTAGCCTTCACAGTAATTAGAATTACCTTTCTGACAGATTGGCTGTTGTGTCTAGGGTCATTCACTTTGCTTTATGAGTTTATGAACTAGGAAAGTTAAACAAGAGCGTGTCTAAATGATATGTGTGTAGGTGCAGTGACAAAGGCTTCCAGCAATGAAATGTGATTGGCTACTAACTCTGAAATACTGCAAGGTCTGGCTTACAGGGTAAAGGCTTGGGGTTTAATGGCCGCTGCTAATAGAACAGTAAATCCATGTAATGCAGAGGTAAGCAGTGTGACGACCTACAGGTTCTGCTGCTGGATTACATCTTCCATCCTCCCTCGCCAGCCATTGGCTGGAGATGTAGTCCGGCACAAGCTGAAGGGCCTCACATTGCCCACCCCTGGTGTAACGGATGTTGGAGAGGCCCTTGAGAAAATGCATTGGAGGAGTATCTGGCATGTAAGTGGTTAAGTCATTGCCAAGTGCTGGGCAAAGTGTAAAGTAGAAGACCTACTTAACCCCTTGGATGCTAGAAAGCACTTCAACACATTGCAAAGCAACGAGTTGCAGAGGAGACTCTCTAGAATTCATGGGTTTATATCCCCACTTGAATCAAATGGGATTTTAGGAACTTTCAATTCCTATAGTGAAGCCTGTTTGCAAGAGTTTTCCTTAGTAAATCACCCTCATTGAGTATTCACATCCAACTTCATCTAATACTGAGTTTTTACTCCTGGCTTCAAACATTAAAGGGATAGTAATACTTCGTTTTAACTTTATTTTATTTTATAGGCATTAAAAAAATATGAAGAATGACATAAGTCTTATTTCTCAAACCTTTATGGATTAAGAGATATTCACAAGCAAAGTTTCCCCTCCCGCTAGGGTTGCCACCTTTTCTTACAAAAAATACCGGCCATGGCATTCTCTCCATAGACTTAACATTGGACAGAAGCCAGTTTTTTATGGCCTGCCGGTAAAATACCGGCTGGGTGGTAACCCTACCTCCCGCCCTTTTTGCCTAGTGTAAGCCATCTCTTCTCAGATGGGGAATCTAGTTGTAAGACCAGACAGATAACAGAAGGGGACAATCTTCTTACAATGAAAACAATGAAATCCCTGCCCCCCTTGACAAGTTTTTCAGGTTTTTCCCTTATCTTAATTGAAGATTGTCCTTCTCTGCAGTCTACCTGGGCACCTCCCTTCTGATCTGGCTGAAAAGTGTTACATCAGTAAAAGGGGCGGGAGGGGGACACTTTGTTATTGAATTACTCTTGATCTACAACTCTGACAGAATTGAAATAACACTCTCCAAGGTCCAAATACTATGATGATTAATTACAGCTGCTTTTATTATGAAACATTACTATCCCTTTAAGCAGCTTTTCTTTTTGCGTATCCCAGATCATCAGGGAAAGAGAGATGTAGATGGTGTAGATGGCCCCAAGCTGTGTGTAATAGTCAGTGGTTCTTCTTGACTGTGAATGGGGGTTCCATTCCACCAGCGGTTCCTGGATAACTGTCCATTTTGCCCTGTTGTTTATCATATTTGGTGCCATAAAAGGCACTCCTCTGGCACTGAAATGGTTGAACAGCTTAGTGGTGTGGGAAAGCACTGAAGGAACTAGGCTGAAGGAAGACGGGGCAAGAAATGCACTGGGAGAAGAATAATAGGTCTGTGGGTTCAGGTGAAAAAGGGGTTTGGGCAGGGAGTTAGAAAGATGGTATTGGGAAATATGGGGAGGGATGAAAGAGACACAATACACTGATGGGGAGAAAGGATTACTTAAAGGACAATTAACATCTCCTAATAATAACCTTCAACTGTTTACGTTACTATGGTCAGAAAATCCTTATGGCCCCAATGAATTTTGCCCTTCTGGTTTTGTTATCATCCTTAATCAGTCCTAGATATATATTAGGTCCATGGAGGCAGACATGACAGTTGCTAGCAGGACCACAGGAACTCAAACTCTGCCCACTGCACAAATAAATATTAAAGGGATAGTGACACTTACTCTGCAGAAGAATATATAATGCAGGGTTTATCCTCCGGAGTAAAACAGCACTCCCACTGCTGAGAGGTGTTTAATTCAAATGTTATTGCAGCTCAAATTTGAATTTCTTAGGGTATCAGCTTCCTCACATGTTAATATTGCTTATGTATATGATTTTAAGTACAAAAATTGTTTTCAAATATGTCTTGAAGAGCTTTTACAGTGAAAATTGCATATTTACACAAATAGAAAAACAATATATATATATATATATATACACACATATAAACATACATACAAAAATGTACATACAAAAATCTACGTACAGTTACATATTAAATATCATACCTGGGACCATTCATCTTTGGATCCCCCAAAGAGGGCTCATGGGCTGAGAATGGGCATGTCCAAATGACGCGATTCGCATAATAAAGTGGGAGAAGCTTAATTGAGTGAGCTGTGCTTACTCCTGATTGAGAGGAGGAAAGGTAGGATTTAAGTAGGCAGAGCAGGGTTGGAAGTAGGCATAATGGAAAAGAACTAGTTGGGGGATACTGAGAAAACTCACCAGAGATGGAGAATCAGTCTCTGTCCCTGGAGACTCAGTAATTAATTCTACAAACTGGAGTCTCCATGGTAGATCCGGAGCATTTCTAGGTATATCTATTATTTAAAAACCACATAATTAAAATCACTGTAAACAAATGCAATGAAAAGCGTGTGTATAGCATAAAATGTGACACTAAGCTGACAAAGATCTGACTACAGGTGGGTAAACCTGCTCAGACTTTTTTCTTATAGTCAAGGTCAGATGTTCTGAGTAGGCCTAGTATCACTAGATGCACACACTCATTGCCATTGCTGTCACTAAATGATGTCATATCAAAATGAATGCTTGCCCCCATTAATTTGTACACCACTGTACTCCAAAACAGCACCACTTTACTTCAGTGCATCAGTCTCTGTGATTGCACAGAATAACCTTCACATGCATTAGATAAGTAGATTAATATCAGGGAAAGTCCTGTGATTTTGAGGGCCGCCTATGAATAAATAATATAATGCCGTTTAAGAGGCAAGAGTTATATGCAAGTTTATATTGACTATTACATGCAATTTATAGATTAGCTAATAAACGGTCTTACATTTTACTACATAAATTTACATTCTAAACATTAAAGTAGCTATAAATATTTTTAGTGAAAATCTATGTTATACGGCTTTTATTGCAGAGTAAACCTAGGGTACTCACATAGCCGAAAGTTTTTTAATTCAAATGTTATAACCATTCAAATCGTTCAAAGCTATTACTATCACTTTCTGTGAAGATCTGTAGTCAGTGACTCATCGCTCCCACAGAATGCAACAGAATAACTGCCTGAACACCAAGTGCGCTATAGGTATACTTTCTGGCCAATAGAGGGCACTGTTAATATTATTAAAAAAAAAAAAAAAACAACAACAGAAAAAAACAACTGTTTAAACTGTAATGATTCTGTAATGACACAATATGCAGCAATGGAGGTATCCCCACAAAAAAACCTATATGTCTTATCAATAAAAACTTTTACTTGTCCTTTAATGTCCATATATTCAAAAGAAAACTGGAGTAATTCTGGCCAACCAAACACAGAGGACAAATAAAATACCCACAGTTCCCATCAATGTAAATGGGTATCTTAGTTCCTTGGATACTATAGAGTTCATGAAAACATTGCAACATATTTGACTGCTTCCCCACAACATGACACACAATGGAAGGGACACACGTATAATGGATTTATTTGTGTAATGAAGATGTTAATGATGTTAACATCAGTAAGGAGTGTAAGAAGTAACGGCATGTGAATCGTATACTGATGTAAATCCTAAACCGATGTAGTAATTAAAGCTGGATACAGTATTTCTGTGATACAGTAATAGGTTGTGACACAGTGAGCTGTAAATGGAAAAATATGTCTGACAAACAGCATAGATTCTGTCACTTCTGATATATCAGATTAATATAAGAAATGATGGGGAATCTTAAACAGTATACATGATCAAATCGCAACTATACATGAAATAGAGGATATTATTTTATGTTTGATTGATATTAAGGTAATTTGTTTGGCTACAGGAACTTTAAAGTGGATCAGGCACCCTACGATGTTAACTCTATCAATGCCGGAGGGGTTAGCAATGTGTGGCATAATCCTCTGGCAGTGAAAGTGTTAACAGAAAATTTTGATCTACCGGTTATATGTTCTAGTATCCATTTTCTGCAAAATAAAACCTTTTTGAGAAATTAATCTTTGTGTTTTGGTCAAACTCTGGCATGTTATGCTAATTCAACAAACAGTATGCTAATCAGCTATGTTGCAGGCCACACCTCTCTCGCTGTGCTATCAGAAACGATTCTAGCGTATGGGTTCAGCCTAGATCCATTCATAGCACAGTGTGTGGTCTCTGCCTAGATTCATTCAAAGCACAGTGTGTGGGCTCAGTCTAGATTCATTCATAGCACAGTGTGGGCTCTGCTTAGGTTCATTCATAGCACAGTGTGTGGGCTCCGCTTAGATTCATTCATAGCACAGTGTGTGAGCTCTGTCTAGATTAATTCGCAGCACAGTGTTTATGCTCCGCCTAGATTAATTCATAGCACAGTGTGTGGGCTCTGCCTAGATTCCTTCATAGCACAATGTATGGTCTCTGCCTAGATTCCTTCACAGCACAATGTGTTGGTTCCATAGCTGCCAGCTGTCCCGATTTTGGTGCTCATTACCGCTGTCCCACCGCATTGATAGAATGTCCTGGCTTCCCAGGCTTCTGCCATGCTTTCCAGGCACTGCCTGGCCTCTTATGAATCCTTGTAGTGGACACACATCAAAACTTGGACTGCTCATGTGAAACAATGTGAAACAATCCATGCCCGCCTCTGAGTAGTCAGAGAAGCACTGAGCAGAGCACAGCGTTCAGAGTCTGAGACTGACTCGTATGAAAAGAACAGAGGTACAAATTGAATTTATCTTCACCAGGCAGTTGCAGAGTTACAATGAATGCACAGTAAAGAGTGAATTGTCGTGCATGGTGGGGGGGCTTATACCCAGGCATCAAGTGGAGAATTCTCGCGGCGAGTCAGAGAGTGAGAGAGACTCTGGCACCAAATAATCATGTTTCGACGGATCAGCCATTTCAGAGAGGGACAGTGTTATAACACAGAACATTTTCTGCACTATGTTCAGCAAAGTTCCTGCGAGGGAAGAAAAAGTCTGAAATAAGTCAGTTGTTTATTGTTAAAATTTGTGTATTTATATTTTCAAGCAATGTCAATATCCTATATAATAATTCGCTAAAACGTATGTAACGACAAAGTCATGCGCAGTAGAGACTGCTGCGCGTGCTGCAGTCATGCTCAGTAGAGGCTGCCCTCGCCGCGGCTGATACAGAGCTGGACTCTCTGTATCAGCCGCGGCGCGGGCAGTCTCTACTGCGCGTGACTGCCCTGCGACCGGCTGGCAGTGGCACTGTGGCCCGTATAACGGGCTCTTCAACTAGTATATCCATAATAATAATTTCAGTGTTTGCATTTCTGACACTGCAGCTTTAACTTCTGACTGAGCTCATTTGGACTAACAACAGGCATTCGGCTCAGCTCTATCTCTCCCTAACCCGAAGTCCTCAACCTTCTAATTTGCATAATTGAGGCTTCTTTGAAATAGGGGGTGGGGGTGGTTGGGGAAAATAAGTGTCCCTCTTTGGCCATTTCAAATTTTGGGAGGTATGTGGTTCTACCTAGATTCATTCATAGCACAGTGTGTGGTTTCTGCCTAGATTCATTCATAGCACAGTGTGTGGTTTCTGCCTAGATTCATTCATAGCATAGTGTGTGGGTTCTGCCTAGATTCCTTCTTAGCATAGTGGGTGGTAATATTGGTCCAGCACAGAAACTCATCTGTATAATGTGCCAAACTGTGCCACCAACAAATGATGGCTAGTTTCTTAAAAACTATATATTTTACAAACAAGTGGCTAGCAGAACATAAAGAGTTTTTAATTCGCTTTAAAAAATAACTTATCTTAAGGTGATATCCACTAGAGATGCTAGAGATGTCTCCAATGCATTGTGAAGGAATGAGTAGGGGATGGCTCTCTCATCCAAGGGGTTAAAGGGATAGTAATGTTCCGATATTAAGGCAGGTCCAATTATTCATTATACCTTTTTATAATGCTCCATAGCATACTAAACATCCATATCAGTGTTGTTTGATGGTACGGAGCATTATAAAAAAAGTATAATGAAGAATCGGATCTGCTTTAATTATAGTTACATTACTAGCTCTTCAAAGTCAGACATTATGACTAAAGCTATAGTAACGCTTATTATCAGAAAACTAGTTGAAGAGCCCGTTACACGGGCCACAGTGCCACTGCCAGCCGGTCGCAGTGCAGTCATGCGCAGCTCCGGAGCGTCCAGCTCTGTATCAGCCACGGCACGGACAGTCTCTACTGCGCATGACTTTGTCGTTACACACGTTTTAGCGAATTATTATATAGGATGTGTAATCATAGTGGACTCTTCCTGCAGAGTAAAACAAAGGTGCTCCCATGCAGTAAGATACTTTATTCAAAGATTATTACAAGGGAAACCTGATTTGATTTCAGTCTGAGTGTAACATTTTGGTGGCCTTTCCATTTTATGTTGGCTCTGTTGCTACTGCAGTCTATGGAGAGTTCGGGTACAGACCAAGAAGCTTGGAATAGCAAAACCACCATCATAAAATGGGATAGCCACAAAGAATGTCACACTCATATTTAACAAACATACAATTTGCTGTGGAATAACTGTTGAATGAAGATTCTCTCAGCAGTGGATGTACTGCTTCGCTGTGCTTTCCTTCTTTCTCTCTGTGTATATTTTATTTTTTCATAATAACTGTTACTATCTTTTTAACCCCTTGGATGCTAGTGACAGCGCAAATGCTTTTCAAAGCTTTGGAGATGTCCTTAGCATTCAAAGGGGGAAATTATTTTTAAAGGAGCAGTAAACTTTTTTTTATGAAAACACATATTTTACAGAGCTTTTCCTGCTGAATAAAACAAGCGTACTCCCATTGCTGTCAGATGTTTTATTCAAAATTTATAGCAGTTCAAATAATCAGGAAATTAATTTACTGTGTTTACTTCCTGTTAGTTTTAACTGGAGTTTGTGATGTGCATCCCAGATTCCGACAACGGTATCCTTATATGCAAAAAAGCACGCGACCACATCTCGCATTAACCATGTTGGCAGGTTCAAAATGGCAACCTGAGAATCTTGCACTTTCATGCAGTGCGAGATTCTCAGTTCGCCAGTTTTGGCGACATGGTAAGTACAAGATGTGGTCACACGCAAAATTTAAAAGTGAACCCCCAACAGCACCTGTGTGAAACGTCAGAGGAATGCCCCATAGACAACCGTGCAAAACTTCCTAACTGCAACTCTACTGTGGTCTGAGGAATATAGCAACGTTTGAACTTGTTGGACTTTGGTGTGTTCATGCAAGGCGATAATCACACATGTGAAAGGCACCATAGCCCAGAATAGAACCCAACACAAGACAAATCATTAACCCTTTGAGTCCCAGAGAGGTATCCAATGCATTATGTTGCAATGCATTGGATACCTCTCTGGCACTCAAAGGGTTAATACCAACTGGAAGAGAGGAGATGAGCCTCTGAGAAACAGTGGAGGGCTGACCAGGGGGGCAGGGAGGCAATTGCCCCCTGGGCTGGTCATATGTCTATGCTAGTGGGTCACTGTCTCAGCCAATCTCCTGCTTGCTGATGTAAATGAAGCTACACTACAGGAAGTGATGCCACAGACCTTACAATTACAACGGAGCTCACTAGTGATACCACAAAACTACATTCTAAATGGAGCCACACTGGAAGTATAACCCATTTCCCTTGTAAACTCTGTAGTATCAGTAGTGTAGCCCCATTTCAACTATAAACTACATGGTATCACTTGCCTTACTTCACAACATTATTGCATATTTTAAAATTAACAAAAGGGGGTGAGTTGCGACAGTGGGCTTAAACAATATCAGAAATGGGCCACTTGATTGTATTTGCCTCCCAGGCCACAAGCTGCCAGCCCTCCCCTGCTTAGAAAGGTAATCATAGGCAGCTAATTTCAATCCCTTATCTGTTTCAGTTCATATCACTTCTGTCACCCTCATTCCAAGCTTGCATGGATAACTACCTAACAGACTGTGCATTTTATTCAGATAGCAATCATAAGGTGCAATTCAGTAAGCTAAAAGAGGTGCAGATCTGGAACAAACCAAATAAACCATAGAGGGCAATGAAAATCTCCTAAATTCCCATTGACTGATTTTGGTTGCTAGAGAGGTTTCCATCGCATTGCTAAACAAAGTGTTGGATATATCTCTAGAACTCACTGGGTTAAAATTCCCTTTTAAATCAATGGGAACATTTATTTCTCCCTAAGGTGCAGTTGGTTTGCTCCTAAATTGAACCTCTTATTGAATTGTACCTTTAATTTTAAAGTAGAACCTTTAACACTTTGCATTCATAATAGACACCTCTCTGGCATGTTAAAGGTTAAGAAAAAAGTGACTGATTGTGTGAGTGTGTGGGGGGGATTTTTTGGGCCATTTTTAACCCTTTGAGTGCCAGTCCAAGCAATGTGATGCGTACCCCTCTGGCACTCAAAGGTTAAACGAGAAAGAGTTGCAAAATATTAATACACTCATACTTATATTTTGCCACTTTAAGAAACCTGTTGCCCTAAGATGTTTAGTTACAATTTAAAATACTTAAAAACTGCTCGTAAGCTGTGATAGCCATTTCTAAACATAGCTTTTGAAAAGTTAACTTTTATTTGTTGAGCACATGTAGCACTTTATGCTAATTAGTTTATATGCTAGGCCAGTATTATTACACACTATGCTATGAATGAATCTAGGCGGAGCCCACACACCGGGGAGGGTCTACTAGCACAGCAAACTTTATGTTTGGTCTTAAACAGAACTAATTTGCATACATTCAGGGAATAAGCATAAAGTGCCACACTGTGCCACATTATAACAACATTTCTCAAAAAATATTTATTTTACAAAAAAAATGATTAATACAACATATAGGCAGATTTTGATTTGCTGTAAAACAGTTTAACTTGCCTTAAGGTAACAAGTGGACCTTTTACCTTAATTTAAGTT
The DNA here is from genome assembly GCA_037306005.1 of Rhinophrynus dorsalis. Lineage (NCBI taxonomy): Eukaryota > Metazoa > Chordata > Amphibia > Anura > Rhinophrynidae > Rhinophrynus > Rhinophrynus dorsalis. Next base: position 74,400,241 of record CM074721.1, on the reverse strand, counting down.
TGCATATTTGAAAACTGCATTAAAAACTGCCTATGTGTCATGTTAGCCAAAAGACCGGCAAATGTCACATTTGTTACCATATGCTAATGTATGCTAATTGTGGTACCCTTATGGCACCAGTGACATGTCATATGCTAATTAAGGTTTTTCAGTGATATGTGTATGCTAATGAAGGTTTCAGTGATGTGTCATATGCTAATGAAGCTCTGTGCAGTACCAGGAGATTTTCACTTTCCCAAGAAATAAAAGTGTTAATATTTCCTAAACTGTACATCTGCTGGTATTTTGGTTAACATGACACATAGGCAGTTCTGAATGAAGTTTTCATATATGTAAAGAAAATTCAAGTACACCAAAAATTAAATTGATTGACATAACGATAAATATCATAACTTACAGCTAGAATATGTAAAAAATACTTTTCATATGATGCATTCCTAAAATATATTACATTTTACTTTTTTTAACACATGTGTAAGTTGTGCTGTTCGGAGTGCATTTATTTAATATTGTTTGTCAGTTAATTGGTTGACATTAGTGCCCACTACTCTTATATTCAGAAAAGCTGTAAAAGCTGTTATCTTATCTCAGCCCATTTAGAGATAATCCTGAAAAATCAGTAGGTGCTCTGGAAAAAGCATTAATGTCTGATCCCTCAGAGCAGGGGCAGAATTACTAGCGGTCTAGGCAATTCAAATCACTTGGGCTCGCAGGAAAATGAGAGTATTTTGACAGGGGGACTTGTACAGGGCTCAAGACACCCCAAAAACTGAAAACGTCAGGACCTTCTTCTGCCCAGGGCCTCTGCCACTTAATCAGGCTTTTGAGAAGGAGGTGTCCAAGATGAACATCTGATCCTACGAGGCAGCAGCTTTACATTTACAGCCCCCCTACTTCCCAATTTCACCATTCCAAAATGCAATGAACTGAGACTTGTGGCTACAAACTAACTTGAGAGTGTAAGTAATGTTTTACATTAAATTGCAGAGATGAGTTTCAGCACATTGCTTTCATGGGCTCTTAAATAGGGATGTAGAGTAGAGTAGCAGAAAGTCTGAGTTTTCTGCCCAGTAGGTTCGCATCTCCTTCTTAAGCAACATAAGCTAGGTACTGGTGGGGATGTGTGTCAATGTCTATGACCTGCAGCACCAGCACTGAAGTGAAGTAACGACCAAAGGGATTCCATCTCTTATTCCCCCAACTTCCATAAATATTCTCCTTCTTTCGTACTCCCCCTCTCTTCTTCCTTCTCTTACGCTCCTTTCCTTCTTCCTTCCTATCCCCTCTTTTCCTTATTCTTTCCCATCCCCCTTTCCATCTTCCTTAACATCTAACATTTTTCTTCTCTCTCCTCACCCCATTTCTTAATTCATTCCTTTCTTCGTTTTGTCCCGGATTTCGCATCCCTCTTCCTTCCTCCAGGGTCACAAGTACGGAGATGTATGTAGTCATAGGCGGTACTAGTGGGCATCTAGGAGACACACACACATTCATATATAAGTATATTATATTTATTTCTAAAATCATTTTTGAGAAATTAGCCATAATAATTGTCATGGTGCAATGGGCCCTTTATGCCAGTCCCTTCAAAGTATGGTAATTAGTTCTATTCCGGTAATTAGTTCTATTCAAGGTCAAACTTACTGCTCATTGTGTTATTAGAAATGACATCAGTGTTTAGGCTCTGCCTTGACTGATTTATTGTCACTCACTCCTTGATATAAAATCATAAGAGATATGTGAGTTGAGTCTCTATTATCAATATTATCACAAGTATACACTTGTAGGATAAATGCACAGCGAGAAAGACCCAGTTCCCATATAATGGAAGAATAAAATATATCTCACCGCTTATCAGTATTATGAACCTGACTCCAGAATCTGCTTGTTCCTCCTGAGTGGACCTGCACTGCTGTATCTTTTTCCCTATTACGAAGACCCCAGAATCTGCTTAATACTCCTGAGCGGACCTGCGCTGCTGTATCGTTTTCCCTATTATGAAGGCTGGGTACCCATGAATAATCTTCTAAGAAATCTCACAACTCTAGAATGGAAACCAGATGTGCCCCAGTCCACATTGTTGGACCAACTATGAGGTACCTGGTGGAGAATCAGTCATGACATTTCTTCTTCTTCCATTACATGGAGACTATGTCTTCCTTCCTGTGCATTTATCCCACAAGTGTATACTTGTGATTAATTGATAATAGAGATTCAACTCACATATTTCTTGTGATTTTATACCTAGGAGTGATTGACTTTGAATATGTTGATGAGGTCTAGAGTAAAAAATTCAAGCAGATTTAGCTCTACTAAGGTCTAAGAATTCTAGATTGATTCATAGTACAGTGTGTGGAAATACTGGCCCAGCACAGAAACAAATAAGCATAAAGTGTTACACCGTGCAATCAACAAATAAAGTTATTTTTTCAAATACTAGACTACAAACAAATGACTAGTACAACATATATCTAATTTTGTATTATTTTAAATTAACTAAAAGTAACTTATCGTGACAGATCCATTTCATATATCTGTGGGTGGAAATTTTCTGATCAAAAGTTTCCTTAATCTCTAAGCAATCTAGAGTGCAAAAAGTTTATCAACTGCTATCAAAAGATCTTAAGCAAAAGGATTGCACAAAAAGATAAAACAAAAAGTAATTCTGCTGAAACAAAGGTTATTCTCAAAGATGTCATAAAGATTTCTTGATAAGATTTGCATCAGGTAAATCTGAATGCTTAACCATGGCAAGATAAGGAGGCATGACTTCATAATTCCAATAAGATATAAACTACAGATATCCTTATTATCCCAAATATAAAATCTCACTAATCTGCTGTCTAATCTCCCTGTGTGATATGTTCACAAATACTAGTTTATTGCCCATCTTGCGGAAACTGTGAAGGACGTATCGGTTTTGAGTAATCGAGAGGTGAGCAAAATGGAAGACGGGGCCATACGAAGTGGAACAATTCTGGAGCAAACCAACTGCACCATAAGGAACAACTAAAATACCCAGATTCCCCTAAAATTAAATTGGATTTTTAACATCTTTAATTTTTTTTTATTAAAAAATATATATTATAAGGCTTTTTTTCCTGTTGTGTAAAATACTGATATGATCACTGCGGAGATATATTTTTAATTCAAAAGTTATTACAAGTAAACTTTTTAAAATCAGACTGTTAGCAACAGAGCCAATTGGTGTCCAAAATATATTATTTATAATGCACTCTATGGGAGAGACTGAGTCATAGACCACATTTCTCCATAGAAAGTGATAGGAACAGCACCACCTGGTGACCACCGAAGAAACATTTTGTTTAAAAAAAAAAGTTTGAATGAAACATCTTCCATCAATGGGAGTAACTATGTTTATATCAGCAGTAAAAACCCTATAACATGTATTTTTTCATTAAAACGTGTAGTGCTCTTTTCTGTTTGCATATTCTGTAAAATAATGTTTGGGTTAAGAAGTTGTGAGCAGCTCACGTTATTCTTTCAAGATCAGTACATGACTACAGCCTATTGCACAAGAGTTAGTACCTTTGGTGTAAAAATGAATGTTTATTACAATCCATTGGCACAGTAAATGAACTGAGAATGGGCTGGGTAACCTGTGGCTTGTTATTCAGGGCTGATTTTGAGCCTTCATGCCAGGTTACTGAATCAGCAGTTTTTTTTTACTTATTATTAATTGAGAGAAGAAGAGCAAAATAAAATTTGCCATTAGAGCAGTAGATGGTGTATTACACTACTGGTGTTACATAATGGTGCATTGAACTGTGTAAAACTGTGCTGCTGTATTGCCCTGCTGGTCTCTTGTAATGGTATATTGTGCCTCTGGTCTCATGTTATGGCACCAAGTGTTATTAGTACATCAGCTTCACTTTCTCTTTCTCTATGATTTCTCCTCCCCATTCCCATTCAAATTTGTAGGCTTTCATGACAAAGACTTCCCTGGAAGCCAAAAAACATAATCAGGAAAGGAGAGATCTGGATGATCTTTTAATTAAAAAACAAAACAAACTTAGTTCTGCCATTTTATATATACATACCTCCCAAGTGTCCACCTTTAGGAAATATTAGGGGTACATACCTCCCAAGATCCATCTTTAGGAGATATTAGGGGTCAATACCTCCCAAGTGTCCCTCTTTAGGAGATATTAGGGGCCCATACCTCCCATGTATCCTTCTTTAGGAGATATTAGGGGTCCAAATCTCCCAAGTGTCCTTCTTTAGGAGATATTAGGGGTCCATACCCCCTAATTGTCCCTCTTTAGGAGATATTAGGGGTCCATGCCCCCCAATTGACTCTCTTTATTATATATTAGGAGTCCATACCTTCATAGTGTCCCTCTTTAGGAGATATTAGGGGTCCATGCCCCCCAATTGACTCTCTTTATTATATATTAGGAGTCCATACCTTCATAGTGTCCCTCTTTAGGAGTTTATAGGGGTCCATGTATCCCAAGTGTCCCTCTTTAAGAGATATCACGGGTCCATTCCTCCCAAGTGTCCCTCTTTAGGAGATATTACGGGTCCATACCTCCTGAGTGTCCCGCTTTAGGAGATATTAGGGGTCCATACCTCTCAAGTGTCCCTTTTTAGGAGATATTAAGGGTCCATATCTCCATAGTGTCCCTCTTTAGGAGTTAATAGGGGTCCATGTATCCCAAGTGTCCCTCTTTAAGAGATATCACGGGTCCATACCTCCCAAGTGTCCCTCTTTAGAATATATTAGGGGTTCATACCTCCCAAGTGTCCCTCTTTAGGAGGCACAATGCCTCTTTGAGACCCAAATCCCTCTTTCCCACTCTGGTGTCCCTCTTTTTAGGAGATCAGACTGTGTGGTGTGTGTATAAGTGTATCACATTGCTCTACACCAATAAAACACATTAATCTGTGTAAATAAAATACTTTGGTCTTGTTCTAAATCATTTATTTGGTTACACAAAGTGTCAATAAGCCATAAAATATCTTAAAAATTCAAGGCAATGCCCTTCCCACCTAAAACCTTGTCTGCGTGCCTATGCTGTCAGTCCCGGTCTCCTTTGAGTAGCACTGCAGTGACCACATGGACACCGGAAGGGACTGATGGAGCAGGTGCACTGACCACACTAACCTGCCCGTCAGTCTCCAGATGGGAAGGATTTCTTTAGAATCTGCATTTTTTTAAAGGTTAGATTTCCAAGATAGTCGCCATGCACTTAATGAATGCATGGCGACTTAGTAATATCTGAAAGTTCCTCTTTAAGGGTTAATATTTAAAATATGTCAGGGTCAGCTCATTTTGAAAGTTCTCAGGTGTACACACAGTGCAAACAGCAATACCTCTGCATAATCAGTTATCAGGTATGATTATCACTAGCTTTATCAGTTATCAGATGCAATGGAATCCAGGCCTTAACTGGAACAATTCAAGATCAAACTAACTGCACCATAGCGGACTAAAATTCCTAAAATTATAATTGAATTAATGGGGCATTTTAACCCTTTAAGGACCTCAGATCTGTGTACTGCATTGAGAAGCAACACACTGCATATCCCTCTGGTCCTTAAAGAGATTTTATAATGCACTACACCGTTGTAAATGTTCATATCGGTGCAGACTTCTTGTAATGTTATTGTCAAGATTCCCCCTCCCACCCCTTTTCTATACTTCACTCTCGTTCCCTTCAGATTTGAAAGCCGGTCACTTGAGCAGATGATCCCAATGAGGAACAATGATTATGTGTGTCTGTATCAGGAAAAATCCTGCACCCCCTTGATGAAGAGGAGCTTTTCCTTATGTTGACACAAGATTGTCCCTCACTGCGATCCATCCAGACCAGCATTCAGATCTGAAGGAAACAAGAGTGATGTAGGGAAAAGGGGTGGGAGAGGGGAATCTTTAAAATAAAATTATAAGAAGACCACCAATATGGATAATGAATAATCGGATATGCCTTTATTTTGTACCATTACTATCTCTTTAAAGGGTTATTCCCTTGGATGCCAGAGAGATCTCCAAAACAATGTATTTAAATCTCTATAGCATGCAAACTTGGAAACAGTGACCAGTGTCAAATAGTAGTAGCAAAAGCAAACAAAATCTTGTCTTGCATAAAAAGGGGTATTGAAGCAAGAGTGGATAACATCATTTTGCCATTGTACAAATCATTGGTAAGACCTCACCTTGAATATGCAGTGCAGTTTTGGGCAACAGTACTGAAAAAGCATATTATAGAACTGAAGAGGGTACAGCGAAGAGCAATAAAATTAATTAAGGCAATGGAGGACTTTACATACCTATTTTAACCTATTACATGCCCTTTATTTAAAAAAAGGGCAATTGTCACCCCCATGCTAGGGGGTTGTCATTAGGGATCACAATACCCCCCTTGAGATCTGATGTTTTGTTTAATCACATTAATCACATTAAACATATTATATTAAACATATAATTAAATGTTTTACACATTAAATGTTTTATACATATATGGGCAAGGTATGCAGCCGCATCTCTTGCCTATTAACCCACTTAGTACCAGAGGGTTAGCAAACACATTGCTAAGCAATGCCTTCCTATCGCTCTGGTACTCAAAGGGTTAAGTGCTGCATAAAGGACAGGTTCTGTTGCATAAATGACAGTTCCTGTCCAATGAAGAGGTGAAAGTCGAATGGAGTTAGTATGTCGAATATATGCAATATATGTCAACATACTAAGGGGGGGGGTGGAATATGTCGAAGGGGGGCACATTGTGTAGTGTTTGGTGTTCTAGTTCTGTTTATTTTAACCCTTTGAGCAATGCTCATCCCTATGGCATTCAATACTGTCCTTGGTACTGAAAGCCTTCTCTTTACTCCCCTACTGGCTAGGCAGGGAAGCAGAGAGAATGGTGTTCAGAATTGTCGTAGCCCTCCCTGCTGTTACTCCATAGGAAAGTACAGGGAGATCACAACTACGACAGCCTGAGTTAGGGAATGTGGAGACTGTGAACGCCGACTGCAGAGGCTGCTATTGGATTTACTGAATGAGTCGAAGTGTCACATTATAATATCAACATACCCCCTTGCATACGAATGTGTCTCATTATTCAACATATGGAAATTAGTCATTATGCGTCATTTCCACATGGAAATAGGCCATTGTTGATGTGATGACTTAAAATTCATAAACCTGTCGGATTGATGTCGATGTGGGCATCTTTTTGTTGGAGTGCTGGTGATGTAATGTCATACATACTTTGGTGAATACTGAGGATGTGCCTACAACATTGCTCCAATAGGACATCAACGCTTTTAGCCCACTGAATTTTTGTGCATCTAGGCCCTTATCGCAATGTATAAGTATATGAGAGGTCAATACAGGGATCTCTCCGGTAAGCTGTTCATTCCAAGCCCTTATCAAATAACAAGGGGACACCCCTTGAGATTATAGGAAAGGAGGTTTAGTCTTCAGCAGAATAAGGGGATTTTTACAGTGAGGTCTGTTAAATTGTGGAATTCCTAGTCCAAGGAGGTAGTCATGGCAGATACAATGGATACATTTAAGAGAAGATTAGATACATTTCTGGTCTATAAACTAAGTGTTGTTCATAAAAATTATTATAAGGGGACACAGCAGTATTAATATTATACCCTACTCTTCTCTCATTGCTATTCCACTTTACCAACCTAATCAAAAATGAATTCACCTACTGCTTCTTTCTTGGAAGGTGATTCTAACTAGGCTGCAATAATGATTATTTTTTAGGCTTGTCCGGATGCAAACTGTGGGCAAAAAACACTGCACGTAATTCCCCACTGGTTAGAACCCAAGTAAGTGTTTATGGCAGATACAATGGATACATTTAAAGGGATAGCAATGTTTCACAATAAAAGCAGCTGTGATTAATCTTCATAGTATTTGGGCCTTTGAGAGTGTTACTTCAATTCTGTCAGAGTTGTAGTTCAAGAGTAATTGAATGATAAAGTATCCCCCTCCCGCCCCTTCTATGGATGTGACACTGCTCAGCTAAGAGCAGCAGGGAGTGTCCAGGTAGATTGCAGAGAGGGACAATCTTCAATTAAGATAAGGGAAAAAACTGAAAAACCTGTCAAGGGGAGCAGGGATTTCATTGTTCTCACAGTAAGAATATTGACCCTTGATGTGAGCTGTCTGGTTTATGGACTGCAATCCACATCTGAGGAGTGGGGGCGTATACTAGGTAAAAGGGACCGGAGGGGGAAACTTTATCATTCAATTACTCTTGAACTACAATGCTCACAGTAATGAAATAACACTCTCTATGGCTCAAATACTATGAAGATTAATTGGAGCTGCTGTTTTTGTCAAACATTACTATCACTTTAAGAGAAGATTTGATACATTTCTTTCAAAAGGGAACATACAGGGTTATACTGAATATTAGTAGGCAGATCAGGAAGGTCTGATAAAGACTAACTTATTTGGTAGCAGGAAAGCTATACAGTTCTGATGTCACGAGGGTATGAGTCAAAGGTTGAACTTGATGGACTTGTGTCTTTATTCAACCTAATTTACTATTTTACTATGTAGCATTCAATGGGTTAACCCATTGAATGTCAGAGGGATACACAACGCATTGCTCTGCAATGAACTGTGTACCCCTCCGGCACTCAAAGGGTTAAAATGCCCATTTAAATCAATGGAAATGTTTATTTGTCCCTGTGGTACAAATCATATTCTCCAATTCTTATTACATCACCTTCTTAGTTTGGTTCTCATATATTAAACCTTTGAGTGCCAGAGCGAGAGAGATATTCAGTGCATTGCATTACAATGCATTGGATACCTCTCTATCACTCAAATTGTGTTAATATAAGTGTGTTAATAATCAAGCCTATTATTGAGTGAGATAAAACCTCCATATACTCTTATCATTAAGGATCTCCAAATAAATTACTTAGTCATGCAATTCAGAGAAAGGACTAATCCGCAGCTGTCTGAGTTGATGAGGTATCGGAATGGATTCTGCTCCTGGGGATATTTTAATCAAACTCTGTTTTTAAGTCTTGTATGGAAAATCTATAAACATTGCTTGCAAGCTACTGATTGTTAACTTGTGCAGCAATTTGTTTCACGCTAATGAACCCACTGAGCAACAAGGTAGAGCCCAATCATTTAATTGCATTGAGATGGACACAGAGGTATTGTATTACGCTGCTATAGTTGTAATCGTGTATTTGTCTGCTGGTAGCATGTAATGGTGTATTGCTCTGCTGGTGGTATAAATGCAGGGCCGGATTTACAATAAGGCAGAGTAGGCATCTGCCTACAGGCACACCCCACAGAGAGGCGCCTGTCATTATGATTGCTTTTTTTTTTTTTTAAAGTAGCCAGCCTTTTCCTTTGATCCATCATGTCTGGGTGGACTACAGGAGAGCGGGTTTTGCTACGCTGCTTGCTGCTCCGGCCAGATGTGACATGACACACACAGAACAGGTGACAAGAAGAGCTGGAGTCAGTATCACTAGTGTAACGGACCCTGTGCCTGCGCATTTCTCCTCACTTCAGTCTTCACTACTTGCCAGCCCGGAACATTACTGCCCCACCTCCTCCCAGAAGCTCAGTGAAGCTTGCAGGGAGCCGCAGCCCTGTCCAGGGACGAACAACGTCGCTCGCCCTCTACACACATACAGGACAGAGCAGAGGAGCGAGCTGCTGACGGCACCCACGGTAACCCCGCGGTCCGCCTGGAATTGAGGTAAGCCGGCTACGTGCACCGCCTCCAGCCAGTTGCTGCCTGTATATAAACCTGAAACCAGGTTGGAGTTGAGGATAAAGGTGAGTGAAGTAGAGAGGCAATAGAGAATGATGCCGATTGGGGAGAAAAGAGGAAGGAGATAAAATGATGAGAGATAGGACCATAAGTGGTGGAAGAAAGCAGACAAACTAGTGGAGGAAGAAGGAGATCAGTGCTCTTCTCTGTCATATTGGAGAGAGCAGAACACACAATTTAATGATAGCTCAGGGCTGTGATACCAGCTGGGACAGCAAAATAAATGTACCACCCCTGCCCTGCACTATGATTTGTCACCTGCTCTGCTTCTTCTTATTACTCCCCAAATGAAAGCGTGTCAGCTCTATACGATTAAATGGGCACGCACACCTTGATTGGGATGTGTGTCCCATCTGGCTTAGATCCCAAGTGGGCCTGGTCCCAGTACCATTCAACAAGCTCTTCTGGAGACAAGTTACTGTCCTGACTCCTGTCCCAGGTCAAAGAAAGAGACCAAAGTTCTGATTGGAAGGCTACAGCTCCCGTCCCTGTATAAGGGACCTGGCAATTACTACAGTCAACCAATCAGAACCCATCAGAGGATTGTGCTGGTACAGCGCAGTAGAATGGGATTTGGCCACAATGTGGGTGTGGTTAAATTAAGGGGCGTGGTTAGGGTGGGGCCAAGGCAGGGCTAAGGGCGCCAGAGGGTACTGTGCCTTCAGGCACTTGAGATGTAGATCTGGCCCTGTATAAATGTGTATTGTTCTGCTGTGTGTACTTAATGGTTCATTGCTTTGCTGGTGGCATATTTAATTGTGTATTGATCTGTTGTTGGCATGCAATGGTTTATTGCTTTGCTGGTGGCATAATTAATTGTGTACTGCTCTGCTGGTGGCATGTAGTCATACTTGGGAACTCTCTGGATTTTACCCTGAGACTTTTTTTAACCAAGTATCAGACAGACCCTCAAGGCAATGGGCCAATTTCTTAGGGTGAGGAGGTGCAGTGTTACCTATTATATGGTTTGCACTAACTACCAGCTTCTTTAGTCTCCAGATTGGTGCCATGTCTGCAGATCTGGATCATCCATTCTAGCAACCTTGGCTACTGCCTAGGGCCCATGGCAATATGAGGGGCCTTGGCTGCAAGTGATGGGTCACAGACGGAGGCCCCGCTATTGTTGCAGCTTACACCTTGTGTCACACTGCCTTTTTGTTGAAAGAGACCGTCATCATCCAGTTGTTCCCACATCCATTAGAGCCACAATGCCAGTATCTACTAGCAGCACTCTGTGTCAGACACACTCTGATTCTCAAGACAACTAGGGGCTTGATTCAATATGCCCTGTTACAAAAAAAAGAGCCGACAGTAAGCACAGGAACCAATTACCTGTGCTGTGAAAAACTACTGCATAAAAAAAGCACTGTGGGCACTAAATATTGTGCCCGTAGGAAGCAGTTAAAACAGTCTGAATTTCCAGTTCAATTCCATGAGTTAGACAGACACATATTTTAAGGGTCCCCATTTTATTGCCAAAAATCTGTGCATACTATTTTGGCATATAGTCCCCTAACTCATATTTAAATCTGCCAATGCTGGAAATTAAGTGTGTGTGTGTGGGGGGGGCGGGGGGAAGCCATAATATGACCCCAAGGCCAATCCAACCCCTTTGTTTGTATGGAGGGCGTAATTGTAGGTGGGGGGCAAGTGTCCCACCTTGCTCCTTTTCCTGGACTCCCATGGTAGCTTCATCTAGTGTCCAAGAGTATTTTTTTCTATTATCCTTCTCATGGGGCAGCTTGAGCCATAGACTCTGGGTCTCCATATTACACGATAGGCACAGCATCCCCTGATGATCGTAACAGGAAATTGCAATTTGATAAATTGCTTTGATATTGCTGTTAAAATGGGGGAATGGACAAATATGATACCACTCAAAAACACCTTTCTAACTTCAATTTACTAAGCTAATTATGCCCAAAAATGTCCCTTAACATGACCTGCACAGAGAGAAACTGGGCCTTCAATGGGTGCTTCTGAGCATTCTTTCCCTCTGCACCTTGTTTAACACCATGGGGAGTTATGCACCAAGGCGTGATAAAGCGAAGATGACTTCTCAAGTGATATCACTTCTCCAGTTCCTATGGTATTCTATAGGGCCTATGCACTAACATCTCCAAAGTTGGAGTGCATTGGCTCCATAGAAAAACATAGGAAATTGAGAAGTCTTATCACTGGAGAAGTCATCTCTGCTTTATCACCTCTTTATCACACCTTAGTGCATCTCCTCCCAGGTATTAAGCAAGGCTCAGATGAAATGGTGTTACTTTACTTTGCTTTCCTGTGCATACTATGGGAGAGTCGATCAGATTCTGTTGGCATTAAAGTCTTAATGATGTAGAGTGTCCCCAGTATGCACTACAGAAATCATAAGCTGTAATGCACATCCAGTAGATATGCACTTGTGCCCATGTGAAAAGGGCTTCACTGAGTTTATGAATAATTGTGCCGTTAACACTTATTGTCCAATAAACTGCTCTCTGCCACTATTTTTGCAACTATCTCCCCAACTGACTTTTCCATTACAGAGTGGTTATGCACTATGATGTGATAAACGTATGATTCTGCAGGCACCCCTGTCCATATCATATAGTCTATGGAGTTTATGCTCTATTATCTTCCTACCTTTACCTTAGGGCTTAATGCAGACAGCAAAATGGTGCAATTCTGGTGCTGACCAACTGCACCATAGGAAACCTGGGGACTTTCTTGTTCCAAACCTCCAGAGGTCCCCTAAGATCTGGGGATAGGAGGGTTCAAATTACGTGATTTGCATCATAAAGTGGGTGGGGCTTGACTGGGATAGAGGGGATTGCGAGAATGGGAGGTGGGGTTTTCCCTTAACATAGTACAGTTTTGGGCACCAGTTCTTAAAAAAATATTGAACTGGATAAAGTGCAGAAACATGCATCAAAACTGATAAAGGGATTGGAGGATCTGAGTTAAAAAGAGAGACTAGCCAAACTGGGTTTGTTTTCATTAGAGAAGAGATGTCTACAGGGCTGATTTTCCCCTAGGAAGACCAGGCAGCTGTCTCAAGCTCCAAATTTTGAGAAGTGCCTCAGCTGTGCTGGCCACACCCATATTCTCTGTTGTGGGTGTGGCCAGAGCAAGTTCAGTGTCACTGCACCAGTTTTATACCCCATTACAGGCTGCTATTTAACCCCTTGGATGCTAGAGAGATCTCCAATACATTGCTCTTTAACAATCGGGGGATAAAGCTTTTTTGCCCTTGCTTGTTATAGGCCAAGGGTATTTTTTGTGCCAGGAAACAGTGGGTAGGATGGGGCCATGTGAGGGATGGGGTGTGTAGCCATGGGACATGAATACATGTCATAAATATATGCGTTAAACAAATACATAGGTTTGATCTTCATGTCTCCGATGCTGTGTGCGGAGGCGGTGGAGACACTGATGAGCCGCATGGTTCTGTTTCCTGTCCTGCATGGGCCGATGCCCATTGCACACGGAAGGAATTGGTACTGAGACTGCCTTTATATATGAGCAGTCTCACTTCCAGTTTCCTCTCAACCACTGGTTGGGATGTTCTTACGCACATCCCAGGCAATCAGATTTGAGCGGCTGTTCTTTAAACTGATTGGCTGGGATGTGAGTAAGCACATCCCAGCCAATGGCTGTGAGGGAACTGGAAGTGAGACTGTCCATATATAAAGGAAGTCTTAGTACTAATTCATTCAGTGTGCAATGGACATCGGCCCATGCAGGACAGGAGACAGAACCGTGCGGCTCATCAGTGTCTCCGCTGCCGCCGCCTCTGCGGCTGCACACAGTTGTGGAAACATAAAGATCAAAGCTATGTATTTGTTTAAGGCATATATTTATGGCGTTTATTCATGACATTTTTACTTACTTGGGCATTAAATGGAGGCATATTCATGGCACAATAATGTTTTAACCCTTTTGAGTGCCAGTGAGGTACACAACGCATTGCTTTGCAATGCGTTGCGTACCCCTCTGCCACTCAAAGGGTTAAACGATGTCATAGTTTATGGTTTTTACTAATACATATGTTTTATTTTACAGCAAGAAGAAAGGAGAAGACAAAAAAAGAGAAGGACAGAAGATGACCAGGAAGCTGAGGACTCTGCTGGACATCAGAATTAATGCTAAGTGTTACTTGTAATGGGATTTTTTTAACTTAGTCCAGTTAACCCTATGGATGCTGGCGGGTTAATTATACCCCACTGGCACTCATAGGGTTAATTTTACTATCTTTGGACACCTTTTTCATACTTTGGATGCATTGACATGGGGCTTAGGGCCGATAAGGGACTCAGGTAAAAACAAAACAAAACTGGGTCTTAACTTTCTTGCGATAACTTGAGTCCCTTATTGGATTTTCATGGCTAACGTAGACATTTGAATCAGGGGCGGACTGACAGGACCCAGGGCCCCTGGTCCAAAAAGAGGTCTGGGCCCCTGCAGAAATCTCCACAATGCCACCTTCATCTCCACAATGACCCTATCTCCACCTCCACAATGCCCCCTTCATCTCCACAATGCCCCTATCTCCACATTGCCCCCTTCATCTCCATCTCCACAATGCCCCCTTCATCTCCACAATGCCACTATCTCCACAATGCTACCTTCACCACCACAATGCCCCTATCTCCACATTGTCCCCTTCATCTCCACAATGCCCCTATCTCCTCATTGCCCCCTTCATCTCCACAATGCCCCTTGCACAATGCCCCCATCTCCACATTGCCCCTTCCACCACCATGCCCCCTCATCTCCACACTGCCGCTACCTCCAATCCCTGGTGGTCTAGCGGCGTGGCGAAGTCCCGCGCGACTCTAGTAATGCAGAGGCTGGGAGATGATGTAATCTCCCAGCGCTCTGTATTAGTAGAACGGCGCGCAGGCGGCCGTGGTTTGAGAGCAACTGATCAGAGCTGGAAGTGGCGGCGGGCCCCCTTCGGTCACGGGCCCTCGGTCCGTGACCGAATGCCCGTATGGTCAGTCCGCCCCTGATTTGAATTGATAATTACGGCGTTTTCATCATTTTCTATGGATGAAAACACCTCTTAACTTTATCACAAGACGGTATTTTTTCACAGCACAGGCATTTGAATAGCTTACTGTACTTGAAACAAATGCCATCGGCAGAAAAAACAGCCGTCTCCAACATTTGGATCGAGCCCTCAGTCTGAAAACTGGCATCTCCCGAGCAGATGCGGAGAGTTGACATTCTAATGTTCTCATTCTAATGAATGGGAAAACAAGGTGGCCATCAGCCAGTGATATATGTCTGATGTTGATGTAAGTCACCCATCAGCCCCTCCCCTGCCATGCCCCCTGCAGTGGGAATACAGATATACTAGACACTAAGAATAGGTGGCTTGAATAGAGCTATACTACTATTTCTCATATCTGAGTCACAAGGGTGAACTTAGCCTATAGTTCATGTACTAAACAGAACTAGAACAATTATGGGGTATAAAATCCTAATTGATTTAAATGGGTCTTTTAACACCTTTAATGCCAGAGAGGTTTCAAGGTTTCCTCACATGTACAGAAGATCCTAATGTGTGAAAGTATTTTACCAGGAAGAATACACTGAGGTTGTCTCTCATGTTCAGGTATGCCCTGCACAGGGGAGGGCTGGCCTGGGGGGCAGGGGGGCAATTGCCCCCTGGGCTGGTCATATGTCTGAGCTGGTGGGCCACTGCACCTCACTAAATCTCCCAATTGTTTCTGTAAATGGAGCTACACTAGTGATAACATAGAGCTTACAATTGAAATGGAGCTAAAGTAGTAGCATAAACCATTTCCCTTGTAAGCTCTATAGTATCATTAGGTAAGCTTTACTTAAATTGTAAGCTTTGTAGTAGTGCACTAGTGTAGCCCCATTTCAACTGTAAGCTATGTGGCATCACTTGACTTACATCACAACATTAATGCCAATTTTAAAATTAACAAAAGGGGGTGGGCTGGGACAGTGGGCTCGAACGATAATAGAAATGGGACACTTGAATGTATTTGCCCCCTGGGCCACAAGTTGCCAGTCCTCCCCTGGCCCTGCACTCATTTTATCTACCTCAGAAGGGTGAAAGGCTAAGCTGACCTTGCCAGGACTAGAACCTGTGACGCTGCAGCTTGAACAGATTCTACAGCTGGTGTATTAACCAAGTGAACCGTCTCACCAACCACTATGAATCAATTCTGCATGGATTTGTTCCCCTCAATTCATTTTTATTTAGTTCTGCATATCATTTTCATGGAGGTGACCATGATTCTTTTCTACAGGACTCATTGACCGCAAACCTCTCTCATTGAAGGCTTCCTAAAAATACTCTGGTCCTTTAGAGGTTAAGTAATAAACTGACCTTTTTCTTTTTTTTCCCTAACCAATCCTTTAAAATGTTTATCACTTTTCAAAACAATAAACCTTTCTCATTTAATTAGTAATCAATTTACCCGCATCAACAGCACAACTAGCCAAGCAGATAATACGGCATATTATTCTCATTTATGCCGGCCCAACTATGACTATTATATCTTGATAAAACATACCATAGTTTGAAAGCGGCTATTTTCATATCTTGTGGGGTTAGGGTTCCACCTGCTGGACAGGATGGGTATAACCACTCAAATACAAAATAGATGGACAGAGTTAAATTGCTAAAAGGATACAGTTACGCCACTGGGAGTGCTAATCATACCCAGTCACGCTTTCACACTGGTACTGACACACACTTACAGATACCTACATACACTCACACACTGGTTCTCACATATACTCACTGATACCTACTCACATACTGGCAATCACACATACTCAAATACTGGTACCCATACACTCACCGACAACTACATATACTCACACGCTGATACACACATACATTAGGACACTGGTACCCATATACACTTATACGCTGGTGTTCACATACACTCATGTACTGATACCTACATAACCTCATGTACTGATACCTACATACACTCACACACTGGCACTCGCATAACTCTTACACTGGTTCACTCATACACTCACTGATAACCTATTCATACTCATATAATGACACCCACTAACATTCACACACTGGTTCTCAGGTACAATCAATTACTGACACCTACATGCACTCACACTGGTGCTCACATACACTCACACTTAAACACTGGTACCTATATACACTCAGTTATGCTCATACATTTAGACACTACTACCCACATACACACTTAATGATACTTATACACAGTCACACAGTGGCACCCATATACACTCATACTTACATACTTGTACCTGCGTACACTCAGTTACTGATAAATTTAAATATACTCACACTTGGGCACAAATATACACTCCTACTTACAAACTGATACCCATGTATGCTAAGCTATTGATACCCACATACATTCGCACAGTGGTACCTGCATAAATAAAGTTACTGATGCCTACATACACTCACATACTGGAAGCCACATACACCCTCAAACAAAAATTGTGACGAACCCACGAGAGAAAGAACAAAATAAAGTGCTTTGTTCAAGGTACTGTGGCCTCTCAGGTGCTGCTCAAGTCACGTTTTTCGCTCCCATGTGCCATTACAGAGAGAAAATCTCCATGTAGATATAAGACTGATCCAGCCCACAGGCAGTTCAGCTCCGAAATGCCAGGCATATCCTCGCTGCACGAGAGAAGCAAAACAACCCCAGATGTACGTTTCGGCCAGTGTGGGCCTCGTCCATGTGGTGCAGCTGATTCCCTCTAGATACAAGGAGAGCAAAGGTACATGCCTGGGATGCCTTTCCAACTTACAGAGACCTACACTCACACTGGTCCCCATGTGCACTCACACTTTCAAACTGGTACCCATATATGCTCAATTACTAGTTGTCACAGAGTACCTTAATTCCAGTGCCGCTGCATCGGGCAACAATGGGAACTGGGGGCCTGGAATGACGCTTCGGCGTCATTCCGAATGTCGCTCCGGGCGTCCGGCCTAAGCGTGCTTGGTGCCTCCAGCACTGATGCGTCACTTTCGGGCACAAGGCTGCGTACTGACGGAGGCCTCAGTCTTATGTAGTTTGGTCATGTAAGTCTCCACCTACCTACTTCCTGGCTGGGTTTTAAAGGGAACTGGATCCTGACTCAGTTACCCTTACGTTGTTGTCCAGTGCAGTTCCAGTAGTTTGTATCCTCTTCTCCTGTGTATGAATCTGGCTTGTCTGACCATCCAATCTGGTGCTGACCTGTGCCTTTGTCTGATTATCCTATCTGTGCGCTACCTTATCTCTTGGACATCCAATCTGGTGCAGACCTGTGGCTCTGGCTGACTACCCGCTCCTTGTATGACCTTGGCTCGTCTGACTATTCAATCTGGTGCTGACCTGGGGCTTTGTCCAACTATCCTCTCTGTGTTGACTCCTGGCTAGTGGACATCCTATCTGGTGCAGCCCTGTGGCTCTGGCAGACTCCAGCTTTGCTGACTGCAGGTGTGAGTCAGTAGTCTCTCTTGTTGCCATCCTTTTGGGAGATGGCCTTCTCCTTATTGACTGCAGGTGTGAGTCAGTAGTCTCCCCTGTTGCCATCCTTAGGGGAGACCGTTCAGGTCTATTCTGTGTTTATTTGGACTACTGAGACTACCATTGGCTTCCGCCTAGTCTCTTGCAGTATGGTTACATAGTTACATAGTAATTTAGGTTGAAAAAAGACTTGCGTCCATCCAGTTCAACCCTTTTCCTATTCCTGTTTACCATCGCTGACCCAAAAGAAGGCATCTGACTCCAAATGGCAATCAGACTTCTCCCTGGATCAACAAGCCCTAACTAAATATTAATCCCAATACTAACGTACATAGCCCTCTATATTATGCTCTTTTAAATAAGTATCCAGGCCCCTTTTAAAGGCATCTAATGTATTTGATAGCACCACCTCCTCCGGAAGTGCATTCCATACCTTTATTGTCCTTACTGTAAAGAAACCCTTCCGCTGTTGTAGATTAAATCTCCTTTCCTCAAGTCTAAGCGGGTGGCCCCTTGTCCTGTGTACTGTTCTGTTAATGAACAGGTCTTTTGAAAGCCCTTTATATGGGCCTTGAACATATTTATATAGTGTTATCATATCCCCTCTAAGACGCCGTTTCTCTAGTGTGTACAAGTTTAACTTTTCTAGCCTCTCTTCATAACTAAAGCTTTCCATTCCCCTTACTAGTTTTGTAGCCCTCCTCTGCACTTTCTCTAGTTCCATAATGTCCTTCTTCAGAAAGGGCGCCCAGAATTGAACAGCATATTCTAGGTGGGGTCTTACCATGGACCTGTAAAGAGGAATAATTATATCTTCCTCCCTTGAGTCAATACCCCTTTTAATACATGCCAATATCTTATTGGCCTTTGCAGCTGCCAGCTGGCACTGCATGCTACTGTTAAGTCTATTGTCTACCATTACTCCCAAATCCTTTTCATTAGTAGATTTCCCCAGAGAAACACCATTTAAACTATATGTTGCATTTTTATTATTATACCCAAAATGCATAACTTTACACTTGTCTATATTGAATCTCATTTGCCATTTGCCTGCCCAGTTACTCAATTTGTCCAAATCCTCTTGTAATGAAGACACATCCAGTTCAGACTTTATTACCTTACTTAATTTTGTGTCATCGGCAAACACTGATACATGGCTTCCTATGCCCTCTGGGAGGTCATTAATAAACAAATTAAAAAGAAGAGTACCCAGGACAGATCCCTGAGGCACTCCACTTATCATGTTTATCCAACTGGAGAACTTGCCATTTACTACCACTCTTTGCATTCTAATTTTCAGCCAATTTCCAATCCACACACAAACATTTTCCCCTAGTCCTATTTCATTCAATTTGTACAGTAACCTCTTGTGCGGAACTGTATCAAATGCCTTGGCAAAGTCTAAATAGATCACGTCAACTGCCACTCCCTCATCTATATTATTACTTACTTTTTCATAAAATGCGATCAAGTTCGTTTGACAAGACCTATCTTTCACAAAGCCATGTTGGCTATTGCTAATGATATTCCTGTTCCAGCAGAATTCTTGAATATATTCCCTTAGCAACCTTTCAAACAGCTTCCCTACCACAGATGTCAAGCTTACAGGTCTGTAATTTCCTGGCTGGGACTTTGATCCCTTTTTAAATATGGGCACCACATCTGCTTTATGCCAATCCATGGGCACCTTACCAGAAATAAAAGAATCCCTGAAAATCAGATATATCGGTCTGGCCAGGGTCTGGCTTAGCTCTTTAAGTACCCGTGGGTGTATACCATCTGGCCCCGGAGCTTTGTCTACCTTGACACCATTCAATTGTTTTAACACTTTTTCTTGTGTTAGCCAGTCCCATGCTTGCTGTGACTGTTTTGTAAAAGTAGTTTGCAGATTCTTGTCCAATGGGTCTTCCTTGGTAAAAACAGAAGAAAAGAAATTATTTAAAATATCTGCCTTCTCTCTGTCCCCTTTGACCATCTCACCCGTTTCAGATAACAAGGACCCAACATTATCAGACTTAAATTTTTTGCCATTAATGTATTTAAAGAATTTAAAGCAGCCTCCTATTCCTGATAGAGTCTCTAGCCTGTCTAGTCACCCTCTGCTCCTTCCTGATCAGTTCTGTATATTATTCTAATAAAGGTGTTTTAACTATACCGTCTGACTCTTGTTTATTCCTGGGGATCTGTGACAGTACGTAAGGGTCATAACTACAGACGGTAATAGTGAGCCACCCTTTCAGAACATACTGGACAGGATGCAGGTTCAAGATCAACGTATTGATCATTTATCTTTGGCCTTTCAAACCTTGCTTAGCAGTACTACTCACTTGGAACACGCTAACCCACAACCGGTGGCCACCCCTGCTCCTTCCATGGCGCCAGCGATATCTACCGTTTCTGATGCAGGATTGGTCAGAGGGTTGTCGGGATCTGCTCCACTCCCTCAGCGTTATAGTGGGGACCCTGAACTTTGTAGCGGATTCTTGAAATAACTGGCCATATATCTTGAGATGATTCTGCATGCCTCCCCTAGCGAGTGCAGTAGGGTTGGTCTTATGATTTCGCTCCTTTCTGGCAAGGCATTGGCATGGGCAAATCCTTTATGGGAGAAAGACAAACCCATAATCTATCATTTTAATGAATTTGTGGCCTCCTTTAAACGGGTCTTTGATGTGCCAGGTCGCGCAGCCTCGGCTTCTAAACACCTTATGACCATACGCCAGGGTAACCGTACTGTGGCGGAGTATGCTATTGAATTCCGTACCCTGGCAGCCAAGGTCGGTTGGAACAATGATGCTCTGGTAGCCTCCTTTTCCCAAGGGCTTGGTGACTATGTGAAGGATGAAATTGCTGCCCATGAAATACCCAAGGATTTGGATGTAACTGATATCATTTATCATCCTAATCGATACTCGGGTCTGGGAGAGACCCTCATTTAAGGAGCGCCTGCGGTGGCATCCTTCCAGAATGGCATCTCACTTAATTTGCCCACCCAGTCCTCCCTCGCCTCCCATGCCACCTGGTCCTGATTCAGGGGGTGGTGAACTGATGCAGGTTGGGGTTGCCCGGCTTTCTGTGGAGGAGAGGGCTTTCCGGAGGAGGGAGGGACTGTGTCTGTACTGTGGGAGACCTGGACACATATTGTGGTCCTGCCCGGTACGTCCAGGAAATGCCTGCACCTAGGATCCTGTAGGTGACAGATCTTAGGTGGTATCTCTCAGTCCCCCGAAATCACTCAGGATAAACCTATTCTTGAAGTGGTCCTTACTTGGGCCAATGAGTCTGTCTCAGATCCAGCATTGTTGGGTGCTGCTGGCTACTTTATGGATGCAGAGTTTGCGGCCAAGAATTTGATTCCGTTACAGGCACGCTCCTCTCCCTTGACCGTTGAAGCTATTGATGGCAGACCCCTTCTACCATCACATATCATGCATGAAACCTCAATGTTTAACCTGAGGGTGGGGGCCCTCCATAAAGAAACCCTGAAATTTCAGGTTATCAGCTCCACTCATTATGCCATCATCCTGGGGTTCCCTTGGTTGCAGGCACATAACCTTAGGACTCATTGGTGTACCTGTGAGATATTGTCTTGGGCCCCGCAGTGCGATGAGTCTTGGCCTACGTGAGGCCCATTTGAGTTTCTCTGATGTGTTTAACAAAGTCCAGGCCGTGGCATTACCTCCTCATAGACCATATGATTGCTCGGTGGAGCTACTGCCTGGTACGATCCCTCCTAGGGGCAGTATATACCCTCTGTCTGTGGAGGAGAACAGGGCCATGGAGGAGCACGTCTCTGATGCCCTGGCTAGGGGTATTATTCGAAAATCCACATACCCTGCTGGCGCTGGATGTTTTTTTGTAAAAAAGAAAGAAGGAGAGTTACTTCCATGCATCGACTAACGTGGATTAAACAAGTTGATGATTAAGAAAGCTTATCCGATAACCCTGATTACTGAATTATTTGATCATTTAAAGGGGTCCAAGATATTCACTAAACTCAATTTAAAGGGATAGTAATACTTCATTTTAACTTTATTTTATTTTGTAGGCATTAAAAAAACATGAAGAATGATATAAGTCTTATCTCTGAAACCTTTATGGTTTAAGAGATATTCACAAACAAAGTATCCCCCCCCTGTTCAACCAAATCAGAAGGGAGATGCCCAGGTAGACTGCAGAGAGGGACAATCTTCAATTAAGATAATGGAAAAAGCTGAAAAACTTATCAAGGGGGGAAGGGCTTTCATTGTTTTCATACAAAGAAAATTGTCCCCTTCTGTTATCTGTACTGTCATACAACCAGACTCACATCTGAGAAGAGATTGTTTACAGTAGGTAAAAGGGGCGGGGAGGGGAACTTTGCTTGTGAATATCTCATAAACCATAAAGGTTTGAGCGATAAGACTTATATCATTCTTCATGTTTTTTTAATGCCTACAAAATAAAATAAAGTTAAAACGAAGTGTTACTATCCCTTTAAGGGTGGCATATAACCTTGTCAGAATGAAGGAGGGCCACGAATGGAAGACAGCATTTAACACCCGGAGCGGGCATTATAAATATTTAGTTATGCCCTTTGGTCTCTGCAATGCTCCTGCTGTCTTCCAGGAATTTATCACCGACGTGTTGAGAGAACTATTACAGAGTTGTGTGGTGGTTTATTTGGATGACATCCTCATTCACTCTCCTGCGTTGGAGATTCATCGTTCGGATGTGTCCAAGGTATTACAACTGATAAGAGATAACAACTTGTATTGCGTTGGAAAAATGTGAATTTCACAAACCTCAAGTAACCTTTATGGGGTGCATTATTTCCGCATCTGGGTTGGCCATGGACCCCCAGAAATTGTCCGCAGTGTTGCAGTGGCCTCGTCCTATCGGACTTAAATCTATCCAAAGATTTTTGGGGCACGTTAATTTCTACTGGAAGTTCATTAAAAAATTTTTGACAATTGTCAAACCACTCACTGATATGACTTGTAAGGGTGCTAAGGCCTCGGAATGGTCTCTTAGTGCATTACTCGCCTTTGAAAACCCCAAGGTACCATTCACAGCAGCTCCCATTTTGGTGCAACCGAATCCCGCCCTGCCCTTTACGCTGGATGTTGAAGCTTCTGAGATAGGAGTAGATGTCCTCCTTTCGCAGCGCTAAGCTCCTGGGTAGGCCTTACGTCCATGCAGCTATTTCTCTAGGAAACTGTCCAAAGCTGAGATGGTATATCAGAATGGGGACAGAGAGTTACTGGCCATCATCCTGGCCCTGAAAGAATGGTGGCATCTCCTGGAAGGTAATAATGCTCTGATCTTGATTCTAACGGACCACAAGAACCTTATTTACTTGTCTGAGGCTAAACGCTTGTCGTCCCGGCAAGCCAGATGGGCATTGTTCCTTTCCAGGTTCAATTTTGTGGTTTCCTACCTCCCGGGCTCTAAGAATGTTAAGGCAGATGCCCTATCTCGCCAGTTTTGCAGTCTATCCAAAGAGGAGGTTCCTCCTACACCTATTATTGCGGCTGATCGGATTCTGGGAGAATAATTTATGCTGCAGAATAAATTTAGAGCCAATCAGATGCCTCCCTTATAGTATCTGCTTGTGTTTATCAGCATTGAGGATACTCTGTCACAATCAAGATGACTGCTCTGCTAGTCCTCTGATTGTGATAAAGAAACTTCACTGGTATATTCACCTGGGAATTGCTGGATACCTTCTGGACTATCTCCCATTATATGCACGCAAACCCCAGCCAAACTACATGCAGGCGAGGAAGCTCATGCCAGTCTCACTCACAGGGCCCAAGCCCCTCTACCCCAGGATAACAGTCCCCCTGCCCCCCCCCCCCTTAGTGGAGGTCCTAGGTTAGGTACCTTTAGGGACCTCTCCTCTTCTGCTACTCCCCACTTCTCCCTCTGTGCACCCCATGGTACATGTGACCCCATTTTGATTACCCCCATCACACACTTTGCTGCAGGCTCTGTCTGCTTCTCTCCTTCATCCCACTGTTTAGCCAATCCATTGTGAGAATGTGTTTCTCATGTGCTGATGTTCAACTTCTTACTCACCTCATTCTGCTGCCTCTCTGGACCATCCTGCCCTCCCAGCCCCCAAGAATGAAGCCGGGCCTGATAGGCATTGCAGTCAGGCACCCACCATGCCACACTTTGGCCCACCATGCTGCAGCAGGGTCCCTCAGTTTTATACTGGCCCTAGTTACTCGCCTAGATTGCCTTGTGCATGATCTGGCTCTGAGCGAAAGTGTTTTGTTTTAAGGCATGGTGGCTTCTCAGGTGCTGCTCTAGTTACGATTTTCACTCCCATGTGCCATTGCAGAGAGGAAATTTACATTTGCATATCCATCAGACTGGTCCATCCAACAGAAAATCTAGCAGTGAAATGTTGGGAAAATGCTCTCTGCACAAGAGAACAAGCACAAATACAGGTGCACGTTTTAGCCTATGTGGGCCTCATCAGTGTGGCACAGCTGATTCCATCTAGATACATGGGGAGCAAGGGCCTATGTCAGGTATGCCCCTCCAACTTAGGAAGACCTGCAAACAAAAATTCTGACAAGTCACACAGAGAAAACAAAATAAAGTATTTTGTTCTAAGGAAGCATGACATCCCTTGTGCCATTGCAGAGAGAAAATTTCCATCTCCATATCAGACTGGTTCCATCCACAGACAGTCCAACTCTGAAATGTCAGTCAAATCCTCTCTGTATGAGAGACAACGCAACCACAGACGGCCTTTTGGTATGTGCTTAGATGGAATCAGCTGAGTAAAGGAAAGCAAAGGCCTGGATGTCTGGCCTAAGATGTCCTTCCAGCCTAGGGAGAGCTACAAACAAATTATATGATAAGCACACACCAACCACAAAATAAAGTGTTTTGTTCTAAGGCTTAGTGACCTCTCAGGAGCTGCTGAAATCATGTTATTTCACTTCCATGTGTTACTGCAGAGAGAAACTTTCCATATGTGACTGGTGCTCCCCACAGGCAATCCAGCTTTGAAATGCCAGGTAAATCCTCTCAACATGAGAGAAACAGCACAACCAAGGATATACGTTTCAGCCTATGTGGGCCTCATCAGTGTGTGGCAACTGATTCTCTCTAGGTACATGTAGGCTGTAAAATTGTGACGATTGAACATCAAGAACAAAATAAAGTTTTTAGTTTTAAGGCATGGTGGCCTATCAGGTGCTCAAGTCATGTTTTTTACTCCAGTATAATATTGTAGAGAGAAAATTCCCATATCTGTATCAGACTAGTCCCATCCACAGACAGGTCTGTTCCAAAAAGTCTTGCAAACCCTCTCTGCACAAGAGAAACAGCACAATCTCAGACACACATTTCAGCCTTTGCTAGCATCATTGGTGTGGTGCAGGTGATTCTCTTACACCACATGGAGAGCCAAGGCCCATGCCTGTGATGTCCTTCCCACTTAGGGAGACCTACAAGCAAAAACTGTACCTCTCAGGTACTGTTCAAGTCATATTTTCACGTTTCCATGTGTCACCACAGAGATAAAATTTCTATATGTGACTGGTGCTACCCACAGACAATTCAGCAGTGAAATATCAGGTAATGCCTCTCTGCACAAAAGGAACAGCACTACCACAGATGTACGTTCAGCCCAGACAGGCCTCATCAGTACGGAGCAGCTGATTTCCTTTAGGCAAATGTGGGGCAAGTACCCATTCCTGGGATTTCCTTCCAATTTAGGGGGATCTACAAAAAAAAATTGTGATGAGCACACACAGAGGGCAAAATAAAGTGTTTTGCTGAAAGGCATACTGGCCTCTCAGGTACTGCTCAAATTACATTTTTCACTCCCATGTGACATTGCAGAGATGAGATCTACATTTCCCTATCTGACAGGTCCTGCCCATAGAAAGTCCAGCTACGAAATGTCTGGCAAAACTCAGTAATTGTTAATTTTCCCTGGGAGCCATTTATAAACAATGTGACCTTTTTAACTGACAGGGCACGCTGTCATCCGCAGCCTGGCTTTCCGGATGTCTTGAGAAAATCACCAGCACCACACCAATGATGCCATCATAGGCTGAAATGTATCGCTGTGGTTGTGATCATCATTATTTTTGTTTGTAGGTCTCCTTAAATTGGAAAGGCATCCCAGGCATGGGTCCTGGCTTTCCGTGTACCTAGAGGGAATCAGCTGCAGTACAACAATAATGACCACATAGTCTGAAATGGATGTCTGTGATTATGCTGTTTCTCTACAGCTGAGAGATTTCACTGATGTTTTGGAGCTGAACTGTCTATGGGTGGGCCCAGTCTGATAAAGATACTGACATTTCCTCTCTGTTGTGGTACATGGGAGTGAGATGCATGATCTGAACAGCACTTGAGAGGCCACTTTTTGTTTGTAGGTCTCCCTGGAAGGGCATAGGCCCTTGTTTTCCATATTGGCAAGGGGAATCTACTGCATCACACTGTTGAGGCCCACATAGGCCTAAACGTATATATCTGTGGTTGGGTTAATTCTCTTTTGCAGAGAGGATTTGACAGACATTTCAGAGCTGTATTGTCTGTGGGCAGCACCAGTCAGAAATGGAAATTTTCTCTTTGCAATGGCACATGGGAGTGAAACATGTGACTTGAAAAGCTCCTGCAAGGCCACTGTGTCTTAGAACAAAACACTTTATTTTGTTAATAGTTGGTGCATGCTCATCACAATTATTGTTTTTTGATCTCCCTAAGTTTGAAGGACAAAACAGGCCAGTGTGTGCTTGTCAGTCTGGTCCTATCCAGCAGGTTGCATTTGGCTGCTGGGAGCCGGTATCCTATTGAAATGTCACCATCCATATCATCAATAAGGCGTGTTAAAAATGTCGCCGGCATCAAAAGTGCTATATCGGAATGTTGGCACAATCAAAAGAGTGACATTGCAGTCCTAAAGGTCGCCAAATAGAGTGTGACATTGAATGCAAATATACCATTTTTTTGTGACAATCTGTGCTTTAACCCTTTGATTGCCATAGAGGTCTACAACGCATTGCAAAGCATTGCGGACGCCTCTGGCACTCAAAGGATAAATGAGTGTGTCTCCAACTGTGCCTTAACCCTTTGAGTGCAGATGGAGACATACTCATGTGCCCGAGGGGTCTGCAACGACCTATCTGGAACTCAAAGGGTTAAGACACGGAGCCAAAAATGATATGTATACATTGAATGTTGCACTCTAATTGGTGCCCTTTAAGCTTGTGACATCAGAATGTCACTCTTTTGATTGGAGCGTCATTCTGATATCGTACTTTTTATTCCGGCGACATTTTTAATGCGTTTTGTTGGTTGTCCAGTAGATGGCGATATTTCAGTAGTGAACCTTGGGAGCAAATCAGTTTGGCTGATAGCACTCCTTGGTTTTTAACCCTTTGATATCACTGCTGTCAGTGATTGCAATAGACACAGCAGTGAGGAATCTGTCACTTGTTGTGACACCCTCACATGATCATGCTCATTGAGTTAAAGGGATAGTAATACTTCATTTTAACTTTATTTTATTTTGTAGGCATTAAAAAAACATGAAGAATGATATAAGTCTTATCTCTGAAACCTTTATGGTTTAAGAGATATTCACAAACAAAGTATCCCCCCCTGTTCAACCAGATCAGAAGGGAGATGCCCAGGTAGACTGCAGAGAGGGACAATCTTCAATTAAGATAATGAAAAAAGCTGAAAAACTTGTCAAGGGGGGGGAAGGGCTTTCATTGTTTTAATACAAAGAAAATTGTCCCCTTCTGTTATCTGTCCTGTCATACAACCAGACTCACATCTGAGAAGAGATGGCTTACACTAGGTAAAAGGGTCAGGGAGGGGAACTTTGCTTGTGAATATCTCATAAACCATAAAGGTTTGAGAGATAAGACTTATATCATTCTTCATGTTTTTTTAATGCCTACAAAATAAAATAAAGTTAAAATGAAGTATTACTATCCCTTTAAGCTTTCAGTAACAATAGCTTCATTCCTAGGCTAGGTAATATATTTTCTTCCCCTGTTCTGTACAGTGCCAATGCCAAGGATTAATTGAGTGCTTTATAAATAAAATCATTTTCTAAAATGCTATATACGCTATTTACTATCTAAGCCCATAACTGCAAAATCACACAGAAAATCTAGTAAAATAGAGAATTTCCATAAAGAAAACTAGCTGAATGTATTCTGGGGTAATTTACAACAACTGCACTAATAGAAATGTTTCCCAATCAGATTGTGGGTAAATATTGTAGTGTGATACACTGACATTCAAAGCATTAAAATGCAATATGGTTCCAGTCTTTTAGGTGCCAATGCTGTACTTGGACGGGTGGACATGCTGTGCCAAGCTCGTACAACATACTACCTCAATACCGCTGCAATGTAAAAAAAAAAAAAAAATGCCCCCCCCCATGTTATGACTCCTTTGTCTATCATACCTCGTTGGGGGAGCATCAGGATCCCTTCGTTTACCCCCAGCTATTGATCTCCCAACCAATAGGCTGGTAGATCAATAGTGTTGACTTTGGAAAGATGAATTTCATTAAACATACCTTGTTGGGTGGCATCTGTACCCCCAGGTACTGATCTTCCAACCAATAAAGCTAGGAGATCAAAAGAGACAATTGCAGGAGAGCAGTGTGCTCTCCTGTTTCCACACCTGCCCAAACTTCCAGGTTGGAGTTGGCAGGATTGGGGAAAGCCTTTCACGTCACCGGTCACCCACGGCCCCGCTCACTTCAGCCCAGACATTTGGGTAGGAGTGGAAGCAGGGGAGCAAGCTTCTTTTCTACAGTCACCACTATTGATTTCCTAGCTCTATCAGCTGGGAGATCAGTACCTGGGGGTGGGGGGGGGTGTCTGGAGGGGTCCTGATGCCCCCAACGAGATCTGTTTAATTAATTAAATAAATAATAAAAAGTGTTAAAGTTGGAGAGTCCTGCTGTTCTCCAAGGTTGTCACTATTGAACTCCCAGCATATCTGATGGGAGATCAATAGCTGTGGGGCATCAGAGGGGTCCTGATGCCCCCCAATCAGGTCATAAAATAAAAATGAAATAAGTCCATAAGGGGTGTGTCAGAGGGGTGTCCAACACATTGTGGAACTCACACACACACCTTACCCAGCCTCCTCCTCCACTGTCCACTGGTAGGCATAGCCCCCACACACACATGCACTGTCTGTCACACCAGCCTGTATCCATTGAAATGGTCGCATGCGAAAGACCGTGCGACCAAATGAGCCATTTAACAAGTCGCCTGAATAAAAATGTCGGCATGACAATCTCGCGATGTCATTGTCATGTCGCATTTGAAAGGACGCACTAGAAATGCACAGAAAAGGGATCCCAGAAATGGCCAAAATTTACAATGTGCCCAAGAAGTTTGTATGTGTCCTAAGTGGGAGCTGCACTACTACTGTTGGACTACATCTATCATCTTATTCGCAGCCGCTTGCTTGAACAATTGCCTCATTTCTCACCTGTGCCTTGAAGTACAGGAACAAACCGCGGCAGAAAGTTTATCTGGCCTCCAAGCTGCCGAGCCAACGTGACAGCTGTGAGGTGAGGTAAGGCTACCAATCATAAGCCGCCGCTCTGTCATTCTTCCCACCAATCACCTCATAGTTGTCACTTTAACTCGAGGGAGTTCTCCAGACTTCCAAAAGTTAGGCCGAAGCCTAAGCAACAGCTAAAACAAAAGACAAACCTGCGCTACTCCATATAAACAAGGGCTGTCCAAGTTCAGTCCTCAAGGGCCACCAACAGGCCTGGATATAAGGATTTTCCTGATTAAGCACAGGTGAGTTAATTAGTGGCTCATTCATGACTCACCTGTGCTTAATCAGGGAAATCCTTATGTCCTGGCCTCTTGGTGGCCCATGAGGACTAAAAGTGTACAGCCCTTATCCAAATGTGTACCCTGTGTAAAGCATATGGTATACCACTTTAATAAATTTGAGGTTTTGTTTGCATAGTTTGGCCAAAATATGTTTAAGCTCACCCACCACACCAAGGTACCTCAATATCAGTCAAGTCCTATCAAATACAAAAAACAAAAATAGAAAAAAAGATAGGACACACTATTTTCAATTGGCAGCACCTCCTCACATGGAAAACAGCTCTGGTCCCGGGACCATAAATCTCAATAGGATGGTGTAGCAACAGCGCCACTGTACAATTTCAGGCCACTGTGATATTGCACCTAAAAAATTCAACTTTGAAAATGAATAACTTTTGAATGAAACGCCTTTCAGCAGTGGGAATACTCTTGTTTTACTCAGGGGTATAAACCCTACAACATATTTTTTTTTACATTTTAAGTATTACTATCCCTTTAACTTGAAAGGGATCCTTCACCAACACCACAAAGAATTTTTTTTCTGTTTAGCTTTGAGAAAGTTACATTTAGTGACGAAACGCGTTAGCTGTGTATTTTATTTTTATTTTTTGGTGCATACAGATTTTATTTGGTTGGAGATACTGGCTTGCTTTATAACAAAGTAGCAGTTCCTTTAATGAATGAGAAAGGAGTTTATTTTATGATAAAAGCAAACTAGGTCTGGCCTACTGTAACATTGGATTTACAAATATCCTCTGCTTAAAGTGGCATATTCCACATATAAAACCTGTTACTCCTATTGAAGAACCCTATAAGGACTGTATCTACGTGTGACCCCGAGTGGAGAAGATCACTATACCATACCTCCCAACATTTCAAATTGCCAAAGAGGGACACTTGTGTTTTAGTGGGCGTTGCTGGGGTCGTGTTTCCAGTGGGCGTGGCATTACCAAGAATTTTTAGACTATTTCATGACCTATTGACACCTACTTGTGAAACCTAATAAATGATTTAGAACAAGACGAAAGTATTTTATTTACACAGACTAATTTATAAACACATATACTGACATTTATACAAACAGTAATGTGAGTTTTATTGATGTAGGGCAATGTAATACATTTATATATACACCAGACAGTCTGATCTCCTAAAAAGAGGGACATCAGGGTGGGAAAGAGGGACAGAGGGATTTAGGTCTAAAAGAGGGACTGTCCCTCCTAAAGAGGAACACTTGTGAGGTATGCTATACTGGGGTGCAAGCCAGTGCAAGCGAAGAGACCAAGAGGCAGGTTGTGTGCCTCTGAGAAATGTGAGTAATTTTCCGATGATTTATCCCTCAGTGTTTTGGTGAAGGACCAATCTTCTGTGATCAATATACTACGCTTAGAGAGACTCCTTTGCGCCGCTTTTTTGTTTCTTTTTTTCTTTTCACAAAGAATAGGAATATTACTCACAATCTTGAGAGGCAGTGACCTGCCTCTCAGTATATGCACATACACTGGGTCTCACCCCAGTATGGTGTACCGGTTCCACGGTCTATTACTTCTTCTGTTCTCACTCCTTCAGGGAATCAAAATATATGTGGAAACAGCCACTCTAATAAGGGTTGATATATCATCCAATATCGTTCTGGATGTACCTATTTATTCTCTAGAAGCCCTATATCATCCGGAGGAAAAATATAATATAGACCGAATTCCATTTTGGAACAGTACAAAAATCTAATACAATTTATTAAAATATTTTTAAAAAAAATGACTTTTAAGTCAGATAAATTTCAATGCAAGGTAATATAAACCAAATGGAAAATCTGCCTAACGCGTTTTGTAACACAAATTTTACTTCATCAGAGGCTTATATAGAAAGGCTAACAGTAATATTCTTTGTGCTTAAATACACCTTGGGCCCGCATAATCACAGAGTCATTCACGGCAATGCAACTGTTTGCACTTACCGATAAAAAACAAATATGGTCGACAGTGGCATGCGTTCCAAGTGTCCATATTTCCTTTTACCCATAAGACACTTCAGAGATATGGACCAAGACAATCCCCTTCACGTATATGCAAGTCTCCCACATTCTGCCTCAGAACATCCCGCGCATGCTCCCAAAGAACAAAAGCCATCACAATGGAATACTTGCACCATTCACAGACATGCATACTAAGACATTCTAAGCATGTCAAAAACATATCCATGAACAACATAAGTGTCACACTCATCTGGCCAATAGTCTCAAGGAAGTAAGCATGCATAGAACGATGCCCAATGGAGGCAAACATCACCCAGGGAGTATCTTACAAGTCTTATTCTCAACTGGAACAATCAATTCCCCGAGGTAACATATATAAAAAATAGATAATTCACATCAGTGCATCCACTATAATTAACCAGAATGACCTCAATCACACTCGGCCCAAGTGTATTACAACACAACATAGAAATGTGTGTCATATATTATACGTATATAAATAAAAAACCCTATTTATAAAAATAAGGGTAATCCACAATCCAGCGAGGATGAGCATCTTTAAAAACACATGCCCACCCCCGCCTGTACAGGGAAAACCCCTAAAAATAAAAATACAAGGATACAAAAAAAACAAACACCTCCTACCTATATCTCCCTACTAGTAATTCAAAATATCCCCTTAACATAATGTACCTATAAATCAATTAGAATATACAATCTAATCAATAATTACCCTACTACCACTAATATAATCCCTAGCTTATACTACCTCAAGAGATGTTACAGATTACCTTGGTTCCAGCGCCACCGCTTCAGGCAATGCTCAAAATGACGGTTCGGCGTCAGTGGCCATCCATGCCGCACGGATGTCGCCGGAATGACGCATGGTTGGACGCATCAAAGCTAGATGCGTCATCTGCAGGCGCAAGGCTTCAAGAATGAAGCAGGCCTCTGTTTTATGTGATTGATTCCTGTAGTCTCCTCCTACCTACTTCCTCCCTCTGAGCTGCTCCTCCTACCTACTTCCTGAGGGTTTTAAAGGGCAGACTTAGTCCTGACTCAGTTGCCCTTGTGTTGTTGTACAATACAGTTCTGTTTCCCTTGGGCTTTGTGTATAACCTGGCTAGTTTGACCATCCATTCTGATGCTGACATGTGGCTCTGTCTCACTACTCTTTTGCCTGCTCCCATTGTATAGTGGACACCCAATCTGATGCGGACCTGTGGCTCTGGCTGACTACCTGAACTGTGTATGACCCGGCCTGTCTGTCCATCCATTCTGGTGTTGACCTGTTGCTCTGTCTGACCATTCTCCTTGTGCATTCCGATTTGGCTTAGACATCCTTTCTGGTGCAAACCTGTGGCTCTGGCTGACTACCTGCTCCGTGTATGACCTGGCTTGTCTGACTACCCACTCTGGTGTTGACCTGGGGCTCTTTCCACTGCGCATCCAGCATACCAATGCTTCAGTGGATATCCATCTGGTGCAAACCTGTGGCTCTGGCTGTCTACCCGCTCTGTGTATGCCCCGGCTTGCCTGACTATCCTTTCTGGTGCTGACTAGGGGGCTCTGTCTGTTTCCTCAGTGTGTTGGTCCCCGCTCCACAGACACCCATGCTAGTGCAGACCTGGGGCTCTATCAGACTCCTAGCTTACTGACTGCAGGCTGAGTCAGTGCTAGTCCTTTGGGCATTCCGAATTACTCGGGGCTCCAGTGAGCTGAGGCCTAGTCTAGGACAGTGTGGTGGATCTATTGGCGAGCTGCTATTTCTGATACAGTGCTTGCCTCTTTGATCACTCTCTGTGTGTTATCGGTTTACGTGCATTACTGTGATTTTTCTAATAAAAGATTGTTTTACTTTACCGTACTGACTCCTGGTTTATTCCTGGGAACCATGACAAGAGAGCTGAGGAACTACTAGTGAAAACATAGTTACAAATTTAAATAAAATGTAAATCCAAATGTTCATTTAATCCCTTAATATTATCTAGGGTGCCCAGAGTATTTAACCAGTAGGCTTCTTGCCTACAAAGTTTATGAAATCTATCATTCTGAGTTGGTACCCAATCTATCCCCATAACCTTATTTTTTTTTAAACCTCCGTCTTTACACATAGTGAAATGCTTAGAAACCCCATGATCCATTTCTCTTTTTACAGTTTTTCCTTTTGTGCTCCACAATTCTTTTCCTCAGCTCTCTTTTGGTACTGCCAATATACATTGCCCCACAACCACAAATTAAATAAACAACAAAAGTAATACCACAATTAACAAAATGCCTTAACTGATACATTTTTTGACATTCCGCATCCCAAAAGGTTTTTTCACCATGTTTCATAAATATACATGTAGCATATTTGGAACAATTACATCTGAAATTACCCAATTATTTTGAAGATACACTTGTGGATGCAGTTCTTCCGTTACTGAAATAGTTATCCAAATACATATATATCATATCCCTTCCTTCATTAGATCCACTTAACTGTTTTGGCCTACTAGGGGCTATACATGTTCTAATGGTATTATTTCTCCTAAATATAACTGATGGCTTTTCGCTTAACACATTTTTTTACAATGGATCCTGTAACAATATTTTCCAATTATTAGAAATGATGCCCCTAATTATATTCCCGAATGATTATACTTTGTCACAAGTGAGTCATCCCTGCTGCAATTATTATGTTCTTTCACTTAACCTCATGTTTTTATAAGTTAATTAATATCTAAATTAGCTGGTCTTTGAAAAGCTTCATCAATAATCTCAGACTGATAACCCTTTTCCAAAAAAAGCATTCTTAAGCGCTTCACCCTTCTCAGTAAAGTCTTGCATCACACTACAATTCCATCTAAGGCGATGGTACTGGCCATACGGAATGTTTTTTTAACCATTTTCCGTAATGGCCTCTATCAGCCCTCAAACATTGGTTGGAGTCCGTCTCGTTCCTATAAATAGAACTTATAACGGGCTGATCCACAATACCCGTTAATAGCAGGTCCAAAAATGCAACACATACTTTTTAAATATTGATAGTAAATGAAATTCCCTTATCATTACACTGAAACAGATTCAAAAGGGTCTGAATGTCCCTCACTTCTTAATCCCAAATAATGAAAATATCATTTATGAAATGGCCATAGTATACCAGGCCCGCACACCTTCCACGCCAACTTACCATGGTAAGATGTTCACAATAATATTCCTATTCTTTGTGGTGTTGGTGAAGAGTCCTATCTAACAAACACAGTGATCCTTAACCAGGTTAAATATTGCCCCTGAGGATTTCATGTTAATACAGCGTAGAGCCTACTTAAAAACATTTGACACATTTTAAAAACAACAAATTCTAGTACCTGTATGATAAGACTCAATTGCTTACAAACTATGGTGGCCTGTAGTGAGTAGGTGGGAGGCCGAGAAGACCAGAGCTCTATCAGTCTCCTTTATAAGACCTATCCACCCACCCCCACAAGCCACATGGGGTTTGCACATTGTTTTAAAATGAGATAGGCCAAGCAAGCCCCTCTGGCACTCAAACGGTTATGCTCGCTCACTGCACCAAGATACCCCAATATCAGGCAATACACACAGTCATCCCTTTCTAGATTAAAAAATGTGCCTGAAGAATTCTTGTTAATAACGTGTAGAACCAACTTAAAAACATTTGACACATTTTAAAAACAACAATTTCTAATACCTGTATAAGACTCACCTGCTTACAAACTATGTTGGCCTGCAGTGAGTGGGCGGGAGGCCAAGAAAACCAGAGCTCTATTAGTCTCCTTTATAATACTTATTCACCCACCCCCACAAGTCATATGGGATTTTTAAAATGTGTCAAATGTTTTTAAGTAGGCTCTGCATGTTAGTAACCCCTTAACGACCGGCCGATCGGCGCGGTCAGTTAAAGACCACTGAGCATTTTTTTTTCCGCTCCTTCCGGTTCCGGACTCCCCGAATGGTGTGCAGTCACGGGGAGAGCCCGGAATTCCATGACGGTCATAGTACTTCATGGGTCGTTAACTCAAATCGACCCATGAAGTACTATGACCGTCAAGGATCGTTAAGGGGTTAACAAGAAATCCTCAGGCACATTTTTTATCCTAGATTGTGGTGACTGTGTGTATTAGATAAGACTTGCCTGATATCGTGGTACAGTTGTGTGGTAAGCAAGCGTAAATATATTTTGGCTAAACTAAGCAACAAAAACTTAACATTTATTAAAGTGGTATAATATATGCTTTACACAGGGTTTACATTTTGATAGTTTATATGAAGGAGGGCAGGTTTGTCTTTTGTTTTAGCACAGGCATGTCATGTTTGAAAAAACACTAAGAAAATGAGAGCTTGTTGTTGGTGTAGTTTTGTGCTTCTGATGCCCTGTACATCAATAACTCAAGGTGAAAATGAGATGATTGTATTTTTTGGGCTGCATATCTTGTAAAGTAACTATATAAAGCAAAAAATAACAGATTTGGTCACCAGGTTCAAGCCTACATCACAGTTATCTACCAGATGTAGTTATATCTTGTGGCCCAGAGATCAGTTCAGCTCCTTATGAACCACCAGACATAAATATGGGTGTTGTGAGCAGATAAAACCAGTATACTCTTTATTAAAGTATAAATTAAAAAACACACATTGACAGACAGTCTCCTAGCTTTTGAAGTGAAACCAAAATGGCGCAGGGGAACACATTAAAAATGAGCTGATCAGCCCATACTGGGTCAGTATGGGATAGTGAAGTTAAGAATGAAACAGTAAAGGATTTTCACCTAGCACTTTTTTTTTGTTTTATTGGTCATACTGGGACCAAGTAACTAAGGACTTTAGATTCTGCTGATCAGCGTATTAAATGAGTGAGGGATAGATAGCGGCTATACTAGCGTCCTAACAAGTGATATAGGGCTGAGCTAGATTCACTCTCAAATACAGAGTACTAGCTTCAATTACAGTGCCAGACTGCCCAAGACGCTAAACTACTGCACTTTTCCTCGACTAATCAGTCCACTTCATAGTTACTTTGTATATGAAGACAATACACAGCAGCTGTCCTTCTGTAGTCTAAGCGTTCGAGCAGTAAATGAGATAGCTCGGACAGGGTGTTGGCACTCTGAACACCAGCCATGAGCAACAGCTCAGAAAAGCGCTTAACTTTATTGAATGCTGTTAAGGTTACTACATTTAGCTTTATTATACAGGGATATTACTTATGTTTAGAGCACAGATAGCTACATTTAGGTAACTAGATACAAAGCTAGACTAACACAGTAATAACTGTTTTACTAGCTAGTTATAACAGCACTGCACACAGA
The DNA here is from genome assembly GCA_037306005.1 of Rhinophrynus dorsalis. NCBI lineage: Eukaryota > Metazoa > Chordata > Amphibia > Anura > Rhinophrynidae > Rhinophrynus > Rhinophrynus dorsalis. Next base: position 74,362,837 of record CM074721.1, on the reverse strand, counting down.
TTGATCTCAGGTGAACAGCTAAATATGGCAGTGTTGACAGAGGTGCAAGAATTACCATGGGCCACCCCCGACTACATTATATCCCCTCAACCACATTGGCCATCTCCACTGGCCACCTTCACATTGTCCCCAATCTCCACATTGCCACCACACTGCCCCCAACTCCACATTGCCCCCCATCTCCACATTGCCACCACATTACCACAATCTCCACATTGCTACCACACTGCCCCCAACTCCACATTGCCCTCAATCTCCACATTGCCACCACACTGCCCCCCCATCTCCTACCTCCCTGGTGGTCCAGAGGAGTGGCAGGAGAGGTCTGTGCCTCCTTCCACACAGACCTTTGTGTGGGTGGAGCTCCCGTGCAGTCCTGTCATAATTCAGAGAGCTGGGAGATTATGTCATCTCCCAGCACTCTGCATTACTAGAGTGCAGAGGGAGATCAGCTAGCAGAATGTTGCGGACACCTGGTAGTGGGGTCGCAGGGGGCGGCCGGGCCCCTGGAGTAATGGGCCCGGTCGCAGGTGCAACCCCTATTGTTATGCCACTGGGTGTTGATCTCAACATTAATACTGACAATTTCAGGGCTTAAAAGTTGAAGTCCTTTGCTACTAGCCAGACCTGAAAAGTTACTCGCCACTGCAAGCCATAACATACCCACCAGGGCTGAATTTCTACTCGCCAGGGCTAAATTTTCACTCGCCATTGGCTAGTGGCGAGTGGGAATTTTGAGCCCTGCTGACATATTGCACCACTCTGCTGCCAATTACGGTGTTCTTCTCTGAAGAGAGATTAAAATCAAAATAAAATAAAACATTTATCAAGTGCTAGGTGAAAAACGTTTACTGTTTCACTGCTAACTTTGCTATCCCATACTGACCTAGTTGTTCATATGGGCTAATCAGCTCATTTTTAATGTGTTCCCTGCACCACTTTGGTTTCACTTCAAAAGCTAGGGGACTGTCTGTCAATGTGTGTTTTTTAATTTATACTTTTATAAAGATTATACTGGTTTTATCTGCTCACAACACCCATATTTAACACTGGTGGTTTATAAAGAGCTGAACTTGAACTCTGGGCCACAAGGTATAGCTACATCCGGTAGATAATGGGATGTAGGCTTGAACCTGGTGGCCAGATCTGTTCTTTTTGCTTTATATGGTACCCCGTCCAGTAAGTCAACTAATTAATGGGGTGCCATTTTTCTCAAAAGAGCAGTAGCTAATTATTACAGTAGGACATCCCACAGTTTTCACAGATTTCAGTACATTTGAAGTGGAAATATAAAAAACTGCATATTTTTTCCTTTAGTGTCACCTTCTGGAAACATTTGTGCACCCCAGGCTAGGGGTAGAAAGGCAAGTGACCCCTCATTTGATGAAGCGGGATATCTACTTTCAGTAAATATATAGTTTTATATATACATATATATATATATATATATATATATATATTTTTTTTTGTGAGAAGCCATGAAAAGCTGAATTAATTCTGAAAATCATACCTAAACAGATGGATGCGTACCTCCCAAGTGTCCCTCTTTAGGCGGGACAATGGTTCTTTGAGATCCGAATCCCTCTGTCCCTCTTTTTAGAAGAGCAGACTGTGTGGTGTGTATATCATTGCTCCACTGCAATAAAACTCACATTAACCCCTTAAGAACCCATGACGTGCCAGGACCGTCAGGCCTAGTCCAGCACTTAAGGACCAGCAACAGTCCTAGCACATTGTGGACTCTCAGTGACCCTGGAATCATGGGCGTCTGAAGGGGGGGCGCTTGCCCCCCCTACAATTACCCCCCTCCATATAAAAAAGGGGCTAGATGGGCTGGCCTGGGGGTCATATTATGGCTTTCCCCCCCGGAAAAATTTCTACGGACACCACTGCCTGGAATCCACTGCAAACGAACAAAAAAAAAAATGCTCAGTGGTCCTTAAATGCCAGCCATGCACCTCATTGGCTGGTCCTTAAGATTTGTTTAAACTTCAGTATATGTGTTCATTATTTAATCTATGTAAATAAAATAATTTGGTCTTTTCTAAATCATTTATTCATTCACATAAAGAGGTGTCAATAGGTTATAAAATAACCTAAAAATTCTCTGAAATGTCCCTCCTAAAAGCCATGGCCCCCAGCAACTCCACCTGAAACACCAGTGTCCCTATGTGACCCTTTAAAATGTTTAAAGGTATTTATAGCAAAAAAGCTGAAAACGTCTGGTCTGAAAGGTAAAAGAAATTATCGCCTGGCACTGAATGGGTTAACAGTGTGATGAAACAGGTCACATAACATGTATAATCCATAATGATTGGTAGTTCACCGGTTTATAAAAACACTAACGCCATGCTGTGTTACTGGTGCTTAGCTCACTGCCTAGCAACTGGAACACAAGAGAGGAATGATTGATGCACAATAGACATATGATCTTAAAGGTTCTAGTTTGATCGACATGTAGTTTAACCAATTGAAATGCAAGGATACCTTCCCTTTAACCAATAACGATTCAGCTTTCTTTTCAACGTGATTAAGTGTTTCTTGAGAGAGCTCCTCGCGACCAATGAGAAGTACCCTCAGTCATCCTGTTTGATTGACATAGATTCGGCCAATAGCTTTTCAATCTTCAGAGCGTGGGGTGGGATCTATTTTAGTCTCTCAGGACGAGGATCGATTTGCCCGTGTGTGTGAGAAGCGAAAGAGAAAATGGCGGCCGCGGCTGGTGCGCCTGGGCCGGGAGAGGGGGGAGACGCAGAAGCGGACAGCGAGTCAATTCCCTGGGAAGCGCGAGAAGGTGAGCTCGCTTCCGAGCCCATGGAGTCTGAGCTAGAGTTGGATCTGGTTCCCCTCAAGGAGAGGCGGGACGAGCCGGGTTTGATAACTGTTGATCCAGTCTGGGAGATGGATCTTGATCCCCAGGATGTTGTGGAGGCCGATATGCTGCAGGGATGTTCGGGGACTGGGGAAGCTGAACTGGTGTGTATCTCCCCTACAGTGCACACATCCTCCTCCCAGATAATGGAACATGTCACAGTGGTTTTGCGGCCACCAGAGACTACAGTGCTCCCCGGAGATAAAATAATGACGGAGTGCGAGCTGTGGCCTCAAGAGCGGAGAGAGACTTGCCAAGAAAATTCTGGAGGTGAGGTGGTTGAGGCTATGCAGTGGGGAGCTGAGCTGAGCTGGGAATCGACCCCTTGTGTCTCCGGACAGGACGTGGTGTCAGACTCGGTGGAGATGGATTCGGTTTTGGAGGAACTAGGCGGAAGGACTGTCATTGTCCCACCAGAAGTAGAGCATCCTCCTGAAGTAGTAGTTTCCGAGTATATGGAACATAGCATGTTTGAACCATTACCCGAGGGGACACAGGGAGACCCACAATTGGTCACAGAAGATATGGACTATGTTCCTGAGCAGTCATATGATGATAAAGAACATGAGGTTCAGCATCTCCAAGAGCTAGATTATAGTGATGACCAATGTCTGCAAGGACCAGGTCATGACGAGATTCAGTATTTGCAAGCATCAGGATTTGATACTAAACAATCTTTGCAAGCTTCAAGTCCTGAACAGACCCAGCAACCAAAACAGGAGAGCGAACATGTGCAGAAAAAAGCATTTGTGGAGTCCGAGCAGGATCTGAACCCAAGCCTGATGGAATCTCAAGTTGTACAGGACCAATCAGTATGTGTAGTTTATCAACACAGAGATGACTCAATCTCTCTAGCTGTCCCACACATAGAAGAATCAGTCCCTGTAGATTTCTCACTCATAGAAGAATCAGGTACTGTAGATGCCCTGCACATACAGAAGGTAGTCTCTGTAGGGCTCCCGCTCGCAGAGGAGGCAGTCTCTGTAGGGCTCCCGCTCGCAGAGGAGGCAGTCTCTGTAGGGCTCCCGCTCGCAGAGGAGGCAGTCTCTGTAGGGCTCCCGCTCGCAGAGGAGGCAGTCTCTGTAGGGCTCCCGCTCGCAGAGGAGGCAGTCTCTGTAGGGCTCCCGCTCGCAGAGGAGGCAGTCTCTGTAGGGCTCCCGCTCGCAGAGGAGGCAGTCTCTGTAGGGCTCCCGCTCGCAGCGGAGGCAGTCTCTGTAGGGCTCCCGCTCGCAGAGGCGGCAGTCTCTGTAGGGCTCCCGCTCGCAGAGGCGGCAGTCTCTGTAGGGCTCCCGCTCGCAGAGGCGGCAGTCTCTGTAGGGCTCCCGCTCGCAGAGGCGGCAGTCTCTGTAGGGCTCCCGCTCGCAGAGGCGGCAGTCTCTGTAGGGCTCCCGCTCGCAGAGGCGGCAGTCTCTGTAGGGCTCCCGCTCGCAGAGGCGGCAGTCTCTGTAGGGCTCCCGCTCGCAGAGGCGGCAGTCTCTGTAGGGCTCCCGCTCGCAGAGGCGGCAGTCTCTGTAGGGCTCCCGCTCGCAGAGGCGGCAGTCTCTGTAGGGCTCCCGCTCGCAGAGGCGGCAGTCTCTGTAGGGCTCCCGCTCGCAGAGGCGGCAGTCTCTGTAGGGCTCCCGCTCGCAGAGGCGGCAGTCTCTGTAGGGCTCCCGCTCGCAGAGGCGGCAGTCTCTGTAGGGCTCCCGCTCGCAGAGGCGGCAGTCTCTGTAGGGCTCCCTCTCGCAGAGGCGGCAGTCTCTGTAGGGCTCCCGCTCGCAGAGGCGGCAGTCTCTGTAGGGCTCCCGCTCGCAGAGGCGGCAGTCTCTGTAGGGCTCCCGCTCGCAGAGGCGGCAGTCTCTGTAGGGCTCCCGCTCGCAGAGGCGGCAGTCTCTGTAGGGCTCCCGCTCGCAGAGGCGGCAGTCTCTGTAGGGCTCCCGCTCGCAGAGGCGGCAGTCTCTGTAGGGCTCCCGCTCGCAGAGGCGGCAGACTCTGTAGGGCTCCCGCTCGCAGAGGCGGCAGACTCTGTAGGGCTCCCGCTCGCAGAGGAGGCAGACTCTGTAGGGCTCCCGCTCGCAGAGGAGGCAGACTCTGTAGGGCTCCCGCTCGCAGAGGAGGCAGACTCTGTAGGGCTCCCGCTCGCAGAGGAGGCAGACTCTGTAGGGCTCCCGCTCGCAGAGGAGGCAGACTCTGTAGGGCTCCCGCTCGCAGAGGAGGCAGTCTCTGTAGGGCTCCCGCTCGCAGAGGAGGCAGTCTCTGTAGGGCTCCCGCTCGCAGAGTTCCCACAAATAGAAGAATCAGTCTCTGTAGCTTTCTCACACATAGAAGAATCAGCTACTGCAGGTGACCCGCAGGCAGAGGAGGCAGTCTCTGCAGGTGACCCGCAGGCAGAGGAGGCAGTCTCTGCAGGTGACCCGCAGGCAGAGGAGGCAGTCTCTGTAGGTGTCCTGCACATAGAAGAATCGGCTACTGTAGGTGTCCCACAGGCAGAGGAGGCAGTCTCTATAGGAGTCCCGCACACAGAGGAGGCAGTCTCTGTAGGTGTCCCGCACATAGAAGAATCAGCTACTGTAGGTGTCCCGCAGGCAGAGGAGGCAGTCTCTGTAGGTGTCCCGCACGCAGAGGAGGCAGACTCTGTAGGGCTTCCACCCCCAGCTGTCCCACAAATGGAAGAATCAGTCTCTGTAGATTTCTCACACATAGAAGAATCTGCTACTGTAGGTGTCCCGCAGACAGAGGAGGCAGACTCTGTAGGTGTCCCACAGACAGAGGAGGCAGACTCTGTAGGTGTCCCACAGACAGAGGAGGCAGACTCTGTAGGTGTCCCTCAGGCAGAGGAGGCAGACTCTGTAGGTGTCCCTCAGGCAGAGGAGGCAGACTCTGTAGGTGTCCCTCAGGCAGAGGAGGCAGACTCTGTAGGTGTCCCTCAGGCAGAGGAGGCAGACTCTGTAGGTGTCCCTCAGGCAGAGGAGGCAGACTCTGTAGGTGTCCCTCAGGCAGAGGAGGCAGACTCTGTAGGTGTCCAGCAGGCAGAGGAGGCAGACTCTGTAGGTGTCCAGCAGGCAGAGGAGGCAGACTCTGTAGGTGTCCAGCAGGCAGAGGAGGCAGACTCTGTAGGTGTCCAGCAGGCAGAGGAGGCAGTCCCGCACGCAGAGGAGGTAGTCTCTGTAGGAGTCCCGCACTCAGAGGAGGCAGTCTCTGTAGGGCTTCCACCCCCAGCTGTCCCCCAAATAGAAGAATCAGTCTGTGTAGATTTCTCACACATAGAAGAATTGGCTACTGTAGGTATCTCGACCCTTGAGAAGGCAGCCTCTGGAGGTGTCTCACCCCTTGAGGAGGCAATCTCCATGAAAATTATACAAGCAGAGGACCTAGTTTCTATGACTGAGAAGGAAGCCATTCCTGTGAGGGTAATGCAACCACAGGAGTTGATGCCTGTTGAGGTCATGCGCCTGCAGAAACCTGTACCCAAAGACTACCATCACACACACAAGCCTGTACTCGGAGAAGACCATTACACACAGGAGTCTGGACCTGCAGAAGTCAGTCACACAAAGGAGCCTACACCTGCAGAAACTGAGTCCATACAGGAAAATAATGCTGTGGAAATTGAGCAGTTAAAAGGACTACAGTGTGCTGAAGTACGGCAGCAGATGCCTGCAGAAGTTATACTTGTACAGGGACCAAAGACTGAGGAAGGTCTGCACAGACAAAATCTGGTTCAGCACATAGGGGAAACTATGTTCGAAGAGGTCCAGCATATAGAGAAAAGTTTGTCAGTGGAATCCAAGCACATAGAAGAACCAATGCAAGTGGAAGCCCAGAAGTTTGAGGAACCGATGCCAGTTGAAAGTGAGCATGCAAAGGAACTGATGCCAGTGGAAGTTCAACATGTACTGGAACCATGGCTTGCTGAAGGCCAACAGACACACGAACCAGGGATTGTGGTAGTGCAGCAGACACAGGAACCAGTCTCCATAGAGTTAGTGCAATTTTCAGATTTGGTTACAAATAACAGATATTTAAAATCTGTGCATCTGGAAATACAGCCACTTTTAGATTCAGTATCTGAATCTAGAAATAAAGGGTTTCAACCAGTCTGTGAGGAGAGAGAGTCTGTTTCAGAGTCATTTAACAAGGAATTCCAGAATATACTTGATTCAGCCTCTTCTCAGAGTGAAAAGGTCCTCCAGTTAGGCACCGGTAAGTTGAACCAAGAGCCTGAACAGAGTGAAAAATGTACTGAACATTGTATGAAGGGAGAAGTCTTTTTAGAACCTGTCCAAACAAAACTAATTGAGGAACCCAACACAGACATTAGCTGTGTATTTCAGCTAGCACCCAATAAAACAGAATTTAAATCAGAACTGTTTCCTGAAATAATGGAGAGCCGATCTGTGCAAGGATTTGATTTAGTCTTAAAGCATATGGATTCTGGGCATGAGAGAGACTCCAAAGATGAGTCCGTCTCAGAGGAATCTGAGTCTTGTCTTGAAAAGACTTCTGATCACACTGAGGGAATTTCTCTTTTTGGAGAAGCTGAAAACAGTAACATTTATAGAGAAATTAACCAAAAACCAGCTGCCATTGAAAGACAGGATAACCAGAATAAGTCAGTGGCTTATGATGCCATGTTAGGTGAAAAGCATGCACCAGTGATTGCGCCGCAAGACACAGAATGTAGTGACATATTGGTGGAGCCAAACCTCTGCTCTTCAAAGTCTGACACAGAGACACCTTTAAGTGAGCCAAGTAGTGGATTTGTGGAAACATCAAAGGAAACTGTTATGACTGCAGGAATTGGTGATCTGATCGCTGGCTCTGAGGTTAAGGTTACTCTTGACCACATCATTCAGGATGCTTTGGTGGTTTCCTTCTGCCACGGAGATAAAATTTTCTCAGGAGTCTTAATGGACTTATCTAAAAGGTATGTGGATTAGCGTAAAACAGGGATTACATCTAGGTGGGTGTGAGAGAGCAGGGATTCAAAAATCCTGGAGCCCAAGCTTCTAAAACTTATAGCTCCTATTATGTTGAGGGTATTGTATATACATTTTTTATTATGGCATGTTTAAATTCTGTCTAGCTCAGAATTTTTTTTTCTCTTGAGAAAGTCTGTGGTTTTTTTTTTTATTTATTTTATTTATTTTTTTTTATTTACTTGTACAAGCTGGGACAGATCAACACTGTTTCTATTTTCCGAACTGTGATGGGCAACCTGAAACCCTCCAGCTGTTGAGACTAACAGCTCTCATCATCTCAAGCTATTGGTTTTATGAGAATGACGGGAGCTTGTTCTCAACAACTGGTGGGTTTCGGTGCCCACCCTTGTTTTAGTGGGATAGTATTGGTTGTATTTAACAAAGCCTAATATTGTAGATATTAAAAATGTTAATGCAATGAGGTATTCCCATCTCTCAAACATGGATTGAGAGAGATAAGCATCTAAAGTTCCCGCCCTGTCAGTGTTCTAGCTGACAGGAGATCCTGGTCCCGGTACCGGCTGGTGACTCCTCAGCAGAGCCGAAATAGCGTTATATAGAAAGAAATACTTAATTGGAACGGTCTAAAAGTGTGACTAGTTTGCAAGCGCACTTTGTAGACCATTCCAATTAAGTATTTCTTTCTATATAAAGCTATTTTAGCTGTGCTGAAGAGCCACCAGCCGGTGCCAGGACCAGGATTTCCTTCTGTCAGCTAGCGCGCTGATGTCTCTTAAAGGGGTGGGAGGGAGGAACTTTAGATGCTTATATTTCTCTTGAGAGATGGGAAATACCTCATTGCATTAATATTTTTAATATCTACAATATTAAACTTTGTTAAAACCAACCAATACTATCCCTTTAAAATATCTTCCTAGGGAAGTATTTGTTAGTGCTTTGACCTCATAAGTAACATACTTTTAACTTTTTGTATGCAACAAACTATTGTATACCTCCCTGGTACTCAAAGGGTTAAACTAAAATACTTGCATTGCATAAAGTGAAACAATCACAAACTTAAACTTAACTGTTCTTATTTTTAAGAATTTGTTTTACGTCTTGTCAACATCTTACCTATTTGTGGTAGAATTGTACAGTAAGAATTGAATATTTTCAGCCCCTGTAAATATTCAGTTACTCTTTCCTCTCCAGTTTTTAATTTATATATCCAGATAGTTTGTATAACCATAAATTAATAGGAAGACCATCAATCTGTGTTAGGATGAGCAATATTTTTTCCATATGTGCAGGGTTAGGTGGGGTAACTACTCGCATGTAGATAAGAGCACTAATGTAAAACTGCATTTTCAGTTTCAATCCAAAATTTGTTTTTGTGGTAGAAAATGTTCCTTGAATTGTGAGTTTTACAGAAGGTGGTTTCCATCCTCACTATATAACAGTGAAAAATGTGCTATACCTACAAGGGAACTGCGCATTAGTTCAGAATTAGCGATGTTCACCTTGTATATTTTAAATTGCATATATATATATTATAATTTAGCTTATGTTATTTATTTGATTTAGAAAGTCTTTTACCAGGAAGAATGCATTGAAATCTCTTGTTTTAAAGGGATAGTAATGTTTAACAATAAAAGCAGCTCCAATTAATCTTGGTAATATTTGGGCCATGGAGAGTGTTATTTCAGTTTTGTCAGGGTTGTAGTTCAAGAGTAAATGAATGATAAAGTATCCCCCTCCAGTCCTTTTACTGATGTAACACTGCTCACTTCAGAGCAGCAAGACTGTCCAGATGGGTCTCAGAGAGGGACAATCTTCAGTGAGCATAAGGGAAAAACCTGAAAAGCCTGTCGAGGGGGGGGGGGGGGGGAGAGGAGGGGCAGGGTTTTCATTATGCTCACAGTAAGAAGATTGTCCCTTGCTGTGAGCTAACTGGTCCCAGGACCAGATTGCATATCTGAGACGAGGCAGCTTACACTAAAAGTGCTCCAGGACAGAGTTGTATTTTTACAGAAATATATATATAGTGTGTGTGTGTATATGTGTATATAGTTCCATATTTTAAAATATAAAGAAGCATTCATTTTCAAGGATGTTTTTTGGGGGGCGGGTGTAGGTTATTTTAGGTTTTCAGAGATATGAAGGACAAGGCAGCTCAACCAGCTTCTTTCTTGTTGTAGTGTGGACTATTTAGTGATTTGTTAGCAGTGGAGCAGAGATTATAGGTAGTACAGGGAGCTAAAATATCCTTTTATATTCAGATCCTATCTTCATACATGCATAAATACACCCTTTAAGAGCTGGTAAACACACAAAACAGTTTATACTAAAGCACCTGTTGTCACAATTATGGAAACCTACAAATTGAGATTGTGTGTGTGTTACTAAAATTGTATCTTGGGCTCCTAGGTTTGGAAGTTATATGATAGTGCTAAGCTGTAGCCACTGTCAGTCCACTGCAGGATGTGGGCCTCCATAGCTAGCCCAGATGAGAGCATGGATCATAATCTGCCATGCTGTGGACAGTAGATATTTAACCTACAGCACCTAGTACTCCTATGATCCAGATATATATTATACATGCACCTCTCAAATGGCTCCTAAATGCCTGGTTAGCGCCTGATCAGCCCTGAGTTAACCCTTTGAGTGCCAGTGGGGTATGGAATGCATTGCAATGCATTCCGTACCCCTCTGGCACTTAAAGGGTTAACCTCTTGATGATGAGAAGGGTGTGCATTTTAAGGCAGTAAGGTATGATTATTGGTTTCAGTGCATAGTAATAAACTGGGTTTACAGTTGTGACATATACCATATGTTTAAAGTTTCTGTAATGTCCCATAAAAACTTTTTATAGAGACAATAAGAAAAATGGTGCAAACCCTATCTTTCAAACCGCTATGGTTTGAGAGATATTTGCACTGAAAGTTCGCCCCTCTCTCTCCTGATGCTGACATCAGGAGATTCTGGTGGCTCTGCAGCAGAGCCGAAATTGCGGTATTGCAAAAATGTACTTAATTGGAAATGTCTACAAAGTGTGCTTGCAAACCAGGCACACTTTGTAGACATTTTCAGTGAAGTAATTCTTTTGCAGTGCCGTGATTTCGGCTCTGCTGCCGAGTCTCCTCTAGTCGAATATCCTGCTGTCAGGAGAAGGGGGGAGGGGGGAACTTTCAGTGCCTATATCTCTCAAACCATAGCAGTTTGAGAGAGGGTTTGCACCATTCTTCTTATTTTCTTCAGATCTATAAAAGTCTAAAAATTTTTTATGGGACATTACTGTCCCTTTAAAGGAATAGTAATATTCACAATTTTAGTAGTCATGCAAATTGACAAATTCTCTCTTCAACCTCTTAACGACCGGTGACAGCCCTGGCATGTCGTGACTTTTATTTGATCACAGCCTGCCTACAAGAAGCGCTGTGGTCACTGGGTGAGCCTAAAATTGCACAGAGATTGGAGCAGTCAGCCTCTCTCACAGAGAGCCAGTATGCACCTACATCGTCTTGGTCCTTCGGTGCACCCCACCCCTGAACCTTGAGTTGGCAGTATCAGAGTTTTCACTTTCACTGATGTGAGCACACTGTGCCTACAATCTGAATTAAGTGTCTGACTAAAATGTATATGCAGAAACTTATAAGAACTGTCAAAATGTCTTGCTCTTTAGATGATCTTAAAGTGATAGAAATGTTTAAACCAAAGTACTACTAATATTGTAGATATTCACAATAGAAGTAGAACAACCTACCTCCCATCTCTCAAAACTTAGTCTGTGAGTTCATAGCATTTAAAGTCCCCCCTACTGCCCCTTGTAGAGGTGTTGGCGCTCTATGGGACAGAAGCAGATCCTGGTCATTTGACCAGCAGGCGGCTCTTCAGCAGATCCAAGATAGCGCTATTTAGAATTAAATATTTCATTGGAATGGTCTACAAAGTGTGCCTGGTTTGCAAGCACACTTTGTAGACCGTGAAGTATTTCATTCTATATAACACTATTTTGGCTCTGCTGAATAGCTGCCTGCTGGTCAAATGACCGGTATCTGCTTCTGCCCCATAGAGTTCTGACGTCTTTGAAAGGGGTGGGAGGGGGGACTTTAAATGCTATGAACTTGCAAACTATAAAGTTTTGAGAGATGGGAGGTAGGTTATTCTACTTCAATTGTCAATATCTACAATATTAGAAATTTTTATACCAAAGTATTACTATCCCTTTAAGTCGTTCATTTAACCGCTGGTCACCTGTGGTCCTTCAGTGGATAAACAGCCAATAACAATGATTACATGATATCAGAACTGCACACTTTACAGACTACAGATTGGGGGTGAAAGAGAATAAAATGAAATTGGTGATTCACTGTAAGATACAACGTTAAAGAAATAGTCGGGTTTAAATAAAGTAATATGTTCTACAAAGGTAAAAGTTAAATCATTACTATTCATTTATTCACTTTACTTTGTGTGCAGAAGGAAAATTTTCAGTGCAGGTTTTCAGTCTCTGAGAGCAGGTATTCCTAGCAGTGGCACAAATTGGTCTGTGAGTGACTACCACTGTTTTGAGATCCCTGGATTTAAGGGAGGTCATCCTGGAAACTTGCATTATTGGTGGTTCCTGAGGACTGGAATTTGAAAAAATGTCTCAATTTTGCTCTAACAAATCCTCCTCCTCTCCTAAATGTGTCCTGGAACCAAACTGGCCTTATATTATGTGCTCAACACTCTCTTTTCTTAGTAAGCTGTACTTATGTTCACGCATAGTTATATAGTTGGGCGTGGTTGAAAAAAGAAGTCTGTGACGTTCATTCTTTGCTACATCTCTCTTGTTCTGGTCCAGCAGAAGCCACAGCTAAGCCAGTATCAAATTATCCTTAAAGGGGCAGTGTCTGCTACATAGAATACTTTTCTTAATTCCTTAAGGACCACATGACGTGCTATGACAGTCACTCAGTTTATACCCTTAAAGCGGAACTTCCATCAGATTAATATAGAGGTCCAAATCATAATTTCATTGGCGATATGCATAGACGTAGTTGTATTTTCAAGAATAGTTGCTGTGTGAAAGAAAAATAAAACCTTTTCAGCAGACAGGCAGTGGGAACAGCGAAAACATCTTGCAGAGACGGCATCTCTGAGTCTGCACTGTCCATCCGCTTCAACTCCACGATTGGTGAGTTGAATGCCTTTGTGCCTTAAGGCACTGGAAGTGACTGACCGCGCTGGCGCAGAGAGCGCCTACAGCAAGATCCCAGCCGGTGCATGTCTGACTAAAGTTATATTTTTCTCTTATGCAACAACTAATTTAAAAATACAAATACATCTATGCGTATCGCTAATGTTATTATGAATTGGGGCTCTGTATTAATCTGATGAAAGTTCCACTCTAAGGACCAGTGATGGTCATAACATGTCACATACCTTTTACTTATAGCACTCCTGGAGGAGCGCTGTAATTAAAAACGGGGTTTGAATTGAAATGCTCCAAGACTGGAGAGGTCTCTCTCAGACCCCCAACTCTGCTCGCAGGTACACGCAACAGGACACGTGTACCGGCTCGTTGGAAAGGATCAAAGACGTTCTTAAAGGGATAGTAATACTTCGTTTTAACTTTATTTTATTTTGTAGGCATTAAAAAAACATGAAGAACGATATAAGTCTTATCTCTCAAACCTTTATGGTTTAAGAGATATTCACAAGCAAAGTTTCCCCCTCCCGCCCCTTTTACCTACTGTAAACAATCTCTTCTCAGATGTGGAATGCAGTCCATAGACTGGACAGATAACAGAAGGGGAATCTCTTATTCCTATGAAAACAATGAAATCCCTGCCCCCCTTGACAAGCTTTTCAGGTTTTTCCCTTATCTTAATTGAAGATTGTCCCTCTCTGCAGTCTACCTGGGCACCTCCCTTCTGCTCAAGCTGAACAGTGTTACATCAGTAAAAGGGGTGGGAGGGGGATACTTTGTCATTGAATTACTCTGGAACTACAACTCTGACAGAATTGAAATAACACTCTCCAAGGTCCAAATACTACGATGATTAATTAGAGCTGCTTTTATTATGAAACATTACTATCCCTTTAAGAGAAGGTAACTTCCATGGACTGCTGGTCCTTAAGGGTTTAATAAATATAGCATATCATGGCCTTAGCTGAGTGGCCCCACAAACCTAAAAGATGTTCAGTTTTAGATCTTTTCACCATTAGCTGAATTGCTCCAGCAGGGCTCAAAATTTCCACTAGCCAATGGCGAGTGAAAATTTAGCCCTGGCGAGTAGAAATTCAGCCCTGGTGGGTATGTTTTGGCTTGCAGTGGCTAGTAACTTTTCAGGTCTGGCTAGTAGCAAAGGACTTAAAATTATAACCCCTGGCTCCCGGGCCTGATGATCAAAGCCAAGCCCAATGAGAAAAATTTGATGGAGCAGCCTGAACTGAGAGGTGTGGGTGGCATTGTAGATACAATTTGTGTGAAGCGGAATATGTAAATATTTATTGACTTCAAGTTAGAAAGCTCAAAACGGCTTAGGTCAGGGCTGTGCAAATGTTTTTCCTCAAGGTCCAGACTGATATAAGAATAGTGAATCAAGGGCCATGTACTACTAAAAAAAATGTAATGTGGAAAGTGACTTTTTAGTGACCATTACATGCAATCCATAGCTAGGCTATACAGTTACATTATATTTTCCTATCTAAATTTACAAACCTCATTAAATGTCTGTTGTGCTGTTAACTATCAGGTAAAGAGTATAATAATTTGTACCAGATCACATTTTTATTATTTAAATAGAAATTGAATGAAGGACCTTATCAATAATGCCAAGGTCCTCCAATGACCCTGTGTCTTGGTTTAGACATCCTTGCCTTAGAGTCATTTTTCATCAATTAATTTCTTAACCCCTTAAGGACCCATGACAGTCCTGGCATGTCATGAGTCCAACATGTGATAAGGACCCATGATGTGCCAGAACCGTCATGGATTTCCGGGCTCCCAGGGAGCCCTGAATTAGATCACATAGACTTTTTTTTTTTTTTTTTTTTTTGTCGTCCTTAAGTGCTGGCCACATGCTCACGTGGCCGGTCTGTAGGGGGTTAACATTAATTGCTTAAATTTGCTACCTGCCTGTTGCTGTTGGACTATAACTGCAGTGATAGAAGAAGAAAAAAATGCTCTGTGGTTCTTAAGTGCCAGCAGCACGGCTAGTGCTTAAGGGGTTAATATTTATACTAGTAAATGAAGGTCATGTGACCAAAATTCTGCAATCCTGGCACACATCCAGGGGCAGCAGTAAGGAAGAGTTCAGTTCTCCTCTATACTGCCTGTCCCATTGGTCCAACCATGGGGTTGCGTGATTTGACCACTCCTGTCAAAATCCCTGCAAGAAGATGTAAGGGCTTCAAATAACACACGCATACACACAATAAACACACTACACACAGGTAAAATGCATACATGCACAATGTACACACAATCGCACACACACAATATGCACAGCAATATGTCAAATGCTATACTTCGCAGTATGCCAAATACCATTACTCCAACAGGTATACACAATAAGAAAAAAGCTATATGCACAGTGACATACCCAAGACATACACCATATGCCAAAAGCCATATGTAAAAATTATATACGCACAATGCTATATACAAATGCCGTACTAAACATAAAATACTCACTACACGCGCGCTCACACACTCACTGATTGAGAGTTGTGTAATGTAGTGATTTGCAATGTGTTTAACCCCTTAACGACCTTTGACGGTCATAGTACGTCAAGAGTCGATCTGACTGAACGATCCATGACGTACTATGACCGTCATGGAGTTCCGGGCTCCCCCCGCGGCTGCATGCCGTTTGGGGAGTACGAAACCGGAAAAAGATAAAAATGCTCCACGGTCCTTAAGTCGCGTCGCCGCGACAATCGGCCTGTCGTTAAGGGCTTAACACCATTTCTGAGCTGAAAGGGCTAAGTACTAAAAATTCAACAAGCCAGTCAGGTATCCAATGCATTGGATACATCTCCGACACTCAAAGGGTTAAAACAGTCATTGTTTTAACTGCATGGGCAAAGCTGTGCCAATGCTGCTAATGCTATAATAAGATAATTCTCGTATGGGCGACATCAGTTTTGGCGCATTGGTTATGCTGCATGTCCAAAAAGGTATGGTGCTATTTACAAAAGGGACTGTCCCACTGCATGACTGTACCAAAGCTTACCAAGCTTCAACTTTACTGTGTTCATGCAGTCCTGTTTTCATCAAGACGGGTCTGCAGACACATCTTTCACAAAAACTACATTCTCGTTTGCGATGTTCATGACAACCTACATTGAATGGCCGATGCATGTGGGCATAGGCCAGTGTTATTTAGTTGATATGAAAGTGAGCTGGCCATCCAACACATTCATGTTTGCAAATACAAAAGGGGGCATCCTCTATGTAGTTTGAAAGCCTGACAGAGTGGCTCTGTATGAGCAGCACAAACGATCCAAGAGTTTATGGCTGTGACCTACAGACTTCTGGGTTGCGTTTTAGCCAGAAGGTCTGGGTTTTAATGCCCCATTTAATGCGTGAGCGCAGGCTTGTCATCTTTTAATCTTTTAACACAGTGCTTCACAATACATTATGTACCCCTCTGGAACTAAAGGAAATCCTTAACTTATGAGTGCCATAGGGGTATGCAACGCGTTGCATACCTCTCTGGCACTCAAAAGGTTACAACCCAAAGCGGAACTATCACAGCAAAACAACGTTAGCTTAAATAACTCCCCATCTGGCGACTAGGTACTTAGTAGCACTAGTCACCAGAATTATTACCTTATTCAATAGATTTATCCTTTCTTCCATGGCTGACAGGCAGGACGGAGCGTGGACATCTTGCCATAGCGACGTCCGTGCGCCTGCTCTGTCAGTCCCTTCCGGAGCTGGACGGCTCCTAGCAACGCCTCCTAGAGCCGTCTGGGACTGACAGAGCAGGCGCGCGGACGTCACTATGGCAAGATGTCCACGATCCATCCTGCCTGTCAGCCATGGCAGAAAGGATAAATTTATTGAATAAGGTAATTCTGGCGACTAGCGCTACTAAATACCTAGTCGCCAGATGGGGAGTTATTTAAGCTAAAGTTGTTTTGCTGTGGTAGTTCCGCTTTAAACATTATGCTGCATTCACACCTGTGACTTGACTGCAATTCGCTATAATGCAGTACATCCTGCTAGAGCTTACCTTTAGTCGCCTGTATAAAATATGATAAGAAACTCACTTGAGTCATCCTGTTATTGGAGGTTGCAGTGAGTAGCACAATCTCCATTTGTGTGTGAATGATATACATGGTGGCTCATAATCCTCCAAGTAGGCCAGGCATGCTGTGACTTGTATATGTGTGACACAGAATGTGTCCATCTTCTAGAATGCTGTTTTCGTGTGTGTTTGGTGCATTGACAATTGCTCACGTGAAGAGTAGCATTGGGATAATGCTTTTTATTTTAGAGCAAAGCGTTCTGTTGCCAGTTTGAATTTAACATTAAAGTGATAGCAATGTTTCAAAATAGAAGCAGCTCCAATTAATCTTCATAGTATTTGGGGCATGAAAAGTGTTATTTCAATACTGTCAGAGTTGTAGTTCGAGAGTAATTGAATGATAGTTGCCCCTTTTACCTAGTGTAAGCTGCCTCCCCTCAGATGTTGAATTCTGGTCTCTTGACTGAACAGCTCACAGTGAGGGACAGTCTTCTTACTGTGAGCATAAAGAAAACCCTGCCCCCCTTGACAGGTATTTTCCTTATACTCACTGAAGAGTGTCCCTCTCTGCGATCCATCCTGGCAGTCTTGCTGCTCTGAGGTGAGCAGTGTTACATCAGGATATTATATCTTACTCCAGTGTTCTTTGTATTGTATTCTTGTATGCCTCTGCATTTTATCACTAAGCAGAGCACTGATGCAGTGTTTCACTCTTCCAGCCCAGAGCCAGAACGGATATATTTTCTGTGCAACAAAGTATCAATTCACAATTTGTGATGAGACAGCCAGGATTAACTTTGTTATATTCAAGGGCTAGTAATACTTTATTTTGACTTTGTACATAAGCTCTTGCAGAATATGTAGTCAGACCAGCTTCAGATTTTATTATTATTTTATGTCCCTGATGATGCACTACTTGCATCTCTGTTGCCAGAGGTGTTTTTTTTTTTTTTTTTTTTTTAACTGACCATCAACACAGGATGTAATACCATGTTAATCTCCATGAAACACTGAATGCTCTGTGTTTTTAATTTTCTTTTTTACATTGTATCTTTAGACTTGTATTCATGATTCCTGACAGAAATCTCACTACAGCCCGTTCTAAGGAGCTCAGCGTGATAAAAGAAAAAAAAAAATATATAGGCAATTTGACTGGTACATCCAGAAATTAAAATAAATGGTTACTATTCCTTTCACTCTTTCTCTCATACACATGCATCTCGTTGTCTGTGACCAGTTAGGAAGGGTATTACTATTGTGGTGTGAGTTGGGCCAGGGGTGTTTGTATATGTAATGTAGAAATGTCCGGCATTCCTCGGAATTTGTAAATACATATCTTTTCACAGACATCCTGCAGAGCAAGTCTTCAGTCTTCCCCTTGTCTCTCTCTATATTTCACCCCCGTGAGTATGTGTGTGTGTCTCTCCCCCCCCCCTTTCTCTCTGTCAGGAATGAATAGATGAAGAAAGGCAAAAAAAGACCTAAGTTGTCTTAAAAGCTTAAATTCTAAAGCTACTGAGTTTGCCAATAAAGGCATAATTTTTACTCTAAAAGTCCCCTGATTTTTATATGGCTAACACTGTACCATAACACCTTTTTACCTTTATGTCTGTGTTTGTCAGTTTTTATCTCTTTATCTCTGTCTGATGATGATGGGTGTTCATCTAACAGCTGGACAGCCACATGTGACCATCCCTACTTTAGTCTGTGCTCATTACAGCAGTAGGTATTCTGTTGAGTTTGGGAACTCTGCCAAGTTGAATAAACAGATGCAAATATTGTATCAAATGACAAATTCTCTTTCAGTTTTGCTGGGTTGTAGTTTTTTGAACTCAAGAGCTTTCACCAAAGGGAGGGAAACTTACAAAATCAGGTCTGAATATCCTCACGTGCATTATTGCACCCATTCCCAGCCATGGGGTTTGACCGACTCTGATCCAGAAACGCAGCATGTAACTTTAATGTGTGTGTGTGAGAAATACATTAATAATGATAGATATATATATAATATACAGTTTTTATTAGGCCTCTTTCACATGGTTAGTGCTGTGCTGCCTTTGTCAGCAGTTGTGAATAGTCTTCTGCTTTGCTGTAGTGCTCTTCACACAGGCAACTATAGCCTTGTGTGAAAACACGGAGGTCCAGTTTGTTCTGTATAGAGCCTTTCGCAATGTCCATGTGAAAGAGGTCTAACATGCATATTTTTATTTATTTATTTATTTTTTTTTAATATAACACAACGCTGTCAGAAGAGTTGAAAGCTCTTCTTCCAGCTGCTGAAAGCTGATCTCGTAAAATGAAATTGGAATTCAGGATGATTATAGCAGGTGCGTTTAAAAAAAAAAAAAAAAACAAAAAACAAAAAAAAAACCTCTTCATTTTCTGAGATCTTTTGAATATTTGAATTATCAGGGCACCTTTAAAGGGATAGTAATACTTCAGTATTACTAATCCCTATAGCAAAGTACTAGTTAAAAAAAAAAAAAACGTATTGCCCCCAGTGTCATCTCTCAGACCTTTATGGTTTGAGAGATGAAGGCTTCTAAAGTTGCCCTTTCCCTCCCCCTTCTCCGTAGTTAGCATTCTAGCTGACTGAAAGGAAGAAAGTCGTATGACTTTCAGGTGGCTCTCCAGCACAGCCGGATCGCGTTACTAAAAAAGAAAACTTTCACTGAAATGCAAACCAAGCAAACGTAGAAGACCGTGTTAGTGAAAGTTTTTTTTTTTTTTTTATTTTATTTTTTTTATTATTAGTTAACGCGATCGTTAGTTAACGCCGCCTGTTGATCTCTGACCGGATTTCCCTGAGTCGGCTAGAACGCTGACTACGGGGAAAGGGGAGGGAGAAGGCAAGTTTAGAAACGTTCATTTCTAAACCATAAAGGTTTGAGAGATGACACTGGGGGCAATACGGGTTTTTTTTTTTTTTTTTTTTTTTTTAAGTAGTACTTTGCTATAGGCATTAGTAATACTTAAGTATTACTATCCCTTTAAGATCTTTTATAGGTCATATTGAAGGGTACAAATAAAATACAGTAAGTCTTAGGTCACACGATCAGAAAGGCAAGGGGATTTTGTGCCTAATGGTTTAGCGAAATGTACATTTTACATTTTAAAAGTCACATTTTAGTGTTACCCTAAGCCTGTCTACATGGGACAGTAGTGACACAGCATACATGTTTAGAACCACAGATCTATGTATATTATAGTTGGAGTTCTTGATCCTCAATAATTATAACCATTAAGATTTTAGGATTTTCGATGACTAAGTGAATTGGTCAAATATAAATTACTGTTAAATCAAAGTGTATACTGTAATAATCATATATGAATATTAATAATCTTGGTGCCATTTAAAATCTTTAGGAGACAGCTGAGATTTTATGAGCCAGGCAAGGGGGTGTCTGTATATGTTATACTCCAAATTTTAGAATCCAACAGTGACATTTTTAAAGTGTTAGTTATGTCCACAAAACCTTTTTTTTTTTTTGGCATTTAGAAGAGCTTAAAAAGCTGAGCTAAATGCAAAAAAAAAAAAAAAAAAATTCTCAAACTGCTGTGGTTTAAGAGATGCAGGCTTTTAAAGGAGATCCGTGTTGGCCGACACGGAGGAGCTTGAGAAGTGCCTCAATCTCGTTCTTTACCATGAATCCCTTCATTGGAATGGTCTAAAATGTGTGCCTGGTTTTCAAGAACTCATTTTAGACCATTCCAGTGAAGGGATTCATGGTAAATACCGAGATCGTGGGTCTGCTCAAGTGCCTCCGTGTAGGAAAGATCAAACTTTAAACGCCTGTATCTCTCTTAAACCATAGATCAGCTTTGTAACCTCTTCTAAATGCAAAAAACTTGACCTTCACCCACATCAAATGTGGGGCTGCTTGATTTTTTTTTTTTTTTTTTTACCCCTAGGCTAGTGTGCACAACTCTATGTAGAATTGGTACTATAGGGAAAAAAAATTGGGCAGTGGAACCAGGTTGGGGGGGGCAGACAGCGTATGTGGAGATCTGTGCGCTGCACTGGGCAATGGAACCAGGCTTTGAGGTCTGACTCTATGCTGTAATCTGTAATGGAAGTAGACAGGGGGATCAGATGGTGTATGAGAGGGGGCTGTTATTACCAGTAGATCAGGAGTCGTATGGGGTGTATGTGTGCAAAGGAACACCCCTCCAGCACACTTGTTTTATTATATATATATATATATATATATATATATATATATATATATATATATATATATATATATATATATAACCCTTTTTAGTGTCTGGTATCCGACATTGCAAATTGTTAAATTCAGAACTCGTGATGGGGCATTGGGACCCCTCTTGATGTGTCCTCCACCCCTACCCCCCCATTCCCTTCCAGGTACTACGATATCCTAGCTGAAATGGCTTGGAGATCTGTAGAGGTGCTGCAGGGGAGCAGTGTGGCTGCCCTGCTTCTGTCTTCCCCAAACTACTTGGTACCAGTGGGCAGAATCAGGGAAGGTACATGTGCGGGTAGAGTAGAAGCAGGAGAGCCATACTGCTTCCTTATGTCGACTGTCAGTCTTCCAGCTGAATCACGTGGGAGATCAATAGCTTGGTGGGGCATCAGAATGGGTCTTGATGGGCCCCCCAAGTGGGATGAAACATTACTTTTTTTTCCCATTTATTACAGCCGCCACATGCTGATACTAACGTCTTGTGCGGCGAACACAGTTTGTCAGTATGGCTTACAGGCTTGACACAGTGGGAACAGCTGTCCAAGTCCATAAGCAGTATCGCCTTGGCATGATGTGGGTTTACTGGGGCTTTTAACCCCTTGAATGCTAGTGAGGTCTCCAGTGCATTGCATAGCAATAATCCAATGGAAAGTTTTATTTATCGGCTATAGTAAAGTTTCAGGATGCTTTGCATTGCGTTGGATACTCCTCTGGCACTCAGAAGGTTAAGGTTCCTTTGCCTGAGCACAGGTGTGTAATCAGTGGGAGTTACCAGTTTACCTGTTCACAGGCATGGAACTCCAGGACACCTGCACTGTTGGGATACTGGAGGAGCATCATTTAGAAATTGCTATATAACTTTTGGTTTGCATCAGAGTTGCATACATTTTATTTATAAATAAAGCCCAGTGTTAGTTTAGCTGTATCTAGGGGTCCAAGAGCTAGTCTCTCTCAGAGATTTGACATATATAATTATCCATTTGGACCATATATAGAGTGATACCAACAATAAGATCCTTCAGTAAAAACAAGCCTGTCTCTGTTCAGGTCTCCAGGGTGATTAACCCCTTAAAGGGATATTAATCGTTTTTTCTTTATTTTATTTTGTAGGCATTAAAAAAAACATGAACGGTATAAGTCTTATCTCTCAAACCTTTATGGTTTGAGAGATATTCACAAGCAAAGTTTCCCCCTCCCGCCACTTTTTCCTAGTGTAAGCCATCTCTTCTCAGATGTGAAATCTGGTTGTAAGACCAGACAGATAACAGAAGGGGACAATCTTCTTCCTGTGAGAACAATGAAAACCCTGTCCACCTTGACAAGTTTTTCCCTTATCTTAATTGAAGATTGTCCCTCTCTGCAATCTACCTGGGCACCTCCCTTCTGCTCTGACTGAGCAGTGTTACATCAGTAAAAGGGGCTGGAGGGGGAGACTTTATCATTGAATTACTCTTGAACTACAACTCTGACAGAATTGAAATAACATTCTCCAAAGTCCAAATACTATGATGATTAATTAGACCTGCTTTTATTATGAAACATTACTATCCCTTTAAGGACTCATGAAGGTCCTGGACCATCATGGAATTCCGGGCTCCCCGCACGGCTGCATGCCGTTCGGAGAGTCCGGAATCGGATTTGGGGGAAAAAAAAACAAACGGTCTCTGGTCCTTAAGTGACGGCCCCATGCATGAGAGGCCGGTCCTTAAAGGGATAGTAACACTTCGTTTTAACTTTATTTTATTTTGTAGGCATTAAAAAAACATGAAGAATGATATAAGTCTTATCTCTCAAACCTTTATGGTTTATGAGATATTCACAAGCAAAGTTCCCCTCCCCGCCCCTTTTTCCTAGTGTAAGACATCTCTTCTCAGATGTGGATCAGGTTGTATGACAGTACAGATAACAGAAGGGGACAATTTTCTTTGTATGAAAACAATGAAAGCCCTTCCCCCCTCGAAAAGTTTTTCAGCTTTTTCCATTATCTTAATTGAAGATTGTCCCTCTCTGCAGTCTACCTGGGCATCTCCCTTCTTATCTGGTTGAACAGGGGGGGGATACTTTGTTTGTGAATATCTCTTAAACCATAAAGGTTTCAGAGATAAGACTTATATCATTCTTCATGTTTTTTTAATGCCTACAAAATAAAATAAAGTTAAAATGAAGTATTACTATCCCTTTAAAGGGATAGTAATACTTCATTTTAACTTTATTTTATTTTGTAGGCATTAAAAAAACATGAAGAACGATATAAGTCTTATCTCTCAAACCTTTATGGTTTAAGAGATATTCACAAACAAAGTATCCCCCCTGTTCAACCAGATCAGAAGGGAGGTGCCCAGGTAGACTGCAGAGAGGGACAATCTTCAATTAAGATAATGGAAAAAGCTGAAAAACGTGTCAAGGGGGGGAAGGGCTTTCATTGTTTTCATACAAAGAAAATTGTCCCCTTCTGTTATCTGTACTGTCATACAACCAGACTCACATCTGAGAAGAGATGGCTTACACTAGGTAAAAGGGACGGGGAGGGGAACTTTGCTTGTGAATATCTCATAAACCATAAAGGTTTGAGAGATAAGACTTATATCATTCTTCATGTTTTTTTAATGCCTACAAAATAAAATAAAGTTAAAACGAAGTGTTACTATCCCTTTAAGGGATTAATCAATCGTGCATGGCTTTTTTAGCTTGATGTATTTTATTATGAAATTAATTTTTTTGATAATTTGAAGCAGCACCTTATTTGATCTACAGTCTTTACCCTGGAGACCAGAACAGAGGCTGGTTTATTTTCTATGTAGGCGCTTGTTGTTGGTAGCAGGTATATGTCTCCTTCCAGCAAACCCTTTTGCGCACCCCTATGGCACTCAAAGGTTTAAATACATTCTTCTAGTATTGAGATTAATTTAAGATAATCGCATTTATCTCTCCTAATTATTCAGTATTGACTGACCATATACGTACCAGGGAAATTTTCCGGAGTGCAATTAAAGGGCATTCTTTTTCTTCTTTTGTTCACTAAATTCACCAGTTCCTGGTATTGCCCTTGCACCCAACTAGCTAATATCTCAGATCCATAGCTTGAATCCCTTCTTGAAGATAGTGAAACCAAAAGTGTTTTCTTCCTTGCTTATGTAAGAGTGTTCCAGTTGGTTTTCAAGTATCCAGACTGTAGTTGGAGAAATATAAAGATTAAAGGGACAGTAATGCCTCATTTTTATAGTATACATTTCTATACTGATCTGTAGCTTTATAAGAATGCATAAGTTTGCTGTTTTACTTTTATTGTATAACTAGTGTAAAAGCTCGTGTACACGGGTGTATCTCTCTATGTAACGGCAGGTATCAATGGCTATTTAAATGGCTATGTAACGGCAGGTGTACTACCACAGAACTACACCTCCCAGCATTCTGTGGTTTTGGGCAGTCTTTACTGCGCATGACTGCATCTGACAAACATACATCTGGCCTTTTATATACAAGGATAAAGTTCCCCTCCTCTCTGTGTTGCACCAAAGGAAAGATAGGGGTCATGGAAGGCTCTCCGGGCTGTATGAGGCTCCCTGGTTGTTGTTGTTGTTCTTTATATAGCGCCAACTAATTCCACAGCGCTGTACAATTGGGAATAGACATACAGAGGTATTAAATAGTACAATCAGATGTGGAGAACAGAAAGATCAGAGGGCCCTCCTCATGAGAGCATACAGTCTAGAGGATGTCTCTTACCTGCCACCATCTCTGATGGGGGGGGCTAATCCTCTTCTATGTCACGATGTGCCAGTAGATTAAGTGGTTACTGGTCAACCACAAAAAGTTTCATGTTGAGTAATATTTCACTGAATACCTCTAGCGCTCAAGGTGTTAAAAGTAACATTGAAATCAGCTGGAAATTTGGAATGATTTATTTGTTCTTTGTGGTACATTTGGTACCCCTTAATTACTTGGGTTTTGACTATATATATATATATTTTTTTTGTTTTAACAATATTGTGCATGTTCTTTTGGTCAAATATTAGTCTACTATCGTAAAAGCAGGTGTACACGGGCCAAGGTCCAGTGAGGTAAAGAGGCCGGTCCTGCTCTGCGTACTGCCGCCGCCTCACTGGCAGCAGACATGAGGCAGTAGAGACTGCCTGAATGCACAGAACTCCCAGCATTCTGTGCGTTCGGGCAGTCTCTACTGTGCATGACTGCATCGGACAAACACTCTGGCCTTTTATATTATAGGATGTAGACAGGCGATATAAGTTTACATATGTTGTGCAAAATGTTTGAATGATGGCAAGGAGGGGGAATTTCTTTAGGGCGACCAGACCTCCCCTGGGACAAAAATGAAAACTGCATACTGCAGGCTGCTTTGAATTCAGTACGTCCTGAAATATGACTGTTTCCTGTGTGTCCCCGGTTAAAGGGAAGGTCTGGTCAGCTTACTATTCATGCATGCTGGTAGGGTAGACCATGTTAGGGTGAGTATTAAAAAAAGTTGGTCCTCTGTCGCTGAAGTCTGGACATCCTTGCATTAGATGTCTTTTCATCTCCAGGACATTGCCTTGCTATGAGCTGGTGATATCCCTGGTATCCAAGAGATTAAATATGTGCCGAATGTTAGAACAGAAGAGTGTTCGTTTCCATCAACCCTTCTTTCACTATCCAGTCATCATTCTCACTCTCGTCACATTTGGATAAAATGAGAGAGATGCCGGAGGGGAGTGACAGTGTTTGGGGAAAGTTTGAGATGCCATTCAAGTCTGAAATAGGAGGGGACTGACAGTCTACTTCCTCTCTCTTTCCAGATACATTGATGACAAAGGCTTAGGTAATATAGAGGGGAATGGGGAAAATCTGTCACTGGCCTGTTATCTCCTTTGATGGACTCCTAACATTTGTCTTGCTACCCTCAGTCCATCTGTCAGTCTCTGTAGCCCATCTGTCACTTTACTACAACCTGTTTTATGTTTTACCCTCACCCACCCTTTCACTAACCTCTTATCATTTCTAGGAAGCAGGCCCAGCACACCTCCCCCTCCCCCACAGCTTAGTCCCCCCCTTCACTGATGCTTTCCTTCTTTGTTAGATTACATACATATCCTGTCCTCTCCCTGTCTCTCTTGAGGGCCTCATTATCTAGGTTAGCGGGGAGGAGCTTTGTAGCGAGAAGCTGTTTGTTATATGGTCACTTTCAACCATATTCAGGAAGCTAAAGAGGTGCAGTTATGGAGCAAACCAACTGCACCACAGTGGACAAATGAACATTATTTTTTGTTGGATTGCAAATCCCATCCTTCTTAGCCAACCCTGCTTTACTTTACCAATATGCAGCAGCAGTTAGATACTGGCTCACATGTATGAAGCCAAAGATGAAAGGCAGTGTTGGGAGTGCCAGCTGCACCATCGACAACCGATAATATCATTACTGATTTTAAAAAGGCTGAATGCTTTTCTGACTTTATATATTATGCACTATGTTTTTTTTGTTGTTATTATTATTATTATTATTATTATATAAATACACACATACATTTATCCCAGAGAGCTTTGTGTCAGGTGCTGTGAAAGCCTGGATAGTGAAAGAGTGCAGTACTGAGTGCCCTGTGTACTGTAGTGGAGGCTGGCTTTTCTGCTTCAAGGATAGTGCAACATTTTATTACTGTCTCTCGTTCCACAATCCCGGGCACAATGCTCCTAGAAACAAATTAAAGCGGAACTATCACCTAAAACCAATGTTTTACCATGCATTTTAAATGTTTAACCTGACATTAGTTCTGTGTGTGTGTGTGTGTGTGTGTGTGTGTGTGTGTGTGTGTGTGTGTGTGTGTGTGTGTGTGTGTGTGTTCTTAAAGGGATAGTAATACTTCGTTTTAACTTTTTTTATTTTGTAGGCATTAAAAAAACATGAAGAACGATATAAGTCTTTCTCTCAAACCTTTATGGTTTAAGAGATATTCACAAGCAAAGTTTCCCCTCCCACCCCTTTTACCTAGTGTAAGCCATCTCTTCTCAGATGTGGAATCTAGTTGTAAGACCAGACAGATAACAGCAGGGGACAATCTTCTTACAGTGAAAACAATGAAAGCCCTCCCCCCCTTGACAAGCTTTTCAGGTTTTTCCCTTATCTTAATTGAAGATTGTCCCTCTCTGCAATCTACCTGGGCACCTCCCTTCAGTTAAAGGGGCGGGAGGGGGATACTTTGTCACTGAATTACTCTTGAACTACAACTCTGACAGAATTGAAATAACACTGTCCAAAGTCCAAATGCTATGATGATTAATTAGAGCTGCTTTTATTAGGAAACATTACTATCCCTTTAAAGTCCCCTGGTAGTGTAGATATTTGCCCTGTAAATTCAGGCACTTCCGCGTTCTACGGTACCCTGTACTGTCTCAGGACTTCCCATCTGCCCCAGGGAGCACGTTCACGCTGCCCTTTGAAGCTGGATTTGTGTGATGTAGCATTACAGCAAACTGTTTACAATGCTTCTGAGGTTGTATATAGTTGTATTACAGGTTGCAACCTCAGTAGCATTGTAAACGAAGTTTGCTGTAACGCTACAGCACAGAAACCCAGCATCGAAGGGGAGCGTGAACGCGCTCCCTGGGGCAGCTGGGAAGTCCTGAGACATCAAGGAGTCCTGCAGAAAGCAGAAGTGCCCTATTTTGCAGGGCAAATATCTCCACTACCAGGTGACTTCTACACACACACACACACACACACACACACACACACACACAAACACACACACACACACACACACACACACACACCTAATGTCAGGTTAAACATTAAAACGCATGGTAAAACTTTGGTTTTAGGCGATAGTTCCGCTTCAATTACACTCACTGTGATAAGCATAAAAGTGTAACAATAAAACAAAGTATTTGAATTTGCCTATTACAAACAAATGTAATTTCAGAAAGGAGGTTCTGTCACTTTAAAAGAGACTCAATCTCATGAGGTTTCCAGAGCATTGCAAAGCAATGGGAGATTGGCGACTATCTGTGCGTTCGCTATAGCCCATTGTGGACACACGCACAGTAGTTTTTGGTTTCAGATTTACTATAACCCTTTGAGTGTTGCATACCCCTCTGGCACTCAGATGTATAATAAGCAATGTCTAGATTTAGTTAAGTCTACTTTAGTGGAGCGACTCTGTTCTTGTAAGAAGGCAGTGGATCTCAGATATTTTGTTGTGGAGGAGTCCAGGAGGGATAGTAATGTTTCACAGTAAAAGCAGCTCTAATTAATCCTCATAGTATTTGGGCTGTGGAGAGAGTTATTTCAATACTGTCCCAGTTGTAGTTCAAGAGTAATTGAATAATAAAGTATCCCCCTCCCTCCCCTTTTACTGATGTAACACTGCTCACTTCAGAGCAGCAAGACTGTCCGGATAGATCACAGAGAGGGACAAACTTCAATTAGCATAATAGAAAAACCTGTCAAGGGGGGCAGGATTTTTCTTATGTTCATAGTAAGTAGCTTGTCCCTTGCTGCGACCTGTCTGGTCAAGTGACCAGATTCTACATCTAGTATTGGTGTCTTGGTGTCTGAACATCCCCCCCCCCCCCCCAATATCTTATTCCAAGTTCCTCCTTTAAAACAGCATTCCGTGGAACCCCTTGTACTGCTTCGGGGATCCATGGAGTTGCATTAAATGCACTTTAACCCCTTAACGACTGGCTGCACGGCCGACAGATAAGAACCACAGAGCTTTTTGGCTAAATTAATTCAGGGATCGACTCCTGAATTCCATGATGTCCAGGACTGTCATGGGTCCTTAATGCCACAGGCTTACCCATGGAGGTCCTGGCACGTCATGGTCCTTAAGGGTTAAGAACCACAATAATAAAGAATTACATAGAACCTGCAACAAAATGTTACTCCCTTGCTCCTGGAAACCTTGAATCTGTTCCATGACCACGCATACACACACTACACAGGAAGGCAACTTGAAGACATTCAGCTGCTATTGGACTACAGTTTCCATCATCCCCAGCCAGCAGCTGCCTGACAATGGTGGGAGTATTATTCCAAAAACATCTGGAGGGCTTCAGGTTTGCCACACCTGCACTAAAATGTCAAAGTTACTTAGGTTAGATGTAAGCTGCAGACTGTTATACTGACAGATCACCTTGTGACCAGGGAGGTGGCAACCGTGGCTTTAAATAGCTGCCAGTCAGCACGGCAGAGGACTGAGGGGCGGAGCTGAAACAGCTGTATTTTTTTTTTCCCTTTCATGCTCCATCAAAATATAAACAGTGTTAAACGTCTATGTAGCAATTTCTGCCATTACATCAAATTGTGGTCAGGGCTTGCAGCGAATGACATAATTGTAGTATAATTACTGAGCTTTATGTAGCCTCCTGGGCACTTCTGAGACCCAGTAAATGACTCAAAGAAAGGAGAGCCCGGTGAGGGAGGCTGCAGCCTGGAATATAAGGGCTTGCAGCCCCTCCCACAAACACAGACTTGGCCTTTAACTTATCATAATTCGCAGATGCTTTTCCATAGAAAGTAATGTTGTAACAGTCACAGACACACATGTAAAAGTTTTCATAGCTTCATGCAACATTATAATTGACTGTTGTTTGAGAAAACAGTGTAAGATTCACTAATATTTATGCAAATGTTTCCAAACCTCTATACGCACATAAAATTTCACAGGGTGGGGGAAGTGTGCACTTCCCTGTCTAAGACACAGCAGGAAGTGAGAGTGCAAATGAAAATTGTTATACCCAGGCATGTTAACCCCTTGAGTGCCAGAGGGGTACGCAACGCATTGCTTTGCATACCCCTCTGGCACTCAAATGGTTTAAAAAAAAAAAAAAAAAAAAAAAAAAAAAAAAAAACCTCATACGGGCAAGATCTTATTCTCTGAGATTCATCAACCCTTTGAGTGTCAACATATCCATTGGTGGGAAAAAGGTTAAAGGTATAGTAATACTTAGTTTTAACTTCATGTTTTTTTAATGCCTACAAAATAAAATAAAGACTGATATAAGTCTTATCTCTCAAACCTTTATGGTTTAAAGGGATAGTAACCCCGCCCGAACAACATGATGCCAAATGTGAGCAATCATGGAAACATAATTAACTCCCTCAGTCCCATCTCTCAAACCTTTATGGTTTGAGAGATGTAAGACAAGAAAGACCTCTGCTCCCTCCCCTTTCTGTCTGACGAGCAGTACAGCTGTCAGAGGCAGAATCCGGTCGACTGACTTACTGCAGGTCTGCAGGAGTTCTGACATCTAGATATCTCCGTATAATTACTTCATCGGAATGGTCTACAACGTGTGCTTGCAAGCCAGGCACACGTTTTAGACCATACCGATGAATTAATAATATGGAGATACCTAGATGACAGCGCTCCTGCAGAGCCGCCGTCTGGTCCTCGAAGCAGGATCTCATGACGTCCACTATACAGTGGACATATGAGAAGGGGAAGGGAGCAGAGGTCTGTCTTGTCTTACATCTCTCAAACCATAAAGGTTTGAGAGATGGGACTAAGGGAGTTAAGTATGTTTCCATGATTGCTCGCATTTGGCATCACGATGTTCGGGGGGGGTTACTATCCCTTTAAGAGATATTCACAAGCAAAGTTTCCCCTCCTGCCCCTTTTACCTAGTGTAAGCCATCTCTTCTCAGATGTGGAATCTGGTTGTAAGACCAGACAGATAACAGAAGGGGACAGTCTTCTTCCTATGAGAACAATGAAAGCCCTGTCCCCCTTGACAAGTTTTTCAGGTTTTTCCCTTATCTTAATTGAAGATTGGTCCTCTCTGCAATCTACCTGGACACCTCCCTTCTGATCTGGCTGAGCAGTGTTACATCAGTAAAAGGGGCTGCAGGGGGACACTTTGTCATTGAATTACGCTTGAACTACAACTCTGACAGAATTGAAATAACATTCTCCAAAGTCCAAATACTATGATGATTAAATAGAGCTGCTTGTATTATGAAACATTACTATCACTTTAAATGCAAGCGATGGAGTTTTGCTCAGTTTAAAGGGGAACTCCCACCCCGCGATAAGTTCACATTATTCAATTCTTCATCTGGCGACTAGCTGCTTAGTAGCGCTAGTCGCCAGAAATATTACCCGGTTTACAAGATATTCCACTTTTTCGGAGGCTCACAGTAGCAGGAAGCACGGACAGTCGCCAGACTGGCTAGTCGCCAGATGAAGAATTGAATAATGTGAACTTATCGCGGGGTGATAGTTCCCCTTTAAAGACCTTTTGTATTTTTTGGAGTGGACCTGTCACCTTATGATGTTTAATACATTTTTAAAGAGAATTAACCCCTTAACGACCGGCGGTCCTGGGACATTTCCGTCCCATAATGACTGCATAGGAGCACTTGGACGCTCCAGTACACGTGACCTGTCACGTGTATCGGCGCGTCATTATGGGGCCTGATAGAGATCGCTCCGATCTTGGAGCGGTCAATTTCAGGCCCTATTTTTACTTACAGCGCTCCCGGTAGAGCGCTGGAAGTAAAAAGTACGTGACGTACTATGACCGCCATCGGTCCTTGAGTATTTCAAGGACCGTGATGGTCATAGTACGTCACATGTCGTTAAGGGGTTAAGCAATTCCTGCCTATATTATGCTAGCCATATGTTTTTATTGTATATAGTTTTTGAGAAATTAGCCATTATTTGGCATTGTTAGCATGGTCTGTCATTTTATGAAAATTAGTTTGTGCTGGGGCAATATTACTAGTCTGTGTGCTAAGAATTAATCTAGACTGAGCTCACGCCCTGCGGCGTTTCTTCTAATGCGGTGAGAGAGAGGTTTGGCCTTGACCAGGACAGAATAGCACAATGAGCAGGGAAATTGCATAATGTGCCACCAGAATATAAATGCTCATTTCACAAACTGTTTTCCAGAAAAATGGCTAGGGCAGCATATAGGCTGATTTTTATTTCTATATAAAACATCACTGGTCTTAAGGTGACTGGTCCACTTTAAGGCAGGGGTGGTCAATCTTTAGACCACCCAGCTCTTAGAGACTACAACTCTGATAATCTCCAGCTATCTCCCCTTTCCAGCAAGGGGGGACATAAAGGCAGCACCAGTGGGACTTGATTAAGTCAATTTATTATTGGCAATAAGGCAATCAATAGGTTGACATTTCAATCCTACCACAGGATCATATATATATATATATATATATATATATATATATATATATATATATATATATATATATATATATAATATAACATTTTAATATAAATATCATACCTCCCAACATTTTAAATGACCAAAGAGGGACTCTTGTGTTTTAGATAGTGTTACTGGGGTGTGGCTGGTGGACGGGGCATTACCAAGTATTTTTAGAATATTGTATGACCTACTGACACCTCTTTGGTCTTGCTCTACTGCAGTTATTCAGTTACACAAAATATTTTATTTACGCGGACTAGTTTATGAACACACATACTGACATTTAAACAAACAGTAATGTATTATTGCTGTAGAGTAATGTAATAGTTATCTACAGACCACACAGTCTGATCTCCTAAAAAGGAGGACATCAGGATAGGATAGAGGGATTTGGGTGTCATAGACAGACTGTCCCTTCTAAAGAGGGACACTTGGGAGGTATGTAATATACTGGCCCTGTTTTGGGTGCCTTAGAAGGTTTCTGCATGGTGGACTTACTGCCTGTGGCCAGCTAGTGGGATGTGTGGGTGGGGTCACCCCCTATCTATCAGTCAAATGGACAACGTAATTTGTCTCAGGAGGAGGAGACAGGCCTCAGCCAAATAGGCAGTGTGCGTTATGCTTGCCTGAGGAGGCCTCTTCAGCTAATATATACATCAACTTCATCTCCCCCACCCTGCCATTCGCCTCCCTTTTCCTCCCATTCAGAGCTTCATCCCCTCTCCCTTCCATTTGCTACTAAGTCTCACCCTCCTACTCATTTGCCACTTCATCTCCCCCCTCCCTTCCAGAAAAAAAAAAATCATACCTTGTGGGCATCAGGACCCCTCCTAATGCTGCCCAGCTAGGCTGGGAGATCAATAGAGGCGATGCAGGGAAGCAAGAGAGCTCCTCTGCTTCCATGCTACCTGGAGTACTGGGTAGGAGTGGGTGTTATCACCAAACCCTCTTGTGTCAAGGAGAGAGAGCCATCCTCATTGACATGAGAGGGTTTCCTGATCCCACTTGCTCATATCTGGTACTCTGGGTACAATGGAAGCAGAGGAGCTCTCCTGCATCTCCTCTATTGATCTCCCAGCTGAACTTAAAATAAATAATTAAACTTTGAGTGCCACACAGGTATCCAACACATTGCAACTTAACGCATTGAATACCTGTCTGGCACTCACAAGTTTACCAAACGGCAAAGCCGTGCAGGACCAACTAGTCTGGTGTATGTATGTGTGTGTGTGTGTGTGTGTGTGTGTGTGTGTGTGTGTATATGTGTATATATATATATATATATATATATATATATATATATATATATATATATATATATATATATATATATATATATATTGTGTGTGTGTACAGTTTAATTTTATACAGATTTGTGGTTTTTGTGTTTTTTTTTGTGTTTCTGTAAGGAGCTAGGGTGGCTCTGTTTTAAAGGGATAGTAATAACTGATGTAAGGCTTATTTCCTGAGTAAAACAAGGGTTCTGTAAGAATAATCCGGACCACAATTCAGCGGCTCCAAAGAAAACTGGTAAATCCTTCCACATATAACTCAGACTAATAGACTATACCGTCTTCGTAGGGGAACATATAAGACCGGTGTGCGTAAGGGAAAACAGCTTCTCCAAACCTTCAATATAGTCACAATTGCACAAAATCCATCCCATATATCGCACCACCGTCATATGATAAGTGTATCAAACAGACTTCATTTAAAACATCACATTTTATTCCAAATACGTATAAAAATCATACTTGCTGTTTGTAATATCAACGAAGAACAAACGGAGAATGAATGGGGTGAGACTTACAGAGTCGGTACAGCAGTTGTTACATTACAAAAGATCAACGCGTTTCACGCGACAAGCGCGCTTATTCATGATCAAGCTTAGTCTCAAAATCATTGACTGGTTGTATTTAAATATTTTTGGACCAATTAGGTACTAGACGCTCTCTCCCTATCGGACACGTTATCCAAGTTATCTCATTAGCCTCCATGACATGCCCAAGATTTCAATCTGATCCGTAAATTAAAGGCAAAGTCAAAGTATGACTCAGATCGCTCCACATATTTTGTAGTTCTATACGTTGGTATATCAAACATATTATGCCTAAGTACTATAGCTTGATTAGCTTCTTATCAAGCTTTGATATTTCTTCATCGCTTCTCAGCGACTAGCGGTTACTTTGTAATGATTTAATCTGTTACAACAAAGTAACACCTTAACGGACTGTCTCAATATTCTAACATGGCAACAATATGCCTTTTTTGCCTAACGATCTTTTTCATCAAAGCTAATAGGCTATATATGATGTTAAGGAAAGTAACTCCATATATAATTGTGATCACTATAAATCATATCACAAGGAGCTGAAGTTAAACAATATGGAGCAATCTTCTGAGAGCAAACAGGGTACTAATATCCGATAGAGGATACAAATAAAAGCGTCAAGCTTTCAAAACACAAACCAAACGTTACATAATTTATGCTCAAGACATTTAAAAACAAAAACTACAAGAAAACAAAATAAAATAGAGAAAACAAAGGAAGCATATATGATAGTGACATCATAGAATCTAATGCTCATCAATAATCATATGTATTTACACATACAGTAATCACATTATGTGTGTCCACAATCCACAAACAGTTTCGATACTATACATAACACATTACATCATATTCTCTATTCAAGCCCTTGGGATATCGTGTATTGAGAGTGAAAATCCAAAATACTTCTTGCTTTAAGAGTCTAGCATCTAGATTACCTCCCCTTATACCTATACTATGTCTCTCTATCCCTTGTATTTTAAATGTGTCTAAATTTCTAGCATGAACTTCTTTAAAATGCGATGAAACATAAGATCTGAATTCCAAACTTCTTATATAATATGTTTGATATACCAACGTATAGAACTACAAAATATGTGGAGCGATCTGAGTCATACTTTGACTTTGCCTTTAATTTACGGATCAGATTGAAATCTTGGGCATGTCATGGAGGCTAATGAGATAACTTGGATAACGTGTCCGATAGGGAGAGAGCGTCTAGTACCTAATTGGTCCAAAAATATTTAAATACAACCAGTCAATGATTTTGAGACTAAGCTTGATCATGAATAAGCGCGCTTGTCGCGTGAAACGCGTTGATCTTTTGTAATGTAACAACTGCTGTACCGACTCTGTAAGTCTCACCCCATTCATTCTCCGTTTGTTCTTCGTTGATATTACAAACAGCAAGTATGATTTTTATACGTATTTGGAATAAAATGTGATGTTTTAAATGAAGTCTGTTTGATACACTTATCATATGACGGTGGTGCGATATATGGGATGGATTTTGTGCAATTGTGACTATATTGAAGGTTTGGAGAAGCTGTTTTCCCTTACGCACACCGGTCTTATATGTTCCCCTACGAAGACGGTATAGTCTATTAGTCTGAGTTATATGTGGAAGGATTTACCAGTTTTCTTTGGAGCCGCTGAATTGTGGTCCGGATTATTCTTACATATTGGGTTTCTCCAAGCTGAGCTCATTGATCGGTAATCCATACCCATGATGAATTGGAAATGAGAAGCATATGCAATATGGAATAAGAAATATGCATGTTTAAGAATATAAATGCTTCCCTGATTTAAACCAGTGAAGAGACTTACCGGGAGAATGGCTAATATAAGCGATATGAATGAGGGTGTAGCAAGAGAAGAGGTCAGCAGATGTTTCAGAGAAATTAAGGATTCTACACAAAGAATTTTGAATGTTGACATTTTATTCGATGAAGCAGTTTCAATGGATAATAGAAAAGAACCTGTAGAATTAGACACTCTTTTTCAAGAACTAGAAAAACTAATGGAAAAAGAAACGAAAATCTGGTGGGAAATAACAACGATACAGCAATATTTGAAAGTAGATAGAATACCAAGAGGCTTGAGAATAAGAAAAATACCTACCTTTACATTAGAAGATGAAACTTTCCATAACAAGTGGAATGAAGCATTGACGATTTGTTCAAGAACTTTAA
Organism: Rhinophrynus dorsalis; assembly: GCA_037306005.1. Lineage (NCBI taxonomy): Eukaryota > Metazoa > Chordata > Amphibia > Anura > Rhinophrynidae > Rhinophrynus > Rhinophrynus dorsalis. Next base: position 74,326,422 of record CM074721.1, on the reverse strand, counting down.
TGAGTCTAATTATTGAATATAAAGAACGGTTATTGAAGCAACTGCAAGATTCTATTAAGATTAAACAAAATGTACTTGTTGAACATAAGAGTCATAAAGATTTTGACATTTTGGATGCTAAATTATCTTCCTATCTTGATAAATTAGAGAAGAGTGTTATGGAAATGAAACGAAAAAAATTTTTTAGGGATAAAGAGGACTATGAAAAAGGAAATATATATAAATGGAAACGAGAAATTCATAACCAAAAATATAAGTCCATCTTAAAATCCCCAAGAGATAAAAAAGTAAGTTTTTCAAGCACAGATCTGGATATTACAGATAAAGAAAACTCTAATGTTACTGCTTCAAGTGATCTTCCTAATAGTTTGGAGGCAATAACATCTAAGGCTTCACCTGTTTCTTCCTCTTCCTCTTCTTTTTTATCCGAGAGGGAGGATGAAGCTACGAGGATTTTTACAATAGAAGAAGAAAAAATAGTAAGACCAAGACAAAAAAGGACATCCTCGAGATCTCGCCTGTCGAAGGTAAAACAAGGAGAACAAGAAGAGGAGGAAGGAACAGATTCAAAACATGGAAGAAGGAAGCAACGTTCGAAGAAATCGGACAAGAAGAAAAACAAACTATAATTAACCTATCTAAACATGTTTTGGAACAGGAAGAATTAAAAGTATTGAAGAAAGGTCTCAATTTTGCGCCAACGAGACACTTTGATCTTTTTGAAACCACAGTCGATGTCAGCAGATTTGTGAGAAAACTCACTTTAAAAAAATTCTTTTTCGATAGTGAGACAGAATCTATTGCTAATACATCAATAGACACTCAAAATGTAAAAACGATAATTAACGATGATACTTATATGTCGTTCAGAGATCAATGTACTCTGATGGACTTAGTAAACATCGAACAGGAAAACAATACTAAGTTGTCTGATGTAGTTTGTAATAGTTCATCAAAAATTGTATGTAGTGCTAAAAAATCCATTTTTTACCCTATTGGATGTAGAGGCAAAGTACTAGATAATTTTCAAAAATTAATAGAAGAAGATCTATTGAATTTGAATAAAAAGAAAAGATTAAGTACAGAGAATTTAACCTCATTAGAAAAGAAAGCTCTTCATTCCTTGCAAAAGAATGATAATATTGTAATAAAAAGAGCTGATAAGGGGGGAGCGGTAGTTATTTTAGACGTAGAACAATACCGCATGGAAGCACTTAGACAACTTACAGACAGTGACTCCTATACGATATTGAAGATGGACCCTACTAAGAACTTTGCCTGCCTTTTGGGCACTCTGTTAGAGAGGGGGTTATCACTGGGTGTTCTGAAACGTAAAGAGGTGGATAATATTGCGGTGGAGCACCCAGTGATCCCCATTTTTCATCATCTGCCCAAAATTCATAAGTCTATGGAGAACCCAGAGGGCAGGCCTATAGTCTCAGGTATAGGCTCACTCAATGAACTTTTAGGAGAATGGGTCGATTCTCAGTTACAACCTTTGGTGTTACGTTTATATAGTTATTTGAGAGACAGTACTCACGTCATGAGACGATTACATAAGGTGGAGTGGACTGTAAATATGATATGGTTGACATGTGATGTTAAATCACTTTATACAGTAATTCCTCATCATTTGGGTTTGAAGGCACTGAGTTATCATTTAGATCGATACAGTGATTATACATTGGAGCATAAAGAATTTCTCTTAGAGAGTGTTGAATATCTTCTTTCCCATAATTATTTCATGTTTGATGGGATTTTTTATCTCCAGAGACGCGGGACTTCAATGGGGGCGAAGTTTGCGCCCTCATACGCCAACTTATATATGGGTTGGTGGGAGGAGTCCCGCGTCTTTGGAGACATGAATCCGTTTAGGGAATCTATGCTCTTCTATGGTCGCTATATCGACGACCTATTGATAGTATGGAATGGTGAGTTTGAAAATATTAATGCTTTTATGTCTTTATCTTAATGACAATGATCTAAATTTAAAATTTACGTCAGAATCGAGTCAACATATGATAAACTTTCTTGATTTATCTTTGAAGGGAGATCACATCAATAAATGCATATATATGGAAATTTTTAGGAAGGAAACATCAAGAAATATGATTCTAAGGGCAGATAGTTGCCATCCATTCCATACTGTTAAGGGTGTACCGATTAGTCAATTCATAAGATTGCGTAGAAGTTGCACCACAGAAGAATCCTTTGAAAGACATTCCTTAGACCTAAAGGATAGGTTCCTAAAACGTGGATATCCTAGATGGATGATTACAAAGGCATATAATATAGCTAAAAATAAAGTAAGGAGTGATCTGCTAAACTATAAAATCAAAACAGATTCGTCATCACAAACATTACAACCTGTAGTTTTTTCGACATCATATAGTGAAGAATATAAAGATATTGTTAAGATCATAAAAAAACATATTCCAGTATTAAATGGAGATGAAAAACTACAGAATACAGTATCTACAGGTTTTAAGTTTGTACCTAAGAAAGCTCCCACTATATCTAGCTTAGTTTCTCCTAGTTTATTTCTAAGTAAGAAACCTGAGATTACTTGGCTGAATACTACTGGATCATATAGATGTGGTAGTAACAGGTGTCATTGTTGCAAATTTCTTATTGTATCAAAGGACTTTATGTCTTTTGAGACACATAAAGTATATAAGATGAAAAGCTATATCAACTGTGCTACTAGGAGTATAATTTACATGATTAGTTGCACTAGTTGCAAATTACAATATATTGGCAAAACTATAAGAACATTAAGAGAACGCCTCAATGAACATTTAAGTGATATAAGAAGTTTGGAATTCAGATCTTATGTTTCATCGCATTTTAAAGAAGTTCATGCTAGAAATTTAGACACATTTAAAATACAAGGGATAGAGAGACATAGTATAGGTATAAGGGGAGGTAATCTAGATGCTAGACTCTTAAAGCAAGAAGTATTTTGGATTTTCACTCTCAATACACGATATCCCAAGGGCTTGAATAGAGAATATGATGTAATGTGTTATGTATAGTATCGAAACTGTTTGTGGATTGTGGACACACATAATGTGATTACTGTATGTGTAAATACATATGATTATTGATGAGCATTAGATTCTATGATGTCACTATCATATATGCTTCCTTTGTTTTCTCTATTTTATTTTGTTTTCTTGTAGTTTTTGTTTTTAAATGTCTTGAGCATAAATTATGTAACGTTTGGTTTGTGTTTTGAAAGCTTGACGCTTTTATTTGTATCCTCTATCGGATATTAGTACCCTGTTTGCTCTCAGAAGATTGCTCCATATTGTTTAACTTCAGCTCCTTGTGATATGATTTATAGTGATCACAATTATATATGGAGTTACTTTCCTTAACATCATATATAGCCTATTAGCTTTGATGAAAAAGATCGTTAGGCAAAAAAGGCATATTGTTGCCATGTTAGAATATTGAGACAGTCCGTTAAGGTGTTACTTTGTTGTAACAGATTAAATCATTACAAAGTAACCGCTAGTCGCTGAGAAGCGATGAAGAAATATCAAAGCTTGATAAGAAGCTAATCAAGCTATAGTACTTAGGCATAATATGTTTGATATACCAACGTATAGAACTACAAAATATGTGGAGCGATCTGAGTCATACTTTGACTTTGCCTTTAATTTACGGATCAGATTGAAATCTTGGGCATGTCATGGAGGCTAATGAGATAACTTGGATAACGTGTCCGATAGGGAGAGAGCGTCTAGTACCTAATTGGTCCAAAAATATTTAAATACAACCAGTCAATGATTTTGAGACTAAGCTTGATCATGAATAAGCGCGCTTGTCGCGTGAAACGCGTTGATCTTTTGTAATGTAACAACTGCTGTACCGACTCTGTAAGTCTCACCCCATTCATTCTCCGTTTGTTCTTCGTTGATATTACAAACAGCAAGTATGATTTTTATACGTATTTGGAATAAAATGTGATGTTTTAAATGAAGTCTGTTTGATACACTTATCATATGACGGTGGTGCGATATATGGGATGGATTTTGTGCAATTAAAACAAGGGTTCTCCCACTGCTGAGAGGTGTTTTATTCAAAGTTATTGCAGCTCAAACTTGAATTCTCTACGTGCCATCTCAATGGCTTGAAATTGTACAGTGGTGTTGTTGTTGCTACACCATCCTATGGAGATATATGTCCATAGGATGGTGTAGCAACAGCGCCACTATAACTTTTCAGGCCATTGAGGTAAAAAATACAGGTTTGAACTGCAATAACTTTTGGATAAAACACTCTTCAACAGTGGGCGTACACTTATTTATAGGATAAACCACACAATATATTCAACTTTTAAGTGTTAATATCCCTTTAAAGTAGTACTTTTGTTGGAAAGGAGAGTCTCCCTTTTCCAATAAGGCCAGGCATGAAGGGCTACTACTAGGTGATTATACATCTAATGAATGTTAGGGGCCAGGAGGGTCCTTAACCCCCCCAACTATCACAACAGGAGAGCCCTTGTTAGAGAAGTGAAAGTCTTGCCTTTCAAACTCTGGTAGACATGTAGGGGTTAGTACTAGGTGATCACATTCTCATTTGATACATCTAATATATGAGGATATGAGTTATAGAGAGGACTAGACCAGTGTTTCTCAACTCCTGTCCTCAGGACCCACTAACAGGCTGGGATTTGATGATTTCCTTGTTAGAGCACAGGTGAGTTAATCAATGTGAATGAGCCTCTGATCACCACACTTGTGCTCTAGCAGAGAAATCCCTGAGTCCTGGCCTGTTGGTGGGTCCTGCGGACAGGAGTTGAGAAACACTGGACTAGACAAACTGGATTTGTTTACGTTGGTGAAGAGACGTGGTATGATTACCATTTACAAATATATTCGAGGTCCATACAAAGAACTCTTCAATGAATTATGTACTCAAAGAGCTGAGCTAAGAACAATAGGTCATTCAATAAAACTAGAGGAAAGGTGCTTTTGACAAACACAAAGGTAGGGGTTTTTTTTACAGTAAGGGCAGTAAATAATATGGCGTTATTTGCCTCGGGATGTGTTTGCAGATACTGTAACTGCTTTCAAAACAGTAATGGATATCTATCTAGCACAGAAGAATATTGAGAATTATGGCCATTTGTTTCAAAGCAGATAGGTTGTTGATCCAGGGAAATATCTGACTACCATTTGGCATCAGGAAGGAATAGGTTTACCCACTTGGGGCTTAATCGGAAATGGCCTCAATTTTTTTTTTTCGCATTCCTGTGGATCAACAGAGGTGATCTGGCATGGGCTGGACTTTATGGATGCATGTCTGTTTTCAGCCTCATTAACTGTTTCTATGTTGGGGAACTACCCCTACCCAAACTACTATTGTGACAGGAGTAGTCTTGTTGGAAAGGGAAGAGTTTCTGTTTTCCTGTAAGGCTAGGTATGAAGGGGTTAATTCCAGGCAATCATGTGGTATAAACATGTACATATCATTTGCTAGGAGCTAGAGCCCCTATCTCCAGCTCCTATCGTCACAGGAGTACAGTTGTGGGAAAGGAGGAGAATATCATCCTCTCCAACAGTGGTTCGCATGTATGGGTTAATACCAGGTGATCATGTAACAGATTTTTGTAAGGGTAGCTTTGTGCTTATACCAACCCTATGATATGTTCCCAAACCTATCTTCATATGTGACTGACCGATATGTCTGTAGGATTTCCATGCTTGAACACAGGTGAGTTCATTATAAATGACTGAGTCTTTGACTCATCTGTGCTCGAGTACAGAAATCATAAAACCTGGCTCGTTACAGGTATTTGATGATGGGTTTGGGAACCAGTGTTTTATGTTAATATCAGTTAAGTGGACAAACGAAAAAAGGAGCAGATTGGGAGCAAACTAACTGCGCCACAGGGAGAAAACATAAATTCCCATTGTTTTAACCCTTTGAATGCCATAAATGTGTCCAACTCTGGCGTTCAAAGGGTTAAATGGAACATTTAACCTTTACAGTGCCAGATGGGTGCACAAAACATTGAGAAGCAATTCCCCTCTGGAACTCAAAGGGTTAACAACTTGAATGCTTTGAGGACATTTCTAGATTACAGTGCGTTACTTAGAAGAACCATTTAAAGGGATAACAACAGGATGGGAGCGCTACACGGATCCGCCACGCAATCAAGCCAATATAAGACTGTAAATGTCCAAATTTCTCTTTATTCATACAGATACAATAAAATTGGTAATGGAGATTCCATGTTCAATGAATCGAAACACTGCACACGCGCCTAACGCGTTTCATGAGTGACTATGAATAAGTGAGGTCACTCATGAAACGCGTTAGGCGCGTGTGCAGTGTTTCGATTCATTGAACATGGAATCTCCATTACCAATTTTATTGTATCTGTATGAATAAAGAGAAATTTGGACTTTTACAAACAGTCTTATATTGGCTTGATTGCGTGGCGGATCCGTGTAGCGCTCCCATCCTGTTGTCTTCCCGTCTGTTGAAGTCTTGGCTGAGGCTGTTGGGGGTAGCACCGGATCTGCGAGGCTGCAGTGCCTTGGTGAGTTTGTTGTTTGTACTTTAACCTGATATATAGTAGCGACCATGGTTTAATTTTGTATCACATTTAAAGGGATAGTAAGGTTTCACAAACACAGCAGCTCCAATTAACCCCTTAAGGACCCTTGACGGTCCTGGCACGTCATGCCTGGATTTGAGTTAAGGACCAATGACGTACCAGGACCGTCATGGCTAAAATGATAGCAGCGTGCCTCTGTGCACGCTGCTATCATTAATGCCAGGCTGAGACTGAGCGCTCCGAGACTGGGGCGTTCAGTCTCAGCCCTTCTTGCCGTGCCCTGAACACTAGGCACACGTTTTAGACCATTCCAATGAAGGGATTCCGTGTAAGTAGCGAGATCCCGGCACTTCTCAAGCGCCACTGTGTCGACCGACACGGATCTCCTGCTGACAGCTTTACAGCTGTCAGTAGGAGAAATCAAACTTTAAACGCCCGTATCTCTTAAACCATAGCGGTTTGAGAGATACGTTTTTTTGGGGTTTAGATCAGCTTTTTAAGCTCTTCTAAATGCAAAAAAGTTTTTTTTAGACATTACTAACACTTTAAAAGGACACTATCACCTAAACACCGTTTTGGTTATTTTGTAATAACAACCACCTGTATGTTGCAGTAGGATTTTTTTTTTTTTTTTTTCTTTTTTTTTTCAAAGAAAACTTTGCTAATTGTCATGGGGTGGAAAATCCCTGGGGCACTGGCTCCTATCATTTGTATTCTTATTATACATCTTCACTGGCTCCTAAAAGTGCTGTTTTGCCTCCAAAGTGTATAACTTGTCCATCCCTGAATTCAGGCATGTTATGTGAGTGGTAGATAAGTGGAATAGCTTACCAGAAGAAGTGGTAGAGGTTAATATAGTGAGGGAACTGCAGCTTGCATGGTATAGGTATAAGGTTATCTTGAACATAAGACAAGACCAAGGACCAAATGGTTCTTATCTGCAGTAACGTTCTGTTTCTATATGCAGGAATTTCCTGTTAAAGCGCCACGTTACCTCACCCAATCACTAACCATACCTCCCAAGTGTACCTCTTTAGGAGATATTAGAGAGTCCATACCTCCAGAGTGTCCCTGTTTAGGAGGGACAGTCCCTCTGAGACCCAAATCCCTCTGTCCCTCTTTTCCACCCTGGAGTCCCTCTGTTCAGGAGACCAGACTGTGTGACATGTATTACATTTCTCCATAGCAATAAAACTCAAATTAATGTTTGTTTAAAGATATAGTAGTAATTATAATAAAGTGCAGCTGAGTCTTCTTTATTCCATTTGTATCACGTAAAGCTATATTTCAATACTAACAGGCTTGTAGTTCACCCGCATTTGAATCCGTAAGGATCCCCACTTCTGCCCGCCTCCCATCAGCTGCGGAATCCGGACATGGAACCGGACAGTGCTCAGCGAGGAACAATCTTCACCTACTAAGTATCAGGAAAACCCTGCACTCCCCTTGACGGAAAATTGTCCCTTGTCTCGCTCCATCCGGACCAGACTGAGAGGCAGTGACACAAGGGAAAGGTGCAGGAGGGGGGATCCTTTATGATTAAATTGCAGTTGAACTACAAGCCTGTTAGTATTGAAATATAGTACTACATGCTACAAATAAAATGCAGCTTAGAGTCTTTATTCTATTATAAGTATTACTATCCATTTAAGCTTCAGTATATGTGTTTAGAAATTACTCTGTACATAAAATACTTTGTTTTTGCACAAAATCATTTATAATTTACATAGAGGTGTCAATAGGTCATATAGTAACCTAAAAAATATCTGTAATGCTTTGCTTACCAGCCACGCCCCCAGCAACACCACCTAAAATAAGTTTCCCTCTTTGGCAAACACAACATACAGGTGATTGTGAAAGCTTTTGTAAAATCACTAAAGTTGCATTTCTCTGTCGTCCAATATAGGTTACTGGTAACTTTGGGTAGGCGATCTGCCCCTTTAAGTAGGCAGGAACAATTCTAGAAGTGAATGCATGGTGGAGCCTACCTTCCCTCCTTGGCTGCAGCCAGTCAATCAGCTCCATTCAGATTTGTTCCTTGGATGAAGATACAGGCAAGAGAACAGTTCTACTATAGTTTTAGCAAATTTTTTATTTTTTTGTTAGAAATGGAATACCACCATTAGGCGGATTACCATCACTGACAGTGCCCTTAAATGTGGCTACCTCAGTATCCAGGTGCTTTGGTGGACCTTAAGCCCTGGGGGGAAAAAAATCTTGGTTGCAATTTCTTTCCTCAGAAGTTGCCCACTGAGGTTTCTTCTTGACACATGGTAATCTGAAGACAGAAGATCTGCAGTAAAGGTGAGCAACCCTTTGAGTGCTCAGGTACACATGTCCCACAGTCCCCCTCCGCACAAGGGTTTTCCTTTGAAGTTCTTATTACACACTCCTGTACTTATTGGGTTTATCTGTATGTCTGTTGGGTGTTTTAGAGCAAGTTTCTGTGGTAACTTAATCCTTTGGTTGCTTTTTTATCATCTTTTGGGGGTTGTTGGCACTTTCCCTACTGGGTTCAGTGGTGTTGGGTCTAGTGACATGTTTTAGTACTGTTTGGTGCAAAATTACTTTTTAGTTGCAACTTTGCTAAATTTGTGTTCCGGCACACTTTTACCGCATAGACTCCATTGCTCCATTCACCTCTATGGAACTTTACAGTTTGGGACATACCTCTGCAACCGCTCATCGTAGCAACCTCAGAGATGGCTCATTTTGTTTGTCTGCCTTGCTCTATTATCCGGTCAACGTTTGGTGTGTGTTGGGGAGCTCAGGGGGCTTGGGCACTGTTGGGGTACTTTTTCTGGGAAAACTATATTTCCCATGAGCACTTGCATTGCGCGCTCGTTCCTAATTGGCTCCAGTCGCGGCAGCCACTTTGTGTTTTCCCTGAACGAGTATCCTACAGAGGGCTTGGATTCTTCCTCTTTCCTCTGCAGATTAACCCTTCACCTGCCAGATAAGTGTATTTTAGCAATTTCTGGGGTGAACTTTTAATCCTACACACTGTATTTGGGTGATACCTTATACTTTGAATGTTTTGACACTGTGAGAATGTCTAATCTTTTGGGGCTAGGCCTAAGAGTTAGGAAGCTGGGGTCTCTGTGTCCCACATTGCGCATTGCTCCTCATGTCAATCAGGGTTACCTAGAGAATTCTCAGGTCATTTGTTCCCAGCATGTTCTGCTGTCTCTGAGTCTCCCCCATGGACCTCCAGCCATGCATTAGAGAGCCAGTTTGGATGCAAGAGTTTAAGGCTGCTACTAGAGACCTCCGGTCTACATTCCAACTCTTTCCATCCCAGTTACAGGGAGTCATCCACTCCTGGCAGTCCCCTACTTCTGTCAGATGTTCCCTGCCGAAACCGCAGAGAGTACCTGACGCATCAGATTCCTCTGAATAGGAACTGTTGGTGGATTCTGATGTTGAGGAATTTTCTGCAGCGGTCTCCCCTCAGTTCTTTGGGGACCCTTTTGAGGCTGATCCTGATCCCTTGGATGAGAGCCTGATCAGGGCTGTTTTAAACACCCTAAACATTCCTTTGGTTCAAGAGATTTCTTCAGACCCCTCTAATGTGTTTCAGGAGCCTAAGAGGCCCCATACTTGTTTTCCACCTAACCCCACTCTTGACCGTTTAGTGTCTGATGAGTGGAAGTCTTCAGACAGAAAACCTTCTGTCTCCAAGAAGTTTGCCACACTTTACCCCTTTTCTGATGCGGAGCTTGCTCAGTGGGTTCATCACCTCAAGGTGGATGCCCCTGTTTCTAGGCTTTCTAAGTCCACTGCTTTGCCAGTTGCTGATGCTTCTGCTCTTAGAGTGGACTGACAAGAAACTTGAGGCCTCCCTCAAGTCCATTTTTGACTCCTCTGGTACTTCCCTACATCTAGCGTTTACTGCGGCCTGGGTGAATAGGGCTGTTGCGGTTTGAACTGAACAGCTCACGCTTGCTGTTCGTCAGGGGGCTCCTACTCCTAATATGTTGAGGCTGCTTGCCAACATTTCTGAAGCCCAGCACTATGTATGTGCTGCTTTGTTTGGTTTCCACCATGTCTGTGGTTGCCAGATGAGCTCTTTGGCTCAAGATCTGGTCTTCTGGCACTGCTTCTAAGAAAACATTGCTCTCATTGCCCTTTCAGGGCACTTCTCTGTTTGGGCCAGGACTTAAGGATCTGGTTTAGTGAAGCCACAGAGAGCAAGAGTACCCTCCTGCCTATGGTTTCCAGGAAGAAGACGCCTATCATGCGGAATTGGCTTTTTTGTTCCTTCCAGACTGAGACACGCCATGCGAACCAGGCGGTTCCCTCAGCTCCGCGTTCCTCCTCCAAGCCCAAACATCAATGGAAGCCTAAGGCCTCCACCAAGCACAAGGCTTCCAAACCTCCTTTGGCATGACTCGCCGAACTCAGGTCCCCACTCTGCTGTGGGTGGCCGTCTGTGCCACTACCGCAGTGTATGGGAGGACTCGGTGGTGGACCCATGGGTTTTGCAGGTGGTGGAAGAAGGGTACAGGATCCCTTTCACCTCTCTTCCTTCCTTCTGTTTTTTTTCTTCTGAAACGCCTCAGGGTGTAGAGAAACGCCATCTGTTCAACAGCGCCATCCAGGCCCTTCTAGACAAGGAGCTTCTGGAACCGGTTCCCGTTCAGGACAGGGTTTTTACTTAAACCTGTTTGTAGTTTCCAAGAAGGACGGTGGCTGTCAACCAATTTTGGGCCTGAAGGATCTCTGTTCCTTTGTGGTCATTATCACCCAGGAGTCCCTAAGGACGGTGATTGCTGCCATGTCCCCTGGGGAATTCTTTGATTCTCTGGATCTTCAGGACGCGTATGTTCACATCTTCATTTATCCAGAGAGCTGGCAGTACCTGAGATTTGCATGCGACCAAGGGCATTTTCAGTTTTCTGCTCATCCCTTTGCTCTGCCTACAGCTCATCTAGTCTTCAATCGTGTCCTGGGAGCCTTAGTGTCCATCCTCCATTGGAACTGCATCAGAGTCACTCCATACATGGACCGCCTGCTTCTGAAAGCCCCTTCTCCGGAACTCCTTCATCAGCAGGTTCAGGACTGCATTCATGTACTCGCCTATCATGGGTGAATCCTCAACATGGCCAAGTTGGATCTTGTCCCATCCCAGCGACTGGTCTTCTTGGGCCTTCTCTTAGACACTCAGCAGAGCATGGTGTTTCTCAAGGATGAGGTGGCTCACCAGATCGCCCACAGGGTCCTCTGTTCCGGCTCTCGATCCAGTTCCAGTCAAGAAGTTGTCCTCTCTAGTGATGAAGTTGATTTCCACCATAGAAGCAGTCCCGTTTGCCATGGCTCACACCAGGGAACTCCAGAGGTTTGTGATCCAGGTGTGCAGGGGTCAGCCGGACCTCCGGAAGATGTCAGTGTCCCTCCCTCTTCATGAGGAACTGAGTCTGTTGTGGTGGCTCAACCTCTAATCTGCTGAAGGGCAAGCCCTTACTGGTGTCCTTCTGGACCATGGTGGAGATGGATGTCAGCCTATCTGGCTGGGCAGCGGTTTTGGGTCACCTGAAGGACGGTGGTCTCTGGAGGAAAGTCTCTTTCCCATCAGAGTGTTGGAGCTTCGGGCAATATTTCATGCCCTTCACCACTGGACGTGCCAGCTGGAGGACTTCTCAGTTTGTGTCCAGTCAGACAACGCCACGACAGTGGCTTACATCAACAACCAAGGCGGAACAAGAAGTCTTGCAGCTTGGTTAGAGGTCAAGTCTATTTTGTCCTGGGCAGAAGAACATGTGCATGCCATATCAACAGTTCACATTCCCGGTGTAGACAACGTCGTGGCAGACTTCCTCAGTCGACACACAGTGGACAGCGGAGAGTGGAAAACTGTATCTAGAGGTGTTCGACCTCATTGTTCAGAGGTGGGGTCTTCCATCCATTGACCTAATGGTGGCAAGACCCAACTGGAAGATTCCGATGTTCTGCTCTCGCTGGAGGGATCCTCTAACTCTAGCAGTGGATGCCATGTCCATTCCTTGGTTATTTCCTCTGGCTTACATCTTTCCTCCCATTCCCATGTTGCACAGGGTGTTAAGAAAACAGACTGGAGCGTTGTCCAGTCATTCTGATTGCTCAGGACTGGCCTCGACAGGATTGGTTTCCGGAGCTTCTGGACCTATCAGTGGCTGAGCCATTCCGGATCTTCTTCTACAGGGTTACCTGTAGAACGAGGATGTCCATTGTCTAGCATTGACGGCTTGGAAATTGAATCCTCATTACTGAGGTGTGGTGGCTACTATGCTTAGTGCACTCAAACCTGTTTCCTCGGAGGCCTACCATCGAGTCTGGTAGACTTTTCTCTCTCGGTGTGCTGATAGGGACCTATCTCTGGATTTCGCTTTTCCTACGGTCCTGACCTTCCTGCAGGAAGGTGTGGATAAGGGCCTCAGTTTGAGTTCCCTCTTTCAGAGGCGCATTGCTATTCTTCCTGATGTCAAGGTTTTCTTCCAGAGAGTTGCTCAAACCCATCCTGTTTTTAAGACTCCCGCTCCTCAGTGGGGTCTTAATTTGGTTTTGGGCATCCTTCAGCGCCCTCCCTTTGAGTCCTTGGCTACTATTCCTCTACGCCTGCTGACGTGGAAGATGGCTTTTCTCCTAGCAATTGTGTCTGTTCGCTGTGTCGCGGAGTTACATGCTCTGTCTTGTAGACCACCCTTTTTGGTGTTTCACAAAGTGCTTTGCACTTCGAAGGAGGCTCTCCCGAAGGTGGTTTCTGAGTTCCATATTAATCAGGACATTGTGGTGCCTTCTTTCTGCTCCGACCCCACCTCTGACAAGGAGAGGGATCTCCACTTGTTAGATGTGGTGCGTTGTCTCAAGTTTTATGTGCATCACATTGAGGCCATTCAACAGTCTGACGTGCTCTTCGTCATTCCTGAGGGTCCCAGGGCAGGTAGACCTGCATCCAAAGTGACCATTGCATCTTGGATTAAGTCCACTATTCGTAAGGCTTACGAACTAAGGAAGAAGCCTGTTCCCTTTCGGGTCGCAACTCATTCTGCTAGATCTATTGGGGCTTCTTGGGCTTACAAGAATCAGGCCTCAGCTGATTGTGCAAGGCTGCCACTTGGCCGTCTGTGCACACCTTTTCGAAGCACTACCGTACTGATGTGCTGGCATCGGCTGATGCTAGCTTTAGGAGGAAGATCCTGGAGGCAGTCTTGCCTGTCTAGGATCTTCTTCGGTTCTTTAGTGCTCCTTCACTTTTGAGCCCTGTTGGCTCTAGTTCTGTGTGCTATGTAACAGTTCCTGGGGTGGTGTTACCCCTGTTCAGTGCCTATTGACACTTCATTTGTTTTTTGTTGGGCTATCTCTGATCTGATGGTCCATATATGTTCTGGTGACTTGGGGGGGGCTGCGTTTGGTCCTTGCCTTACTTGCCACCTCTGGGAAACTCAATGGTTGGACGTCCCAAAGTTACCAGTAACCTATATTGGACGACAGAGAAAAGAGGATTCTAGTCTTACCTGTTAAATCCTTTTCTCTTAGTCCATATAGGTTACTGGTCTCCCACCCTGTCAAGTGACCATGCTTGGCTGTCCTGTGGCAGAACGTGGGGTCCTTTTGGGTTCATGCTCACAGGAGTCTTCTAACAGTCTTACTATCTAGTCAATAGTTAGTGTCTCAAATCTTACTGGAGCTAATTGGCTAGCTGCAGCCAAAGAGGGATGGTAGGCTCCACCCCTGCACTCTCTTCTAGAATGGTTCCTACCTACTTAGAGGGGCGGATCACCTACCCAAAGTTACCAGTAGCCTATATGAACTAAGAGAAAAGCTTTTAACAGGTAAAACTAAAATCCTCTTTTAGGTGATGAGGTCCATTTAAAGGGACAGTAATGTCCCATAAGAAAGTATGCTTGTTTTGTAGATGTTTAAAAAATAAATTATTTGGCACCAGTCCTATCTCTCAAACCTATATGGTTTGAGAGATATTAGCCATTAAAGTTCCCTCTCTCCTGCTGTCAGCTGTAAAGCTGACAGCAGATCAGTGTCGGCTGACACGAGGAGGCTCTGAAGCAGAGCCGCAATAGCATGATTTAAAAAGAACTACTTCATGGGAATGGTCTACGAAGTGTGCTTGCAAACCAGGCACACTTTGCAGACCTTTCCAACTAAGTAATTCATTTTAAATAATGCTATTTCGGCTCTGCTGCAGAGCTGTTGGCTGGTCCCCGGACCTGGAATCTCCTGCTGTCAGCTAGACGCTGATGTTAGGTGAAGGGGAGGGAGGGAGGAACTTTACATATGAATATAGATAGGATTGGTACCAAACAATTTATTTTTTAAACGTCTACAAAACGGCATAATTTTTTATGGGATATTAGTGTCCTTTTAACCTTTGAGTGCCAGGGATAAGTGGAAGACATAGCTTCATAATGCTGTGAAAGCTCTTCTGGTATTTGTGGGATGAAGTGATGCAAGATCATGTTAGAGTCTTAATGCTTTATTGTGTCATAGGCACTATCCTTGTATTTTTAATAGTTATTTTAACTTGGTATTTACTTTAACCCTTTGAGTACCAGATATGTGTCCAGCACATTGCTTTTGAAGTTTGCTGGGCACTACTTTGACACCCAGACCTAAATATTCCTTTTAAAATTGTAGCAACGGTTAAGGGATAGTAACAACGTAACATGTAAAAAATAAATATATTGTAAAGTTTATTCTCCCAAGTAAACCAAAGGTATGGCCACTGCTGAGGAGTTTTATTCAAACATTATTGCAGCTCAAACTTACATTTTTAGCTGCAGTATTTATATGGCCTGAAATGGTTTAGCGGCGATGTTGCTACACCATCTTATGGATATTTATGGAGAGAGAAAAGAATAGAGGTGCTTCTTTGTGTAATATATTTGATACTCCTTTTGTTGATCACCACACCAATAGACAGGTACACACAAAGGGATATGCTTGACATGCATATATATGCAGACCAGCTCAGTGGGCTCAGGGTATTGATAAACTGTTCCCTGTCAGCTTCTTTGAAACTCTTATAGTTTGGCTACCCTCAGGCACTTCACTCGCGAAGCCATACATGGAACAAAAACAGAAGAAAAGGTGGGCACCAATAGTGCCTTATCACACTGTGTAAAATATAACAATAAAATATGTATATCACTCACATTGCATACGGCTGCCTACATGCATATTCATATATACAGCAGTTTAGACTTGCAGAGAATATTCCACCGTTGTATATATGTATATGCATGTAGACAGCCACTGTTACTGTTATGCCAGAAAACTTTGTAAAGAAAAATTTATACATACATTTTGGGACTTGTGTGCAAAAGAAAAGTGGAGCAAGCTGGTGACATAGCTCAGTGGTAAATGCACTGACTGCAGAGCGTGCTCAAACTCAAGATTGCAGGTTTGATTCCTTGCAGGGTGAACTCAGCCCTTCATCCTTCAGAGTTCGATAACTGAGTACCATTGATTGGGTAATAAAAACATCTATTATTCAGCTGCCAATTCAGTTAATCCAGAATAACTCCAGTTTGTTTTTATAAATATGGGCCATTATCACCAAACAAAGTGTTCAAATGCATTAAAATATTATGGCTGTCTAGTCCAATCCCCCCCCCCCCTTTTTGGTGCAACGGGTTTCAAATAGTTTTAACCCTTTGAGTGCCAGAGGGATACACAGTGCATTGCATTTTCGTCTCCTCTTGCATTCAAAGTGATAAAATATGAAAGTTTTAAAATATATCAAAAGCAAAGGTGAAATGTAAGTAGAGAACCATGTGGACTGAGCGCTAAGATCTCTAATAGAAATGTTGTATCATATATAAATGGCTCAAAGATAATTTAAGAACAATGAGAATATACTACAATGTCTGTGTGTGTGTGTGTATATGTATGTATATATGTGTGTGTGTGTGTGTATATATATATATATATATATATATATATATAAATGTGCAAAATATTTATTTATAAACAGATCTGCAGATTCAAAGCAATAAATCTTTTAAAAATACAATAAAAATAAAATAAAACATTAAAGTCCCACATATTTAAATGGAGCGATATTGATTATATAGTCTGCGGGCAGGATATATCTCCTCCCGTCTATTATACCAAGTCTCTTTTATATTCAGGTATATCTACCTCCGTTGGTGTAATGTCCGGTATAACTCTTTATTCAATCCTTTGAGTTTTAAACTGGCATTAGCGGGCAGAGTATTTTGTCTCTCAACTTGCGGTTGTCCTGTGCACACGGGCAGGATTCTCTCTCCTCCCGACTCCTTGTGTATAAACGCGGGACAGATCTCTTATTTCTCCCATCACAGTTGCGCTTTTGATGCCTTTTGATGAATTTGAGCATCTTTAACTCAGTAATCCAGTTCTTTCAAAACACCTGGAGGTGCATCGGTTCCTCAAAGGATTGAATAAAGAGTTATACCGGTGTTACCGGACATTACACCAACGGAGGAAGATATACCCGAATATAAGAGACTTGGTATAATAGACGGGAGGAGATATCCTGCCCGCAGACTATATATAATCCGTATCGCTCCATTTAAATAATATGTGGGACTTTAATGTTCTATTTTAAATATTGTATTTTTAAAACATTTATTGCTTTGAAACTGCAGATCTGTTTATAAATAAATATTTTGCATATATACACGTTGTAGTATATTGTCATTGTTCTTAAATTATCTTTGAGCCATTTATATATGATACAACATTTCTATTAGAGATCTTAGCGCTTAGTCCCCCTGATTCTCTACTTATTTATCCTAAATATATAGTATAGCGCCATTATACGCAGAACTATAGTATAAAGGTGAAACGTGGCTACGGTTATCAGGCCTGTAAAAAAATAAATAAATAAAAAATAAAAATAAATAAATAAAAAAAACTAATAGTAATAAAACCGCAAAATGAGAATTGCTTCAGTGAGTTCTCTTACTTTCTTCTTATTTATTTCTCTGTCGTGCCATTCATTTCCCCTTTCACCTTTATAAAGAGTGGTCAAACGGTCATACTGCGCAAGGTGACTGTGTAAAGCATGTTTGTATGTATATAAAATACATTTTACAAATGCTGGCTAGGCTTATGTGATATTTTAGAGGGTATTACACCTATTCATTTTTAGGCAGCAATGTGCCTTTACTAGATTATTTATTTTGGACATATTTTGACGATAATCTTGACCATGCCCACTCTTTAGACCATTTCTCAAAAATACATGATAAACGGTTAGTAATGTCCGATTTCTTAATATCTACAATATTACATTATTTAAAAGTAACTAATGCAAGTCCCGTCTCTGAAACATTTATAGTTTGAGAGATCTAAGGTTTTAACCCTTTAAGTGCCAGAAGGGTACAAAATGCATTGGTTTGCAATGCGTTGTGTACCCCTCTGGCACTCAGAGGGTTAAAGTCCCCCCTCCCCTTGCACTGATCTCAGCTGTAAAGCTGACAGAAGGAGATTTGAGTTGTGCGACCCACGGCAGCTCTTCAGTAGAGCTGAAATAGCTCTATCTAAAAAGAAATACTTAATTGGAACAGTCTACAAAGTGTGTCTGTCTGGTTTGCAAGCACACATTGTAGAACATTCCAATGAAGTATTTATTTTTTGATAGTGGTATGTTGGCTCTGCTGAAAAGCCACCTGCAAGTCTTGGGACCAGGATCTCCTTCTGTCAGCTAGAGGCTGATGTCTGTGAAAGGGGAGAGGGGGGATCTTTTAAAACCTTATATTTCTCTAACTATGAATGTTTGAGAGATGGGACTCCACCAGTTAATTTTTTTTTTTTTTTTTATATCTACAATATTACATGTTCTTTAAATCATACATTACTAACCCTTTAAACTCTTAATGAAAATTGCCATTTTAAAGATGAACAAAATGTTTTTATGATAATGTATTTTAAGGCTGTTTTGAAGATATGGGTCTTTTCCTAATCTGTTGATGGTGTTTTTGTTTTTAGGTTTGGGCCCCATGGTATTCCTGTAACTGTTCTCCCGAAACGAGAGTACAAAAACAAACCCGTGGAACCCATTCACCTGGAAAGCCAGTCATTCCCTGAAGAGACTTTATTAAAAAGTGAAAATGGTGTTGTTTCAGAGGAAAATGCCCCCATGCAGACTTGTGAAGTTCAAAGCCTGTGGACTACAAAACCCCCTCCACTTTTTCACGAAGGAGCTCCATACCCTCCTCCTCTGTTTATCAGGGACACATACAACCAGTCAATACCTCAACCTCCTCCACGTAAAATTAAACGACCCAAAAAGAAAATATACAGGGAGGAACCTACTTCCATAATGAATGCTATTAAACTACGGCCCAGACAGGTCTTGTGTGATAGATGTAAAACTAACGTTGTGTCAGATAAAAAGGAGATCAGAAAGGTTGGGAATGACTCTTACAAGCAAGAAGGGAAAAGGAGGAGGCCCGATAGTGTTACTACTGTGAATAAAAGGCTTAAAACTGACCACAAAGTTAACGGCAAAAGCCAGAGTGAAAGCCAGAAACGAAATGTGGCATCCAAGGTTCCAGATCTCACTCATGGACGGGGAAAAGTAGTAAAGGGATCTTCTCAAGCAAATGCAGCAAAAGCCCAGTTGCACACAAAGAAGGTTCTGCAGAGCAAAAATATGGATCACGCAAAAGCTCGGGTAATGTTAAAAATGGCCAAAGAGAAGGCACACAAAAAGCAGAAGGAAACCTCCTCCAGAAATGTACATGGTAAAGTCCATTTTACCAGACGCCTCCAGAACACAAGCTCAGGGCCCCTCCCACCAAGGTTACGCATAAAACCTCAAAGGTACCGTAACGAGGAGAATGACTCTTCTCTCAAGACTGGACTTGAGACCTTGCGGAGCGGCAAGATGATTATCAAGCCCCAGACTCGCTACTCTGCCACTCGTTCTGCAGGTGAGGCACCCTCAGAAATACAGAGCCCCTCAAATGGCCCAGGTGAGGCCAGCAGTGAGGTTCAGGACACAAGTGTCTGTGTACCATCTGTTGTGCAGGATGATCAGCAAGCACTGGCCAAACAAGGCAACAAAAGCAATATTACAGTTTACGTGACCTTAAATCAAAAGAAAGCTGACTCCTCCAGTGCCTCTGTGTGTAGTAGTGATAGCACAGATGATTTGAAGTCATCACATTCTGAGTGTAGTTCTACTGAAAACTTTGATTTCCCCCCAGGCAGTATGCACACACCTTCCTCAACATCTTCCTCCTCTTCAAAAGAAGAGAAAAAGCTGAGTAATTCCTTGAAAATAAAGGTGTTTTCCAAAAATGTCTCTAAATGTGTGACCCCTGATGGCAGGACCATATGTGTTGGGGACATTGTTTGGGCAAAGATTTATGGCTTCCCGTGGTGGCCTGCCCGTATACTTACTATAACTATCAGTCGAAAAGATAATGGCCTGCTTGTGCGGCAAGAAGCCCGTATATCATGGTTTGGGTCCCCAACAACCTCCTATCTTGCTTTGTCACAGCTCTCCCCCTTTTTAGAAAACTTTCAGTCACGTTTTAACAAGAAGAGAAAGGGCCTTTACCGCAAGGCCATTACAGAAGCAGCTAAGGCTGCCAAACAGCTCACTCCTGAGGTGCGGGCCCTCCTGACACAATTTGAAACGTGAACACCTCATGTAAGGTAGGCAAGTTTGGAGGTCCTATGATTTTTTTTATTTTTATTATGTCTACCCAAGAGTGGACAACCTTTGGTTCTCCTGCTGTTGGAGATTATAACTACCATCATCACAACTAGTGAACGCTTGGATTTATAGTCTCCAGCAGCTGGTCAGTAAAGATTGCCCTCCCTGAACATAGTCAGGTATACCTTCTAGGATGTAGACTTGGCTGGAGTGAGGCATTGTCCTTGGTTGAAGGTCAGCTGTTTTGTGGTAGTCCAACATTTCACTTTGTATAACATGCCGTAAGTATCAAGTTGTACTAATTCTGTAAATTAGGACTCCGTTTTCAGGTTTGCAGTGTCCTAGGTAAAATCCCAACTTTACACTCCTTATGCTACATGTACATCTAGTTTTAGTCACTACTTAAATCATCAGTGCTATAGGGGCCTGCAATATGTTGTCAGTTCTTTACACTATTTAGTGTCATTAAAACTTTATAGGAAACCATTCTCTTTAGTAGTAGAACAGTAAATGTCAGTTGTAGGATATACTTAAAGGTGTAGTAAACCTTTATTACTAAATTTTTTGTGTGTGTATAACACACACACACAATTAAAAAAATGTAGTTAGGGCTTTAATTCTGAGTAGAACAAAGGTATTTTACAGTTTAAACTGCTGGGTTTTACACAGTGTGTCACCTGATGTCAAGTCAGTTATTGTATTGCAGGAATGTAAAACATATGGAACCTGCCTACTAACTTATGGCACGCCATAGATGGAGGGAAACATTTTAAATGCCCTGTGGCCCAGCATGTTCCCCTACGCTGCTTAAATAGATAGTAAAGTCTGTTGATAATAAAAGCTAATATTGTAGCTGTTAAAATAATAAACTAAGCAATGTAAGTCCTATTGAAGGTAAAGTCCCCCCTCCCTCACCCTTCTGTGACATGACTTGTAAAGCTGTCAGCCCGAGATTCTGGTCCCAGGACCAGACGAGGCTCTTCAGCAGAACCGAAATATTGCGATTGTGAAACAAATACTTAATTGGAACGGTCTACAAAGTGTGCCTGCAGACCAAAGGCACGCTTTGTAGACCATTCCATTGAAGTATTTGTTTCACAGTCATGCTATTTCGGCTCTGCGGAAGAGTCTCCGTCTGGTCCTGGGACCAGGATATCCTGCAACCAGCTTTACAGATCACCTCACAGAAGGGGGGGGGGGACTTTATCTTCGTATATCTCTCATACCATAAAGGTTTGAGAGAGAGAGAGCTAATATTGCTTAGTTTATTATTTTAATAGCTAGAATATTAGCTTTTATTATCACTAGGCTTTACTATCCCTTTAATTCAGTCAATGGTTGCCTCCTGTTTGAATTTCATTGGTTCTGAAACCCTGTCAGAATAATTTTTAGGCTGCTGGAATGATCCACAGACAGATCATTATGATAGCAGTTAGAGTCTAGTGGGCTGAAGGACCTTTGCTGACATCACCAGTAATTCATGCGACTGCAGTGTGTAGAGAATGGAGGGACACCGTAAGAGAACTGCAGGCAGAAAAGAGCAGAAATGGAAACTGAGTAGGTACATGTGGGTGCATGTCAGAGCAGATCATTTTGTGCTTTTTATTTTGAAATACTGGGGAATTTGTGCAGGCCGAAGCCTTCAATTTGAGACAGCACACACTAACGTTGGGCAGATGAAGTGAAACAGGATTTATTAGTTCACATCTCCAACAGGCCAAATGTTTTCCATCCAAACCCTGATTAAGGTACACAATTGGACCAAAAACTTTTGGCCTGTTGGAGATGTGAACCAATAAATCCTTTTTCACTTCATCTGCTTGATATTCTTATGTGCGGTCTCAGATTAGATTTGTATACTTTTTTTAATATATAAAACACACGGGGAATGTAGCAGTCAATGTTGCGATCCTCCATGGAGGGGCAGTGTTGAGTATGTAGCCCTGAACTGTATTTGGGTTTGATATGCCTGTTGTATTGCATTCTGAAGGAGAGGTGAGCCATTGACTACAGTTCTTCATAAAGTGTGACTGTAACATGACTTGATAATTATATGAGCTGCTATAGCCATTAAAACCTTTAAGAATACCCTTGTTTTACTCAGCAGGAAAAGCCCTATAAAGCCCCCCCCCCCAATAAAACATTACTAATCCTAATTTCTACTCTGAAGAATAGCACGTCAGCAGATTTTGAAATGGTGTTTTGTTTTTACAATCCATGTAGATCAGTGCAAAGGATGTATGAGCAAGATTTAACCGTTTGAGTGCCAGAGACATGTGCAACACTTTGCATTGCATGCACACCCCACTGCCACTCAAGGGTTACATTTAGGAAAGGTCAACTTGAATATAACTGTTTAAAAAAAAAAAATAAAAATTGGCCATTCTGTTTTCTAGCATAAGTTCCAGGAAAAAGAAAAAAAAAATTGTGTTTTGTCAGATGTTGTTGCAATTTGGATGTGTCTTTACATTTTGCGCTTGCATATTTTTATTTTTTATTTTTTTTTATCTGTTAAGGTATCTGTTTGCAGGTCAGAAAATCTGAAAATCATGTAACTGTGTATTACTCTGAAATGTACAAAATGTGTAAATAAAATGGACTAAATCTGATTCTGTTGTGTGTTAATTAGAAAACTGACATTGAGTTATACTTTGCAAGCAATCGTTCTTTCCTCATTTATATTTTATTAAGTTGTTTCGAAAAAACAAACAAAAAAAAACCCCCAACAAAAATAGATTGACCGCTATGATAAGACCTCATTAGTAAGAACAGGTACGTGACAAAACATGTTTTTATTGCATCTCTGTAGAGAATAGAGTCCTAAAACAACAACCCTATTTACTCCTTTTCAAAAATTATATCTTGGGATGCTATTGCCTATACAACAGACATTTTCTTTTGTGATTATTGACTTTGTTGATTAACCCCTTAAAGCAGAACTTTCAACCTATATAAAGTTGCGCTGCAAAAATTAACCCCTTAATGACCGGCCAATTGGTGCAGTCAGTTAAAGACCACGGAGCATTTTTTTTTTTTTTTTGTTGTTCCTTTGCTTCCAGACTCGCTGAACTGTGTGCAGCCACGGAGGAGCCCGGAATTCCATGACGGGCATAGTACATCATGGGTTGTTCAGTCAGATCGACCCTTGACGTACTATGACTGTCAAGGGTCGTTAAGGGGTTAACTGACGGCCAGGTTAGTGCAGTCTGAGAGCCTGCGCCGTCACTCCTTTCCGGTTACCTTGTGGCACTCTGCAATGCTTCAAAATGGAGAACGGGACTGACAGCGCAGGTGCACAGACAAGTTGTCTGCGCTGATGCCTGGCTTCCGGTCTCCTAAAATAAAGCATTTCTTTATAATCGGCTACATTTGAGAGGTAATATCCTATATAATAATTCGCTAGGATGTTTGTCACCATGCAGTCATGCTCAGTAGAGACTGCCCGTGTTTGGGCAGTGTCTACTGCGTATGATTTCATTGCGTGAGTGAGGCAACGCAAGACTGCGTCTTGTGGAGCATGGCCTCTTAATCCTTTGAGTACCAGAGGTGTACTCAGTGCATTGCACAGCAATGTGTTGTGTACCCTTCTGGCACTCAAAGGGTTAACATTACCTGGACCTTGGCCCGTGTACATGGGCTTTTACACTAGTATATATTATAAAGCTAGTTGCTACCTGCTTAACAATTGCATGGCGACTTTATATCAGATGAAAGACTTCAGCTGGCTGGTGCACGTGACTGGATCACGTGTTCCAGCACGCCGAATGGGGGGTCTGATAATGACCACTCCGGTCTTGGAGTGGTCAATTACAGATCCTGCTACTACTGACCAGGAGCGCTGTGAGTAAAAAATACGTGATGTGCCAGGAGAGACACCAGTCCTTTAGGTAAGGACAGTAGTGGCGGTCCTGACAAATCACTGGCCCTTAAGGGGTTAAGAATATATCATGAAACCTGAAAGCTGTGATTATAATATTTACCTGTTTTGCAACCTATGGAGCATATCTGTAAAGTAAAAATTGGAAGGTACATTTCATTGTATGGAAAATAGGAAAAACATTTGCTCACTTTGTCCTATTTGTAAAATAGTTTCCGGAGTAGAATAGTGACATTAAAAGTGATAGTAATGCTTAAAATGTTAAAAAAAAAAAAAAAAAAAAAAAAAAAAAAGATATAGATATAGATATAGATATAGATAGATAGAGATAGAGATATATAATTAGCCAAATATCTCTAATTAGTGTAAAAGCCCGTGTACATGGCCCAAGAGCCGGGTGATGTTAACTCTTTGAGTGCCAGAGGGGGATGCAACGCATTGCAGTACCTCTCTGGCACTCAAGGGGTTAAGAGGCCGGTCCAGCTCTGCGTCCTGCTGCCGACACGATCATGCACTGTAGAGATTGGCCGAAAGCACTGAATGCTCCTAGCACAGATCTCCCAGCATTCTGTGGATTCGGGCAGTATCTACTGCACATGACTGCTTCTGACACACATCATAGCAAATTATTATATAGAATATATAATCTGTATATATAATTATTTTGTAGAATTTATCTCCGTTGGTAACACAAATGAACTCACACTGCTGAAAGTTGTTCTATTCAAAAGTAATTGCAGCTCAAACTTGTATTTATTTATTTATTTATTTAATTATTTTAGGTGCAGTATCACAAGGGCCTGAAATTGTATGGTGGAGCAGTTGCCAACCATCCTATGGAGATCCATAGAATAGTGTGGCAACAGCACCACAGTACAATTTCAGGCCACTGTGATACTGCACCTAAAAAAATAAATAAATACAAGTTTGAGCTGCAATAACTTTTGAATAGAACAACTTTCAGCAGTGTGAGTTCATTTGTGTTACCAAGGGAGATAAACTCTACAATATATAATTTATATAATTTTTTGGCATAAGTATTAGTATGACTGCAAGTCGGTCAGGAGGGAGCAATTAACTTCATACAACTCTATTCCTTCTCATGCATAGTACATGGCTGATGTAGGTTCTTATGCCATTTTGACTATAAAACATGTCTCATTTTAGCAGACTTTTTGCATATTTATTTGCGTTTCCTAATTTAGTGAATAACAGGTGTAGATTTGATTCTGATCGTATTTTGGAGAGGAGGCAGGTTTAATCTGGATAGGGCATCAGTATATTAAACCCCTTGAGTGATGTAGATTGATGACATTTACTAAACTGTAAAATATGCTGGGTGTGGCTAATTTAGCATCTGTATGCACCAAGATTCCTGCAAATAATTCTTCCCTTTACAAAGACAATAAAAAGGTCTCATTACTCTGAAAAATGAAAAATTACTCTGAGAAATGAACCCCATGAATGGGGTGACGTGGGGAAAATTAACTTTTTGTACTTTGTCTCGATTCACGTTTTTTTTTTTTTTTTTGTGAGCCTAGCCAAGTCCCAAGCAGAAAACAGCAGTCCTCTTCTCACTAGTAGAGATTTAACATTTTCATACATTTTAAGGATAGGGAAAAATATACATTTAGAGAGAGAATGTTAAATTATGTTGATACTTATTTTAGCTCCCTCTACAATTGACAGAATCCAAACACTGCAGTTTCTCCTTCAGAGTATTTTGAGTAATAAGGGGGACAAACTCCTAGCTTCTAAAGCAGCAGGGAGACCTCTGGCTCTCCAGCTGTTGTAGACTAAAACTTCCATCATCCTTGATCAGCCAACAACTGACTAGAGATGATGGGAGTTGTAGTCCACAACAACTGGAAGGCCTCAGGTTGTACATACATTGTCTAATCCTTATAGCAGTGGATCCTAAACTTTTTCAGTTGTGAAACGAAGCTGACAAATCTAAAGTTATGTGATGTCTTTGTAAAGTGGAGACACATTAAACTTGGTGCTGTGACGCACATTTGTAATAACATGAAATGACATTTGGGAAGCCCTGCTTTATAGTCTAGGTATACATAAACTGAATAGTCTGCCCTTTTTCTTTTGTAGAAAGACAAATGCTTCCTGCATGCAGAAAAATATTTCTTTTTTCTTGCAATTGAAAGTAAATATGTACTGCTTGTCCATGATGCACAGGTATTGTACAGACATACCTGGGAACTCTCCACATCTGCCCCGGAGACTCTGGTTTTCAGTCTGAATTACCAGGTCTCCTAATACAGAGACTCTGGCCGAGGTGAGTTTCTTCTCCTTCCCACCCTGTTACTCCCGTTTCTCCTCCTTCCCACCCTGTTCCTCCCACTTCTCCTCCTTCCCACTCTGTTCCTCCCAGTTCCCACCCACTTCTCCTCCTTTCCACCCTGTTCTGCCCACTTCCCGCCCACTTCTTCTCCTTCCCACTCTGTTCCGCCCACTTTTCCTCCTTCGCACCCTGTCCTGCCCACTTCTCCTCCTTCCCAATCTGTTTTGCTCAGTTCCTGCCCACTTCTCCTCTTTTCCACTCTGTTCTGTCCACTTCACACCCACTTCTCCTTCCCACCCTGTTCTGCCCACATCCTGCCCACTTTATGACACACAGATGAATAAACCTCACCCTCTTAGGGAACTCAAAGAGAAGAAGTTCCCGGGTATGGACCTGATAGGTAACAATATCTGGGTGCATGTAGATCAATGACGGGCCTATTTTATTGTGCTTGTAAGCATGTTTGTGCAGTGAGAAATGAAATCTGTGCAGTGAAAATTTCCAACGTTCTGATTTCATTTTCAGTTAAATGGATATTAATTCTTCTAATAAAGTGCAGGTCAGGGTCATCTTTAATCTATTTGAGCATGTAGTGCTATATTTCAATACAAACCGTTTTGTAGTTCAAGCACAGTTGAATTAAAAAGGATCCCCCTCCTGCCCATTTCCCCTGCTTCACTCATACCTCATGCTGCTCTGGATGGAGAGCAGCGAGGGACAACCTTCAGTAAGCATAAGGAACATCCTACTCTCCTTCGTTAAGGGGATTAGGGTTTTCCTTATACTCACTGTGTGAAGATTGTCCCTCGCTGTGTCCGTCCGGCCCCATGATCGGATTCCAGATTTGATGGGAGATGACCAGTAGGGGCGGGAGGGAGGTACTTTCAGATTTAATAGCGCTTGAGCTATAAAACTAGTATTGAAATATAGTGCTATGGGCTAAAAAAAGAATAAAGAAGACTCGGACGTGCACTTTATTAGAAGTATTACTATCTCTTTAAGAACCAGAGCAATAAAGATAAGTAAAAACTTAATTCTCTAATTGTTATGTACTGTGGTGATATCATGATGCTTATTACACTTGCCACATGTAAGCAGAAACCAATGTATCATCTCATTACTGAAGGAGATGGCACAGACTGATTGTGCACATGCTGCTGTGCTGCCTGCCTCTGCTGTGGTGGTAAGACATCCTACCCATTTCCCATGCTTCCAAAGCCATTGCCCCCTGCACTTGGGCTCCATTCCCATCAGGCTAATCTTTACTGGTCAGCTTTAGCATTGCTTAAAGTGGTGCCATTTGTCTGAAGCACCTTTCAGATATCATTCCCTTCTGTATAGCATTTTGTTTTTCTCCACATAATTTTACACGCATCCTTCCTCTGGTAAATTGAAGTCCTCCAGCTTCGGGACATCATTCTCAGCCTGCTGGTGTGGGGCTAAGGATGATGGGAGTGTAGTTCATGATCTAGAGAGTGTGTTATTCTATTTGCATATGGAACTTACCCCACTATTAACCCTTTGAGTGCCAAAGGGGTATGCTGTGCATTGCTCCACAATGTGTTGTGTACCTCTCTGGCACTCAAAGTATTAAGTAACGCATTGTGTACAGGCTTCCAGCTCCTGGACTACACTCCCATCATCCTTCACTTGCCATTTGGAGGTTGAGTGAAGATGATGGAAGTTTAGTCTGTGATCTGGTGAGCCATGTGTTGCTCACTTGTGGGTTAAGTAAAAATGCAAGTGGATAACATGTGGCTCTCCAGCTCCTTGACTACACTCCCACGATCCTCCTCAGCCAGCTATCTTCTGCAGTTTAATGTGACAGCAGGCACAGCAGCGCTTACACAGAAGTAAAGAAAAGCAAAACTTGTCACAGGGGCTCTGACTGAGGTATCAGGTTGGTTGGTAGCATGCACTTATTAAGGCTCGTGTCTTTGGAGATAACTGTGAACTTTTTTTTTTTTTCCCAGTCAATAGGAAATGTTAATATTACCCAAGAAATAAATATATATCAGGGCTCAAAATTTCCACTAGCCAATGGCGAGTGAAAATTTAGCCCTGGCGAGTAGAAATTCAGCCCTGGTGGGTATGTTTTGGCTTGCAGTGGCGAGTAACTTTTCAGGTCTGTCTAGTAGCTAGGGACTTAAAATTATAAGCCGTGTATGTATATATATATATATATATATGCTCAAAATTCCCACTAGCCAATGGCGAGTGAAAATTCAGCCCTGGCGAGTAGAAATTCAGCCCTGATGGGTATGTTATGGCTTGCAGTGGCGAGTAACTTTTCAG
The DNA here is from genome assembly GCA_037306005.1 of Rhinophrynus dorsalis. NCBI lineage: Eukaryota > Metazoa > Chordata > Amphibia > Anura > Rhinophrynidae > Rhinophrynus > Rhinophrynus dorsalis. The sequence continues at coordinate 74,297,732 of CM074721.1, read as the reverse complement.
GTCTGGCTAGTAGCAAAGGACTTCAAATTTTAAGCCCTGGATAGATATACACACACTGATTCTATTTTGCTGTCTGCCCCACCCCGGGGTGGCAGTGGAGCAGAGATCGGCAGCAGGCAGTGAATCGGGGGCATGCTCAATCTTAGTCAAAGCTGTGCACCATTCGTTAGCAATCCTAGGTTATCCTGAGAATATGTTTTCTGCACCCAGAATCCATTGCGGTAACCTGTGCATAGGTCATTGGTGAGCAGCCAGCATGTAACACCCACTGTTGCTGGACTACAACTGAACTGATGGGGCAAAATGCAACAGGGGTTCCTAGGTACCCTATTGATTTGATCTTGTATAATAGTTCAGCTTTAAGGCATATTTAACCATCATGATAATAACATTGCCCTCAAATACATTACTAATCTAGCGATATGCAAAGCCATACTTCCATTAGGCTGAGTAAGTAAATGTTATTGCAGAAAAAACACTTTTTCGGCAGGAACCAGAGGACAACAGTGCAGACATGTTGGAGAAAATGTACCCCTGAGTCTGCGCTGTCAGTCCCATTCACTGCCAGCATTGGTGAGTGATATTCTTTGGTTACCTTAACCCTTTGAGTGCCAGTGGGGTACGGAGCGTACCTCTCTGGCACTCAAAGCGTTAAGGTAAAGGAAATTACTGATGGCGCAGGGGTACAGGGTGTCTCTTGTAAGCTCTGTGTGGCTAGTTCATGCCCAAGAAGTTGTTTTTCTGCAATAAAGCTTAGTTATTACCTAATGAAAGTATGGCTTTGCATATTGCTAGGTTAGTAATGTACTGGTGGGCAATGTTATCTTGAGAATTCCGATTTAAATGTTGCCTGGAATCCTCCAGGTTTGGTGACCTTGCTCATATCTCTCTTGCAAATGTGAAGATGTTTGGGGTTCCTTCTTTCGATCTAGAATATCATCACTGCTATGGTCAGAGATGTTTTGAGGTTGGATGGCATTTAAATCTGAATGGCTTTATGGGCTCAAATTGCGCTCTTGGTAACAGAGCTTCCTTTCCACATGTAAGGCATTCTGTATATGTAGCTTGCATGCTCCAAGGTTTAGTGCATCTGTTGATTGTGTTTTGTATGTCAGCTTTTCTGCTTATCCTCTGCTTACATAACATAAATAAGCCTGAATTACATTGCAGTTGATAATTTCTTCAAGTGTTGTATCTCCACATTCCTCCATATAGTTCAATGTGATTCTGTTGGATAAAGCCATTGATGACACATATCTACTGTAGTGTAATCTACATATTTGGGAACTCTCTGGATCTTCTCTGGTGACTCCGGTTTTTCAACTTAAAGGGATAGTAATACTTAAAATGTAAAAAAAAAAAATATGTTGTAGGGTTTATCCCCCTGAGTAAAAAAGAGTACTCCCACTGCTGAAAGGTGTTTCATTCATAAGTTATTAATTTTCAAAGTTGAATTTTTTAGGTGCAATATCACAGTGGCCTGAAATTGTACAGTGACGCTGTTGCTACACCATCCTATGGAGATTTATGGTCCTGGGACCAGAGCTGTCCATAGGATTGTGTAGCAACAGCGCCACTGTACAATTTCAGGCCACTGTGATATTGCACCTAAAAAATTCAACTTTGAAAATTAATAACTTATGAATGAAACACCTTTCAGCAGTGGGAGTACTCTTTTTTTTACTCAGGGGGATAAACCCTACAACATATTTTTCTTTACATTTTAAGTATTGATATATTGCGCTACTCTTCTACTTGGAGCTAAACTTTATTATATGTATTACTATCCCTTTAAAGGGTTAATTTTCACATGAGATGTCACCTGTTTGATTAGCCCCTTGAATGCTAATGAGGTCTTCAATGTATTTGGAAGGAATGAGCGCAAGTTATCTTAAAGTGATACTAATACTTAAAGCGGAACTACCACATGAACACAACTTTAGCGTAAATAACTCCCCATCTGGCGACTAGCTGCTTAGTAGCGCTAGTCGCCAAAATTATTATCTTGACAAATAGATTTAGCCTTTCTTCCCGGACTAACAGCATCATGGAACGCGGACATCTTGCCATAATGACGTCCAAGCACCTGCGCTGTCAGTCCCAGCCGGGTCTAGGAGGCATTGCTAGGAGCTGTCCGGCTCCAAAAGGGACTGACAGCGCTGGCGCGCGGATGTTATTATGGCAAGATGTCCGCGTTCTGTGATGCTGTCAGCGCAGGAAGAAAGGCTAAATCTATTTGTCAAGGTAATGATAGCATTACTAAGCAGCTAGTCGCCAGATGGGGAGTTATTTAAGATACAGTTGTGTTCAGGTGGTAGTTCGCTTTAAAATGTAAAAAAAATATATATTGTAGTTTTATCTTCCTGAGTAAAACAAGGGTACTCCCACTGCTGAAAGGTGTTTTATTAAAAAGTTATTACAACACGAAGTTGAATTTTTTAGGTGCAATATCACAGGCCTGAAGTTGTACAGTGGCGCTGTTACTACACCGTCCTATGGTGTCGCAACATGGTGTACTAGTATTATCCCTTTAAAGGGATAGTAATGTTTCAAAATAAAAGCAGCTCAGATTAATCTTCATAGTATTTGCGCCATGGAGAGTGTTGCTTCAATACTGTCAGAGTTGTAGTTCAAGAGTAATTGATAATTTATCTCCCTCCCGCCCTTTTTACTGATGTAACACTGCTCACCTCAGAGCAGCAACACTGTCCTGATGGATCACAGAGAGGGACAATCTTCAGTGAGCATAAGGGAAAACCTGAAACACCTGTCGACGGGGGCAGGGTTTTCATTGTTCTCACTGTAAGATTATCCCTTGATGTGAGCGGTCTGGTCTCAGGACCAGTTTCCACATCTGAGGGGAGGTGGCTTACACTAGGTAAAAGGAGCAGGAGGGCGATACTTTATTATTCAGTTACTCTTGAACTACAGCTCTGACAGTATTGAAATTACACTCTATATGGCACAAATACTATGAACATTAATTGGAGCTGCTTTTATTTTGAAACATTACTATCCCTTTTAGAATCCAGGAGGACTGCATATTTTACCCTGTCCATTTCCAGAATCCACAAGTGCTACGTTTGTATCTTATGGACAGTATGTAGAAAGCAAAAGATAAGCAATTCTGGCACAAACCAACTGCACCATAGGGGACAAACACAAATTCCAAATATCCCCATTGATTTTAAATGGGGCTTTTAACATTAATGCAGAGTATCCCAGGGTTTGACAAATTTGGGGTTAATTTAGGAGTCAGCCCAAAAATTTAGGAGCCAGACTCTGCGTCAGAGAGAATCTCGACTCATCTCCTAGTGCACATTTGTGGTCAGGGTCACATGAACTTATGTAACCCCATACTCCTGTATAGTAGAGGTGCTCAACATGTGGCTCTCCAGCTGCTGCTGGACTGCAGCTCCTATTATCTTGAGAATTACAGTAGTTGTAATCAGCGATTAGAGAGCCATAGGGTGAACATTAAGTATAGCCTGTTATAAACTCTCATACATACACATACACGCAATGTGTAACTATACACTAATGCTTCTCATTCGTATCAGGGCACAAATTTTAATTGCTGTTAGACATTTAATTAAACCCCAAGAAATGTCTTGGGGAAGTCTCTACTATCAAAGGGGTTAATTTTTTTTCTTAACACTTTGGATGCCAGAGGGGTGTGCAACACATTGCAAAGTATACAGCAGTCAGGTACATCTTTATAATGTGTGATAGAAGGACGTACAGTAGATATGTGTCGAGAGAGAGAGCACTAAAGGTGAGGGGAAAGAAGAGCGAAGCAGGGAGGATGGGGAAAGAAAATAGGAGAGGTAGATGGAGGTGAGGATGGATAAAAGAAGGGGAAGAAAATTGTCATGTGAAAGACATTGAAATAAAAGTGGAGAATAGATTAAAGGTGGAGGGAGAAAGAGGAAGCAATCTGTAATTACAGTATATGAAAATGTTCTCTCACCCCCATTCCTTTCAACAATCTACTGCAATGCTTGGTATCTTGGTGACCTATTCCAGAGAGAGAGAGTCACCTTCCTGACTAATTTTCTCTTTTTCCTCTGCCTGCCCAGTCCATCTCCCTATCTCCTTCTTGAAAAGGAACTTGCCATGTCATTTATTTTTTTCTGCACTGGAGAGGAAGAACTAGGCCACCATCTACTGCCTGGTTACCCCACTGTCTCCTTGGGCAGCAGATCATAATCAGGCCCCTCACTTGCAATAGGTAGCTTGACAAGCTCCCTTTCAAGTGGGAGATATGTAACTTGGCCTGTCCCCATTTTATCACCTTCTCATTGCAGCGCGGGCAAGCTGGTGCCTGTATGTCAGCATTTTGCATAAGTGATTTACCTCAATCACCCAGGCCTTCCATAGACGCAGACTGGAGCAGTCCACTGCCTGTAAACTATATTTCTATGTCTTCCAATACAGGTTACTGGGTAACTTTGGGTAGGCGACCAGCCCCTTTAAGTAGGCAGGAACAATTCTGAGAAGTGACTGCTGGGTGGAGCCTACCTCCTCTCCTTAGCTTGCAGCTAGCCAATCCCCATCCAGTAAGATTTGTTCCTTGGTCAAGACAAGGCAAGAGAACAGTTCTGCTATAGGTTTAGCTTTTTAATTATTTTTCTATTCGATACTAGTTGAACAGCCCATTACACGGGCCACAGTGCCAATGCCACCTGGTCGCGGGGCAGTCATGCGCAGTAGAGACTGCCCGCGCCGCGGCTGATACAGAGCTGGACGCTCCTTCAGAGCGCCCAGCTCTGTATCAGCCGCGGCACGGGCAGTCTCTACTGAGCATGACTTCAGCACGCGCAGCAGTATCTACTGTGCATGTCGCGGCGTTACACACTATTTAGCGAATTATTATATAGGATGGGATACCAACATTAGGCGGATTACCATCACTGACAATTCCCATCACCCAAATGTGGATAGCTCAGTTTCCCAGGTGCTTTTGTGGACCTAAGCCCTGGGGGTAAAATCTTGGCTGCAAGTTCTTTCCTGAGGAGTTGCCCACTGAGACTTCTTGATAAATGGTAATCTGAAGATAGAAGACCTGCTAAAAAGGTGAGCACCCTTTGAGTGCTGAGGTCCACATGTGTCCCATGCTTCCCCTCCGCACAGGGGTCTCATTTGGAGTTCCTATTACATACTCATACACTCATTGGGTTTATCTGTATGACTGTGGGGTGTTTGGAGCATGTTCATGTGGTAACTTAACCCTTTGGCGGCTGGTTCAGCATCTCTTGTGGGGGGTTGTGGGCACTTTACCTACTGGGCTCAGTGGCGCCATTGCTTCATTCACTACTGTGGGACTTTACAGTTTAGGACATATCTCTGCAACCACTCCATGTAGCGAGGTCAGAGATGGCTCATTTGGTTGGTCTACCTTTGCTCTGTTATCCGGTCAACATTCTGGGCATGTGGAGGGGGGGGGCTCAGGGGGCTTCGGGCACTGTTGGGGTACTTTTTCAGTGAAACTACAATTCCCATGAACGCTTTCTTCTTGCACTTGTTTCTGTTTGGCTCCTGCTGTGGCAGCCATTTTGTGCAATCTCTGAACGAGTATCCTGCACAGGGCTTGGACTCTCCTTCTCTCCTCAGCAGTTCAACCCTTTGCCTTCCCGTCAATGTCTTGGAGCTTTGGGCGATACTTCATGCCCTGCGCCACTGGACGCGCAAACTTGAGGATTGCCCGGTCAGGGTCCAGTCGGACAAGGCTGCGGCGGGAGCCTACATGAACAAACAAGGCGGCACAAGAAGTCTCGCAGCTTGGTTGGAGGTCAAGGCTATTTTGTCCTGGGCAATGGAGCATGTCCCTGCCATTTCCACAGTTCATATTCCTGGCATAGTCAACGTTCTGGCAGGCTTCCTCAGTCGACACACAGTGGAGAGTGGGAACTGCAGGTGTTCGACCTCATTGTCCAGCTGTGGGGTCTTACGTGCATAGACCTGATGGCAACAAGACACAACAGGAAGGTTCCAATGTTCTGCTCTCACTGGGCAGACCCTCTGGCTCTAGCAGTGGATGCCTTGTCGATTCCTTGGGTTTTTCCCCTGGCTTACCTTTTTCCTCCAATTCCCCTGTTGCACAGGGTGATCAGGAAGCTGCGACTGGAGCATTGCCCAGTCATTCTGATTGCTCCGTAATGGACTCGACAGGCTTGGTTTCCGGAGATTCTGGATCTCTCGGTGGTGGAACCTCTTCGGCTCCCCTCCCGTCCTGATCTTCTTCTACAGGGTTACCTGTGGAAGGAGGATGTTCATCGCCTGGCTTTGACGGCATGGAGATTGAATCCTCAGTTTTGAAGAAGGGTTTTTCTTCTGGGGTGGTGGCTACTATGCTTAGTGCCCGTAAGCCTATTTCCTTTAAGGCCTACAATCAAGTTTGGTCTACCTTTCTCTCTTGGTGTGATGATAGGGACCTGTCTCAGGATTTTGATCTTCCTACAGTCCTTTCCTTCCTCCAGGATGGTGTGGATAAGGGCCTCAGTTTGAGTTCCCTTAAGGTTCAGACTTCTGCTCTCTCTGTTTTTCTTTCAGAGGCGCCTTGCTATCCTTCTTGTCGTCAAGGTTTTTTCCAGGGCGTTGCTCATTCCCATTATGTGTTTAAGGCTCCCGCTCCTCAGTGGGACCTTAACTTGGTTTTGGGCGTCCTTCAGCACCCTCCCTTTGAGTCTTTGGCCATTATTCCGCTACGTCTGCTGATGTGGAAAATGGCTTTTTTCTTGGTGATCGTGTCAGTTCACCGTGTTGCGGAGCTGCATACCCCGTCTTGTCGGCCACCCTTTGTGGTGTTTCACAAGGACAAGGCTGTGCTTCGCACTTCGCAAGAGTTTCTCCCGAAGATGGCGTCTCAGTTCCACATTAAACAAGAGATTGTGGTTCCTTCTTTCTGCCCTAACTCTACTTCTGCGGAGGAGAAGGATCTTCACTTGTTGGATGTCATGCGTTGTCTCAAGTTCTACTTGCACCGCACTGAGTCCTTGCAGCAGTCTGACGCTCTTTTTGTCATTCCTGTGGGTCCCAGGGCAGGGAAGCCTTCTTCCAAGGTAACCATTGCTTATTGGTTTAAATCCACTGTTTGTAGGGATTACAAACTTCGGAAGAAGCCTGCCCCTTTCGGGTCACGGCTCATTCTACGAGGTCTTTTGGGGCATCCTGGGCCTACAAAAATCGTGCCTCAGCTGATCAGTTGTGTAAGGTGGTCACTTGGTCGTCTGTACATACCTTTTCCAAACAATATCATGTGGATGTCCTGACATCGGCTGATGCCGGTTTTGGGAGGAAGATCCTGGAGGCAGCCTTGCCTGTTCAGGATCTCCTTTGTCCCTTCAGTACTCTTTCACTTTTGAGCCCTGTTGGCACTAGTTCAGTGTGCTGTGTATCAGTTCCTGGGGTCTGTTTTACCCCTGTTCAGTGTTCATTGACACCTTGCGCTTATTATTGAGCTGTTTATGATCTGTTAGTTCATTGGTGCTCTGGTTACTTTGGGGGCCTGGTCCTTGCCTTTCTTACTGCCCTGGGGAACTTAATGGTTGGACACTTGCTCCATTAACGTCTATGGGACAGACAGCTTTGGGACATATCTCTGCAAACGTTTGACTTGGAGTTGAGAAAGGGCTCATTCTGTATGTCTGCTCTTACCCTATGATCTGGTTCACATCCCCGGTGTCTAGTGGGCCCCTGGGGCCTTGCGAATTCGGGTTCAAGCTTTGCTAGGTAACAGGAAAGAGGCAAAACTACAGATCCCAGAATGCTTGTTTCGCAGGCTTTCTTCTGGTTCGCTGTGATTTCGGACAGATTATCCTACGCAGAGGCTTGTCTCTCCTTACTCTCCTCAGGTTAATCATTCGCCTGCCAGATAAGTACTTTCTTGGGCTTTCTAAGGTGATATTTTAATTGGTGTCATAGTATTTGGGGTTCTTATACTGTTTAGACACTTCTCCTGTTAGGATGTCGGATCCAAAGGGACATGGGGCTAGACCTAAGGCTAAGTACTCAGGGGCGTCTCTGGACCCCCTTGCTTAGTGCTCCTCATGACAATCGGGGCTCCTTAGAGAGTACTCAGGACACTTATACCACTCATACGCTGTGGCCCCTACAACTCCATCCGGGCCCTCCAGCCTTGAACAAGGACTTAAAGACCTCTATGGCATTCCTTATCTTACAGAAACCTGTGAGGAGGATTCCTTTGAGTCTGATATAGAGGAAGGGGAGTGAGACGAAGGGGCTTCTTCATACTCTTATGGCAACTCCTTTGAGGCTGATCCTATGTCCTCTGTTGAGGGTCTCATTAAAGCGATTTTAATAACCCTGCAGGTCACTACTACCCCTGAGGAGGTCCAGACTACTTCTGCTGTCTTTCAAAGGTATAAGACATCCCTCACTATGTGTCGTCCAAATCCCACTCTGGACCAGGTTATCCTGGATGAGTGGAAATCGCCTGACAGGCACCTTTCTCTTTCCAAGAGATTATCCAAGCTGTACCCCTTCTCTGGGGCAGCTTTGGCTCAGTGGGCTACACCTCCTCGGGTTGATCCCCCTATTTCAAGACTTTCTAAGTCTACTCCTCTACCCTTGGCTGACACAACAGCATTGAAGGCTATGACTGCTAGGAAGCTGGAAGCTATCCTGAAGTCTAACATTGGTGCTGTCTTGAGACCTACTTTGGCTTCTGTTTGGGTAACTAGAGCCATTGTCATACAGGGTGAACAACTTACCGAGGCTATCATTAAAGGTTCCCCTAATGAGGACCTTTTAGCCCTCTTGGTCAACATGTCTGAGGCTCAGACATATGTCACTGACACTCTTTTTGATGAGGTCAAACTTGCAGCTAAGGCTTACGAGTTCTGTGTTTCTGTTAGACGCACATTGTGGCTCAAGATTTGGTCTGTGGACCTATCATCTAAGAAGTCACATTTCTTTCCCCTTTCAGGGCAAGTCTCTCTTTGTGCCTGAACTGGAGCAGATTATCAGTGAGGCCACTGGCAGCAAGAACACTCTGCCTCAGGTTTCCAAGTGCCCTAAATTGAAGAGGAAACAGCATCTTTTTTGTCCCCGCCAAAATGAAGAGCAAAGGCCAAATCAGAGCGTGTCTCAAGTCACACCCCATGCCCAACCACAGACAGCAGTGGCACTCAAAGCGCACACCACTGGCAAGTCAGTCTGGCATGTCTGACTCCACATGACTCGCAGAATTCTGGTCTGCAGCTCCCGGTGGGTGGACGTGTGCATTTTTCAGATGCCTGGGCAGCCTCTGTTGTGGATCAGTGGGTTTTAAAGTGCTTTTGGAAGGGTACAGGATTCCCTTCAAATCCCTTCATCCCTACTGATTCTTCCAGTCCAGAATTCCTCTGGGTCAAGAAAAGCTGTGTTTTTAAACGTGGCGATTCTGGCTCTCTTGGACAAGGGAGTCCTGACTCCAGTTCCTCGAGAGAGGTTTAAGTTTCTATTCATACCTATTCAAGGTGGCCAATAGGGACAGCGGAAGTCGTCCTGGAGTCCTTGCTCTCTGTTATTGCAGCTATGTGTCCAGGAGAATTCTTGTCCTCTCTAGATCTGCAGGATGCGTACTTGCATGTTCTGATTCATCCGGACATCAAGAAGTACCTTAGGTTCGTCTGCGGCTTGGGTCACTTCCAGTTCACCTCTCTGCCCTTTGGGCTTAACTCTGCTCCACGGGTGTTCGCGAGAGTCTTAGGGGCATTGATTGCCGTTCTGTACACCCGGGGAATTCAGGTGACTCCCGTGCTCTGATGTGTGCATCGGCTCCAGTCCACAAGTTCTTGACCCTGATGGGCCGCATGGTGTCCACCATGGAGGCGGTTCTGTATTCCATGGCTCACACCAGGGAGCTCCAGAGGTTCACTATCCATGCTTGGCATGTGAAACTGGATCTATTGGATCTCAGTGTGTCCCTCCCTCAAGAGGTGAGGCAGGACCTGCTCTGGTGGCCTCACAGGTCTAACCTGGAAAAGTTGAAACCCTTTGTGATCCAGGACTGGACCTTTGTGATGAGGGATGCCAGCCTCAGGGGCTGGGGAGCTGTCCTGGGTCAAGTGGGGGTCCAGAGCAATGGTCTAGAGTTCCAGGCGATTCATCATGCTCTAGTGTACTGGTCCTCTCCACTGAGGGGTTGTCCAGTCCGTGTCCTGTCGGACAACGCCATGAAACACTTCCTCTTGCTCAGAGGGCAAGTCTGTCTTGGCATGGGCAGAAGATCACGTTCCGGCTATTTCAGACTTGCACATTCCATGGGTAGATAACGTCCTGGTGGACTTCCTCAGCCATCAAAGGGTGCACCCAGGAGAGTGGGAGCTCCACCCAGATGTTTTCGACCTGTTGGTGCAGTGGTGGGATCTTCCTCAGATAGAACTGAGGGCCACCAGGAACAACAAGAAGGTTCAGCTGCTTTACTGCTGTTTGCGGGATCCTCTGGCCTTCGCCATGGATGCTCTGGTAATCCCCTGGTGTTTTCATCTGGCTTACATCTTCTCCCCACTTCCTCTCATTCCCAGGGTGCTAAGAAACATCCGGATGGATGGTTTGGTGTTCATCTTGATTTCCCCTTATTAGCCCAGGAAGCCCTGCTTCTCAGAACATGTGGCTCTCTCCGTTCGGGATCCGTTTCCACTGCCACTCAGACTGGATCTTCTTCTTCAGGGTTATCTCTGGAAGGAGGATGTGGAGCGCATGGCTTTGACAACATGGCTGTTGAAGCCTCCATCCTAAGAAGCAAAGAGTTCTCCCCTGAGTTGATCTCCACTATGACCCAGGCTAGGAAACTGGTTTCTTCCAAAGCCTATTATGGTTTGGTCCATTTTTCAGTCTTGATGTGTTGACAGGGACCTGTCTTCACAAGAGTTTGATCTCCCAGCGATCCTGTGTTTTTTTACAGGATGGTGTGAACAAAGGGCTCAGTCTTATCTCCTTGAAGGTTCAGACTTCAACTCTGTCTTTTTCCAGAGACGCATTGCCATCTTGCCAGATGACAAGGTCTTCTTTCAGGGCATCGCCCATGCCTTCCCTGCCTATAAGGCTCCCACTCCCCATTGGGACCTTAATCTGGTTTTGGAGTCTTTCAGCAGCCTCCCTTTGAGTCCTTGGCTACTATTCCTCTGCACATTCTGACGAGGAAGATGGCCTCTTCTGGCTGTGGTCTCTGTCCACAGAGTTGCTGAATTGCAAGCCTTGTCCTTCAAACAGTCTTTCCTGGTGTTTCACAAGGATAGGGCCATTCTTTGTACCTCCCAGGAATTCCTTCCTAAGGTGGTCTCTGAGTTCCACATCAATCAGGAGATTGTTGTGACTTCATTTTGTCCTGATCCTAAATCTGACAGGGAGAGGGATCTCCACCCGTTAAATGTGGTACGCTGCGTAAAGTTCTAGGTGCACTGTACTGCAGTCTTTCCGGAAGACTGATGCCTTATTTGTCATCCCTGAGGGTCCTCGGTCTTGTTGCCTGAGTCCAAGGTCGCTATCGCCTCTTTGATTAAGTCTACTATTCATAAGGCTTACGAACTCAGAAAGAAACCAGTTCCTTTCCACATTACTGCACACTCCACCAGGTCTGTTGGGGCCTACAAAAATCAGGCTTCTGCTGAACAGCTGTTCAAGGCGGCCACTTGGTGTTCTGTGCACACCTTTGCCAAACACTTTGGCAAGAAGGTCCTGGAGGCAGCTCTGCCTGTTTAGAACCTTTACACTCCTGCGCCTCATCGTTCTTTAACTGTTTAAGCCCGGTTAGCTTTTTGTTGTGTGCTGTGATATTGTATTTCAGTGTTCGTTGACCCTTAGTTTGGGCTGTTCCTTGTCCTGGATAGTCCTTGGAAACTCTGGTATCATGGGGACTGGTGCTTGGTCCTTTCCTTCTCTTCCCACCCTGGGAGCTTAATGTTGGTACATCCCCATAGTACCTGTATGTCATACTGAATGACAGAGAAAAGAGGATTTTAGTCTTCACTGGGTGGGAGACATACAGGTCTCCCACCCAGTGAAAGGGATCATGCTTCATCTCCAAGGGCTGGACGTGGGATTCCTCTTGGGTCTGTGCTCACAGGAGTTTTTCATTTCTTCTTTCTTACTGTCCTACTTAGTAGGCTTGTCTCAAGTCTGTTTGGGGCAGGGGGATAGACTGATAAGGGGTAAAAGGAGGCTCCAACCACAACTTCTTCTAGAATTATTCCAGCCTACATGGAGGATCTGTTGCCTAATATGGACTAAGAGAAAAGGATTTGACAGGTAAGACTAAAGTCCTCTTTTCAGATTCATGCAAGGTGACTGCCCGGAGCTGTGATAACAGCATTGGGACTGTCCTAACCTAATGCTATCAGTGGATTTGCTGGTGAAAAATGCATCCCGCGCCTCCCGCCAGAAGGTGAATGAAATTGTCTGACTGAGCTTCTTTCCTCATTGTGGTAGTGATATATATTACAGACAACGGGCCAAGCCACAGCATCAATGAAACTCCAGGCACGGCTGCCTATGTTATATAAAGCATATGTAAATGATGCTGTATATTCTCACCTGGCCCCTTAATGGCAGCCCTGGTGTCATGTCAAGTTTTCTAGTCGCCATGACAACCAGGCGCCCAGTGTTTGTCAAACCCTGCAGTATCCCATTGAAACAATTTTCAATCATGTCCCAAGTTGGTAAAATATTAGTTTTCTAAAATCTTCAGTTTTGTTGTATGTCTCTACTTTTTCTAGTTCAGTAATTACATTTTTCTGAACTGGTGCCCAAAATTATACTCCGTGTTCTAGATGAGAACATACCAAGGATTGGTATCCTTTTGAAAGGTTGCACGTGAAAGAGCGTGCAACCTTTTAAGTCATTTACCATGTCGCCATGCTCAAAATGGCGACATAACAATCTCGCACTGCATGACAGAGCGAGATTGTCATGTCATCTATTTAATGGTTGCATACACAGCCATGATAACTTGGAGGCGAGTAGGAGGTGTCTGAAAATGCTCTGGGGATGCTGAAGAGCGGCAGCTGGAGTGCCTCTATGTGCTGCATACAAAAGGAAAAATATAATGTATTCAGCACACTGAGGCACTCCCGCTGCCTCTCTTCAACATCCCCAGAGCATTTTTACACTTTGCCAGGAGCCGAGCCGTCACAAAGCCTGCCCAGCCATTAAGAAGCATGTAGTGTCACTGGGACATTAAATAATATGAAAGTATGCTGGAAACATGCCTTTGAGTAAGTGCCAAGCATCCATTTGATACATGTTAAAAAAGATACAGTAACTTACGATACACCTCCCATGTAGTCGTGGCTTGCATTTTTGTCCTGCCCAGACGCCAATAAAGGTAACACTTCTACTCCACTCATTCCAAGTAATGCCCTTATAAAGTGCATGATGCAGACAATATATTAAGTGTCAAAAAAACGACATTGCCATTAATAGAACAGCACAAACACTGGATTCATCTTGTATTATTTAGCATCAATGTATCAATGACTTGTGAGCCATTGAGTAATGAGATGAAGCCAGAGCTGCACCACAGCTGTTTCTCCTTTTCAATTAGGAACTCGATGTGGCTGGGACTGCTCGGCTATAACATGCAATGCATTCTGCCACTTCCCTGCACTGCGGGCCAGTGAGAGTGGAAGGAACAGGTCGCTGGGAAGGGGAGATGAGGCCAAAGGGAGATACACGGTCAGGGTACATTCAGGCTAGAGGCATATGTGTCCTTTCAATACGCAACATGACAATCTTGCGCTGTCATGCAGTGTGAGATTGTCATGCCAACATTTTTATTTAGGCGACACGTTAAGTGGCTCATTTGGTCGCATGCTCTTTCGCGTGCGACCATTTAAAAGTAAACCCCAAGGATTTATATTAAATCACATATAGTGCATTTATATCTGTTTTACATATGTCTCCAGCACATGGGGAACTACCTAGCATTCAATCAGTTTAAATAAATCAGAATTGTTGTCTTCCCATTCCCTATTGCAGTTAGACTGCTCCAAAACTAAGCCTCCTTTAGTTTACTGTATGCGGCCCTATGAGCGAACACAACCACCCCAACACAAATCTGTCTTATAAACAGGACTGGAAAAATATTGGTGGCGTTTCAGTCTGAGAGAAGAATTACTAGCCAGGAGGGTAAAAGTTACAAGTCCACCCAATGTTAAACACACAGCATCATTTCTTACTTTGCTTTTTTTATTTTTAATATTGTTCTAGTCACAGACTAGTTGCAATATCTAACCCTGGGTGAAAAGTAGGGGGTGGTAGTACACTGAACTCCTGTAATAACTTAGATGTAGCATGCATGGCCGGGTTTCCCAGTAAGCAGCGTAAATAACTCACTAGAGCTTCAAATTTTGAGAGGTGCCTCAGCTGTGCTGGCCACACCATATTTTGCATTGTGGGTGTGGTCTAAGCAATCTCAATGTGTCTTCAATTTTTTATACCCCTTTACAGGCTATTATTTAAACCCTTGGATGTAATATAGATTTCCAACGCATGCGCTGGAGATCTCTCTAGCAACCAATGGATTAAAGGTTTTTTTCATTCTTGTTACAGGCCTAGGGTAATTTCTGTGCCAGGAAACAGTGGATGAGATTGGGGACAGGGTCATGTGAGGAGTGGGGGTGTGGCCATGGGTGGAGCTTAGGGCACCTAGAGTGCTATGCTTAGGGGTGCCGGGAATACAAATCCGGCTCTGGTAACTTGTTATATGTTTTATCAATAAGAAATTATACTATTTGGTTTCAAGTCACTGGTGTATCATTCAATATAAATTGTACCAAATGTTGAGGCTTTGGTCTGATACCACTGTATTTCCGTTGCCTTTCTAGAAATGGGACGATTCTATTTCAATCTGGAAACCACAAAAGCTCGCACTAGTTATAATAGAGGTTGACCTGATGCACAGTGTATAGTCTGTTCATAGCAGACATTTAACAGAGAACAAAGACGTCTCCTTTCTGTAAAGGAAAACTGTACCTACAAGAATATTGGGCTCTTAATTTGTTTAACCCTTTGAGTGCCGGAGAAGTAACCAAAGTACTTTTGTAGTTTTCAGCCTTATATCACTGTGTCTCTGTCAAAGTCTGCATTTAGTTCACACATCTCAATAGACGGTAGGCCAGCACTGTAAATACTAAAATCCAGAGATGTCCACGTACTGTTCTGCACAACCAAGTGAAAAGATTAGTTGGACTGAGTCCTGGATGGGACCAGCTTTAGTATACAGCAAAGTTTATATGCAGATTTACTGTATATAAGAATGCTCTAAGAACTATGGGGGAGATTTATAAAAGTGGTGTTAAACAAAAAGAAAATAAGGGAATAGAGCTTCAGCTCTGTAAATCATATTTCATCAAACATAAAACTCAAAATTATAAACTATAGATAAAGATGCCCAGTATATAGTCAGTTCAGCCCTGGGTTAGATCTGTCACTCACAGAAAAGAAAACAAGAACTAGCTATATTACCCTGGCGCTCCATTCTATATACCAGCAAGGTTAAACATAGTTCTTATCCAGTGTCCCGATAATGGAGTTTTATGGATAGTTGCTTGCATGGAAGATATATTTCTAAATTCTCCTCTCATCAACGGGAACAGTAAAATAAAGGTAAACAGGAAACCAATTAATAGGACATAAACTATTCAAGTAGGTAAATAATAATATCCACTCATGTTTAATATTCTTGTATCCAGCAAGTTTTCTTTCATAAGACAAAGCTGTGGGTAACAGGTATGCCGGCCTTGTATGAGCTCTAGTTATTTGTAGCAGTTCAATCCACTTTCGCTTTAGACCACCAATGGAATCCGGTACTGGTAACTCTCAGATCTTTCTACGTTCCTCCAGGAACACCTCTGTAGCTCATGGCCAATGAAGAAAGACCTCTGGTATAATAGTGTCCAGGAAAATACAACAAACTGACCACTGACTCTTTTTTGATGTCCATGTGACAGCTGCCGATGCTGTCCTTTTAACTAAAATGAAAGTAAAAATTATAAAAGGAAAGTACTCCAAAATGGTGCCAAGTGTTATAGCCCAAAACAAACAGGTGAAAAGCCTATCGCCAGGATACATGCTTTCACTGCTAGAGTACTGGCTGCTCCTGACTTCCAGTGTTTCCAATGACAAGGTCACTTTGAACCATTGAATTTTTTTAACCTTTCATTGGCCATATGAGCTACAGAGAGACGTTGTTCGAGGGATGGAGAAAGATCTGAGTTTTACACAGTATCAGATTCCATTGGAGGTCTCAAGTGAAAGTGGATTGAGCTGCTAACTATAACTCTAGATCTGACAATGGCGGCATATCTATTACTCACTGCTTCGTCTTATGAAACAAAACGTACTGGATACAACAGTATCAAACGTGAGTGTATATTATTATTTATCTACTTGAATAGTGGATCTCCTATTAATTGGTTTCCTGTTTACCTTTGTTTTCCTTTTCACATTGATGAGATGAGAATTTAGAAATATATCTTCCCTGCAAAGAACTTTCCATAGAACTCCATTATCCGGACACTGGATAAGAACTATGTTTTAACCTTGCTGGTATATAGATGGCAGCCCCAGGTTAATAGATTTCATTCTTAATTGAAAAGAAGCATTAAAATGGCTGTAATATTGTTGCTAGTAGTTACAGAAGTAATAAGGACCGTTTAGGAGGACGTTATGATGTGTAGTACTTTTTTTTTTTATAAAATGGAGTAAGGAAGTATGTAAAAAATGATGCAACAAATTTATAAAGAAATGTCGCCACTTGCAACGATTTAGCTACAGAATTTTTGCCAGATATTTAAGGCCATGTCTGACCTGTTCTCATTCTTTACGGTCTCCACATTTATAACTATATCTAGAATAAATTATAAATACAAACACATTTAATAAGGAATAAGGACATTTTAAGGATCTGTTCAAAAAAAATTTAATGAGAATACTTATTATTATTATTCTTTATTTATATAGTGCCAACTAATTCCGCAGCGCTGTACAATAGGGAATAGACATACACAGGTATTAAATAGTACAATCAGATGTGGAGAACAGGAGGATCAGAGGGCCTTGCTTGTGAGAGCTTACAGTATAGAGGAAGGAAGGTTTGACACAGAGGGAGTAACTGCTATTGGGTGTAAGTGCCTCCTGCCACATGAACTGCCGGTCAGTGGGTGGGTGTGAGAAGTGCTGTTGAGTGCAGTAGTCCGTGCAAAGGGTGAATCTTGGTGATGATGTTTATGGAGGCAGTTGATAGGCTTCCCTGAAGAGGTGAGTCTTCAGGGAGCGTCTGAAGGCTGGGGGAGAGTCTGATTGGGCGGGGGAGGGCATTCCACAGCTCAGGTGCAGCACAGGAGGAGTCCTGTAGGCGGGAGTGGGAGGATGTGATAAGAGCTGTGGAGAGGAGAAGGTAATGTGCAGAGCGAAGATGGCGGGTGGGAGTATATTTGGAAATGAGAGATGAAATATAGGGGGTTGCAGTGTTAGTGAGGGCTCTATAAGTTAGCACCAGAGTTTTGAATTTTACTCTGTATGCTAATGGGAGCCAGTGTAGGGACTGACAGAGGGGTGTGGTGTTAGAGAAGCGATGAGTGAGATAGATTAGTCTTGCAGCAGAGTTCATTATGGACTGTAGCGGGGTTAGTCGGGTGAGAGGCAGAGATATTATATATCTTCCCCCATTGGCCCATATTTATAAACGCAAATTGCACCATGGGGGGAGGGGCAAATAAACGTTCCTAAATTCCCATGCACTTGAATAGAACTTTTTAACCCCTTGAATGCTAGAGCGCTTTGCAATGCATTGGAGACCTCTCTAGCATTCAAGGGATTGATTACAAGCCCAGATGAACTTAGTAGGAATTTCTGTTTGTCCAGTATGGTGCAGATGGTTTACTCCAGAATAACTCCAGTGATTTAATTAACATGTACCGTTATATTCAGAAAAAAAATGGATGAATTCCAAGGCAAACTAACTTTACCAGATGTCAGTGGGCTTGTAACCCTTTGAGTGCCAGAGGGTTACAGAATGCATTGCAAAGCAATGCATTCCGTACCCCTCTGGCACTCGAGCCTTTCAGTGCTGGAGGGGTTTTGAACGCATTGTGAAGGTAAAGCACTGGAGACAAAGCATTGAAGGGGTTAAAAAATCACCATTTAAATGAAGGCAATTTTTGGAAGATTTGGTTCCCCCTCTTGGAGCGGTTGGTGTGCTGCAGAATTCCTCTTATTGCATCCAAGCACTTACAATCATAGGTGGGAACTCTCCGGATTTGCCTCGGAGGCTCTGGTTTTTGCTGCTAATTAGAGTCTCTGGTGATGGAGGCTGCTTCTCCGGGTGTAGGGAGTTTCTAATGAAACTCTGCCCACTTCTACTCCTTCCCAGTCTGTCCCTCCCACTCCCCATCCACATCTCCTCCTCCTTCCCCACCCTGTTCCTCATACTTTTTCCACATCTATGAAGCCCTGCCCCTTTTTGACCAAAATCACATAATTTATCTCCCCCCAACAGCACCACAGGACTATAAGACAAAGTTCCCATGTATGGTTATAAAAATTGATCATTTTGAAGTAGAATCCTATTATGCTGGAAACGCTGATTCTGTTTAATATGAATATGATGGGAATCTTATCTCCCCCCACCATGATTTGGAACATTCATCTTGTTTCCCATGTGCAAGTTCCATCCCCCAGTCACATTGTGAGTGTGCAGTTTGTGGCTGTGACTCATAGAAACATTGAATTTGACAGCAGATAAGAACCAAATGGCCCATCTAGTCTGCCAATTTCCTATCTAGTTAGCTCAGACTTATTTTATTCTTAGAATAGTCATGTCTGTCCCAAGAGTTCTTACATTTATTTACTGCTTTAGCCTCAACCACTTCTGGTGGGAGGTTGTTCCATTCATCTATCACCCTTTTAGTAGTCTTTTTTTTTTTTTTTTTTTTTTTTTTTTTTTCATCTTCCTTAGATTTCCCGTTATTTTTACATCTACCAATTTTAGGGGATGCCTCCTTGTTCCAGTAATCCTTTTACTGTGAAATATTGAATCATCCTTAATGTTATTAAATCCTTAACCCCTTAACTCTTTTGAGTGTTAAAGAGGTATGCAATACATTGCATACACCTCTGGCACTCAAAGGGTTAATAAGATTGAAACCTATCACCCTTCTATGCATACTCTACACTATACTTTTTAAGGTATATAGTATATAAGTTCCTGCTGAGCTCAAAATAGTATTATCAATAAAAATTAAAATACCGTAAAATCTTGTGTATAATCACAGTTCTTCCCCTTTTCACCTTATGTGGCGTTTGGGGATGTGTATTATACGAGAGAAAAAAAATAAATACCCTCATGTCTGCCCCCCTCCCTCCACCTCAATATGCACCCACCTTCCCTACCCTCTACTCACCCCCTCCAGAGACATCTGGGAAGTCTGCTTGCATTTGCCGCACGTCCCACATTTCTCTGTGGTGACCTGTGATAACCCATTGAGTGCCAGAGAGGTATGAAGTCCGTTGCTTTGCAATGCATTGCGTACCCCTCTGGCACTCATAGACTTAATTCAAGTTCCTGTAGTTTCAGTACGCAGAGGTCTATGCATTGGATCTATGATATGATAATGCCCTGTGAGGACCTTCAGGTCCTCAAAGGGCACTACCATTATCTTGAATTAACAAAGACCCTCACAGGGGGTTGCAGGAAGCAGGTGGCAAATGCAAGCATGCCGCCCCCTGAGTAGGTGTCCCAGATGCTTCAGCAGTGGGGGGGGGGGGGGGGGGGAGTATATTGAGGTGGCTTAAGGAAGGGAAGCAGACGAGGAACTATTTTTTTTTTTTATGGGTACAGGGTGGGAAAACAAGGGTGCGTATTATACATAGGCGCTTTTGTTTTCCGCTAAAATCATAGGTATAATTTACTCCTGCATATTATACACAGTTGTGTCTGATAACTAAGATTTTACAGTAGTTACACGTGTATAGTCAGGAGAGCTACATGAACTATATCTTGGCTACAACTAGAAGGTAAAGAAAACCAAAGTCTGTGCATCAGATCCTGACCTTTACCAATAAACAACCCGTAACTTACTACAGATAATAAACAGTGGGGTTTAGTTGCATTTTTCTGCCCAAAATCATGATATTCTGGCCCTTGTTTGGATAGTCTGTAATCAATTGCCACCTGAAGTTTCAGTCCACAAAACTGTTCACCATACGCTAGGTAAGGGCTTGACAAATTTGTTTTGACTCTTGTAGCCAGACCAAAAATTTAGGAGCCAGACTCTGCAGCAGAGGAGAACCTTCCCTCGAGGCCTGGTGGAACAAGGCTTGGAAACCAGACTGTGTGTGATTCATTGGCTGCCAATAGAACAAGGCTGGACTGTTAGACTAAAATGGGGTTCTGTTGCTACCAGTGAAACAAGGCTGGGAGGTCAGACAGTATGTGGGGTTCTGTGGCTACCAGTGGAACCAGGCTTTGGGGGGGGGGGGGGTGAGGCAGTGTATAAGGGTGATCTATGGCTACAAGAGGATCTGTGGAGACCAGTGGACAGGGAACAAGACTGAAGGGGGGGGGGTCAGACAGTGTGTGTGGGGACCTGTGGCTACCAGTGAAAAGGTAACAAGGCTGCAGGGCGTCAGACGTATACGTGGGTATCTGTGGACAGGGAATAAGGCTGCACAGGGTCAGATAGTACATGTGGGGATCTAAGACTACCAGTGGGCAAGGGAACAAGGCTGGAGGGCAGGGGTCACAATATACATGGGGATCTTTAGTTACCTGTGGGCAAATGAACAAGGCTGCAGGGGGTCAGATGGTCTGTGTGGGGACCTGAGGCTACCAATGGACAGGGAACAAGGCTGATGGGGTTACTGACTGTATGTGGGGAACTGGCTACCAGTGGGCAAGGGAACAAGGTTGGTGTGGGGGGTATCAAACAGTGTTGGGCCAGGCTAGGGGGGCTCACGAGATTTCTCAGCGAAAGTAGAAATATATATTTTATTAAAACATTAATATAAACTATATTATCTTATATAATAATTTGCTAAATGTGTGTTTGTCAGAAGCCGTCACGCGCACCAGAGATGGCTGTGCGTGCTGCAGTGATACGCACTACAGACTGCCAGCACTGCGACTGATAACGGAGCGGGGCTCCAAATTCAGACTGCAGTCGGTGTGCAGAGAGGACTACGGTCTGAATTTGGAGTGCTCCTTATCAGCCGCGGCACGGGCAGTCTCTACTGTGCATGACTGCACTGCGGCCGTTGCTGGGTGGCACTGTGGCCCATGTACACGGGGTCTTCAACAAGTCAATATAATAAACCCCTAACAATCTGCACAAATAAATATGTATATATCACTATATAGACATAAAAAGTGTGAATTCACACAAAAATATATATATCTAATAGTGAATGTTATCACATAGGAGGAACTGATATAAAAGTTACTTGCAACGTAGTATATAGCAGGCAGGTGCTATTTAAGTTGATTCACAGCGTGGAGCAATTTCTCATGTCGGATCCTTAAAGTGGCTGTATAACTGATGACTTTTCTTTATCTTTAACTCCTTAACACGGGCCGAGACCACGACCAAATATATATGCCATGTGGTTTGATTTTCTGCGTCTTCCCCATCTCAGTATTTGGAGTCGGGTGTTGTGTTGACAGCAAATTGGATGGTTCCTTATGCAAGCTCAATCTTCTCAATCATATACACCACTGATGGTAGAATGTAGCAACTCCCGTCCTTAGATATTCAGATCGCACATTAGCTCAGTCCACTCAACAATATAGTGATATTGGATATAAACTTGCGAAGAATACAGTCAGGGTACAGTCCTCCTACATATTACGTATCAAAATTGATACTTCTTCAGGGAGATTATAATTGTAGTGATATTTTTTGTGAGATTTATGTTACAAATTTAGAGTCTGGATAAATCATTGGTGCCTTTTTTCCATATGGATTTGTTTTTCTGATATATGGAGGGCATCTGGTCCTCTCATGATGCCCCCTGGCATTGATTGCCTGACCAATAAGGCAATGACCGCCTTCCCGCTAAGTTTCCCTCTTCAACCCGGTGTTCTATGAATTTCCAGGTTTAGTAGAAGGACCTTCAAGACCTACTCGCATCATGTGGGTCTTGAGGATCCTCTTACTCAACCTGGGCATTAATCGAACAGCAGGTTAAAGTGGAGAAGGCGGCAATCGCATTCCTGGTCGCAGCCTTGATCGCCTATCCTATTGGGGGCAGGGGGCTTCAGGAAGGGTCTCGATGCCCCCCCTACTAGGTCTGAATTTATTTTCGGGGAATTGTACATAGTGCAGTATCAAGAGATCCCACACCGTGCATTTTCTATGTGCACTGTTGCACTCATGCTCATCGGAGCGATCGTGTATAATTTAGTGTTAACACTTAACCTGTAGTATAGGAAAGCTGCTTCCCTCCATGTAAGGCAAGTTTGCTTGGTGACAGGTCCCACTTCCTAGGCACCGTGGTGACCTGGCACCTGGGATTTGTTGAGCCCTGCTGTAGGTGAGTTCTATTCAGTGATCTGTAAAGTGGCACTGGGAATTATTTCTTTCTGCTTCTAGCACCCATCACACAAAAGGGTAATGACAGTTCTTACAGCTCTGATTCCTGAGGAATTCTGTAATGCAGGGCCACTAAATGGCCAGATCTCCAGCTTTTGGACTACAACTAGATCCCAAAAACTGGAGCTATTCCTATGGGTCTTATGCATAAAAGTGCAACACTTGGAAGACCTCAACTTAAATCCGTTGTAATTTGTATGTGTTCCTTATGGTGCAGTTGGTTTGCCCCAGAACTACACTACAGCCCTCTGAATTGAAATATATGTATAATATGTATATATTTGTGTGTGTAATTTTTTTTTTCTTTCAACTAGGGTTTCTTTTCAGAGTAGGCTAAACTAAAACATTTGTACTCTTTCAATGTAATAAATCTGAATCCTGTCCACAGAAGATGCAATTTTTTTTTACCCTTTGAGTGCCAGAGGAACTCATGGGGTTAGACATAGTAAACATTTAGTGTCCGTGTGGCTGTGTATGTGAACTTTATTAAAATTGATTATAGCAGTTTTGTAAGTCACCATTAGATGGTGGTGTTGCATTTATTTGTTACGCAGGGTTCGTCACCGAACAAAGTTCTTGAAAGCAAAATGCATTTTGTTGTCTGGTTTGGTTTGAGCGGTTATCGCTTGTGAACAATGAATTTTCCAGCAGTGCAGTAACCATGTTTTTCTTATACACCAACACATTTTATCACAGACACTGCACTTATTGGAAATGGTGTGTATGTATGTATAGTCTGTAGAAGTATCTCTATATTAGCACATTCTGCATCAGTGGCTCTTAACCCTTTGCGTGCCATAGAGGCATTCAGTGCATTGCGAAACTATAACCCAAATTAAAGTTACCCCCAATAATTATGCACATAACAAGAAGCATATCCATACTAGTATTATCCGTAATAAGTCCAGCGTTATTGAGAAATCCAGCTCGTTCTGAGACAGTCAGGCAGGCAGTTTGCTGTAGAGGCATCTGGTCCCCTCAGCCGTCAGTTCCTTCCTTTACCTTAAGATACAATGCAGACTGGAATAGACAGCGCAGATGTGCAGATGTCTCTTTTGGCAGGATGTCTGCTCTAATGCCTGCCTGAGCGCCTCAGAACGAGTTGGATTGGTCAATAACGCTAGACTTATTCTGTATAATACTAGTATGGATACGCTTATTATTACGTGCATAATTATTTGGGGGTAACTTTAATCTGGGTGATCCGCTTTAAACTTTTTTACTGTAATAGGACCCTCTTCTTTCAAAGTAAATTCTTGCAGAATCCTAACAATCAAATGCTTTATGTTCATGGAGGCTAGAGAGATCTCCAACACACTGCTTCACATCTCTAGCACCAAGGGTTTAACATGTACCATAAAATGTCAGGTATAATACGCACCTTCGTATAATACGCAGGTGTACATTGTACCCAAGATTTTAGGGGAAAACAAGAGTGCCTACGTATAATATGAACTCTTATTTTCCCCTGTCATACACAAAAAAAAATGCCACTGCTGCACTGCTTCCCTCCGTTCCCTGCATACCCATGGCCTCCATGCACATTGGATCTATGGTATTGTCCTGCGAGGACCATGTGGTCCTCAAAAGACATTACCATGGGCAATTCAGAAGAGGTCCTGACAAGGCGATGCTGGAAGCAGGCGGCAGATGCAAGCATGCTGCTCACTGGGACCCTGTCAGGATAATGAAATTGGACTACGGAGGGGGAGAGGCAGCCATGGGTAAGCGGGTAGGGAGGGAAGCAGTGCGGTAGTGACACTTTTTGTTTAAATAATTTTTTCCCTCGTGTATAATACCCCACACACACACTTCACATAAGGTGAATAGGGGCAAAATAGTTCATATTATACACAAGATTTTACGGTAATCAGTATAACAGGGTTTAATTTGAATGGCTTCAATGTTTTCTGCATTCCTCTGGATCAACAGGAGTTATATGGCATGGGCTGAATTTGATGGACTCGTGCCTATTTTTTTTTTTTTTTTTTCTTTTTTTTCCCAGCCTCATCAACTGTTACTATGTGGGGTGATTAATAATAGTGGAGTTAAGTGAAAAGAAGCATTAACATAGCTGTAAGTGTGCACCTGATAATTATAAAACTTAAACACATTTTAGGAGGAGTTAACGCCATGTAGGACATTTTTTTTTGTTAGTTTGTTAGGAAGTATGTGAACAAAATGGTGCTACGCATTTTTTATGAAATGTCGCCATTTGTGACGGTTTAGCAACAGAATTATCGCCAAATATTTATGGCTATGTCTGACCTGTTCTTATTCTTTATGGTCACCACATTTATAAATGTACCTACAATACGTTACAAATACCAACACTCATAATAAGGACAAAAAAATAAATAAATAAATAAAATAAAAAATGCTCCGTGGTCCTCAAGTGCCGGCAGCGCGCCAGTCGTTAAGGGGTTAAAGATTCTTCAAAAACATATCTATAAAGAAAATATAATAATTACAAGTAAAAGCTTATAGACAAATATTTTTTTACCTTTATCTGTGAAAAGTCAATTTTCTTCTCTTCACCTTGTCATGTGCATTAGGTTACTGACAGAGGCATAACTAGAACCCTCCGGGTCCTGGTGCAAGACATGCCATGGGCCCCCCCACCCCCTGACCACATTGTCCACCGGGCCCTCCACAATGCCCCATCTCCTACCTCCCAATCCTTGGTGGACCAGTGAAATGGCAGGAGACACGGATTGAAGCTTTGTGCTCCCGCGTGGTCCTCTTCTATAATGCAGAGCGCTGGGAGACTGTCATCTCCCATCGCTCTGCATTACTAGAGCACCAGAGGGAGACTGCAGGCGCCAGGTGGAGGGGTCGCAGGGGGTGGCTGGGCCCCTGGAGTGACGGGCCCGGTTGCGGGTGCAGCCCCTATAGTTACGCCACTGGTTACTGATCTTAACCTTTGAATGCCAGAGGGGTACACAACACATTAGAAAAACTAATTCCCAGGCAAATACCATGAGAGAGTATGACATGCCTGTTGTAGGCATTATTTAACTGTGTCATCCTAAATCAACATGCAACTGCAATAAGATCAGGTTTCTTATTGTATCTATTAATAAAGAAATAAATGTGGAAACTGCAGTGATATATAGGAAATATGTGTCACTTGAGTTTCTAGCACTAGGTCACATGGAGCCCCACTGTTATCTGAAGAACTAAGAGGAATTCATGTAACACATTTAAAGGGATAGTAACCCCCCCAACAACTTGACGCCAAAATACAGCAATCATACAAACATACTGAATCAAACAGTCCTCCGGTCCCTCCCCCTTTCTGCCTGACGACTTTTGGCAGTTCTGCAGGAGTTCTGACATCTAGATATCTCCGTATAATTACTTCACAGGAATGGTCAACATGTGCTTGCAAGCCAGGCACATGTTTTAGACCATGCCCATGAAGTAATAATACGGAGATATCTAGATGACAGCGCTCCTGCAGAGCCGCCGTCTGGTGCTGGAAGCTGGATCTCATGACGTCCACTATACAGCGGACATATGAGAAGGGGGAGGGACCGGAGGCCTGTCTTGCCTTACATCTCTCAAACCATAAAGGTTTGAGAGATGGGACTAAGTGCGTTCAGTATGTTTGTATGATTGCTGTATTTTGGCGTCAAGTTGTTGGGGGGGGGTTACTATCCCTTTAAGTAATAGCAGGAAGAAAACAAGACTGGGGTGTCAACAGTTTATGTTTGGTTCTATCACTACCAGTGGATAAAAGAATGGTGTGTAATTCTGTGACTACCAGAAGACAGTGGGACAAGGCTGAGGTGTCAGGCTGTGTGCACGGTTCTGTAGCTACCAGCAGACAGGGCTGGTGTAGCAAACAATGTAAGCATGGTTCTGTAACTATCAGGGAGATAAGTGGATGGCAAAATATTTCAATCAGTGCAATTTTGTTAAAGGCATAGTAATACTTCGTTTTAACTTTATTTTATTTTGTAGGCATTAAAAAAACATGAAGAATGATATGTCTTATCTCTCAAACCTTTATGGTTTATGAGATATTCACAAGCAAAGTTTCCCTTCCCACCCCTTTTACCTAGTGTAAGCAGTCTCTTCTCAGATGTGGAATCCAGTCCATAGACCAGACATATAACAGAAGGGGACACTCTTATTCCTATGAGAACAATGAAATCCCTGCCCCCCTTGACAAGCTTTTCAGGTTTTTCCCTTATCTTAATTGAAGATTGTCCCTCTCTGCAGTCTACCTGGGCACCTCCCTTCTGCTCTGGCTGAGCAGCGTTACATCAGTAAAAGGGGCGGGAGGGGGAGACTTTGTCATTGAATTACCCTTGAACTACAACTCTGACAGAACTGAAATAACACTCTCCAAGGTCCAAATACTATGATGATTAATTAGAGCTGCTTTTATTATGAAAGATTACTATCCCTTTAAGTGCTGGACAGTGGTGATGGTCCTGGCACGGCATTGAATGTTAAGGGGTTTAAAAAAAAAAAAAAAAAAAAAATGCAAAAAAATCCCCTAAAAATAATAATATAAAAAAGGGTATGCAAGTAGCTCACTAGGACTTGTCTTGCGCACAGGGTACAGTCTCTTTTAGCTCACAAGTAACATACACAGAGAAGTAGTACTCGTAAGCATATCATACTAGTCCAGCTACGAAATCCCAGACAGTTCCTCTCTGAACAAGGGAAGCACTATATATAAAATGTGTATGTGTGTGCATGTAATGGACAGATCTCCAGTGGAATACTATCAACACTTTTATCAAGTAACCCCTAAGAAGCCAGAATTTTGAAATAACTGTGTACAGCTGAACTTATTCCTCACTCGTTAATTTATACAAGGCGTAGATAACATTTGGTTCTCCAGTTGTTGGGGGTTACAACTTCCATCATCCCTAACTAGCCAATGGTTTGGGAGCCTAAAGGTTGTCTACGCTTGATTTAGGGTAACTCAACTGTGGACCAGTAGGGTCATTTTCTAAAGCAACTACAACAATTCTAAGTGGCTGATACTGTGAATTACTGTGCCACAGATGAAGGACTGTCTCCTTGAAAAACCCAAAACAAACACCCTTCTTCAGCAAACTTACCTTTATAGTCCATGTAAAAGTCCTAATTGGGGTTTTGCCACAATTGTCTTTCTTCAGACTGTGGAACAGAACTACATTTTTCACCTTTCACATGGTCTTGGAAGGCTGTGGCCTAAGCTTAGATCCTCTTCAATGAGCAAACTAGGTTTTATGGATGTCTGGTTCATGAAAGACGCATCGGAGGAGATGCACTAAGGTGTGATAAAAAGGAGATGACATCTCCAGTGATATCACTTCTCAAGTTCCTATGTTATTCTGTGGAGCCTATGCACTAAGATCTCCAAAGTTGGAGAGATCTTGGCTCCATAGAATAACATAGGAACTGGAGAAGTCCTCTTCACTTCATGACCTCTTTATCACGTCCTAGTGCATCTCCCCAGTAATTTGGTGTTTTGCATGTGCTGGATGTACATTGTGTCTGTATCACATGATCAGAGACAACTACCTGTGCATTATGAAAGGCCTAAGTGGCAGATTGCAATTAAACCCCTTCATTGATCTCTACATGTTCTTAGGGTCTTGTGCACAAGAAAAAAGTGGAGTAATTCTGGGGCAAACTGTTTGTACCATAAGAGAGGAAAACATGATTTAATTAGGAATTTTAACTCCTTAAAAGCTAAAGGTTCCCAATGCATTGCAAAGCAATACACCGAAGACCTTTCTAGAATCCAAGTGGTTAAAAGCTCCATTTAAATCAATGAGAAGTTTGGACATTCTTATTTCTCCCCATTCAGCTTGTTTGCTTTAGTTTTGATAATAAGGCTTTTAAAGTAGACTTGTCACCTTCAATATGGTTTTCATATTTGAAAGTTTAATTCAAAATGGTCTATGTGTCAGATATACCACAAAGCTATCTTAGAAGATATTAATACTTTTATTTTTAGGAGGTGCTCTTTCTCATGTTCATTGTTATTTGCTGCACTGAGACCTAGCACATTTAAACATTAAAACTATTAATATTATCTAAACCAAGGCTTTTCAATTTCTGTATCTCCAGAGGTTGGGATCTACAACTCCTGTGGATTGGTATAATAGGAATTACAGTCCTCAACCTCTGGAAGTCCAACACTTGACTTCCCATGACCGAAACCATTTGTTCTCAGGTCTGTCAATATGAACCACTACAAGGTCATGTGTCTTTGGGATTCCCCTGTGTAAATATAAGCAAGCTGATCAGTGGCTTAGTCTTTTTGATTAACTCATCTATGCTGAGGACATGAGAACCTAGGCCAGGGCTGTCCTCAGAGGTGTAACTAGAAGCCTCCGGTCCCTGGTGCAAGAAGTGCCACGGGCCCCCGACCACCACCACATTGGCCCCCCTCAACCACACTGGCCCCCTCTACAATGCCCCTCAATCTTCACAATGCCCCCCATCTCCTACCTCCCTGGAGCTCCCGTTCGGTCCTCTTAGTAATGAAGAGCACTGGGAGATGTCTTCTCCCAGCGCTCTGCATTACTAGAGCGCCAGAGGGGTCACAGGGGGCGGCCGGGCCCCTGGAGTAACGGGCCCGGTCACAGGTGCGACCCCTATAGTTACGCCTGGTTTGATCCTCAAGGCCACCAACAGGCCAAGATTTCACTGATTTTAACCACAGGTGAATTAATCAGTGTAACGGATCCCTGCCGTTACTCCAGGGAAATATGCTGGGCAGTAGGCGGCTCTCTGATTGGTCAAAGCTCTGGGTGACGAGTTTAAAGGTCCCCCATAGAGTTAACATGGGGGAAAGTAGGCCACCCAGGGATTGGCTAATCTAAGACCCGCCCCAAGGTACCGATTGGTCGCCTACAGTTAAAGGGACTCCATAGACTTTACATGGGAAAAGTAGGCGGCCATCGGATTGGCTGCTCAAATCCAGCTACTCCTCGCTTATTGGTCTAAAGGTTAAAGTGGCCAGACTGAATTACAATGGCTCCAGGGAGTCTGGTGTCCCATTGTACCAATGTTTACCTTAACCCTAGGGGTCCCATTGTATGTCACCCCAACCTATTGTACTGAGTCAGTAACCTTGTTATGCATTGTTGTTCTTTGTTCTAAACCTTCATAAAAGAGCTGAATTCAGCCACAATAAAGAGAGAGCTCTGTTGATCCTGAACTGCGTGCTGTGTCTGCATTACTGGGTGGTATCAAGGGTCTTCTGTTGACCCCCATCCTGGGAAGCTGTTTGGAGGGACTGACCGGGAAAACCAGCTAAGGAAGCCTTCATCTAGAGAAAGGTAGTCGGCAGAACGAGCAACGTCCATCCAAGGACTTAGGATCTCGTTACAATCAGTGAAGCCTTCACTTTGCTTGGTTCACCTATGCCTAAACGGGGAAATCCTTACATCTTGTATTGTTGGTTGCCCTTGAGTACTGAACTTGGACACCCCTGACCTAGACTGTGGCCCTGAGACTTCATAATAACACTTGTTTTCTTAAGATATTTGTCAAAGCAGCTGCTTGCTAAATATCCCCATATGAGTGGTTATTCCCACTAATCACTGAACTGTGCACTCCAGCTTGTTGATAAATCAGTTTGTTGTTAATCCTCCAGTCACAGACTGATCACCTTTTGGAGTTAGATTGCAGGTCTACTATCACCTTGAGAAATGAAAAAAATGATATCTGTGGAAATGTGTTTATGATTTCTGCTGCCCTTGGCCACAACCAAGTGCACCTTCAGAAAGCAAAACAAAAATGTTTTTGCTATACCGTCCAGTTATCCAGCCTCTTCCACAGGCCATGCCCTCTCCCTTAAAGACACACAAGCATGACTATGAAGCTGTAGTGACTATTTTTTAGGAGACTATACAGTTTTGTTTTTGTTTTTTTTTTTGTTTTTAAGAAAATTCATATAGGAACATAGCGGAAAATCTGCCCAATTTTCTGCCATGCCAATCTCATGGCCTGTGCCCAGATACATCACTGGATGGCTCTCATTGTATTAGTTCTGGGGGGGAAAAAAAACTGTTGGCCAGTCTTCTTTCTCAGAAAATCCATGCTGTGTAAACGGTCAGTTGGGTGTGAGGTTGATACATTTTATTGGCTCAGTAAGTCTCAGCTTTCAGGTTAGGTGTTTTTGCTTTTTCCATCAATGGGTCTTGTGGCTTCATCCCACGATAATGGGGAAGAGATCTCTTAATAGCATATAAAACACAAAGTAAAAACATTACATATCATTAATATATATGAGTATATGTTGGATTTCTATGTATGTATGTATTTATTTATACCATGGACCTTCTTAACCCCTTAAGGACCAATTATGTGCTGGACCATCTTGAGAGTCTGTGCATTAAGGTGATGGTCCTGGCTCATCATGACTTTCTTGATCGCAGAGCGGTGGGCGTGCTGTGATCATGTGGTGAGTCTAAAAAGGACTGCTCCAAAACCAGAGCAGTCTGTTTCAGCCTGCCTTTCAGCAATGACCTCAGTCTAGAATAAAGTAACTTATCACACATCCGAACATTGTACATTTTTCTGTAATGCACATTTTAGCACACAATCCTCAGGACAATGGATTACGTTCTATAGGAGCCAATCTACAAGTCTGCAGTCACTACCAGTTAACAGAACATGTAACTGTCATGCCAATGCATGAGTTGGCCCTCTGGGTTGTATAATTTGTTTATTTGCTGACCTGTATGTTATTCGAAGTGCACCAGTCCTAGGCCATAAAATTAGCTGACTAGATAACATCACCAGAAACTGAATAAGTAGATCACTAGAGGAGAACAGAGTGTCATAAAATATATTGACCCCTCTGCTCTGATGGGGTACATCCAGGGGACAGTCAAATATTATGAAATAGGGAGAACATGTATATATAATGTAAAATGGTTCAATACAAATATATATTCAGAATGCCCAGGTTTTACTCTTGTGGTGGGTACCAAACATGCCAGGGGAAGGTGTTCCTGCTATGAGTTACAAGAATAGTCACTTTACAACCAGTTAGACCCAGCATGTTTGGTGTCCAGATATTCACACAGATATGAGGAATATGATTATTATAACATTATAGAGGTGTGCTGTGGGTTGCATGTTTTGGGAAGCCTTATGACTTTCAGGTAGAACTCTGCAGTAACATCCCTGACAGGTCTGAGTGGGACATAAACTGTCAAGTCAAACCCCTGACCCTCCCAGGTAACACCCAGGGGGTTTGGCCTCTTAGAAGCAACTGTGGACTCCTATTTAATATGGGTTTGTGGATAAAAAAGGTGAATTTCTTTGTAACAACTGAAGGGGGATACCATCTGAAGTTCCCGCAAGGACTAAAATAGCGGTAATTGTATTTAAGGATTTCTTGTGTTTCTCCCATTTTATTTTATGGACTGTTTTGCTTATGTGTAATCTTTATTTGTGTATGTCCTTTATTTCTGTATTTTTGTAACCAGCACTGTGAAGCCCTTTTTCAGATTAAATGTTCAATTAATCAGCTCTTGTGTTTGTTCTTTAATATGAACTCACTCCTCTGAAGGAAGCTCGGGTAGCACACGATACTAAAGGTTTAATTCTATGTCTGATTATTAAGGTGATTTTATACTGTAATTCTGGTGTTTGGGGTTAACTAAGACGCCCAGATATAAAGTCTTGGTGGTGGCAGCAAATTGTAGTGCTGGGGTGATAGTGCAGGAGGGATTTCAGGGGTTAATTTGGTGGTTGCTAGGAATAGTAACAGGTAACCAGGGGTCTAGTATTGTTAACTCTTTCACTCCCACACTCTCCCCACTGTCTCAGCAGGGCCTATAGCCTTTGCTTGTGACAGTAACATACCCAAGACAAGGTGTCACCCATTCTGTGAATGATCAAAGCATTGCCTGAAGCACCTGTATTTACCACTGACCAACGCTTCATAAAACTGAACTCGGCAGCACCTATGTGTTGAGGCAAATACAGTTTCCCAGTACAGTAATTTGGCTAAATAGCTGTTTAGATAAAATGTTGGGAAAAAAAATTACATAAAGTATATTTTTCAAAATGTTATTTTGAAAGTAATTTCTGTACAAGCGAAGTCCAAGTTGTATTGGATTGTGAATCTATGACAAGCAATAGGGTTGTAAAAGAACACTTTGAATTTAACCCTTATAAGTGGCAGAGGGGCTTTGAATGCATTAATTTGCAGTGCTTTCTGGATACCCCATTGTGAACCTGTCACTTTAAGATACATTTAGTTCATTTTAAAGCGGAACTACCACCACACAACATCTTTATCTTAATTAAGTCCCCATCTGGCGACTTGCACTATTAAGCAGAATTATTACCTTATTTAATAGATTTATGCTTTCTACAATAGCTGACAGTAGCATGGAGTGCAGACATCTTGCCATAGTGACGTCCGCGTGCCTGTGCTGTCAGTCCCTTTTGGAGCCGGCCAGCTCCTAGCAACGCATCCTAGACCTAGACAGCACTACTAAGCAGCTAGTCGCCAGATGGGGACTTAATTAAGCTAAAGATGTTGTGCGGTGGTAGCTCCGCTTTAAGGAAGATTAACCCTTTGAGTGCCAGAGGAGTTGCAATGTGTTGCGTGCCCCTCTGGCTCTCAAAGGGTTAAAAACTGTCTGTATGCTGTGTTAACCAATTGTTTATATTTTAAAACATTTTTAAGAAATGAACCTGTGTTTCCTAGTGGCGCAGTTGGAGTTTATTTTCATTACCACACATTGTGCCTCTACACACACAAATGAATTTACACTACAGATTAGGATCAACGACAGGGGTGTTAAAGGGAAACTCGCCTGTATCAATGTTTCCTTCATCTGAAAGCTCCTGTAGACTGAATCTGTCATTTTTTTTTTTTTTTAATATAATACTGTATTCTTCAAGATATTTGTTTTTAAAGGGATAGTAATACTTCATTTTAACTTCATTTTATTTTGTAGGCATTAAAAAAACATGAAGAATGATATAAGTCTTATCTCTCAAACCTTTATGGTTTAAGAGATATTCACAAGCAAAGTTTCCCCTCCCGCCCCTTTTACCTAGTGTAAGCCATCTCTTCTCAGATGTGAATCTGGTTGTAAGACCAGACAGATAACAGAAGGGGACAATCTTCTTTGTATGAAAAGAATGAAAGCCCTTCCCCCCTTGACAAGTTTTTCAGCTTTTTCCCTTATCTTAATTGAAGATTGTCCCTCTCTGCAGTCTACCTGGGCATCTCCCTTCTGATCTGGCTGAACGGGGGGGGGAGGGGGGGGATACTTTGCTTGTGAATATCTCTTAAACCATAAAGGTTTGAGAGATGAGACTTATATCGTTCTTCATGTTTTTTTAATGCCTACAAAATAAAATAAAGATAACACGAAGTATTACTATCCCTTTAAAGTTAGTCCGGTAATGTCACTTCAGGGCAGGCTGCAGGCAAACTCTGCCCCGCAGCCCGTCAATCTTCACCTTTTCCCCTCCCCATGTAGTGCCTTGTTCCAACCTCCTCTGATGATGAAGGCTTTCTCCATGTGAGCTGACGTTGTCTCATTAACAAGAGACCGTTCCACCTTACATGGAGGAAGCCTCCGTCATCTGAGGAGGTTGGAACAAGGCACTACATGGGGAGGGGAACATACATGGCGATCAATTTATCGATCTATTTATTAAAAGCACCTGTGTTTTTTACTGCAAAAATTCCTGTGTGTGTGCTTTCCACCTTCCAACTCTATGTATCTGACATTTCATCTGGATGAGCACCCAGGGGCTCATCTAACAGTGAGTGCAACCAATATTGTGTGTGTATGTATGTATATATAATCTTAACCCCTTAAGGACTAGCGATCCCAGGGTGTGTGGTCCTTTAAGGAACAGATAGCGAAGTTTGACGTGCCGGCACAAGTGACTGATCACGTTTGCTGGCACTCCGAATGGGGGGCTGACGGTGATCTCTCCGGTCTTGGAGCGGTCAATTTCAGTCCCCACTACTACTCACATTGCTCCCACAGGAGCACTGTGAGTAAAAGATACATGACGTGCCAGGACTGTCACTGGTCCTTACAGTGGATCTATCACATATAATGCTCATTAATTAGAGAATTTAGCGAAAAAGTTTAACATGTTACTCATTTTTTAAAAAAAACCCGTTATCTGCGGAAAAATTAATGTTTAAAAAGTGCCCAGCAGCCTCCTTCCGCTTGCCGCAGATTGTCGCACAGAGGCTGCTCCCGTCCCACTACCCAGCATCCTCCGATGATGGAGGCTATCTGTCTGTAAGCTGGAGCTATCTTATTGGCTAGATATCGATCTCTGCCAATTAGACCACTCCAGCTTAGAGAAAGAAAGCCTCCATCATCAGAAGATGCTGGATAGTGGGACGGGAGCAGAGGCAGTGCTGCAAGCTAAAAGTTGGCTGCTGGGCACGTTTTAAACATTAATTTTTGCTCAGATAACAGGTTTTTTTAAAAAAAAAATAAGTAACATGTTAAACTTTTTCGCTAAATGCTTTAACTAATGAGGATTGCTTCTTTATATGTGATCGATCCACTTTAAGGGAAAAACAGCAGTGATGGTCCTGACACGTCACTGCACGTTAAGGGGTTAACTTATACTCAGCCCAGGTTACTCCAAGCGTCGTAAGAGACAGCACTCAATGAGGAGGAATGAAGGAAAAAAGTTAATTTATTGCATCCATCAAGCCACTTGATGGATTCAATAAACTAACTTTTTTTCTTCATTGAGTAGTAATGAGTAACCTGGAGTAACCTGGTCTCACTATATTTTAAGTTTACTTAATTTCTATGGGACGTGCACCAATTAAAGTGAATCTATCTCCTCTACAAAGTTATGCTTATTATGTAGAGGATATATACATAAGTGTGAAAATGTTATTGATTTAAAAAAAAACAAAAAAAAAAAACCCCGCTATTTGTGTTAAACCGATAGTTTAAAGAGTATGCTGCACCCTACTTCCTCATAAACGTCCATTGCCGCACTGCCCCTTCTCCCTTCCCACTACCTAGCTGCCTCCGATGACAGAGGCTTCTGTCTGTAAACTGGAGCGATCACATTGGCAGAGATCAATATCTAGCCAATGAGATCACTCCAGCTTACAAACAGAAGCCTCCGTCATCGGAGGAGGCTGGGGAAGGGAGAAGGGGCAGTGCGGCAACGGAAGTTTATGAGGAAGTAGGGTGCAGGGCACTCTATAAACTGTCTTTTTAACACAAATAGCGGGTTTTTAAAAAAACAAAAAAATAATAACGTTTTCACCTTTATGTATATATACTCTACATAATAAGCATAACTTTTGTAGAGGCGACCGATCCACTTTAATGTTATATTGGATGTTTGCTTCAGTGAGTGCTGCTGTCTATTTGCATAGCTATATACAGTGTAAATGTATGTGTGTATATATATAATATAGTTTTCTTTGATGTAAAAACTAATATATGCTTTCTTTTTTTCTTTTAGCTCAGTCTCAGTAGGAGCGGTCCGTGGAATTTCATGCCTGCTTTGCTGAGTGGAACTTACTTTTTTCTACGGTACACGGAAATGAAGGACTTACATTTTGTGTCTGTTCAAGAAATGCGTGAAGTTAAAACCAGGCTGTGAAAAAAAAAAAAAAAAAAAAAACTACAAAACAAAAAAAATGTATAACTTATACAGATTGTTATATCTATTGTAAATTTTATTTAAAAAATTAGTGCTACAGGAATATTTAAAAAAAAAAAAAAACAACACACACAAACGAATGCATGAGACTGTAAAATGAGTTCAGTAATGTTTTCAGCTCACTCCATTTCAAATCTTGTGTCGAAGAAATCTTATTGGTGACATTTTAGTTATCTTCAAGTGATTGCAATTATGTTACTTTTGTATTTAGTTTGTGAAATCGTGTATTTAACATTTGTGCGCAACTTTCACAGTGATTGATAAGTTGCTTTTGATCCTAATGGACCAAAACAAAATTGATATATGGACCAAAATCCCCAGTGATCAAGAACTATATAAAGGATATGCTGTATGAAAACTTTCAACGGAGATGTCACTGGCCTGGTGATTTGTTATATCCTTGGATGCACCCAAACACACTCTCCTGCATACAACATAGAGGATTGTTAGTGATGTCACTGATCACTTAGTTTACATCATTGTTAAATATGATTTGTTGAGTCAGGTGATGAAGCAGGAGTGAGATGCTTGAAGTTGTGACAGAGGATGTAACTTCTCCAGTGTTATAAACTTTCCAATTCTAATTTTATTCTATGGAGCCTATGTACTAACCTGTCTCCAATGTTAGAGGTATTAATGTGTAGACATCATCAAACAACAAAGGAACTGGAGCGATTATCTCACTGTAGAGGTTCTCTTCTCATTATGACACCTTGGTTCATCTCAACCACCAGGAGTTGATCTTTCCTAGAAGGAAACACCCATAAGGACAAATGTAGAGGAATTCTGGTGTAAGCCAACGTAACCATTGACTGAAGTAGGGCTTTTTACCCTCTGAGTGCCAGTGCAAATTGCTTTGCAATGCGTTTGATACCCTCTGGTATGCAGAGAACTAAACTCATTGGTGCTAAAAAAGTTCTCTTGGAGACCTTTAGCATCCAAGGGGTTAATTTTATAAATATCAACATTTTTTTCTGCCCCAGTATCCATCTACCTTTGTCTTTATATGTACTGGTGATAGAATTATGTGCAAAATGACATAATTATGAAAATACATAACCCTACAGTAGTTCTATATAAAACATGACAAGAATAATTAAACACAAGTTAGTCTTACATAAAAGGGCATGTTCTCATGTTCAGTTATATTGTGCCTGTGTGTGTAAGAATTTCCTCACCTTAATAGAAATTAACTCTTTGAGTGCCAGAGAGGTATGCAATGCATTCATACCTGGCAACTCTCCGGATGTGGTGCGTTTCTATTGAAACTCTGCCCACTTCTGCTCCTTCCCTGTATGTCCTCCCATTTCCCTCCAACTTCACCTCCTTCCCCAGTCTTAAGCGCCACCCCCACTCTTGATTAAGCCCCACCCCCTTTTGACACAAATTCCATCATTCATCTCCGCCAACAGCACTACAAGACTCCCCCCTCCAGGGAGTCCAGAAAAAATAAATTCCCAAGTATGAATGCATGCATACCCCTTTGGTATTCAAATTGTTAAAGGGCAGTTATTTACCAAGTCTG
This sequence comes from Rhinophrynus dorsalis, assembly GCA_037306005.1. Classification (NCBI taxonomy): domain Eukaryota; kingdom Metazoa; phylum Chordata; class Amphibia; order Anura; family Rhinophrynidae; genus Rhinophrynus; species Rhinophrynus dorsalis. Next base: position 74,259,959 of record CM074721.1, on the reverse strand, counting down.
CTCAGATGTGCAGACTTCAAATGACTTCTGTAGAGGGTTAGATAACTGCCTGACAGTCAGCTGGAATGTAATCTAGAAGATTAGTCTACAGTCATACATTTTACAGTTTGTGCACACAGCCCCAGTAGGCAACTAGTGTTGGGCTTAAAAGCCCCTCACTGGTAATTATGGGACTGTGAGAGCAACTGACTGAGACTACATAACTGCAAGACCAGAATCTCTCTGCTTTGTCTGGTTTAAGAAGGGGCACAGTGGCCTCTCTTTAGATCCTTGTTCAGCTGACCTGCTGATTACAATGCAGCCCTGACTTTAATCCCGGGGAACAGACCTCCGGTAGGGTACTATCCATGTGATAGTTGAGGTCCAAGTCTTCTTTATGTTTTTTTTTTAACACATAGCACTATATTTGAGTACTTACAGTTTTGCAATTCAATTCAATCTGAAAGGATCCCCCTCCTGCCCCTTTTCCTGCTTCACTCTGTCTCTCTGTCTGGTCTGGATGGAGTGGAGCAAGGGACAATCTTCATTAAGCAAAAGGAAAATCCTGCCCTCCTTCATCAAGGGGGCTAGGGTTTTCCTTATACTTACTGAATGAAGATTGTCCCTCGCTGCATCCCTCCGGTCCCACAACCGGATTCCACATTTAATGGGAGGAAGGGGCTGGAGGGGGATCTTTTCAATTGAATAGCACTTCAACTATGAAACTAATATTGCTCTATATGTTAAAAATAAATAAAGAAGACTCGGACCTCAACTTTAATAAAAGTATTACTATCCCTTTAACATATATATGAACTTCTATGAGCTGTTATTCAGCAGGCTGAGAAAACCGTGTTAACCTGCATTCCTTTCTTTCATCTTTGTCAGTGATAGAGCATATTTTAATATTTACACTCTGTTTTTTCACTGAGGATTACTATTTGAACATGAGGTTAAAATCATACTTTTAATAAGTTTCGAAAGATGTTGCTGTACTTTTACTGTGTCACTGAATGGGAAAGAAGTAAAGAGTGCAGGTAAATTGTTTTCTTGGCCTGCTGTAAAACAGCCCAGGTACGCTTATATATTTGGTAATGCTATCAAGGTGTGGAATCTTAACCCCTTATGCACCAGAGCACTGTGCAACACTCTTCGTGTCCTGAAGGGGTTACACATCCATATATACAGGTGTGTATGTATGTTGTGTGTGTGTGTATAAAGTGGGGCAAAAAAGTATTTAGTCAGCCACCAATTGTGCAAGTTCTCCCACTTAAAAAGATGAGAGAGGCCTGTAATTTTCATCATAGGTACACTTCAACTATGAGAGACAGAATGGGGGGAAAGAATACAGGAAATCACATTGTAGGATTTCTAATGAATTCATTGGTAAATTCCTCGGTAAAATAAGTATTTGGTCACCTACAAACATGCAAGATTTCTGGCTCTCACAGACCTGTAACTCTTTCTTTAAGAGTCTCCTCTGTCCTCCACTCGTTACCTGTATTAATGGCACCTGTTTGAACTTGTTATCAGTATAAAAGACACCTGTCCACAACCTCAAACAGTCACACTCCAAACTCCACTATGGCCAAGACCAAAGAGCTGTCGAAGGACACCAGAAACAAAATTGTAGACCTGCACCAGGCTGGGAAGACTGGATCTGCAATAGGCAAGCAGCTTGGTGTGAAGAAATCAACTGTGGGAGCAATTATTCAAAAATGGAAGACATACAAGACCACTGATAATCTTCCTCTATCTGGGGCTCCACGCAAGATCTCACCCCGTGATGTCAAAATGATCATAAGAACAGTGAGCAAAAATCCCAGAACCACACGGGGGGACCTAGTGAATGACCTGCAGAGAGCTGGGACCAAAGTAACAAAGGCTACCATCAGTAACACACTACGCCGCCAGGGACTCAAATCATGCAATGCCAGACGTGTCCCCCTGCTTAAGCCAGTACATGTCTGGCCCGTCTGAAGTTTGCTAGAGAGCATTTGGATGATCCAGAAGAGGATTGGGCGAATGTCATATGGTCAGATGAAACCAAAGTAGAACTTTTTGGTAAAAACTCAACTCGTCGTGTTTGGAGGAGAAAGAATGCTGAGTTGCATCCAAAGAACACCATACCTACTGTGAAGCATGGGGGTGGAAACATCATGCTTTGGGGCTGTTTTTCTGCAAAGGGACCAGGACGACTGATCCGTGTAAAGGAAAGAATGAATGGGGCCATGTATCGTGAGATTTTGAGTGAAAACCTCCTTCCATCAGCAAGGGCATTGAAGATGAAACGTGGCTGGGTCTTTCAGCATGACAATGATCCCAAACACACCGCCCAGGCAACGAAGGAGTGGCTTTGTAAGAAGCATTTCAAGGTCCTGGAGTGGCCTAGCCAGTCTCCAGATCTCAACCCCATAGAAAACCTTTGGAGGGAGTTGAAAATCCATGTTGCCCAGCGACAGCCCCAAAACATCACTGCTCTAGAGGAGATCTGCATGGAGGAATGGTCCAAAATACCAGCAACAGTGTGTGAAAACCTTGTGAAGACTTACAGAAAACGTTTGACCTCTGTCATTGCCAACAAAGGGTATATAACAAAGTATTGATATGAACTTTTGTTATTGACCAAATACTTATTTTCCACCATAATTTGCAAATACATTCTTTAAAAATCAGACAATGTGATTTTATGGATTTTTTTGTCTCATTCTGTCTCTCATAGTTGAAGTGTACCTATGATGAAAATTACAGGCCTCTCTCATCTTTTTAAGTGGGAGAACTTGCTCAATTGGTGGCTGACTAAATACTTTTTTGCCCCACTATATATATATATATATATAATATATACACACACACTCATACACACAAAATTAAATGTGTGTTGAGTGTGATGCTATTTCATATAAGATCAAATATAGCATTGTAATCCCCTTAAAGTGGATTTGGGCAAAGTGACACCCTCTGGACCACTACTGTGAAATGATGGAAGATGTATTTTGGCAGCAGCTGAAGGGCCTCCCGTTGCCCATCACTGTTTTAACACTTTGAGTGTCAGAGGAGTATGCAACACATTGCATGCTCAAAGGGTTAAATAGTAAATGTTTTTCATTATATTTTGTGTGGACAAAAAAAAAACAAAAAAAAAACGACATTGTAGGTTTTAACCTCCTAAGTAAAACTGCTGTGAGAATTTTCAGTTGTGGTAATGAGATGTGCTTATCACTTACCATGAAGAACAGTAGTCTGACTCAAGCTGTCCCATAGAGCACATTATTATTCTTTTTAAAGGGTTAGTAATGTCCAATTTAAATAACATGTAATATTGTAGATATTAAAAAAATAAATTAAGTGGTGCATGTCCCGTCTCTCAAACATCTATAGTTTGAGAGATATAAGGTTTTAAAGTTCCCCTCTCCCTCCCCTTTCACAGACATCAGCCTTTAGCTGACAGAAGGAGATCCCAGGACCAGCAGGCAGCTCTTCAGCAGAGCCGAAATAGCGCTATCTGAAAAAAAAAATACTTAATTGGAATGGTCTACAAAGTGTGCTTGCAAACCAGGCACACTTTGTAGACCGTTCTAATGAAGTATTTGTTTTTAGATATCGCTGTTTTGGCTCTGCTGCAGAGCCGACGTGGGTCTCACGACTCAAATTTCATTCTGTCAGCTAGACAGCTGATATCAGTAAAAGGGGAGGGAGGGGGAGACTTTAAAACCTTACATTTCTCAAACTATAAATGTTTGAGAGACAGGACTTGCACCAGTTAATTTATTTTTTTTAATATCTACAATATTATGTTATTTAAATCGGACATTACTAACACTAAATTGCCTTTTAGACAACCACTGGCGCTGCTAACAGCTTAGTTTAAGCTGTCAATAACTTAAACTAAAAACCTCCCAGCAGTGAAGCAGCTAATGCCCTGGCACTCAAAGGGTTAAAAAAGTATACTGTTCATGTATCTAACTGGATGGGCAACCACCAGTTGTAATTGGATTACAACAACAACAACTGTTACCCTCAGCTGACTGTTGACCAGCTGGGGATGGTGGGAGTTGTAGTTCAAACACAGCTGGGTGACACATGTTGGCCACCCCTGCGAAATTGGAATATAATAAGTTTAATTGTTGTGTGTTTTTCTTTAAAAGCGGAACTACCACCCCTTGTAAACTTTGCCCCAAATAATTACCCATCTGGCGACTACCTGCTCAATAGTGCGAGTCACCAGAATTATTACCGCGTTATCGAGAAGTCCATACTGCTCTCGGACTGACAGCCAGGAAACAGTGCAGACATCTTTCCAAAGTGACGTCTGTGCACCTGCGCTGTCAGTCCCAGTCTGCTCTAGGAGGTGGTGCTAGGAGCTGTTCAGTACCAAAAGGGACTGACAGCTCAGGCGCGAAGACATTACTGTGGAAAGATGTCTGCGCTGTTTCCTGTGTGTCAGTCTGGGAGCAGTATAGAATTCTCAGTAACGCCGGGAAAACTTTACAAGGGCTGGTAGTTCCGCTTTAAGTAACTGTGTGACAGATTTTTTTTTCTCAAAAAAAAAAAAAAAGCTTGTATTCTCTTTGCCTTGATTAGTTCTTAATATGTATGAATTATTTAACATTTATTACTTAACATTTCTAATTTATATGGAATGATTCATTCTGTTGAGTGCAAGATGGGGTTTAAATTGTTGCACATCCCTCTGGCATTCAAAGGAATGTTCAATGATCATCATGTATGTGAAAATACTTTGTAATCTTTGTACAGAATGTATATATATGGAACAGCCGTAAGGATAAAATATCATGTTTTCTGGATGCTTAGGGGAGAGGCTAGGATCCCAGTAAGCTGCATCATACAAGTGCTGTATTATGGTTTTTACTGTCTCATGTCATTGGTAGAGGATTATCTGATCATCTCAGCACATATAATGCATCTGAATATGCACAGATGAGTGACATGTAAAGGATCAGTGATGTTTTGCTATGAAAAAAATATGTTTTTCCTGCTGACCAGGGTAAGCTCACTGCTATGGGTCATGATTCATTCAAAGGTGGTTATAGCTAAAACCTTTTCATTAATATGCTCTGGTAACCCCACCACTTGACACAGAGGCAGAATTTTTGTTGTATTCTGGGAGAATTTCAGCCTTAGACTAGTCTTCCTAGAAAGTGATAGTAACTGTTCCAGTCTGTTCCTGTTACCTTAAGGGACAACACAGGAGACCAGGATGGACAGCGCAGGTGCCAGATGTCTCTAAGCCAAGGTGTCTGCATTGATCCCTGGCCGTCAGTCTCAGAAGAAGTAGGCTTTCTTAATAACGCTGTATTTTTGCTGGATTATAGTACTATTTTTAAGCTTATTGCAATATAATTATTGTGGGGGGGAATTTATTTGGGGTAATCCACTGTAAAGAAAATAAGACTAGCAGGTAAAATACATTAATATAATAGTAAAATAATAGTAAAATAAAACACTGCTATTCCTTTAAAATTCACAGCCTTCTTTGTGTATAAACATGTCTAAAACTCACATGTACTAATAACAGCTGGAGTAATTCTTGTGTAAACCAACTGAAAGATAGGCAAAAAAATAATTCTCTTTAATTTAAGTGGGAAACTTAACTCCCTTGAATGACACTGTGCGTCCAAGACTTGTCTAGCATTCAGTAATATCCTTTTCAGTGCGTTGCGTACCCTTCTGGCACTCAATGGGTTAAATATTTGGGAATTTTATTTCCCTTCTGTAGTCCAATTAGCCCGATGTAGAATTACTGCAACTGTTCTTACTACATCAGTCTCCCTGTCAGGGGGCAATTGCCCCCTGGGCCGGTCATATTTCTGGGCTGGTGGGCCACTGCTCCTCACTAAATCTCCCAATTGCTGCTGTAAATGAAGCTACACTAGTGATAACATAGAGCTTACAACTGAAATAGAGCTACACAAATCACACCACAGAGGAACAATCCAAATTGAGCTACAATAGTAGCATAACCCATTCCCTTGTAAGCTCTATAGTATAACTAGTGTAGCATTACTTAAACTGTAAGCTTTGTAGAAGCGCACTAGTGTAGCCTCGTTTCAGCCATAAGCTATGTGGTATCAGTTGCCTTACTTCACAACATTAATGCCAATTTTAAAATTAACAAAAGGGGGTGGGCTGGGACAGTGGGCTTGAGTGATATAGAAATGGGCCACTTGACTGAATTTGCCCCCTGGGCCACAAGTTGCCAGCCCTCCCCTGCTCCCTGTCATGTATTTGAAGATTTTACAACAGAAACTGGCAAACTAAGGGGGAGGAATGATTATCATGATGGGAATTATAGTCCCAACAGCAGCTGAAGGGCTGCATGTTTCTCATCCTGGTCCTAAACAGGAATCCCAAGCCACTCAACAGGCCTGATTTACATACCTACAAACACCTGCAAACATTTTTCTTAAAAAATATATGCTGTAAGTCTTAATCTGCAGAGTAAAACAAGGGTACACCCTGCTAGTAGATATTTTCATTCAAAACTGATTACAACTCAAGTTTCTTTTCACGCAACAGTGCCAACTGGTGTCTAAAACACATTTTTTAATAATGCAGTCTGTGGAAAAGTTTGAGTCAGTGACTACTGCACCCCAAAGTAAGTAATAGGAGCAGCACCACCTGGTGACCACAGTAGAAAATTACAGTTAAAAAAAAGTTTTAAGCTATAAGAATCTTTGAATAAAAAAAATTCCCAGCATTGGGGCCATCCTTATCTTACTCAGCAGGAAGAGCTAGGATACATATTTTTCTCATCCCAAATGGCTTACTGCTCCTTTAAATATACACAGTGTATCTGCACAGTTGATCTGCAGGGAGAGTTGTAGTTCAGCTTCATTTGAACTGCTGCAGACAGTGGGTTGGATGAGTATAGCTAATAGGTTAGATATGGAGGATTTTCAAACTAGGGCACAAGTAAATCTGACTGAATCACTGAGCCACTAATTCACTCACTTATGCTAAAGCATGGATACCCAAGCAATCCAATACAGAGGACTAGGTTTGTTAACCCTTTGAGTGCCAGAGGGGTACACAACGCATTGCTTTGCAATGCGTTGCATACCCTTCTGGCACTCAAAGGGTTAATATTCTCGAGCCAACCAAAAGATCTCCCATTTAGTTATGGTAATAACCTTCATAATCTTAACTCCTTGCATCTCTAACATGTAAAGGGTTAAACAAAAAAGTAATACATTACAATGAAAAACCATACAGTATGTTGGTGGTGGGGCTTTCCTGCTGGTAGGTGCTATTACATTCTATGGAGAACTTTAGTGTAAGGCTCAGATCTCCCATTGAGAGCAAAAACTTACAAATTGGAATCTTGCTAAAAGTTCAGAACATAATTATTAAAAATAAACTTTGAGCTGTAATAAGTTGTTAATTAAGCTTCTCTGGGGAGCTGAAGTAATCTTGCAGGAAAAGTTCTGCTGTGTATCTTTTTCAGGGTAAAATATTACTTTGCTTTTATGTTAAAGGGATTGTAATACTTGTATTAAAGTTGAGGTCCGAGTCTTCTTTTTTTTTTTTTTTTTTTTTAAACACATAGCGCTACATTTCAATACTTACCCTGCATCACGCTGCCTCTCTGTCTGGTCTGGATGGAGCATGACGAGGGACAATCTTCAGTAAGCAAAAGAAAAATGCTGCCCTCCATCAAGCGGGTAGGGTTTTCCTTATATTTACTGAATGAATATTGTCCCGCGTAGCAGCCATCCAGTCCCATGACCGGATTACAGATCCGGCGGGAGGGGAAACCTTTCGGATTGAATAGCGCTTGAACTACAAAACTAAGTATTGAAATATAGCGCTTTAAAACTAGCTGTAAAAGAGCTAGCTTTTCTATAGTAATCTGTTAGAATGCTACAACAGATAGAAAGACATGTAGGGCTTTCTTTAGGACATGGAAGAGATACAAAACCAACTGGATCATAGGGGACAAATAGGTACTTTTGAGGTCTTCAGTGCTAGAGGAATCTTCATTAAGGACCTGTCACCTTGATTCAAATTTGCATATTTGAAAATGTCATTAAAATCTGTCTATGCATCCTGTTAGCCTAAAGACCAGCAAATCTACAGTTAAGGAGAGATCCACATTTGGTATCATATGTTAACGTATGCTAATTGTGGTACCAGTGATGTTTCACCTTTTTCGGTGACTTATTTCATTTGCTAATATAGCTTTTTCTGTGGAGTTTCAAATGGTAATTAAGCTCTGTTCTGCACCAGGAGACTCTCACTCTCTCCAGAAATAAGTGTGAATATTTCCTAAACTATTCATCTGTGGGCCATTTGGTTAATATGACACATAGGCAGTTTTGTATGATTTGTTCAAATATGAAAAAAAAAAATCAAGGTTACAGATCCACTTAAAAAAGCATTTGGTTGGAGATACGCTAGCATTCAAGTGGTTAAAAAAAAAAACACATTTAAATGGTTGGATTGTTTATTTGTCCCTGGGGGGGGGGGGGATGGCGCAGTTGGTTCACTGTAGAGTTGCACCTCTTTAGGCCCATAGAGCAAACTATTTTGATGATGTGAACAGTTTAGTCTTCTCCTCAGATCAATGTGCTGGGGAGCTATGAGTGGTTTAGTCAGTAATGGTGAGAATAGTAGACAGGATCTGATTGGAACCTGTAGCACAACAGGTGGGGTATGTATTAATGTGTGATAAAGATGGGATAAACTCTTAAGTCCTCTATTAGTCTATGGAGCCTGTGCAGTAACATCTATCCAACGTGATACATTTCCAGCTGCTGCAAGACTGCAACTCCCATCATTCGGTAGCAGCTGAAGTGACTCATGTTGCCCACCACTGAGTTGGTGCATAAGCTCCAAAGAATAACATAGGAAATGGAGAGTTCATCTCACTGGAGGGTTTTTCTCAGTCATCATACCTTTGTGCAGGGCAGACATGAGACCCTTCAGCTATTTGTAGACCATCATCCTCTCTGGTAGCCACCGGATAATAACTGTAAGTCCAACAACAGAAAGAGGGCCTCACTGTCTGCCCCTGCCTTAGTCCCCCCCCCGCCCCCGTCCTAACATGCTTTATGATAGCCATTCATTTTCAGATATTATTTTCTTTTTAAAATGAAAGATAAGATTTGCTTATATTTTAATTTGTGTGCCAGGTGGGTATCCAATGCATCTGGCACTCAAAGGGTTAAAGTCCAGGTTGTAATTTTCTTTGTTAAAGTTTTGTTTTACCATCACTCCTACTCAGAAAAGTAGGGAAACATTACTATAAATACAAATAAAGAATGGATGTTTTTTAATCTGTGTTTAGAGCATTTTTTAACGGGACTTTCAGCGTTGTATTAAAGGGATAGTAATGTTTCAAAATAAAAGCAGCTTCAGTTAATCTTCATAGTATTTGGGCCATATAGAGTGTTATTTCAATACTATCAGAGTTGTAGTACAAGATTAATTGAATGATAAAGTATCCCCCTCCCGCCCCTTTTACCTAGTGTAAACCACCTCCCCTCTGATGTCGAATCTGATCTTGAGACCAGACAGCTCACAGCAAGGGACAGTCTTCTTACTGTGAGTATAAGGAAAACCCTGCCCCCCTTGACAGGTTTTTCAGGTTTATCTCTTGTGCTAATTGAAGATTGTCCCTCTCTGCGATCCATCCGGACAGCCTTGCCTTTCTGAGGTGAACAGTGTTACATCAGTAAAAGGGGTGGGAGGGGGATACTGTATCATTCAATTACTCTTGAAATACAAATCTGATAGTATTAAAATAACACTCTCCGTGGCCCAAATACTATGAAGATTAATTGGAGATGCTTTTATTTTGAAACATTACTATCCCTTTAACCCTTTGAGTGGGGTACACAACTCCTCTGGCATTCAAAGGGTTAACATTGGGGTATACAACACTTCAGTCAAACCTGTGCAAATACTTAAACGCTATGATAAACTTTTTTTTTTTTATGAAAAGTATGTTATAGGACATTTCCTACAAAGTAAAACAAGGTTACTGCCACTGCTGGATGATTTTTCATTCAAATGTTATTAAAGCACAAACATAATTTCTAAAATCAAACTCTTAGCAACAGTGCCAATTAGTGTCCAAAAGTAATTTTCCTTTTTTTATTATGCACTATACGGGAGGGCTTTGAGTCAATGACTACAGCTTCCTATAGTAAGTGGGGGGAGAAAAAAAGTTTAGAATGCAATGAGTGCAAAATCTCCCAGAAATACCTTTCATTTACTGAGCAAGAAAAGTTTTGTAATATATTTTTTCATATAAAAAGTTTACTACCCTTTGAGTGCCAGAGGGGTACGCAACCTTTGCAATGTGTTGTGTACCCCTCTGGCACTCAAAGGGTTAATTCTAGAACCTCAGTAATTTATAAAGGGGTTAAATATTTTAAGAGATTGTGTTATTACATGCTTTATTTGTTCCTAAACTCTTGTTGAGTCTTGCACTTGACATAGCCGTCCCGCCTCAATAAATAATCTTGTACATTTTCCATAGCTGTAACAATCCCGGAAATGCTGACAGAGTTGCCAGTGAGAGCAATCACCCCTCTCCTTTTCCCAGTCTTTTGGTCTCAAAAGATTAATTCCGTACAATATCTATGGGAAAAAGTAGATCTTAAAAGGGTTAACTTTTTAAGGACCAGAGGAGCGTGTCAAGCATTGCTTCTTAATCCTATGCATTTCACTCTGGTCCCTGAAGGATTAAAGGGATAGTAAAGTCCCCCCAAAAAATATAAGCAAATTGGTAGAAGCAATAAAAAAAATGCTTAATGCCCCTTATTTCTATCTCTCAAACCTTTATGGTTTGTGAGATATAAGAAATTAAAGTTCTCCCTCCCCCTTCTCATATGTCAGCTGTATAGCTGATGCATGAGAGATCCTGGTTCCAGGATCACACGGTGGCTCTTCAGGAGTGCTGACATCAAGAGATCTAAAAAGAAATACTTCATCGGAATGGTCTACAACGTGTGCCTGGTTTGCAAGCACACATTGTAGACCATTCTGATGAAGTATTTCTTTTTAGATCTCTCGGTGAGCATTCCTGAAGAGCCGCATCTGGTTGCGCAACCAGATTCTGCTTCTGACAGCTTTTCAGCTCGTCAGACAGAAAGGGGAGGGAAAGGACTTTATTTTCTCATATCTCTCAAACCATAAAGGTTTGAGAGAGAGAAATAAGGGACATTAAGTATTTTTTTTATTGCGTCTACCAATTTGCTTATATTTATTTTGGGACCTTATTATCCCTTTAATAGGACTTAACTATGTAGCTGTCCTTCATATGTCTGTTATAAAGAGCTGTTCTTTTATTGTATTTGAACTAAAATGTAGCATATAGCTGGTCACTGAAACATCGCTATCTGAGAATGCTTATGGTGATCCAAAGCAGTGATCCCCAGTGCCAGTTGTCTGGACAAACCAACAGGTCAGATTTTCAGGATATTCCTAATTGATTACTCAATTGATTACTCAGCGACAATTAAGCAGGAATACCCTGTAAACCTAACCTGTTGCTGTGCCCCGAGGAATACAAATGAGAACACTGCCCTGAAGAACCACAGGTCAGCTTTTTCTGTATAGCACTGATTCTCAGTGTTAGACCTCAGGATACCAACGGGTCAAGTTTGCACTATATCCGTGCGTGATCGAAGGTTGGTAATCAGTCAGTCTGTGCATAATTAGAGATTTCGTGAAAACTGGCCTGTTAATATGTTATTTGGACTGGAGCTGAGAATTACTGCTCTCGTCTATTGTGAGGAGTTGGAGAGTAAAATGGAACTCGGTAAATATAGCTAACTGCAGGTACAATTCAGATAGATCAGTGGAAGGCAACCTTTGGCTTCCTAACCAGGCTGTTGGTGATAACTGGGATTTGTATTCTCGCAGCTGGAGAGCTAAAGATTGCCATGGCAATGTTGCTGAGCACAGAGATGTGCATTAAGTTTCAAACATCACATTTATCAAGTAAAGCTAGAAACGACAAGAGGCCCTTAAATTTGGAAAGGGACTGGGTGAGAAGCTCATTAAGTATGAAGTTTAAACCCCTTAATGCCGAGCAGTCCGGGAAACTGACCTTCCCAGAGGGACTGCTTTGATTCATGCCAGCACTCCGGTACATGTGACTCATGACATGTACTGTTGAGTCGAACAGGGGTCTGAGAAGGACCACTCCAGTGTTGGAGTGGTCATTTTCAGACTCCACTGGTGCTTACAGCACTCCCATAGGAGTGTTGTAAGCACAAAATGCTTGACGTGCCAGGACCTTCACCTGTCCTTCAAGGGATAGTAATCCTTGCTTTTAATAAAGCTTAATATTGTAGATATTAAGAATATAAATGCAATGATGTACGTCCCATCTCTCAAACATGTATAGTTTGAGAGATATAAGCTTCTAAATTTTCCCCCTCCCGCCCCTTTCAGAGAAGTCAATGCTCTAGCTGAAAGAATTAGATCCTGGTCCTAGGACCGGACAGCAGCGCAGGCACACTTTGTAGACTGTTCCAATGAAGTAGTAATTTCTAGACAACACTATTTGCTGCTGAAGAGCCACCGTCCGGGACCAGGATCTCACTCTGTCAGATAGAGCACTGATGTTTGTGAAAGGGGTGGGAGGGGGAAACTTTTGAAGCTTCTATCTCTAAAACTATACAAGTTTGAGAGACGGGATATACATCATTGTATTTATGTTTTTAATATCTACAATATTACACTTTATTAAAAAGCAAGCATTACTATCCCTTTCAGGGAAAAAACTGTGATGGTCCTGATATGTCACCAGTAGTTAAAGGGATAGTAATACTTTATTATTACTATCCCACATATTTGTTAAATAATGTAATAGCCCCCAGGTTCATCTCTCAAACCTTTATGGTTTGAGATATAACCGAAGGCAAAGTTCCTCCCTCCCTCTCCTTCCCTGAATTCAGTTGTACTGACTGCAGGGATATGCGGTCTGACTTTAATCACGCGGCTCTGCAGCAGAGCCGCAGTCGCGTTAGTGACAAAGAATTATTTCACTGAAACGGTCTTCTACGTGTGCTTGCAAATCAAGCACATGTAGAAGACCATTTCAGTGAAATAGTTTTGTCACTAACTGGATCTCGGCTCAGCTGCAGAGCCGCAAGCCTGTCGTACAATATATAAAAAGTAAATGCATTGCTGTGCTTAGGGTATTGTCTGTTTTGAGTGCTTGCTACAACAGCTGTATGCTTAGCATTACAGTGGAAGTAAAGTAACACTCTCCTGTGGTGGCTTTGCCCCTGCAGAATGAATTATGGGGCATGAAGCAGGAAAAGCTTAAGAGGAACAATAATTTGTTTTTAAATTTGCCATTTGGAGTTTTTATGCTTGCACACAACAAGATTCATGGAGCAGAGTCTCCTGCAGGTAATGAAATAAGGCAAGCAAAAAATGAACACATGGGAGAGAAAATCTCCCTCAGTCAAAGAACACTCTTAGTAACATACCTTTGTGAACCAAATCTCAGGGTGACGGGACACATTCTCTTTGTGAGAGAGCAGTGTTTCCTACTACATGATTTATACCAATTTACTTCTTATTTAATGTCCAGATTAATGGCATTTGTACCAGAAAAGACCAGAGAGGCCTTGTGTATAAGAAGTGATATCTCAGAACTGTAGCATCTTAAACCTTTGAGTGCCAGAGGGGTCTGCAATGCATTGCATACCCCTCTGGCACTCAAAAGGTGCCTTAAGGACTGATTGGATCATCTCTGGATAAGACCATGCATTGACATAGCATCTAACATCTACTCTTTTGGAAGTATTAAGGGATAATTTTTCAAAGTTCTCAGGGTGAGCTTATGTCAAAAGACCCCAGGTAGGCTTAGGGCCACTGATGTAAATGTGATCTTTAACCCACTGAATGCAATAGGTCTCTCCATTTGATTGTGAGAAATGCATTGGAGACTAGCATACAGGGGTTAAAAGCCCAAATTAGCCATTTGAGTGACAAAGTTATTCAGCACATTGCATTGCAGCATTTAAAAGGATAGTAATGTTTCATAAAAACAGCAGCTTTAATTAATCTTCATAGTATATGGTCCATGGAGAGTGTTATTTCAATACTGTCAGGAGTTGTAGTACAAGAGTAATTGAATGATAGTCTCCCCCCCACACACACTTTTACCTAGTGTAAGCCCCCTCTTCTCAGATGTGGAATCCAGTCCATACACCAGACAGCTCACAGTAAAGGACAATTGTCTTAATGTGAGAACAATGAAAGCCCTGCCCCCCTTGACAGTTTTTTCAGCTTTTTCCCTTATCTTAACTGAAGATTGTCCCTCTCTGCAATGTACCTGGGCACACCCTGCTGCTCTGAGGTGAGCAATGTTACTCTAGGTAAAAGGGGCAGGAGGGGGATACTTTATCATTCAATTACTCCTGAACTACAACTCTGATTGTATTGAAATAACACTCTCCATGGCCCAAATACTATGAAGATTAATTGGAGCTGTTTTTATTATGAAACATTACTATCACATTAATAACTATCTGGCACTCAAAGTGTTAAATCAATATGAACTTGGGGAATTTGTATTTGTTTCTATGGTAAGGTTGGTTTGGTTCACTTGTTCTTGAGCACATGGTCCTTAGTAGTGTAATTAAACATATGTAGTATTGAAAAATGTATGATTGACATCAGCTTCAATAAAAGGTATACTATCTGATCAAAAGTATGTGGACACCTGACCATAACACCTATATGAGCTTGTTGGACATCCCATTCCAAAACCATGGGACATTAATATGAAGTTGCCCCCCCCCCCTCCCCTCTTTGTGGCTATAGGAGTCTCCACTTCTCTTTGGAGTATGTCTGTGGGAATTTGTGCCTATTCAGCCAAAAGATCATTTGCAAGGTCAAGCACTGATTTTGGACAAAGAGGCCTGGCTCGCAGTCAGCGTTCCAATTCACCCCCAAGTTGTTCAGTGGGGTTAAGGTCAGGGCTCTGTGCAGGCCACTTGAGTTCCTCCACATCAAACCATGCCTTTATGGTCCTTGCTTTGTGCACGGTGGAACAGGAAAGGTCCTTCACCAAACTTTTGCCACAAAGTTGGAAGCGTAAAATTGTCTAAAATGTCTTTGTATACTGTAGCATTAACATTACTCTTCATTGGAACTAAGGGGCCTAGCCCAAACCATTGTTCCTCCTCCACCAAACTTTACAGTAGAAGGCGTCTTGGCGTCTGCCAAGCCCAGATTCGTCCATCAGACTGCCACGTAGTAAAGCATGATTCATCACTCCAGAGAACACGGTGCCAGAGTCCAGTGGCGGTGTACTTTACACCACTCCAGCTGATGCTTGGCATTGCGCATAGTGATTTTAGGCTTGTGTGCAGCTGCTTGGCCATGGAAACCCATTTCATGAAGCTCCAAACACACAGTGCTTGCTTCCAGAGGCAGTTTGGAACTCTCTAGTGAGTAGTAGTGTAGTGTATGTGAAAATAAGTCATGTAAATAGACAACCAAATTCTTTATTTGCATCTTTATTTTTAGCCTTATAAATATTTCAGAGGTTATCCGTTTAATTATTAAATCCTATACTGGATGCATTGCGCTGGAAACATCAAGTATCCATGGGGTAGAAAAAAAAAAAGCCATAATGTTAAAATGCAAGTTGCCCATCTGTGGAAGTTCATTTTGTAATACACACTCCAAGTGAGTGTAAAATCTCTCTACCGTGGTAGGAGATATTACAAGTGCTGTTGTTTGTGCATGCCTTACAGAATAAATCCCTACTGACCAGGAAGTGATGTGCATAGTAAACATTCTCCTGCCAGCTGGGTGATAAACAACACTTACAATACCATATGTTAAAGGGCCACTAACACCTATATACCAAGTTGTCCTTAATACAAGAAGAGAGGAACCATGCAGCCTGCTAAAATTTTTCGAGAACTCCATGCTCCAGATGTGCTCCTGGACATACAGCTAATTCTGGGGGTTTGACTATAGAAATGTATAGGTCATATAGAAGCCAGACACGCATCACCACATGTGGACAGGGAGGCCGGGAGTTTGTCAAACAATGGATATGGCTGCTGCTTTGGGCTTTAATGGTGGCTCCATCTGGTTCACAGAGATCCCTGGAAAACCTTAGGATGCTCCCACTTCTTGTATACAGGTAATAGACACACCTGTGTGTGTATAAGTGTTAATGTCCCTTTAAGTTCTGCTTTCCTTTGTAGCATTGTTCAAGATGCCTGTGCCATTTATCTCTGCAGTCCATTACGGGGTCAGTCAAACATGACTGGGGCTCACGCCCACATAAGTCCTCACTGGCTGGAACAACGTGCTGGACAAAGAAATGATTAAATCGCTTAATGTGAACAAGCTACACACAGGCTCCATAAATACCCAAGTAAATGAATTCTACTGCATAGGCACTGTTCTGCATTTAACACAAAGATGCTGCAGCTGGGTTGTGCCACACCCGGAAATAGCCACCAGTGTAAACAGCCTCATAGACAGCAATGCGATTTTAGGGCAATTTGAGCATTATAACTCCTCTACAGCAATGTTGTCCATGTAAATTAGACCATGTGGCTATGAATACTGTCACATTATTTAGTATAAGAGCAACTTATATTTTAACAAGAACATTTCTTTATTTTCTAATGCAAATAAGTTTTGAGGGTTATATGAAAAAAAAAATTGCTTGTATGGAAGGATTCCACACAATAATGCATGCTTAACTTGACATTTATCCATTAGGTGTGAGGAGAACGCAGTGCCCTGCTTTGGCACCCAAAAAGTTAAATGCTCAAAAGCTTAACCTCCAAGAGGATGACAGAGGCAGTCAATTGTTGGGCATCCAGCTGTTGGGGACTACAACTTCCATCACTCCCAGCCATTTACTGGCTGGTTGGTGATGATGGAAGTTGTAGTCCCTAACAGCTGGTGATCTACAAAATCGTCTACCCCTGTATAATGTTCTGACCATTTTTTCTCTCAATATTTATTACTGTGTTAACTCTGTATCCTGTTTTCGAATGCTGCTTCCCTTAACAGAACATGTAGCACACCGCAAAGCAAAATGGAGATGAATCCCATGGGTGCTGGAGCTGTAAAAATTCTCTAGTGCCCAGTGGGATGTAGGAAAGGTTCATTGACTCATCCTTTGTAGCAGCAAAACAAGAGAGTTTGACATTTCACACATTAACTTCACAAACTAGTTGGCACACGAGTATCATCTATTGTTGTTGGGGTTTTGCACAAAGTTGATGGAGTAAGAGCCGCTTGTGGAGTCTTGATTGACTTGAAAGTTTTCAGTTGACAATCCAAAAGGCCTCAGGACCAAATTCCCCAAATCCTTCAATTTACCTGGTAAAGGGGAAAAGAAAGATGGACCTTATTGCTTGGTAAATACATGTTCATTGTATAAAAACGCTGAACAAAGTAGTGGAGACCCCTCTGGCAAGGGATTATAGCTACATCCCCCCTCCCCCAAAAAAATAAAATAAATAAAAACATTTGCATAAATGAACCCCTTGACAACATATCCACCCCATCACTAAGGGGCATTGCACAACCCTCTGGTCCTCCTAGTGTTAAAATTAACTAGTGACATTTAAACACTTTCAAAATAATCAGTATGTTGTATTAGTTATTTATTTATTTTTTTATTTAGAAAACTAGTTTGGGTGGTTTATACTGCTGCCAGCAGGGGAATCCGGTCCCGGGACAGGCGGAGGCTCTTCAGCAGAGCCGACACCTCGTTATGGAAGGAAAAATGATTAATTGAAACAGTCTTCTACATGTGCTTGGTAACCAAGCACACGTAGAAGACTGTTTCAATCAATCATTTTTCCTTCCATAATGAGATATCGGCTCTGCTGAAGAGCCTCCGCTTGATTCAGAGACCGGATTCTCCTGCTGGCAGCAGAACGCTGACAGCAGGGGAGAGGAAACTTTGAAAGCGGCTATCTCTTACACCATAAAGGTTTGAGAGATGCCGCTGGTGTCATTTAACTCAGTGTATTAAGGGCTACAATATGAGGGATAGTAATTTTGAAGTAATACTATCCCTTTAACACGGTCATTGGTAAGTGAAATGGGCAATGCAAAAAAGCTGCACCATAGGGGACACATAAAAAAAACAATTTAAATTAGCGAAATTTGTATTTGTCCCGCCTGCAGTGCAGTTGGTCTGTCTTGCCCTAGTTCTGTCTTTGTACATATGGCCCATAGTACTTACTGATCATTTCTTCTTTTAACTTCTCATTTCTTTCTTCAATCTGCCGTGGTAAACGCTACAAGACAAAGTACAGTGTTAGATATCCAGGGACAACACACTGACAGTTTATTTTAGATGCAATTCTCTATTCTCAAATCTTAATCCCTTAAGTACCCATGACATGCCAGGACCGTCATGGTTAAACTAGCTTTAAGGACCCATAACAGTCCTGGCACATCATGGCATTCAGGGGTCCCCTCGCTGCTGCACTCTGCTCAGGGACCCCTGAATCCATTTAGCAAAAGAAAACAAAAAAACTCTGTGGTCTTTAACTGCCGGCCACATGGCCAGTCGTTAATGGGTTAATTTTTGTCTAACTATAACATAACATAGGGCATTGTGCTCAGAGGCAAAGTGGAGTAATACTGGAGTAAACCAACTCCACCGTAGGGAAATATACAAATCCCCATTGATTTAAATTTTAACACTTTGAAATGCATTGGAGACCCTGTTACATTCAAGATATTAACCATCTGAATCCCAGAGTCTTGTGGTTCTCATAGAGTTACAAGCCAAATTTAAATCAATGGGTATTTTTTATTACCTACAGTGCAGCTGGATAACACCAGAATTATGACAGTTTGCATTTGAATTTCCTTTGTATGAAGGAAAGACGTGGGGAGTGATGTGCATCCCAATCCGCTATTGAGAGGGGTTTAGAAAACTGACCCCTTCAGTTGGCAGGGGGACTGAGTTAAGTAAGGGAAGCCAGTGGCTTAAAGTGAGTGTTTATTTTTATAACCACTTAATCACAAGATAAGTGTGCAATACATTGTTTTTCAATGTGTTGCATGCTGTCTGGTCTTTAAAGGGTTAATGAAATATATATATATGCTTTTTCTGTGAAGTAAAACAAGGGTACACTGACTGCTAGGAGATTTTTAATTGAAAGTTAACTAATCTGAAATTTTTTTACTGTCACAAGTGGTGCCAACAGTCTGAAAAACAGCTTGATCTGTAATAACTATTTTTTATTCCAATGCAGCAGGGAGAGTGCCCTTGTTACAATCAGAAAGAAAAGTACTGATATTTTTCCCACAAAAAAAATAAAAAATTGTACTGATCCTTTAACCCTTTCAGTGCCAAAGAGGTATGCGTTGGATACCTTTCTGGCACTGAAGTGGTTAAGCAACAGGTTTCCTTGCAGTCCCCATGGATTGCAAATGTTAGGCTTGTAAATCTCATCACTTGTGTGTCTATGGGAGATATGCACACAGCATCTTCAACATCTTATCTTATCTCATTTTCTTCTCTGGATCAGCTAGCAAGTCATAGATGTCACTTTTCTGATCCCTGATTGGCTATTCGGCTGATGCATCTGGGAACATAATGCAGCCACAGCTTCCTTGGCAGGTCTCCTCCCACAGGAGCCAAAACTGACAAGAGCCAACTATTGCCCCAGCATTTTTGCAAGTTGTATGGAGTGCTTGAGTTTCAATGTCTCCCATACAAAGGAATAAAAATAAAAAAGTAGACTTATTTTTTTAAACAATAAAAACTTGAATTGTACTCATTTTTGAATGATGAATCTTATATCATTGGGAGCCTGATGGGAGCTGTAATCCAACATGAGCCAGAGATCCACAGCTTGACTGTCCCTGGCAGAGTACTCATGCATGCATATATAATATTCCACTTTACCATACAAGCTTCTCTGGCTTGATGAGTAGAAGGGTCTTTTTCCAGGACAGATTTATAATCAGCCAAGGCTTCATCCAATTTATCTGTCTTCTCATATAATTCTGCCCTTCTTAGTAAAGCACGGATATAATCAGGATTTAGTTCTATTGCTGAAATAAATACAAATGTCAAGATGAAGTCAAGGACATAAACCTTTTAATCAATTCACTAAAACTCTGCAGCACATTGCCTATATGCGATTAATTTAGGCAACACATACATATGGATACAACAATGCTTGTATTAATGATACTCTAAACTTTAACTCTGCCTCTACCAGCAAGAATATCTCCCAATTATCTCTTCAAAGATTTTGGGACAACTGGCACAATGATGCATTGCAGATGATAAAGTGTTAAATAATATGTTTGAGTTATCCAGCTAACTCACAATGTAAAGCAGCAAATTAGAAAATTAAAAGTTGGGATTTTAATTTGTTGAACCCCTTAAGGACCCTTGATGGTCCTGGCACATCATGTGTTGGCGGGCCACAAGGACCCATGCTGCTCCAGGACTGTCATGGATTTCAGGGCTTACCGCTTGGCTGTACTCCTTTCGGGGAGCCCTGATTCAGATTCTCAAAAAAGGTCCGTGGTCCTTAAAGGGATAGTAATACTTGCAAGTTACTAATCCCCATATTGTAGCTTTGTTAAAAAGAAACGTATTGCCCCCAGTGTCATCTCTCACACACACCACATCACACTATATCTAGTTTTCCATATACAAGTAGAAAGTTACCTATGGAATCTTACAAAAACAGATGGAAAGCAAAATCCTGAAAATGTGCCTGGCCCAGAGGAATTAAAAAAAAAAAAATCCTCAGTCTTGTGGCAATCAAAGGATAGGATGATGTAGCAACAGCAACACTGTACAATTTCAGGTCATTCAGATAATACACCTATAAAATTCAAGTTTGAGCTGCAATAACTTTTGCATAAAACATCTCTGCATTGGAAGTACCCTTGTTTTACTTAGGAGGATGAACCCTACAGTATATTTTTTTTATGTTTTAAATATTACTATCCCTTTAATTAGGGATATCCTGAAAACCCAACATTGCAAAAGAAGAAGATGGAGAAAAAATGGGGGACACCCCCCTTGTGTGCATCGATCTCTTCAAAAATAGACCACCATCACCCTAAGGGTACATACTCATAAAAAAAGTGTGTTGGAAAAGACCTACTTCCAATCCAACCACAAGAGGCCTCTGGAGAATTATACTGTCACAAGACACAGTTTTAATCGTATGTAGATAAATCTTCACCACGGTCCCTCATTCTCCCAAAGCGGCAGACAAATCCAAAAGGCAAAAAAGAGAGAGGCACTCCAAATAGTGTAATATGTACACACACAATCGAAGAATAATAAATGTAATATACTCACATTAAACAGTTATCAGACTTTTGATACCAGAAAATCTGACCAACTTGCATATGGAGAAAGTAAACCAGTCTCTGTTCAGCTAAACCACAGCCTTCAACATCCAATTGGAACAGACGGAGGCTTTAACTTACTAACAGTTATACATTTATTAAAAAAAAAAAGACAAATTTGAGTTGAATTAAAAATATCATGAGATACTTCCAACAATGGTAGTATCCTTGATTTCCTCCGAAGGAAAGCCTATACATTTCAGAATAAAAAATATTATAACTAAAGACAGTAGAAAACAGGATATACCTTTAGTGCAGTCCTTTAGTGCGTCATCGTTTTTGTCCTGTGAAACAAATAAAACATAATTATTGTGAGATTCCCATAAGAGAAAATGTTTTACAGTTAGCCAAACAGTATTGCGCTCCTCGTACAAGCTAAATGATAACTACCTTATAACCCTTTGAGTGCCAGTGGGGTACACAATGCATTGATTTGCAATGCATTGCATACGTTAATGATATGTGAAGAGAATTAAAAAAAAAAAAAAAAAAAAGACAAAATCTTTACAGTGGAACGAACACCCCTACAAGATGTAGCCCCAAGAATCTAAACCTGATGACGTAGGTGTTTTCGTGTAGCCGGGGGGAGTTACCAGAGAACCTATCGGCTCTGTTGCTGACATGCGCAATGCACTTTTCTAGGGGGAAGACGTCACCAGGTACTTTTTGCAATTACGGTTTATTCTTTAATAACCCGTTTAAAAAAAAAAATAATAATAATAATTACACAGCGAGTTATAACGGATTATAACACTCTAAATGAGGCTACATCTTGTAGGGGTGTTAGTTCCGCTTTAAGCAGTGAAATGCATTAAAGGGGATTTCTCACCTCTATAAAAGTTTGCCTCTATGTAATCTTCTTATAACGGTAACATGTGATCTGTAATTTTTTTTTATTATTATTATTATTTAATGAAGGCTATAGAGATATTTACAGTTTTAAAAGTGATCCTGTGACATAACTTCTGGATAGGCTGTGGCGCAATTCTGCCTGCAGTCTGTCAATCCACTGCCCATGTAGTGCCTTTTTCCAACCTCCTCCGATGGCAGGGGATTCCTCATTGGCATGAGAGGGCTCCAGCTCACACAGCTCTTTGTCCAAAAGAAAAATGGAGGAGTTCTGGGGCAAACCATTCATACTATAAGGGAGAACTATAAATTCCCATTGATTTACATGGGGATTTTAATTCCTTGAATGCTAGAGAGGTCTCCAGTGCATCGCTTTGCTTTTAGGAGACCTCTCTAGCAATCAAGAGGTTAAAATCCCCATGAAAATCAATGGGAATTTTTTGAATATATAGTTCTCCGTCTACAGTGCAAATGGTTTGCCCCAGAACCCCTCCACTTTTTCTTTTGAACACATGGCCCTAGATATCTTCACACGATCAGTCTTATGTATAAAAAGTGAAGTGGATCAATTCTAGGGCAATCCAACTGCACTATGGGGGGCAAAGAAAAATTCTCACAGAGTGAGCCACTGAGGTCTCAGATACAATGCCACTTTCTAGCAGTTAAGGGGTTAACCACCACCTAGATAATACTATTGCATAAGGCAAACAATATATATATATATATATATATATATATATATATATACACACATATATATATATATATATATATATACATACACACACACACACACACATACATACACACACACATACACACAAAATCTCGGGTATAATATGCACCTCTGTTTAATACACAGATGTACATTATACCCAAGATTTTAGGGGAAACGAGTGCCTGTGCATAATACGCACCCTTGTTTTCCCCCGTCACATAAAAAAAAAGTTCTATTGCCGCACTGCTTCCCTGCTTCCAGCATTGCCCTGTCAGGACCTCTTCTTTCTAGCCAATGGTAATGTCTTGCAAGGACCCCAAGGTCCTCGCAGGGCAATACCATAGATCCAATGAGCATAGCTATCACAGGGCACCTCTATCACTCTATTAGTGCATAACCCCCCTAGTATTGCAGATACTGTTTGCTAGCAGGATGTGGGATACAATTTCCTGTACAATCCTTAATTCCTGATTGGAAAGCTGAACTCTGCTCCATGGAACCCCAGGGTTTCCTGAAGTAGCTGAAGACAAACATCACTAATGGAGAACAAAGGAATAATACATTACCTCACTGAGTTCATCTGATATATTTTATTCCAATACTTTACTCTTAAATTAAATGTACAAACATGCATTCAAATATACTAGATATTGATACTAGGTTAACCTCTTGAATGCTAGAGGTCTCCAACACATTGGGAACTAAAGCACCGTTGACCTATCAACCAAGGATTTACAAAGGTTTCATTGTTAGGGTTCCACAGATTGTGCATGAAACTGAAATGTTCCAAAACAGCAAAAGAGCATGAAAATAGATTGTGTAAAACATAGCAAAAATTGCTTCACCGTCCCTGCTGAAAAGCAGCACATACATTTTCGTTTCTTTAAATGGGCCTGTCACCTATGAACTGGACCTCCTTCATTGCTTTCTCCCACCATTTTATCAAGAAAAAATAATGTATTAAAGGGATAGTAATACTTTGTTTTATCTTTATTTTATTTTGTAGGCATTAAAAAAACATGAAGAACGGTATAAGTCTTATCTCTCAAACCTTTCTGGTTTGAGAGATATTCACAAGCAAAGTTCCCCCTCCCGTCCCTTTTACCTAGTGTAAGCCATCTCTTCTCAGATGTGGAATCCAGTCCATAGACCAGACAGATAACAGCAGGGGACAATCTTCTTCCTATGAAAACAATGAAAGCCCTGCCCCCTTGACAAGTTTGTCAGGCTTTTCCCTTATCTTAATTGAAGATTGTCCCTCTCTGCAGTCTACCTGGGCACCTCCCTTCAGATCTGGCTGAACAGTGTTACATCAGTAAAAGGGGCAGGAGGGGGATAGTTTGTCATTGAATTACTCTTGAACTACAACTCTGACAGAATTGAAATAACACTCTCTAAAGTCCAAATACTATGATGATTAATTAGAGCTGCTTTTATTATGAAACATTACTATCCCTTTAATGCACCACAAGTATAAAATATAACTAGACTGTTGGCCACTCTCTCCCTCTTCCTGGTGGACATCTTGATGATGTGAACCTTGATTGACAGCTCCTGGGAGGGAGAGCGCTACCAGTAGGTGAAGAAAAGCCTGCCCCTTCTCTACAGGTCATAATGATGGGTGGGTAGGTTATGATTGGGATTTGAAGAAAAAGTGGAGGTAACGGAAAGCTGTGCAGTAAAGATTGTACCACACTGACCTACAATGTAACGTCATGAGGTAAATTTTTGTTGCTCTGTACTTGTAACAAATTTAAAAAAGGCTTATACAGAATCTGGAAAGAGGAATTGATTACTGTTTACTTTATTTGGGGTGAAAGTTCCACTCCAAGTTCGATCAAGGTAGCGTAACTGAAAATTAATGGATCCTGGTTTCCCTTGCAATACACCAACTCAAGAAAAAAAATCATGGGTTAAAACTTAGTTATTCACTGAAATTCCCAGCTTTGGGAGTAATAACATTATGAATTGACAGCCTCAATTTAACCGGTCCTTCCTCCAGCTTTCTTCCCACCTTCTGGTCTGTGCAGTGAGATGTGATGTAAAAGAAGCCAAAAAGGAACCATCAGCTGCCTCACTGGAGCTCACAGCACTGCTGCAATGAAGACTGTAAGTTTATAATGCAGCCACGGACAGGGGTGGGAGTAACAACAATGAACTAACAATCGTAATTAGAAGGGTTAGCGCGCATGCGCGCACACACACACTATAAATGTATAGATTATTTTTATCTGTGTGTGTGTTAGCAGGTGTGTTCCTTTTCTATACTACATAAGGCAAATATCTGCTTGTAAATGCTTTACCTGTTTCATTCTAGCAGCAGCTCTGTTTGAGAAAAGGATGGATCTGTCCTTGTGATGAAAGGCTGGACATGAACCAAG
This sequence comes from Rhinophrynus dorsalis, assembly GCA_037306005.1. Classification (NCBI taxonomy): domain Eukaryota; kingdom Metazoa; phylum Chordata; class Amphibia; order Anura; family Rhinophrynidae; genus Rhinophrynus; species Rhinophrynus dorsalis. The sequence continues at coordinate 74,234,654 of CM074721.1, read as the reverse complement.
TGCTTTGGAGTATAAAGCTTCAGCTTCAGCGTAATCTGAACAGCAACACAAATACAGTTCTTACAGAGAAGCAATTCTTAACATTTAAATCAGTTTTATAGTCAGTGTTTCCTCTGGTTCAGTGGGAAGGGAAGGCAAATCCCTGCTCCCACGTCATGCAAATTCTGTTTCTGCCCATAAAAGAATATATCATCCCCCTCTATTGTCTCAGAGAATATTCCTACTCATACTCAGAATGGGCCATAAGCATAAGAACAAAGTGGAGTAATTGTGAGAAAACCAAAATTCCCCTCTTTCTTAAACATTGGTATACAAGTCACATTAACAAGAGTCAATGGGACCTATAGTTATGGACCATTACTATTATTTTGACAGACCGTGCCACATTATTTAAAGTGTCCCGAGTGGACACCAGCTAGAATATTGAGTGTTCAATCACAGCGGATTAATTGGTGCAATGCATAGGAGTGTTGATAAAATGGTACCATTTATGTGAGCGCTTGGATGTACATTTCGTCTGGAGTGCATGCATATATATGTGTGCATGTATGTATACATGTACATGTATGTCTGTTTGAATTTTGACATACTGGTTCAACCTCTTTGCATTTATTTATTGTGCCACGGTGAAATAGCTATGGGTTTGAACATCCTGGCTTATACAATAATTAAGTGGCTTTTAGCAACTATATTTGAACTGGCTGCTCTTTGAAATCAGGAATCATATTGATCATTTTTTTTCATTTGACAAGTATAGTGTTTCACCATCTACTTAATTCGCTGTCGTACTATAATATTGATAGCCATATTTCATGGTGGAATTATCACGAACCTATTGTTGATTCGTATTGAATTACATTGACGAGCATATGTCGGCTCATTCTTCTCTTTATATAATGCATTTACGAAGAATATTACACATTCATGTCATACCATCCCTTGATCAAAATGGAAGGAGTAATAACAATATTATGCGTCTTTAATCGAGAATGTGTACCAATGTGAGACGATTCCACCATATTGGTTGAGGGCATGTCAAGGTTATTTACCGCTATGCTTAATACCTATGAATATGCTCTATAATCCTTGCATTGCACCTATCATCTTTCTATTATTACTAGTACTGTGGATCCGATTACGTACCTTGCTAGTTCACTCTCTCGGATTGTTTATTTTTGTGAAGCCTCTAATTAAGACATGTGGCTCGGTCTAGGCATTACTTTTGGTCCGTGATATATTTAAAAAGGCTGATTGATTCCATGACCGTTACTCCTGATGAAGTCTAACCGGCGACACGCGTTGGGATGATCAGCGGTTTTTGACCTGTCTCTCCAGCTTTTTATGTTCTCTACAGCCCCTCATCTTCTATACTTGGATCTGTAAGTATCTCTATTCAGTTGTTTCTTTGCTTTGACACTTTATTCAACAGATTTATTATGTTTGTTCATTTTAAATCACTTAAGTCACTGATGTTTTGTATTTAGTATGTGTGTTACCTACTGTAAGACTGCACTTGCGGACTTCCATCTACTATTGACTTTAGTTGCTATATTGCATCTAGGGTATTAGATCTGGAGTTACATTTTTGTGGGCTGTTTAGATAAGTTATTTTCCTGGATTGCCCTGTCTATGCCGCTGAGTTTTTAATTGTTTTTATGTTAATATGCCTTATTTTTGTACCGAATAAATAAATGTATATTTCTTCATTATTATTTTTTTGGTTGCTCTATTAGAGTGCCTTCCATTATAACAGCTGCTTACAGTTGGTAACCAGGGGAGGGAGTACCTCTTTCCTTCCCCCCCCCCCGGCAGCCTGCTAATCTGGCTGCATATCACTTGCATTCAAGAATCCAGAAGTACTATCTTAATGCGCATGGAACTGATGAACAGTTACCATGCATATAGCACAGGAAGCACTGGGGGACATGATATAAACCACTACAGTGCAGAAAAATGAATTGAAACACAGAAGAAGTGAAGACATATTAAAAATAAACTTCCAATCACAAGGGGAGCTTTCTAGCTCTCATTGCTTACCTGACTGCAATACAATCACTATTCAGTTTGTTACCTTTGGGAGCCATTCAAGGTGGATTCTAGAGGTAAACTGGGACTCTGGATTAACAGTGACAGCCTATATGACATAAGGGTCATTAAGGCCCACTTCCTAATCTATTATATACATTAGATAAGGGTCTTTAAAGGGGTTAAATCGAGTTTTAATGCTCAATCCCACAGGGGCTCTAGAATTAAAGGTGTTAAAGGCCCAACTTAAATGGAAATTTCATGACTTTTATAGTGCAGCTGGTCTAAACATCACATTTAATCAATGGGAACGTTTGTTCTCTATGGTGCAATTTGTTTGCCCCCAAATGCTCCACTTATTTTTTGTGCATAAGGCCCAAAGCTCTTTCCCATCAAACCTTTTGGTGAAAGGCTGAGGATAATAAAGCAAATGACCTTACCTCCTTTCTTGAAGAGTTGGTTTCCTTCTTCTTTTAAAGATGTACTCTGCTTTCTCCTTTCCTTTAAGAAAACAATGGTAGTTATGAATGGCAAGTTGGTGTACACTAACAAGAGCTATAAGAAGAAATTTAAATTGCATTAAACAAATCCTACTGCAGGAATACATAAAAAAAAATCATAATTTCTGAATTGCAACATTTATCATTACACTTAGATCTGGAACTGTAAAATGTATATTGTCTTAACCCCTTAAGGACCAGTGGTCCCGGGGCGTGCCGTCCCTTAAGGACCACATAGGAAACTTTGACGTGCCGTCCCACGTGATCAGTCACGTGGGGCGGCACGTCAAACGGGGCACTGGAAGAGATCGCTCCGGTCTTGGAGCGATCAACTTCAGTGCCCGGTATTACTCACCGCACTCCTGTTGGAGCGCGATGAGAAAAAGTACGTGACGTGCCAGGACCGTCACTGGTCCTTAAGTGCCAGACCAGCGTGACGGTCCTGCCACGTCAATGGTCCTTAAGGGGTTAATGACCACCTCTCCCTCCACATTTTCTCTCCCCACATTTATATTTTGATCTATGCAGTATGATATTTCTTGCTGTACACTGCTGTGCATGACCAACTAATACTACTGGCATTTTTTTACTTTACCCGAACTTTGTTAATAATCTTTTACATAAAGAGATAAAAAAAGAACAAAACCATCAGTGTGTGTATGTGGGGAGGGGGAACAACATGTAAGATTTATGCAAAAGTCAAAGTTAAAAGCAGAGCAGTTTTGAGACAAACACAATTCCAATGAATTTTAATGACGCTTTTAAAATTGTAAATTCTAGATTTGTCTCCCTTAAGAGATGATATCTCTGTTCTGCTCTCTCTAGTCATACGCATTTTTTTAATGGGTTAGTAATGCCCGTATTTAAGTTGATGCAGTATTGTAGATGTTAAATAAGTAAAGTATCTTGAGAAAGTCCCATCTCTCAAACCTTTACGGTCTGAGAGATATTCACTGCTAAAGTTCCCCCTTCTCATTCTCCTGATGTCAGGGCTCTAATGACAGCAGGAGATCCCGGTCCTGGGACCAGCCGGCTGCTCTTCAGCAAAGCTGAAATAATTACTTCACTGGAACAGTCTACAAAGTGTGTCTGGTTTGCGAGCGCACTTTGTAGACCATTCCAATGAAGTAGTTCTTTTTAAATATCGCTCTTTTGGCTCTGCTGAAGAGCCTCCTCGAGTCAGGCAACCAGCTGACGAGGGGGCGGGGGAGTTTAGCAGAGAATATCTCTCAAACCATAAAGGTTTAAGAGATGGGACTTTCTCCAGATACTTTTATTTTTTTTTTTTAACATCTACAGTACTGCTTCAACTTAAATACGGGCTAATTACTAAACCTTTAAGGAGAACAATTCCCAATTCCTTATACTAACCCACACTTATGTTACTATGGCCAGAAAATCCTAATGGCCACTAATATTTTGCTCCTGTGCCTTTGTTCAAGAGACATCAACTTCAGTTGTCTTGGATGTCATGCCCATGGAAGTTTTCAATAAAGAAGTTAAAGAATTTCTACGTGTGCAGAGGATTTTCTCGTCTCTGTCATGCCCATGGATTCAGTCATGACAACTGCTTGCAGTTTTTGTCAAACTGAAGCAGGCGAGGCTCTTGAGCTTACTTAAAGGGATGGTTATACTTTAATATTACTATTCCCCATATTGTAGCTATTTGAAAAAGAATTGAATTGCCCCCAGGTTCATCTCTCAAACCTTTATGGTTTGAGAGATAACAGAATGCAAAGTTCCCCCCTCCCTCCCCCTTCCCTGAAGTCAGCGTTGTACTAACTGCAGAGGTAGTCTGTAGCTGAGCCGAGAATGTGTTAGTGAAAAATAATTATTTCACTGAAACGGTATTCTACATGTGCTTGGTTTGCAAGCACACGTAGAAGACCCTTTCAGTGAAATTATTTTTTACTAGCGTGGTCTCGGCTCTGCTGCAGAGCACCCTGATGAAAATAAGACCGGATATCCCTGCAGTCAGTACAACGCTGACTTGAGGGAGGGGGGATCTTTGCGTTCGGTTATCTCTCAAACGTTCCCTGGGGCAGCTGGGAAGTGCTGGGGCGTGGAAGTGCCCGATTTTTAAGGCTTCATATTTCCATTAGTAGGTGAGTTACAAAAAAAAGAAAAAACACAATGCTAATCTTGTGTTAATTATTAAAACCCATGGTTACATTTTTATTTTAGGTGAATGTTCCCCTTTAAGCAGGGACATTATTTCACAATAATTATTATTTTAACATATTCAATCAAACTTGTCCTCCTTGACTCCAGCTGCTTTGTCACATGCCAAAGCATTAAGATAAGTTGCTTCCTTCAGTCATACTAATTAAAACTGATGTAATGAAAACTGGAGCAATTCTTGACCAATCAACTGCATCATATGGAGCAAACATTGATTTAAATTGGGATTTTATCCTCTTGCATGCTAAATAAGCGTACAGTGCACTACTTTACACTATGCTGGAGACCTATATCATTCAAGGGGCTAAAAGGCCAATCAAATCAATGGGGAACTGTGGTGCAGTTGATGGGCACCAGAATTGCTCCAGTACTTATTTGTACCTCAGCCTCATTGAGTATACTTGTTCAGCCTGACTAGTTACACCCACCTCTCTCTCCTCCTCAGTCTGGTCTTTCTCCAGTTCAAGCAGTGCATTTTCATCTATCTCCGCTTCTTCTACCGCTCCAGTCAATGGCTCTTCTTCCGAGTCTCTCTCATGATCTGCGGCTTCACAACCCCCATCTAACTCTGCCTTGGGCTCACCGGTAGACATATCGGGTACATCTTCAGTGATTTCTCTTGATATTGGGCAAGGGTCCGCCACTGTGGTTTGTATTTGTCCTACAGGATCTGCAGAATCTGCTTCCTTCACCTTGACAGGAGTCACCGCCTCCATACAGTCATGGAACTGCTCATCCTCCTCACAACACTCTATCACCGGAGCCTCCATGCTCCCGTACCACCAGCAACTTCCGTAAACCTCATAGCAGCTGCAGTGACGTCAGATCCGGCTATCTACATTGAAAGTCAAGTTCTCCATAGAAACAGCATAACACATTTTTGTATAAACTTTATTGAAAGCGTAACACCCGTTGATTATATTACTCAGCCTATACTTTGGATGTTGTGTTTCGCATTGCCAGAGACAGCACTGGTTTTAGCTCGCTGTCTTTGGGTCTGGCACTCGAAAAAGTTAAAATGGAGTCTCAACCTCATATTCATACCTGGGAACTTTCAAGATGAGCTGACCCTGAGATCTTTGAAATATTAACCCTTAAAGCTTCCCATAATGTAGATTTTATACGATATGTGCCTGCTTGCTCTAACACAGACGTGCTCCGGTCCATGTGCAAGGGACCTTTAACATGCTACAGTTTGGATAACTCACTGCCTGAACATAAGCAAGACAAGCAGGACATCTCCCACTGTCTTTCTGGTACTAATGGCACCAGTTTAGAGGCTAAGGAAACATTTAATTGGTGAAATTCATAGTAGGTGACACAGACCTCTCTCACCCTGAGAATTTGGCCCTTCACCCTGAGACCCTGAGATTTGGGTCAAAACCCTGAGTCTCAGGGTCAAACCCTGAGAGTTCCCAGGTATGCTCATATTCCATACCTCCCAACATTTCAAATGGCTAAAGATGTATATTTTTGTTTTAAGCAAGGGGGTATTGCTGGGCCAGCTGGTGGGTGGGGCAGTACAGTACAGCACATTTGTAGGTTAATTCGTTACTTATTGACGCCTCTTTGTGTAACTGAAGAAATGATTTAGAACAAGACCAGAGTATTTTATTTACACAGTCTAATGTATAAACAACACAGATACACACAAAGATTAATGTGAGTTTTATTGCTGTGGAGCAATGTCCTACACCTATAAACACACCACACTCTGATCGCCTAAAAAGAGGGACAACAGGGTGGGAAAGAGGGACACTTGGGAGGTATGATATTCTGTGTTATATGTTTCCTCACATGTTAAAGGGACATTAATTTCCCAAAAAATTATTTGCAGTTTTGTAGAGTTTAAAATAATAATCAATATGCTCCAAACCATATCTCTCAAACCGCTATGGTTTGAGAGATATGGTTTGGAGCATGTTGATTATTATTTTATACTCTACAAAACTGCACATTTTGTGGGGGGATAATATTTAATCAGGCTATTGAGTGGCCCTTAGTTCATCTCTGATTGCCCTAGAGACCAGTTCAACATAATGTCAATAGAGAATCATAAAAACATGTAAACTTTATTAGCACTATTAATCAAAAGAGTGCAGACATTCTGAGAACGAACTGTGGATACATAATAGCACTAACTGATTTCTAAACTGGGAAGCATGTATCTAGTAGGCTGCCAGTGAATAACAGTATCAATGAGTTATGGAAAAGAACAAACAGAGGGCGGCCCAATAGTGCCTGTTATCCCAGTATCAATAGAGTATATACTAAATAATGATTATACTTACAAAATAAGTTATTTGATTTTTTTTCTGGTCTTGTTGTATCTGAAGAAGTAGCTAGGGAGCTACGAAACGTTATATACCAAGCCATTTTATTGTTTTTATTTTTACAAACATTTGTTAAGAATTACTATTTCTGTATAAATACATTTTTTTGGATTGAAGACTGCAGCACTCCTTTGGACTCCTTTCAAGCACTGATATACCTGAACAAGGATGGGTTAATCTCTCTGTATGCAAGTTTAGTTGTTTGTTGGGTATAAGCCCTCAAATAACAACTTATTTTGTGAGTATAATCGTTGATTACTATACAGTATACTCTGTTGGTATTGGGATAACAGGCAATATTGGGTGCCCTCTGTTTGTTCTTTTCCATGCATTCACTTCCTTTGAATTGAATTGAGGAGCAGCCCTTAGATGGATAAGAATCCTCTTCAGGGATCCACACTGCAGTGGGGACAGTGCTACAAAGAAAATCCCCTGTGCGCAGACAGGGTGACCACATTTGCTTTCTGCCAATCAGGGACACTGCTGACACGAAAGCTACAGAGTTCTTCTCAGCTCTAATGTGACTTTGTGCTCGAGGTCATATAACATCACGTGATCCCTCACTGACATCACTGAACGTCAGACTGCAGATTCTGCTTTCCTAGGAGCATCACTAAGGTTGCAACCTCATCTCTTTAAGGCTGAAAACAAGAAAAATGTCCTCTGCAGTGCTGCCAATTCTTACATTAGGTGTGCAGTGGCCTCCATGCATCCCTGTAGAGTACATTCTCCATATGTGTTCAGTTTTAAAGAGATGAGGTGTCCCTTAAGCACCACAGAGTTATAAACTTTAGAGGAATGCAAATGCTCTTATAGAGTGTATTCTCAGCACAGTATTACACTGCCTGTCATAGACTCAGGGGAGTAACTAAAAGGGGTGCACAAGGTACAATTCCCCAAGAGGCCCAGCAACCAAGGGGGCCCCATCTGCCACAGGTTCCAATAGGTTCTAATTATGTCTCTGCGATCGGGGGCTCTAAAATGTTTGCACTGTGGCCCTCCAATGACTAGTTACGCCACTCTACAGACTGTATACTACACAGTGGTTCTCAACTGCCTTCAGACACACAGTCCGGTCAAGTTTCCAGGATCTCCTCACTTGAGCGCAGATGGATTAACCACTTAAAGACTGCTTGATCTGGTAGGGGGTGGCAGTTAAAGGGATAGTAATACTTTGTTTTAACTTTATTTTATTTTGTAGGCATTAAAAAAACATGAAGAATGATATAAGTCTTATCTCTCAAACCTTTATGGTTTAAATGATATTCACAAGCAAAGTTTCCCCCTCCCGCCCCTTTTTCCTAGTGTAAGCCATCTCTTCTCAGATGTGAGTCTAGTTGTAAGACCAGACAGATAACAGCAGGGGACAATCTTCTTTGTATGAGAAGAATAAAAGCCCTTCCCCCCTTGACAAGTTTTTCAGGTTTTTCCCTTATCTTAATTGAAGATTGTCCCTCTCTGCAGTCTACCTGGGCACCTCCCTTCTGATTTGGCTGAACACGGGGGGTGGGGGATACTTTGCTTGTGAATATCTCTTATACCATAAAGGTTTGAGAGATAAGACTTATATCGTTCTTCATGTTTTTTTAATGCCTACAAAATAAAATAAAGATAAAACAAAGTATTACTATCCCTTTAAAGACCACGGTAATTGAATTTTTTTTCTAGCTGAATGCATTCGGGGATCACCGTGGGATGTGCAGCCACGTGATGACCCTGGAATTCCATGACGTGACAGGACCGTCACTGGTTCTTAATGTCTGTACAAGCATGACAGTCCTGGCACGTCACGCATCCTTAAGGGGTTAATGAATTAATGAGTCACTGTGACATCACCTGTCCTATTCTCTTATGAGGAGACCTGAAAAAACTGTACTGTTGATGGAGTTGAAAACCACTGAACTCCATAGTGGGCCACCACAACAGTGGCTAAGCCAAAAAGCTTCTGGTGCAAATCCACTGCACTTTAGATACAAATCATGCCAATTTAACCTCAAGACTTCTAGAGATATTACCTCATTGTGGAGAAATGCAGGGCAGACTGATCAGAGTAAGACTGAGTACAGCATCTTTAACATATAATACAAGAATTAATACAAGAATATAAAACTGTCCTGCTCTGTAAATATGTATCAACTATTGCTCTGATACCAATAGTTTAACACTTTGGATGCCAGACTGATCAACACTGAATTGCAAAGCAGTGCATTGGCGACCTCTCTGGCATCCACGGCGTTAAATAAAAGGTGCAAGGACAAACTATTACATTGTGAGGACTGATCACAGCACATACAGGAGAGATGGAGACAATAACACTGTAGCTCTTACTGGTATCTCAATCCTAGCTGGATCCCTAATCACACTGTCTGTAAGCACCTCCTTTTGCCAGATTAAACTTCCCATTCTTAGTAATTATTTGTGGGTTAAGTGTGTGCACTAGGACTTACTAGGACTTTAGTGTTATTTTACTGTTTTTACCTTGCTAGTTTAGTTCAAGGGATAGTAATACTTGAAAATAAGTTTATTTTATATTGTAGCCCTGTTTACTTGTTAAAGGGATAGTAATACTTCATTTTATCTTTATTTTATTTTGTAGGCATTAAAAAAACATGAAAAATGATATAAGTCTTATCTCCCAAACCTTTTTGGTTTGGGAGATATTCAGAAGTAAAGTTTCCCCTGTAGTGACGTCATTGCTCCACCCTTCAGATTTGGAATCCGGTCCCGGGACCGGTTGTGCCTCTCCAGAAGTGCTGAGATCATGATCTTTAAAAAGAATTTCTTAACTGAAATGGTCTACAAAGTGTGCTTTCAAGCCAGGCACACTTTGTAGATAGTTCCAGTTCCATAAAGGTTTGGGAGATAAGACTTATATCATTTTTCATGTTTTTTTAAGGGCTGCAATATAAAATAAACTTATTTTCAAGTATTACTATCCCTTTCAGTGAGCCATGGAAGCCTGCCTGTGTGACTTCCACTTCCAGAAAAGATGTGCTCTGCTCCCACTCATCTACATGCATGTGGGTGCCTGGTCTGACTCTGCTCACAGCCAGCCAATGAGAATCATGACAGTAATCTCTTCTCTCATTGGCTGTGGTGCATTTCAGGAAGGTACACAAGACTGAGTACAGACATTGTCAGACTCTGACTCCGATGTGATGGCAGACATGCGTAAGTCTCCGGTGCCAGTGACTGTTAATGTGGGGCAGCAAACAATTGCTTACATTAACAGTTATTACTAGCACAGCCAAAGGGGAGTGGCTGCCTGATCTCTTGTGTGTCTGTGTTAAAAAGTGATGATGGAGGCTCTAGGTCTTCTTATTAATATTTATAATGAAACTAAAAATTATGTTTATTGAAAATAATAATGAACAGCAGCTACAAACCTCTATCAATATGTGAGATCAGTATAAATGTGAATATGTAAATATGGGTGAGTGCTTATGTTAAATGAAATGTTATCAAAAACACATACAAACCTCCCAATTAGTCAGTTTCTCTCAGTCTCAGAATGGGAGTCAGCGCCTGCGGGACTCAGTCTCTCTTCCTGGAGTGGAGATGGAGGTTGTTTGTGCTGTTGTTCCCCAATCCTCCTGCACTCTGTTCTGTCTTCAGGGCACCCAAATCAGACACTCACAAAGATGGCATATAATGCCATAAGTACTCTCTGACTCTCTCACTCCCACACGCACCAGCCAGCCAATGAGGAGAGAGGACCATTGTGCAAATACTCTCCAGTCCTCTCATTGGCTGTTGGTGGTGCGTGCAGCTGCCTGTTACTTGCTGTATTTGCTGGCTGTGATTGGGCTGGCACAGACAGGCAGGATAGGGCTAATCGGCTAAGTGAGTGACAGACTAGGAAGAGGGTGACGTTGCTTTTCTTCATTCCGGGACTCTTTGTTGTCCCAGTGGAGGATGATTCAGGAAGAGGGACACAGAACATAATTAAGGGACAGTCCCGGGCATTCCGGGACACGTGGTCACCCTATACACACTCATTTTGTGAGTATAAAATCTTAAAGCGGAACTACCACCTGACACAATCTTTAGCTTCACTAAGTCCCCATCTGGCGACTAGCTGCTTAGTAGCGCTAGTCGCCAGAATAATTACCTTATTTAATAGATATCTGCTCTCTTCCCTGGCTGACAAGCAGGACGGAGCGCGGAATCTTGCCATTGTGACGTCCGCGAGCCTGCGCTGTCAGTCCCAGCCAGAGCCAAATGGCTCCTAGCAACGACTACTAGACCGGACTGGGACTGGCAGCACAGGCGCACGGACATCACAATGGCAAGATGTCCACGCTCCATCCTGCCTGTCAGCTGGGGAAGAGAGCAGAAATCTATTAAATAAGGTAATTATTCTGGCGACTAAGCAGCTAGTCGCCAGATGGGGACTTAGTGAAGTTAAAGATTGTGTCGGGTGGTAGTTCCCCTTTAAGCAGTGAAGGGTGGTGATAATACCCCATTACAAACAATATTGCACCAAAAGTGCCGCCTTCTTTTTGTTTTCACAGTCAAGGAGTTATAGCCTTCTAGGAACTCAGAGCTTAAGCCAATTGTGATGAAAAGGCTCATACAGAAATTATATTTAGCTTTAGTGAAAATCTAACTGAAGTTAAACACTGTATTAGCCTATCCTACACCTATACTGCTACAACAGGAAGGCAGAGAGCTGACCAAGCCTCCCAGAGATAAAACGCATGATCAAAGGTCTGCATTTTGGTGAAGAGGCACTGAAAGAGTAGCCAGTACACATTTGGCGATATAGGCAGCTGTATTCTGATACCTAACAGCAATTAATTATTAACAATAAGCTGTGAACATAAAGCTACCTTACGCTGACTATACAATCATTAAGACACGAATATCTCCGTAAGAGCGCCAGATAATTTCAGGTGTATTGCAAATAATATACTCCTGACATTTGTTTTTAATATGGGTTATTTCTTTTAATTAATAGTACTAAAAAAGTTTACATTTTTTATGATTCACTACTGACATTATGTTGAACTGGTCTCTAGGGTAATCAGGGATGAACTAAGGTCCACTCAATAGCCTGAATAAATATTATCCCATATAGATCACATTTTTACGTGCAACTGTCACAATTCTGTTCTCATCTCAGTCTGGTGTAGTACCTCACAGTGCCACTTCCTTTCCATGGTACTGTTGTAGGCTGCTGCACTCAAACGAAAGAGATCTCACTCTGTTCCCAGCTGTCCCCACTTTGCAATCACCTCATCCCTATTTAGTTTAGTCTCTCCCCTTCCTTTGGGCCAGTTTATTCAGTTTCAATATCGGTTTCGGTATCAGTTTCAGTTCAGTTCCGTTTAATTTCCTTTTGTTGCTTTTGGGCCTGGGTACTGAGTTCCTTGAGCAAGCTGCATCCCTGAGTTCCTTGAGCTGGCTGCCTCCCTGAGTTCCTTGAGCAAGCTGCATCCCTGAGTTCCTTGAGCTGGCTGCCTCCCTGAGTTCCTTGAGCTGGCTGCACCCCTGAGTTCCTTGAGCTGGCTGCATCCCTGAGTTCCTTGAGCTGGCTGCACCCTGTGTTCCTTGAGCTGGCTGAACCCCTGAGTTCTTTGAGCTGGCTGCATTCCTGAGTTCCTTGAGCTGTCTGCACCCTGAGTTCCTTGAGCTGTCTGCACCCAGAGTTCCTTGAACTGGCTGCACCCTTGAGTTCCTCCAGCTGGCTGCACCCCTGTGTTGCTTGAGTTGGCTGCATCCCTGTGTTCCATGAACTGGCTGCACCCATGAGTTCCTGAGCTGGCTGTTTTCCCGAGATTGCTGTTTTCCTGTGTTCCTGAGCTAAATGAGCTGGCTGTTTTCTTGTATTCCTGAGCTGACTGTTTTCCTGTGTTCCTGATCTGGCTGTTTTCCTGTTTTAGCTTCATCCCTGTACCCCGAGGCCTTGCTCCTGGTACTCAGAGGCCCTGCTCCCTGTACTCAGAGGCCCTGCTTCCTGTACCCTGAGGCCCTGCTCCTTTCTTTTCTATTGAGTGTTCTGTTGCAATACATTTGTTTCCCCTTTAATTTGTGTGTGTACTGGTTTTCTTGCTTCTGGGTTCCAATTTATTTATGTTGTTTACTATAGTCAGCACCTCTTCCTGACCTGCCCCCCATGACGGCAACTTTCTTGTTTTGTGTTATTATTTGGAGACCTGCGACATAACTGTATAACTGAGTAGACGTATACTATTTACTATTGTTATTGTATGGAGCCAATTCACTAACAGTTTTGGAGATCTCAGTGCATGGGCTCCATAGAATAACATAGGAAATGGAGAAAATATATCACTGGAGCAGTCATCTCCACTTTATCAGCTCTTTATCATGCCTTAGTGAATAACTCCATATGTGTTTTAGCAGTTATATGGTGGTAGCTGCTGTGAGTGTACCTTTTTTCATTTGTGAAATGTTGAAGGGTATGTTAGTCATACTATGTCATGTAACTGCTCATGAGCAAAAGTGTTTATAGAATTGTTTATGCCATACCAGACAATTGTGCCAGATTTTCTGGAGAATCTGGTTTTCAGAGTTAATTACAGGGCTATTGGGCATAGAGTTAGATTCTCTGGATTGGTGAGTTCCCCAGTAATTCTGCCCACTCCATGCCCTGTTCCACCCCTTTGCAAGCTGTGAAAAGCTTTCCCTATCCCACCCATTCTGGTGAAGCCCTACCTACATTCAGAACCAAATCATTTAGACATTCACATCCCAAGCCCATCATGATACTCTGGCGGCTAGGGACAAGAATGCTACCATAGTAGCCAACTGTCCCGATTTACGGGAGACAGGTCCAATTTTGGGGTTCAATCCGCTGTCCCACCATGCAGAGTGAATGTCCCGCTTCCCATGCTTCCAACCCACTTGTCTCTATTCCCATCTTCTCTCAAGCTGCACCATTTGCATATTACCCCATTGCATTACACAAGCCCCTATGATTAGCCTCATGTGCACATGTCATAAAATACACATGGTGCATGCGTAGTGTACTCACACCCTTACCCTCGTTAGCTGGCAGCATGCTGCAGAGAACTCAGGTAAGTGCAGAGGACCCAGCCTCAAGCGGGAATGCACGGTCTCAGATTCTTGATGTACATCTCAGAAGTGGGAATACATAACAATCTATCAATGGATGTTTATGCATATGTATATTAAACGATAGGCTGCAATGGCCGCCGCCGCTGCTCCCTTCTACGAGGCCATGTGGTGCAGGGTTGCTGTCTCCTACTGCTGGTTGTTCTCTCCCAAGTGTAGGTTGCAGCTCCCTGGGATGTCCAGAGGGGTGGTTACCCAGTGCCTTGACAAGTCACAGGAGGAGGTGAATGAACTTGTCATAAAGCTGTGCTTGTAGAGTGGAGGAACCTCTGCTCTGCTGCCCCATGTTGTTGCCCTGTAATCTGGACAATCTGTTGGTCCACCTGGGCTTCATGCTACCCAATGCTCCTTCTTGCTCAAGACCCACATCTTATTTACAAATAAACTGGTAAACAAATGTCATATGATATTTGCTTGCTGTAGCGATCAAAGGTCTCTCAATGTTCAACTGGTCAGAGCTGTGGATATGGAACTGTGGAAGGTCAGTCCATCCAAGTGGAATAGGGAAATTTCACATTTTAATAAGGAAACAAGTCAGTCCTCTGTTGTCCCTTAAAATATGTTTAGTTCAGCATGTTACACTGCTTCTAACCCCTCAGTGTCTTTCAGAACATCTCACTAAAACTGGTTCACATCTTCCCAATCCTAAGAGGTAGAAGACTCAAAGCATAAAAGATTCTGATGTATTTTGTCTGACTATGGACTAAGTGATAGGAGGTTATGCACTAAGGCATGATAAAGAGGTGATAAAGTGGAGATATCTTCTCCAGTTCTCCAGTTCCTATGTTATTTTATAGAGCCTATGCACTAAGATCTCCAAAGACAGAGAAATATTAGTGCGTTGGCTCAATAGAATAAATAGGAACTGGAGAAGTGATATCACTGGAGAAGTAATTTCCAGTTTATCACCTCTTTATCACACCTTACTGTATAATCCCCATAGAGTTCTATAGCTGACAAGGGGTGAACTAGCCGGTTATAATGAGAGGGTCTAGGGAGAATTTGAGTGGCTGGAAGCAGTGTGAAGTGCCAAAAACCCTTTAATCCTTTGAGTGACAGAGAGGTATGCAATGCATTGCGTTGCAATGCTTTGAATACCACTCTGACACTGTAAGGGTTAAAGGAGCACTAAATATAGACTAATTTCCTGGCTGAGACATGAGCTTTCCCTATTCAATCTGAATGAATTGACCCTCCCTGGTTCTGTATGCACACCTCTAACAAGTTAGCTGATGAGATACTGCGTCTGTGCCCTACAGCAAGCAAATACATGGTATTATTTCCAGTCTCTTTTGTAAGTTCCCTTGTACTTTGAAGCAGCGCTTTTTTTATATATAAATTCATATCATAGTATCATCTTTTGTTTACCAACTTTTTGAGGTTCAAATTGCATAATGACTTATCACCAAGGATAAGTGTTACGCAATGCCCGGAAGTATAAGGCTTTTTAAATATAAAATGTCCTGGGTCACAAGAACACAACAAGGTATTAGGCTACCTGTCAATTAATGTATTTCTCCTCAATGCAAGATATTGGCATATTTTAACCTTATAGAGATGACCCCAACCCTATACCCACTGTAAAGTCTCCCCAACTGGAAGTGAAGCTGGTGCTGGGAGAGATGAGTCCCGGTGGAGAAGGTCCCAGCCAGGGTGACCAGTTCATGTGTCCCCTTGGAGAGAGCTTTCACTTCCACCCATGGAGACATCTCCCGCTGCCTATCTCCATATAAAGCATACCTGGTTCCCTGCGGGCCGCACACTGTGGGTACAGGGTTGGGTCGTCTCTATGAAGTTAAAATGTTCCAATATGTTGTACTGAGGAAAAGAACATTAATTGACAGGCAGGAGAAGAAATTTTAATGCATTGGCTCCATAGAATAACATAGAACTTGGGGCATTTATCATACTGGGGAAGTCATCTCCACTTTATCGCAGACAAAACAAACAAGAATGTGTCGCAGTAGGCCCTTCTAGGTGAAGTAGTTTCTATTAGGTCAGTTGTCACTAACATTACTTTAATAAATTTAAAGGGATAGTAATGTTTCATAATAAAAGCAGCTCTAATTAATCATCATAGTATTTGGGCCTTGGAGATTGTTATTTCAATTCTGTCAGAGTTGTAGTTCAAGAGTAATTGAATGATAAAGTATCCCCCTCCCGCCCCTTTTACTGATATAACACTGGGATGTGCCCAGGTGGATTGCAGAGAGGGACAATCTTCAATTAAGATAAGGGAAAAAGCTGAAAAATCTGCCAAGGGGGGCAGGGTTTTCATTGTTCTCACAGTAAGAAGATTGTCCCTTGCTGTTATCTGTCCACATCTGAGGTGAGCAGTGTTACACTAGGTAAAAAGGGCAGGAGAGGGATACTTTATCATTCAATCACTCTTGAACTACAACTCTGACAGTATTGAAATAACACTCTCTATGGCTCAAATACTATGAAGATTAATTGGAGCTGCTGTGTTTGTGAAATATGACTATCTTTTTAAAAAGGGTAGAAAAGAGGAACAGAGGGATTTGGGTCTCAAAGAGGGACTGCCCCTCCTAAAGAGGGACACTTGGGAGGTATGCTATTTTATCACCTCTTTATCTCATCTTAGTGCATCTCCTCCCAGGAAACCTAAGACTCTTCCACTTATGCCAATGATATCATAATATAGGAGAAAAGGTGTGTTTGCCCTGAAGTAGGCGGGACTCTCTGGAATGAATGAGAAGTAGGCGGAGCCACTCAAGAACTTTCCAGGAGTCAAAGAAAGAGGCTTAGTCCCCTGAGACTTGATACTAAACAAAAAGTGGAATCTCCAGGGAAAATTAGGAAAGTTACTAATTATGGTGGCCAGTAATGGTAATAATTACATGCAGGGCTCAAAATTTCCACTTGCCACTAGCCAATGGCGAGTGAAAATTTAGCCCTGGCGAGTAGAAATTCAGCCCTGGTGGGTATGTTATGGCTTGCAGTGGCGAGTAACTTTTCAGGTCTGACTAGTAGCAAAGGACTTCAAGTTTTAAGCCCTGATTACATGTATAACTTCTCTGTCTTTGACTCTCTCTTTCTGTGTTTACTATCCATTCCAAGCTCTAACGAATCATGACCCATTCTGTGTGTTCCTCTTCTGGCTTGTCTTTCTCGTCATGCCTGTTTATATACAAACATTGCTAAATCATACAAATCAGTACATTTACAGCAAGTTAAAAGCAAAGCCTTAATTCAGTGCTGGCTAAAGTTACTTTTTTTGGCAAGTGAACAATCCATTGCTTGTAAAATAAAATTTAAATGAGGCGCACGGATCATTGTTGTATTTTTTTATTCAGGGATATATACCCTCAGCAACCATGTGGTGGCGCAATTATACAACTTTATATCAACTCTTACAGTTTCAGAGTGCACAAGACCTTGAAGGACAAAAATATACATATTGAAATATGCGGGTTGTTTTAGTCAAAGCTACAGAGGTGTAATTCTAAAGAAAACCATCTGCACTGGAGGGGAGGTGTTCAAATTCCCACTGACTTAAATTGGTCTTTTAACTCCTTAAATGCTAGAGGGGTCTCTCAACGAATTGTAAAGCAATTCACTAGAGATATCTCTAATATTCAAGGGGTTAAATTCTTTATTTAAGCCCTTGAGTGGCAGAGGGGTGTGCAATGCATTGCAGAATTTTCATCTCAACCCTATGTTGCAGTCGGTTTGTTACACATTTACACCCTAGATTGATGAATAAGGCTTGGAGTCTCTTAACCCCTTAACGACCGCCTGATCCGGAGGAGACAGCCAGTAAGGACAACAGCACTGTTTTTTCTGCAATGAATTCTGGGATGGCAGAGCGGCGTAGAGCCGTGCTGCCATCCCAGAATTCCATGATGTGACAGTCCTGGCACGTCATATGATGTTAAAGGGTTGAAGAGTTAGTAGCACACTTTACTGAAAACATATATTGCAGGGTTTATTCTGTTGAGGCAAACATGGACACTCCCACTGCTGGAAGATATATTATTCAAAAGTTGTATCAAAAGATAATTGCAGTGAAAGTTCCCCCCTCCCTCCCCTTCTCCTGACGTCAACGCTCTGCTGACAGCAGGAGATTCCGGTCCTGGGACCAGCTGGCGGCTCTTCAGCAGAGCTGAAATAGCGATATTGAAAATTACTTCATTGGAATGGTCTACAAAGTGTGTCTGGTTTGCCAGCATGCTTTGTAGAATGTTCCAATGAAGTAATTATTTTCCAGTATCGCTATTGAGGCTCTGCTGAAGAGCCTCTTCATGTCGGCCAACACGGATCTCCTTCTGTCAGCTTTACAGCTGACATCAGGAGAGGGGGAACTTTGGATGCGATTATCTTTCAAATCATAAAGGTTTGAGAGATGGGATTTGTGTAACATAATTTTTTTTTTCAATCTACAAAACAAGAAAAAATGTTTAGTGGACATTACTGTTTCTTAAAACAATAATTTATAAAATGTTTAGTGTTATTTATTTTGTCAGTTTGTGCACATAAAACAGCAGTCCTGCCAGAGCAGTGTATAATGTTAGTATCTGATACAGGGTTGTGACAGCATATACTGTCTTATTTGCGTAAAATGACAGAAAATCCTTTGAGTGCCAGGGAGGTATCCAGTGCATTGCTTTACAATGCATTGGATACCTCCCTGACACTCAAAGGGTTAAGGTAACTATCTCATAAACTTTTTTTTTTAAAGCGGAATTATCATCAAAATTAAATTGCCCCCTCAATTCTTATTAACATAGCGATACACATATACATACTTTTATTATGAAGAATAAGTCTGGTATTAGTGAAAAATACAACTCGTCCGGCAGGCTTCAGCAGCAGGGATCTTGCTGTAGGTGCTCTCTGCACCTACATCGTCAGTCCCTTCCGGTACCTTAAGGTACCAAGGAACTCCACTCACCAATCCTGGAGGTGAACAGAACGGACAGAGCAGACTTGCAGATCCCTTCTCTGCAAGATGTCTGAGCTGTTGCCTGCCGACCAAGTTGTATTTCTCATTAATGCGGGCTTATTCAGCATAACAAAAGTATTTATATGAATATCGCTAATGTTAGTAAGGATTTGGGGGCAATTTAATTTTGATGATAGTTCCACTTTAAATAAAAAAATGGCTAACATAATTGATTTTAAAACATACTTGGGAAATCTCTGGGTTCAAACATGAAACTCAATGTTTTGACCCAAATCTCCAGATAAAGGGGCAGTTTCTCATGGTGTGAATGCCCAGTGTTACGCAGAATATGAGCTTCACTAATGAACCCGTTCAGTGTCGGAGGGGCACACAACTCATTGCTCTGCAATGCAATGCATTCCCCTCTGGCACTCAATCAGTGACACAAAAAGTCCTTGGGGGAGATTCGCTAAGCAATGATAAAGCGATGATAAAGAGGTAATATAGTGGAGATGACTTCTCCAGTTTATCACTTCTTCAATTCCTGTTATTATATGGAGCCAATGCACTAAGATTTCTTCAAATTTGGAGATCTTAATCCATAGGCTCCATAGAATAATATAGGAATTGGAGAAATGGCAAACTGAGAAGTCATCTCCATTTCTTGACCTCTTTATCACCGCTTAGTGAATCTCCCCCCAGTTTACCTTGTGAGTGAGAATCAATGACATCTATAAGATGTAGAAAGCTTCCTTCAAGACTGATTGATGCCCATCTGGGTTAGAGCAGGAATCTACGTTCCAGGGGGTATCCTTTTGAAAAGTCGCACCATTTAACTCTTTCACCATGTCGCCTGGATAAAAATAGCGACGTGACAATCTTGCAGTGCATGACAGAGCAAGATTGTCATGTCACCTAGTCAACGGTCAGTTATACAGCCAGTGATTCTCTTCAATCACCTTCCATTTCAGCTTTAACAGTTTGGCTCTTTTTTTGTTACCTTTGTGCTGGAGCAGCCTCCTTCCGCAGCTTTATGAAGAGGCTATTATAACAAAACCCCTACACAATCAGTGTGTGAGCTGATCGTGCCTCTCCTTTGCATACTCCACTTCTCCCTGCTATTCTGCACGAAGAGAAGGACAGAGGCACGATCAGCTCACATACTGATTGTGTAGAGGTTTTGTTATAATAGCCTCTTCATAAAGCTGCGGAAGGAGCCTGCTCAGGCACATAGGTAACAAAAAAAGAGCTGAAACGGAAGGAGATTGAAGGGAATCACCGGCTGTATAACTATTAAACACTCCCATTGACTAGGCGACGTGACAATCTCGTGCTGGCATGCACTACGAGATTGTCATGTCACTATTTTTATCCAGGCAGCATGGCAAAAGAGTTAAATGGTCGCACGCTCTTCTGCATGCAACCATTCAAAACTTTCATCTTTAACCTTCCGAGTGCCACAGTGGTATCCAGTCATTGCTCATTTTGGAATTCCCGGATATGTTCTGAAAACTCATTCAATATGTTATAAGGTGATTTCTACTTTAAAGGGATAGTAATACTTAATAGGTAAAATAAAATATATATACATTAATCCCCCTTAGTAAAACAAGGGTACTCCCACTCAGGGGCGGATTGTGGTCAGATACTGGCCCAGGGCATTTAAAAAAAATGGCCCATTAGTTGGTATTCCATTACATAAACATATGTATGTACGTGTATGTGTCTGTGTGTCTGATTTAGTTTTGTTTTCATCAGTGAAGAACATTAAGAACCATTTGAATGCCAGAGGGATACCCTCTGGCACTCAAAGGGTTAAAATCCAAGATGTTCAAAGTAAGTGAAAATGTGTCCTGGAGCCTTGATCATCAAGTTAAAGAAGATTAGTTTTGAGGAAACCAACTACTAAAATGGGGGAAATAAAAATTCAGCAAATTTCAATTGGTTTAAATGGGGATTTTGATTTCCTTGGATACAAGAGGGTTAAAAGGTCCATTAAAATTAATGGGAATTTGCAGAATTTTTATTTGCCCCGTTTTAGTAGTTCGTTTCCTCAAAAGTAATCTTCTTTCACTTGATAAGCAAGGCTCCAGGACACATTTTATCTTACTTTGAACATCTTGGATTTTAACTCTTTGAGTGCCAGAGGAGTATCCAACGTTTTGCACACTGGGTATCCCTCTGGTATTCAAAGGGTTCTTAATGTTCCACAATGATGAGTTCATGAGTTATGACAAAAAAAAAAAAAAAAAAAAGTCAACTGAACGGAATGAGAATTATTTACTAGTTACTGGATAAGGTCCGGGGGAGGGCTGGAACGGGAGTCTGAGTAAGATGGAGAGGAGCAGGGCAGCACCAGCAACGAAGGTACAAAAAGCAAGTTAACACCCTGAGTGCTGGAGAGGTTCTTATGTATCGTTTTACAGTGTGATAAACACCTCTCTAGCACTAGATTAAGTTGGTGGCCGACAGCAGCGATGTGCACGGTAAGTAGACAGTCTGTGAGCGAACAGCACAGACTGTCTACTGAATTTATTGTTTTCAGAACATTTGTGGTGTTTATTTCCCTCTGAGTGCCAGAAAGGTACCAGCGCTTTGCAGTACGTTGGACACCCCTCTGGCACTTCAAATATATTATTTGCACAGCAGGTCTAAAATATACATAATTCCAAACTGAAACGATTTTTTTTTAAATACACAGGCACTGTCTTTTCCGTTTTCAATGAATTAATCCTTTGAGTGCCAGAGGGATACGTAATGCATTGCAATGCATTCCGTACCCCTCTGGCACTCAAAAGGTTAAGCATAAATAATAACAGTGGAGGCTGTCAGGTGGCTGTCTCACCCGGTAGTACATTGGAAATACAGAGCAGCAGCCTCCTTCACAATTCGACTCTGCTGTCACTGCCTGTGACACTTCTGTCGTGACTGAGACTAGTCAGTAATTTTGTGTAGTGGCCCTTCCTTGTCAAGCATGCCCGAATGCCCGATAGCACAATCTGCCCTTGCTCCCACTGCTGAGAGGTGTTTTATGTTATTGTTGTTATGGTCCAAACTTGAATTTCTCAGGTGCAGTATCACAGTGGCCTGAAATTGTACAGTGGCACTGTTGCTACACCATCCTATTGACAGCTCTGGTCAGCTGACCATAAATCTCCATAGAATGGTGTATCAACAGCCCCACTGTACAATTTCAGGTCACTGTGATACTGCACCTAAAAAATTCAAGTTTGATCTCTAATAACGTTCGAATAAAATACCGTTCAGCAGTGGGGGTACCCTTATTTTACTCTGGGGTATAAACCCTAAAACATACTATTTTTTTTTACACTTTAAGTATTACTATCCTTTTAAATAAACACTAACACCTCTAATAATAAATCTCCATTTACTTTAATTGGGCAGAAAATCCTAATGTCCACTACAAATCAATATTTGTGGAGTGATTCTCTACAATGAATCTTCAGTTACTATTGGATGCCATGTCTATGAGTGTGGACATGATTCTTTGTTCCAGGACTTCATACTTCCAATCTGCCTTGCTTCCTAAGATGGAAGTTCTGTATGAAGAAAAGTAGGCACAAGAAAAACTTCGAGAAAGGAAAGTGCTTCGACACCATTCATATAATGTGCATCTAGGATACTCAGAGAGCTGAACCCTCCGGAATCTGGCTCCACAACGGTGTTGCTGTATCTTGCAGGGGATTATTGTAAGCCTGTCCCTACTCAGGTTTCATAGCCATTTTTGTGAGGTACAGAAAATATATATAAAAATATATAGAGGTATATAAAAATATAACAAAAGGCATAAATAATCAGGCTTAAACATACACGTGTTTAAGTAAAAATATATAGTAATGATAAAACTACAAATATTACAAATTCACATTCCACACATATTATGGGGTTTCTACCTGCCACTTTATCGAGAAAGAATATTTTTTTTTTGTCAGTTCATTTTTGATAAAGTAGCGGGTAGAAACACCATGGGGGTTAGTCACTAAGCCATGATAAAGAGGAGATGACTTCACTAGTGATATCACTTCTCCACTTCCTATGTTATTCTCTTGAGCCTATGCACAAAGATCTCCAGAGTTGGATAAATCTTAGTGCATTTGATCCACAGAATAACATAGGAACTGGAGAAGTGATATCCATACCTGGGAACTTTTTCCTGTGGCCTGTGGTGCTGTAGAGGGAGACAAATTATGCAATTTGCGTCAAAAGGGGGCAGGGCTTAATCGTGATGGTGCGGGGCTTCAGAAACATGTAAAAACATGGGCTAAAAGGCTGGGGATGGAGGAGAAGTGGGCGGGGAGTGGGTGGAAGGAGAAACTGCCCACACCCTGGAGAATCAGACTCTCCCACTGATACACGGTAATGCAGAGTCAAAATCGGAGTCTCCAGGCAAACCCAGAGAAATCCCAGCTATGGTGGTATCACTGGAGAAGTTATCACCTCTTTATCACCTCTTTCTTACACTTTAGTGCGCCCCCCCCCCCACCATGATACATGCAGAATGTAGCATTTTTAATATTTGTATGTTTTATCATTAGTATGTATTTTTACTTATATTAAACACATATACATCTTTCAACTTCTTTGTTTATGCCCTTTCATATATTTTTGTATACCTCTATATATTTTTATATATATTTTCTATACCCTGCAATGCCAGGCTAATAATAATCCCCTGCAAGCGATATCAATACCGGTGTGGAGCCAGACACCTGTGAGATCAGATCTGTGAGTATCCTAGATGCACATTATATGGTGTGGATGCACTTTCCTTTCTCAAATTATTTCTTGCATCTACTCTTCTATTTACTTTGAGCCTGATGGAGATCATGTGATCTGGATCTGGAGGTGAATCCAGATAAGCATCTAAACAATCCACTGATGATTGACAGCAGTACCTAATCGGGAGAGGTTCCTGAAGTCCCCTACACGCCTGATATATTTGCCAATCAACTATGTGTATGACAGACCATTCTTACGTGTGAGTACCATTAGAGGGAAGAGAAGTAGGTTTGATAGACATGCTACTCTATGTGGTGCCTCTTTTGTCCTCCTGTCTTTTGGTTCTGTAATGGTTTCTGGAGTCTGACAAAAAAATAGTTTCTTCCTCTATGGACATTAATAAAATATTAATTTTGGGGAACCAACCGACATAAAATTGATTTATAGTGGTTATTAGGAATGTTGATTCCAGATTAATATAAGCGGGGACTTATTATGAGTTGTTAGTTTTCTTTAAGGCCCATTTCACACAAGCAACAACAACACAGCGATGCTGCTTGGGTTATAACATGTGAAATAAGGTAAGATACTGATCTATGGTGTCTTTCGCATGGGGACTATCACCTTGAATAAATGCACCAAAGTCCAGCATGATGCGTCTGTACTGCTTTCATGCAGAAACCAGTAAAGATGCTGCATGACTTTTCTGAATGGTGGCCAAATGGGCCATAGTCTTTCTCTCTAGAGATATTGAAGGTTGCCAGACTCACCTCAGTCTCCAATGAATGATGATCTCTCGTGAGACTCAGACAATATAAAATTCAGCTGGTGCTCACTTGGGCTGCCCATTAGCCATACTCCCCCTGCCACAGGAATTCATAACTGTAGCAGTGGACTTCTGCTATTCTGTTGGCTACAGGGGCTAAATACAATGGGTGCAGAAGATGCAGCTGTAATAGGGCCTTGCGTCCAAGAGAGACTATCATTCTCTTGTCCCAATAGGTTCTAGATATTCCCCTGGTAGAATAGTTATGTGTTAAAGGGATAGTAAAGTTTCATAATAAAAGCAGCGCTAATTAATCATCATAGTATTTGGACTTTGGAGAGTGTTATTGCAATTCTGTCAGAGTTGTAGTTCAGGAGTAATTCAATGATAAAGTATCCCCCTCCTGCCCCTTTTACTGATGTCACACTGTTCAGCCAGATCAGAAGGGAGGTGCCCAGGTAGACTGCAGAGAGGGACAATCTTCAATTAAGATAAGGGAAAAACCTGAAAAGCTTGTCAAGGGGGGCAGGGCTTTCATGGTTCTCATAGGAAGAAGATTGTCCCCTTCTCTTATCTGTCTGGTCTATGGACTGCATTCCACATCTGAGAAGAGATGGCTTACACTAGGTAAAAGGGGCGGGAGGGGGAAACTTTGCTTGTGAATATCTCATAAACCATAAATGTTTGAAGAATAAGACTTATCTCATTCTTCATATTTTTTTAATGCCTACAAAATAAAATAAAGTTAAAACGAAGTATTACTACCCCTTTAAGGGGCTTAACAAAGTTTGAACTGGGGCCCTCCAGAGAATACTTATGCTACTGGCTGCCCATATGAAAAAGCCCTTAACTGAATGGCAAGAACAATATAGAGTAGAGCAGTGGTTCTCATCCCATGGCTTCAGGACTGCCTTACAGGCCAGGACCTGTGAATTTCCCTGATAGAAAACAGGAGTGCATGGATGTCCACTGGCACCACGGATGGTGGGGAAGTGTCCCCTCTTGTCCCCCCTGTGGTCGCTCATGCAGATGTGTTGATCAGAGGATCAGACAATTGGATTAACTCACCTGCTCTTTAACAAGGAGATCTTCAAAATCAAGGCCTGTTAGTAGGCCCTGACCGTGCAGGTTGGCAGCCACTGGAGTAGATAGTTTTAATACATAGAACCTCATTGAAAGCATGGATCACAAACTCATGAACAATGTCCAATATTTTATTCATTTTTTTCATAGCTCTGTAAATATAAGTAGTTTTTAAATAATGGTACTACATTTATATAAGGGTATGTGTTTTGTTTAGGGGTAACAAATATACAAATAATAAAGTACTGCTTAATATATACATACAGTATGACTGTAAAGTAAAAAACACACACTTACACACACCTATATACAATACATGTGCATGAAGAGAAAAACTTATTTTTGGAAGATCACCATTTAGTGTAACCCACTGAGAGCCAGAGGGGTGACCAATCCATTGTGTTTGAAGGGTTAACTGTTTAACATCCTGCTTCTGAACCATTTGAATGCCAGAGAGAGAGAGTGCAATGCATTGTAAAGAATTAAAGGAACGCTAAAGCAAAAAAACACAACTTGCTGTCATCTGGCATTGTACATTGTAACGCTCACAGATATTGCATGAACAATGTCAATATATTCCATGAACTCTGGACTGTTTTCGCTTTTATTTATATAATTTGCTATTTTTGTTTTTCTGGTATGGGCTATCTGGGTTGGTCCATTCCTGTATTACTTGTTTACATCAGAAGTATCTTTGGGTGTATGGATGATAGCATCCTGGTTGCCATGATGACCTATGCGTCGTGTGGATATCTGGTTTGGAGCCATAATGGGTGGTGTGGTATAACATCTGCATGCATGTATCGAATTCCTAGAAGTCCAGATAAACAATGTAATGCCCAGGTTCTCTCCCTGCCAATACCGTGAAGGCCCAAAATAAAGAGGCATGCATGTGTTTTCATAAAAGTACAAACTGTAGTAAATTTTTAATCCTTTGTGTGCCAGATAGGTATGCCTCTCTGGCACTCAGTGTGTTAAGAACATAGGGGGTGTACAATGCACTACACACCCCTTTGGTCCATAAAGGGTTGCATATTTTACTTGAACATCATTGATGTTTCTGTCTTAAAGGGATAGTAATACTTTGTTTTATCTTTATTCTATTTTGTAGGCATTAAAAAATCATGAAGAACAATATAAGTCTTATCTCTCAAACCTTTATGGTTTGAGAGATATTAACAAGCAAAATTTCCCCTCCTGCCCCTTTTACCTAGTGTGAGCCATCTCTTCTCATATGTGGAATGCAGTCCATAGACCAGACAGATAACAGAAGGGGACAATCTTCTTCCAATCAGAACAATGAAAGCCCTGCCCCCCTTGACAAGTTTTTCAGGTTTTTCCCTTATCTTAATTGAAGATTGTCCCTCTCTGCAATCTACCTGGGCACCTCCGTTCTGCTCTGGCTGAGCAGTGTTACATCAGTAAAAGGGGAGGGAGGGGGATAGTTTGTCATTTAATTACTCTTGAAGTACATCTCTGACAGAATTGAAATAACACTCTCCAAAGTCCATATACTATGATGATTAATTAGAGCTGCTTTTATTATGAAACATTACTATCCCTTTAACCATCAATGGCATTCAATCAATTTCATGAAGACCTATTTCTTCCTCCTTTCTAGAACTTCATTATTGTGACCTGTGAGTGTGGCTATTCCAGTGCTGTGCATACCTTTCCAGATATGTGTCCAAACCCTGATGATATTTAAGATTTTTATATTATATTATATATACTGGTTTCAGCAGACAGTGAGAAAGCAATTTCCTTTCCACTCCTCACTTACCACCATTTGCCATAGTAGAGTCCAACCATTTAATCAGGAACTGAAGAGTGTAAAGGAAAATGGCTTGCCAAAAAGAGCACATGTAGTACCTTTCCATCTCATACTCTATCAAGGTATGGAGACTTTGGTATATACATATCTATGAATGTTAAAATGTACTCTGACACAAAATCAACTTGGAGTTTAGTGTTCCTTCAAAGCTATTGGAAGACAGTATTCTAGCTCAATAATATGACTTTTGTCTTGCTGGGCAATGTGATAATGGACCCAGCTGGTCCAAAACGTTGCTTGTTGTATGCAGTGTTTGGAACAATAAAATAATTAAAATCAACAGTCATAAAAAGTTGTTCCATTTTATGTACTTATTGGGTGACATGACGTATTGTAATAAATGTTCATATGCACAGTTTCCAAACAAATAATTTTGTTCTTTTTTGCTCTCTTTTTAAACTATTGTAAACCTTTTTGTCATGTCAAAAGTGCCTACATCTGATTGTTGGACATGTCCCTTTGAGGATGCACCCTTTGACTTTTAAACTTATGTTAATTGACATTTAAAGTTCAAGATATAGTACAGTTTGCTTCTGTCCTTCTAAAATAATTCTTCTTCCATCCTGTTTACACTACTGTAACCCCTTTGAGGCTAGAGGCATCTAAGAGGCTAATATTGTTTTAATATACTTATAATTTACATTTAGTAAAAAGCATCAAATTAATTATAAATACCACCTTTGGCAAATATCCTGACTAGATTGTCATTTATACAAAATATTTGCTGATTTCTTTTTCTTTAGCTGGACTCATCTTTTCCCTGTTGAAACATAATTGATAATGCCTTAATTGGGGGTCCTTTTGCCTTCTATGGATCAATAGAGATTGGTTATGCAAGAGGTGGAACTTGATGAAAGCATTTATTTTTCCAACCTCAACATCTATGTTACTATATAAACCTGTCATCTGAGCCAATATGTGTCGACAGCAGATCGGAGTCTTCCTTTGAGGTGGCTTGGACAACAGTATCTGAACTATGCCCGTTGTGTTCAGAAGCCACCTGGAAATTGAAGACACTGCAGGAATTCTCTTGTTCACTTAATTCAAGAGTGTCTTGATGATCCAGCTCCACTGGAGAATGTGGGTTTTTCCAGTCATTGCTTCTTTCCTTTTGCTTGTTTATCTTGCTCAGGTAACTTGGGCTTGGAGCATTTGACAATATGGTCCTCTGGCTGCCATTTATAAACTGCCGGTGGTCCTCTAAAGAATCTTTCCTGGACTGGAAAGTGCTGCTACTCCGAGGTCGGTACTGAGACCTCCGGATACCAGAATTCCTCCTGCTCCCCCACTGACATTTTAGGATGCGAATAAAGGCTCGTTTGAACTCTTTACTAGAGCAGGGATAAATTATTGGGTTTATACAACTGTTGAAGTAGCCAAGCCAAAAGATAACTTTCTGCACAGTTTCAGGTGGTTCCAGCTGCTTAAATAGTGAACCTGGAATGAAACAGAAAAGTGATGTTACAACATTCACCACTGAAAGGAGTGGGCTACAACCCATACCATCTGTATTACCTGCTCAGAGCCATTCTTCCATTTAAGGTTTAACTCCTTGGATGCTATATACATCTCCACATTTTGCAAAGCAATACACTGGAGATGTCTATACCCTCCAAGGAGTTAATAATATATTTCCCCCTTCCATACTTGAAAGGCCTTCTACAGAAAGGAAAAGAAGAGCAAAACTTGAGCAACTGCACCATGGGTGTGTGTGTGTGTGTGGGGGTGTATTTAATTAAAACAACATTGAATTAATGGAGTAGTGCCTCCTAGGACAAAACTGTGATGACTTCAGTGGCATTTTAAAGTGATAGTAACCTTTACATTTAACTTTATTTAATCTGCTAGGATATAATACACAAGGTTAAATATGACTATACTTTTTATCTTTTTTAATATTTATCATCTTGTTTTAAATGTTTAGCCCTACTCTAACAATACTACCAGGTCCTCTCTCTAGAAGAAGAACCAGCTCCAACCAGAAAATAGGGATAGTGGTACAATGTACGGTTTACCATTAAAATGGCTTCAACTACATGGTGAGCATCAGAAGGATGACATCAAAATGTCGCCCTCGTAAAAAGGTGCGACCAAGGGCGATTTAAAAACGTCACCATTTAGAAAGTCACCGTTATATAATGCACATGTCTCTTGTGAGATACAAACCCAATACACACAACACCAGCAGCCACACAGTTCAGTAAGAAGGGGGTGTAGAAGAAGGAGGAGGAAGGGGAGCAGCCTTTGCTGTCAGACCTGGGGGGGGGGGGCAAGTGCAGCGATAGGTCAACACAAGCAAGTACGAAGGCAGCCTTCAAGAAACAGGTGAAGGTGCAGATAGATGCACATCCACCAGTTTCTAAATAGCTGCCTTTTTGCTTGTGTTTTCCCATCTCTGCATCTGCCCCCTTGGTCTAACAGTGCTGCTGCCAGTCTCTGAAGCATACCACAGGAGGCAATCAAAAGCGTAACCTTTTGGCGCTCAGAGGACTCAGTTGACAATTTAAGCTAATATGGGATGTCGCATGCTGAGACTACAGGCACATTTTTGGGGCACTCTCATCTGGAAAGTTATTTCAAAGAGCTGGCAGAAATGTGTGAAATAAGCAACAGCATGTAAAGGAGTGTATTGTTAAACAAAGCTTAACCCCTTGGATGCTAGACAGATCTCCAGTGAGACCTCTCTAGTAAACAAGGGGTTAATACTGAACTCCACCAGTCCTACTGCACCAGGCCTGGTGACATTCCAAACACTGCCATTGCAAAAAGGAAGACATGTTAAGGTCGCCCTTTTGAAATGGGCAACATTTTGATGTTGTCCCTTTGATGTGGGAAACATTTCTATTGTCGCCCTTTTGAGGGTTGCCATGTAGGCGACACCATTGAAATAGGATAGCCAATGTAACATTTTCTACTATTGCTTCTGCCAAAATGGCTGGAAAGAAGGAGCTTAGAGATATTTCTCCCTCTCCCAGTCATCCATCAATCACAACATACAGATAGCTCTGTGATATGTACCCTAAGTGCATCATTGACTGATCACTCAAACTTTCTGTAGGAAAAGTGGGTTTTCTGCCCAAATAAGAAGAATGTCCAAGACATCAAGATAATTGGAATAGAGCACATTACTCCACAAAGTAGAAGTGGAAATAGATTCCAAAAAATGGCAAAAACAGAAGGTTATTGGGTATTTAAATTGGGCACATTATATTTTGATAGACTGAATGAAGAGTTGGACCTCAGGGTGACTCCAGAGGACTGTAGATTATATTGTTAATCTTTGATAGCTGATTTTATTTCTTATGGACATTTTTATGCACTTTTATATGAAACTATTTGATCAGGAAGGATACATTGAGATTGTCCCTTATTTTCAAGTCTGTCCTGGGTACCCAGTGAATCCACCTAAGAAGGGTGAAAGGCTGAGTTGACCATGCAGAGACTATAACCTGCTACCCTGAAGTTTGAACAGGTGCTACAGCTGGTGCTTTAACCAACTGTTATTCTCATTGCGAGACTTAAGAATAACTATATATTACTTATCTGTACCCTTCACAACGCCCATCACAAATTACATAAAATATTAACGGTACCTTGGAAAACCTAGAGTGTTCATAGGTGTACCATAAACAAAAAAGGATTGAGATCCACTGACTTAGATACTTTTTTTCTTTTTGTTTTACAGATATTCAAAGTGTAAATTATAATAACATGCAAATAATATTCAGATCAGTACAAACCATATTTAAAGGGATAGTAATACTTAATAATTACTAATCCCTATATTAAAGTCATATTAAAAAAAAATGTATTGCCCCCAGTGTCATCTCTCAAACCTTTATGGTTTGAGAGATAATCTCTCCTAAAGTTCCCCCCTCCCTCCCCCTTCCCCGAAGTCAGCGTTGTAGCTGACTGAAGGGAAATCCGGTCTTACAATCATCAGGTGGCTCTGCAGCAGAGCCACGATCTCGTTAATAAAAAAAAAATCTTTCACTAAAACCGTCATCTACGTGTGCTTGCAAACCAAGCACACGTAGAAGACCACTATAGTGAAAGATTTCCTTTTTATTAACGCGATCTTGGCTGTGCTGCAGAGCCGTCTGATGGTAGTATGACAGGCTTCCCTGCAGTCAGCTAGAACGCTGACTTCAGGGAAGGGGGAGGGAGGGGGGAACTTTAGGAGAGATTATCTCTCAAACCATAAAGGTTTGAGAAATGACATTGGGGGCATTTATTTTCTTTTTAATATGACTTTAATACAGGGATTAGTAATTATTAAGTATTACTATCCCTTTAATCAAATGTTCAAAATTTTTCCATCTGAGTTGAACTACTGAGTGCCAGAAGGCTGTGTAATGCAACACTCTAGCACTCAAAGGGTTAAATATGATTTTCAGTCATGTGAAAACTGTAATTGCATAAGATGACATCAGCTGCTTTGGACAGTACTTAGCCGTATAATAAAATATATAATACACAAACATGTTTGCTTTTAAAAACAAGGGCAACTGAGTTGTACCTTGTCGTTTTCAAGTCTGGAAAATTTCTACTTTCCAAGAAATAAAAAAACAAGAATATAAAAAATATACTGTGCTTTAAACAAGTTCTGGAAAATTCCTATTTTCCAAGAAATTGTGCAGTTATTCAATGAACAGTCTCCAGGGTTGGGGATTTGCTAGGAAGGGGGTTGAACCTCCAGGGGGTCTCATGTTTAAGGTTGGGAGTAATGCTGCAATGCTCTGTTGATCTCACTTATGTTTTTTTTGCCTTCTTTTGGATCAACGAGGAATAGGGAAAGGGTTGAACTTGATGGACGCAAGTCTTTTTTCAACCTAAACTACTATGTAACTATGTATGTAACCCTTTAAGGACCAGAGTCAGGGCTGGATTTCCAAAATGGCAAAGTAGGCAACTGCCTAAATGTCCAACTTTTGACAGATGCTTCAGATGTTCTGGCCACACCCACATTCTGAATTGTAGGTGTGGCCAGGCTAGTGTCAATGTCCCTGCACCAGTTTTATACATCCTTTACGGGCTCTTATTTAACCTCCATGGATGCCATAGAGATCTTGAGCGCATTGTGAAGCAATGTGTTGGCGATATCTCTAGCAACCAAAGGCTTAAAGCCTTTTTTTTTTATCTTGCTTGCTGTAGGTCAAGAGTATTTTCTGTTCAGGAAACAGTAGATGGGACTGGGGGCGGGGTCATGTGAGAAGTGGGGGTGTGACCATGGGTGTAGCTAAGGGAACCTAGAATGCCTTGCCTGGTGGTGCCTGGAATGTAAATCTTGCCCTAACCAGAGTGTTGTGCAATGAATTTTAAAGCAGCTAGTGGCTAGTAAAACATATATGAGATTTTAATTCCCTGTAAAACAAATTATGATTATCTTAATATATTTTGAAAGTCTTCAGGTCTTTTATTTCATTATCTATTTTTTCTTGAGATTGTTATCAGCATCTTTGGCCACTGGCTATATAGTGGGGTGACCAGACCTTACCCTTTAGCCGGGGACACATAGTAAATAGGCATATTTTAGGACTGCACTGAAGTCAAAGCATCCGTGCAGTATGCATTTTTCATATGTCCTCTGTTAAAGGTGAGGTCTGGTCACCCTACCATATGGGTGATGCCTGATGTAAACTCCAGGGCAGTATAATATGCTTGTACTGCGATTGAACTTGAACTTTGAACCAAATGACTTCTATCAGGCCGGCAGATGCCAAGGGATACAGTGTCATCACTCTGGGACGAGACAGGCAGAAATAAGTAAAGAGACGTAAGGTTTGCTCTTACACCTAAGTAAGTCACAGAGTGAAAGACTGATTCCTGTGCAGAAACAGGATACACTCAGCAGGGACTAGCATTGCATTTTCACCCTTTGAGTGAACGGGGGGTATCCAACACATTGCAAAGCAATGTGTTGGATACCCTTCTGGCACTCAAAGTGTTAAAGCTTATTTTTATAATTCTATTTACCTTTGAAGGAGAAGTAAGCACTAAGAATTAAACTCTTTAACCCTTTGAATGCCAGAGAGGTAGCCAATGCATAACATAAAGGGCATGTTGCCCTGACTATAGCTTTGCTTGTCTAGTTGCTCAAAAGGAAGTACTTACTAAGGCTGATGTACTAAGAAACTGTAGTCATTTAGGAGCAAATCAACTGCACCACATGGGACAAATAAAATTCCCCAAACCCCCATTGATTTAAATGGGCCTTTTAAGCTCTTGAACATGAGAGAGGTATCCAGTTTATTGCAACACAATGAACTGCAGATGTCTCTTGCATTCACGGTGTTTAAAATCTAATTTAAATCAATGGGATTTAAATTTTTTCTCTGATAGTACTAATGGCTTGCCCCAGAATTAATCAGAAATCTCTTACATACCTGTCAGCAAGATTGTCTGAGTGCCAGTGCATTAACCCCTTAAGTACCATTGACGTGGCAGGACCGTCATGCTGGTCCGGCAATTAAGGACCAGTGACGGTCCTGCCACGTCACGTACTTTTACTCACTGCGCTCCTGTAGGAGCGCGGTGAGTAATACCGGGCACAGAAGTTGATCGCTCCAAGACCGGAGCGATCTCTTCCAGTGCCCCGTTTGACGTGCCGCCCCACGTGATCAGTCACGTGGGACGGCACATCAAAGTTTCCTATGTGGTCCTTAAGGGACGGCACGCCCCGGGACCGCTGGTCCTTAAGGGGTTAATGGTCTCTGTCTGATCACACCATGAAACAGAATAAAGATGAGCTGCACTCTGGTTTTAATAAAAATTCTATTGATTTAGTTTGATATTTTGGCATATATCTCATGCTATCACCATTGCAAAAACAGAATGACTTTGAGGTGGCGATTCACTAAGCAGTGATAAAGAGGTGATAAAGTGGATATGACTTCTCCATTTTATCACTTCTCCAATTCCTATGTTATTCTATGAAGCCTATGCAGTAAGATCTCTTCAGCTTTGGAGATCTTAGTGCACAGGCTCTTCAGAATAAAATAGGAACTGGAGAAGTCATATCTAATTTATCACCTTTTTATCACCGCTTAGTGAATCGCCCCTCAGTTTTGCTTAGTACATCAGCATAGCTGGGAACTCTCCTGATTTGCCCCGGAGACTCTGGTTATGACTATACATTATCAGGTCTTGTGGGCAGAGGCTGATTCTTCAGATGTGGGGAGTTTCTAATGAAACTCTGCCCACTTCTCCTCCTTCCCAGTCTGTTCCTCCCATTCCCCACCCTCTTTTCCTCCTTCCCAGTTTGTTCCTCCCATTCCCCACCCTCTTCTCCTCCTTCCCAGTTTGTTCCTCCCGTTCCCTGTCCTCTTGTCCTCCTTCCCCAGTCTACTCATTATGCTTTTTCATCATTTTATAAACTCCACCCCCACTCATGACTAAGCTCCACCCCTTTTTGAAGCAAATTGCATCATTTTTCTCCCCCAGTAGCAACACAGGACTCCCCTCTCTGGGGAGTCCACAACGAAAAGTTCCCAGGTATGTACATCAGCCTCACTGAGTCACTCACCTGATACCTCAGGTATTCCTGCAGGGTCAGGTGAAGTCTCTCTCCTTTTCCAATTTGATCAGTGACTGTGAATACATAGTCTGAGTGAAGACAATCTTCCTCCCTGCTCAAATCCTAAACACTACTGGGCATGCTCAAAGGTGAAACAAGAGATTTGGCATGCACAGTGATACAGCATGAACAGGAAAGAAGATTGTCCCTTCTCATGTCTGTTTTACTGAACATTAATCAAACCAGAATAGGAGAGAGTCTTCACCCAACCATGCAGGACTTGCTAATGGATAGGGTTGCCACCCAGCCGGTATTTTACAGTCAGGCCGATAAAAAATTAGCTTCTGTCCAATGTTAAGTCTAAGGAGGGAATGCCATGGCCGGTATTTTTTTGAAGAAAAGGTGGCAACCCTACTAATGGATCGGGTGAGTGGCTAGGAGAGTACTTTGTTTTCAACAACTAGACTAGTATATCTATAATCCAGGAAACACGCCCTTTAGTTATAATCTGTAATTATTGATGTTTATTGCCCTATAAACACAAATTGTTTTCAGTTGCATTAAGTTTTACTTTTCTTTTTACCATGCTGAACCCTTTATGAGGTGCGTGCAACCCTCTGGTCCTTAAAAGCACAATATGTCTTTGCAAACAGGACTATTTTGTCAGAGCTGGATTTATATCTCAGGCGCCCCTAGGCACAATACCCTCTGGAGCCCCTAGCCCGCCTTTTCCCCACCCATAACCACACCCACAATTGGCTACACCCCTCACTTAGCCACACCCATTTGTGGCAAAACCCATTTTTCGATTTATTCTTCACAGTATTGTGGCAATTTGCCAGAGGTAAATGAAAATGTTATATATCTAGGATGGGGTATATATAGCATATATACAGACAGCATAAATGACCTTTACTAGATATGTAGTCTGCTCTTCCTCGTGTGTAAGACCCAAGTAACGGGAAGGTACAGGTACCAAAGTTCAACCCAATATTGAAAAATCAAGCAGCGAATACTAAATTATATATTACATCAAGTATTATGTAACACTATCCCTGCAGTAGAAAAGGAATAAAGCAAACAAACGGAGGTGCGATCTTTATCTTATAAAACACATCATGCACAATATATAATGTACATACAACATACTAACAAAATTGGTACAACCCAGATGATCACAATCAGGCCGGTATGAGGCATACGAGGTACTCCTGGCCGCCCTGCTCAGTGGCACCAATCTCATGGGGTAAAAAAAATAGGGTCTGCTGCTTTAAATGATAATTAAGATGAATATATTCATATTAATAAATGTAATCTTTGGAAGCAACTGTTGCTTGTTTTCATATTCATCTTAATAAATGTAATTTGAAGTAGTGGATCCTGTTTTTTTCCACATGAGATTAGTGTAACTGAGCAGCAAGGGTGATAGTACCCAGCATGCCTTCATACAGACTTGATTGTGATCAGCTAAGTTATATTTATGTGAGCATATTATATGTACATTATATATTGTGCAGGTGGTGTTTTATACTGTGATTGACTCTGTGTAATGGTCTTATTTATTGCAAGTATGATGGTGTCTGGTGGTTTCTTAGCATCTTCATTAAGGAGCACCCCTCTGTTTCTTCTGCAGCAGCAAAAACTGCCTGCAATCTACTGAATACAACATACAGTTCACTCAGTGCTGCAGGGATAGAGTTATATTTTATCAGTATCCCTGCTTTTCTGACAGAAAGCTCTCTAAAAACAGATATTAAGAAAGCTTACTGTTAGGGAAATAAAAGTGTAAAAAAAAAAAATCAAGAGAGTCACATACCTCCCAACATTTCAAATTGCCAAAGAGGGACACTTGTGTTTTAGGGGGTGTTGATGGGACGGGGCTGGTGGGTGGGGCATTACCAAGAATTTTTAGGCTATTTCACGACCTATTGACACCTCCATGCGTAACCTAATAAATGATTTAGAACAAGACTAAAGTATTTTATTTGCACAGGCTAATTTATAAACACATATAGTGACGTTTAAACAAACATTAATATGAGTTTTATTGCTGTAGAGCAATGTGATACACTTATATACACACCATACAGTCTGATTTCCTAAAAAGAGGGACATCAGGGTGGGAAAGAGGGACAGAGGGATTTGGGTCTAAAAGAGGGACTGTCCCTCCTAAAGAGGGATACCGTAAAATCTCAGGTATAGTACGCACCTGTGTATAATACGCAGGTGTATATTATACCTAAGATTTTAGGGGAAAACAAGAGTGCCTATGTATAATACGCACCCTTGTTTTCCCCTCTTAGGAAAAAAAAAAAGTTAAGCTGGCCAGAACCCTTCCCTCCCTCCTGCGGCCCAATGCGCTCTGACAATAAGGCTTACTTGTCTCCACTGACGTCCGCACTGACAATGAGGCTTAGCGTAGGTACTTCCTTCCACTGAAGTACCCATCTTCCCAGCGGGCGGCAAGCTTGCATTTGCCGCCCGCTTCCCTCATGGGCTTTCAGGACCTTCCGCTTCTATTACCATTGGCTGGAGGTGGAAGGTCCTGAAAGCCCATGAGGGAAGCGGGCGGCAAATGCAAGCTTGCCGCCCGCTGGGAAGATGGGTACTTCAGTGGAAGGAAGTACCTACGCTAAGCCTCATTGTCAGCGCGGACTTCAGTGGAGACAAGTAAGCGTTATTGTCAGAGCACATTGGGCCGTGGGAGGGAATCTGTCAGCAAAAATAACTCTCGTGTATAATACGCACCCCCCACTTCACATAAGGTGAAATGGGGTAAAATTGTGCGTATTATACCCGAGATTTTACGGTACTTGGGAGGTATGGAGTCAGAGTGCGGCAAGATTTAGGGGGACACAGGGGAGGGCTGGCAACATTTGGCCTGGGGGGCAAATTTAATCAAGTGGCCCATTTCCACTATCGCTCCAGCCCTCCATCCCACTCCACCCCCTTCTGCTGAGTTCATAACTTTCATTAATGTTGTGAACTAACACAAGTATCAGCCGAAGATGATTGGAGTTGTAGTCCAACAACAGTTGAAGGGCCACAGATTTCACATTATTTATGCAAGAGGGTAAATCAGCATACAAAACCTGTGGGCAACCTGTGACCCTCCAGCTGTGTTGTAGCAGTTTGGCCTTAGTAATGACACATTATTGCTACTCTTGCCATATGTCTAGACCAGGGGTGGGCAAGTTGTCATACTCCAGCTCATGTTAAACTACAACTTCAATCATCCTCAAGTACAGTTGGATGGCTGAGAATGAGAAAAATTGTAGTCCAACAACAGCTTCAGGTCAATAGCTCTACATTCAACAGAGGCCCTGAACCTCAGATTTACCTGACACCTGAAATATTCTTTTAACAGAAAAAGACAAATAACACAGACTGTCAGTGTCCCCAGAGTAATGAGTTACATTGTGTTGGGCCTTTGTCACATTACTTTTTCACACCTCCCAACATTCCAAATGGATCACATACCATTCAACAGAGGCCCTGAATCTCATATCTCATATCTACTTTATCACCTTTTTATCACCGCTTAGTGAATCGCCCCTCAGTTTTGCTTAGTACATCAGCATAGCTGGGAACTCTCCTGATTTGCCCCGGAGACTCTGGTTATGACTATACATTATCAGGTCTTGTGGGCAGAGGCTGATTCTTCAGATGTGGGGAGTTTCTAATGAAACTCTGCCCACTTCTCCTCCTTCCCAGTCTGTTCCTCCCATTCCCCACCCTCTTTTCCTCCTTCCCAGTTTGTTCCTCCCATTCCCCACCCTCTTCTCCTCCTTCCCAGTTTGTTCCTCCCGTTCCCTGTCCTCTTGTCCTCCTTCCCCAGTCTACTCATTATGCTTTTTCATCATTTTATAAACTCCACCCCCACTCATGACTAAGCTCCACCCCTTTTTGAAGCAAATTGCATCATTTTTCTCCCCCAGTAGCAACACAGGACTCCCCTCTCTGGGGAGTCCACAACGAAAAGTTCCCAGGTATGTACATCAGCCTCACTGAGTCACT
Source organism: Rhinophrynus dorsalis (assembly GCA_037306005.1). Lineage (NCBI taxonomy): Eukaryota > Metazoa > Chordata > Amphibia > Anura > Rhinophrynidae > Rhinophrynus > Rhinophrynus dorsalis. Next base: position 74,195,655 of record CM074721.1, on the reverse strand, counting down.
CACCTGATACCTCAGGTATTCCTGCAGGGTCAGGTGAAGTCTCTCTCCTTTTCCAATTTGATCAGTGACTGTGAATACATAGTCTGAGTGAAGACAATCTTCCTCCCTGCTCAAATCCTAAACACTACTGGGCATGCTCAAAGGTGAAACAAGAGATTTGGCATGCACAGTGATACAGCATGAACAGGAAAGAAGATTGTCCCTTCTCATGTCTGTTTTACTGAACATTAATCAAACCAGAATAGGAGAGAGTCTTCACCCAACCATGCAGGACTTGCTAATGGATAGGGTTGCCACCCAGCCGGTATTTTACAGTCAGGCCGATAAAAAATTAGCTTCTGTCCAATGTTAAGTCTAAGGAGGGAATGCCATGGCCGGTATTTTTTTGAAGAAAAGGTGGCAACCCTACTAATGGATCGGGTGAGTGGCTAGGAGAGTACTTTGTTTTCAACAACTAGACTAGTATATCTATAATCCAGGAAACACGCCCTTTAGTTATAATCTGTAATTATTGATGTTTATTGCCCTATAAACACAAATTGTTTTCAGTTGCATTAAGTTTTACTTTTCTTTTTACCATGCTGAACCCTTTATGAGGTGCGTGCAACCCTCTGGTCCTTAAAAGCACAATATGTCTTTGCAAACAGGACTATTTTGTCAGAGCTGGATTTATATCTCAGGCGCCCCTAGGCACAATACCCTCTGGAGCCCCTAGCCCGCCTTTTCCCCACCCATAACCACACCCACAATTGGCTACACCCCTCACTTAGCCACACCCATTTGTGGCAAAACCCATTTTTCGATTTATTCTTCACAGTATTGTGGCAATTTGCCAGAGGTAAATGAAAATGTTATATATCTAGGATGGGGTATATACAGCATATATACAGACAGCATAAATGACCTTTACTAGATATGTAGTCTGCTCTTCCTCGTGTGTAAGACCCAAGTAACGGGAAGGTACAGGTACCAAAGTTCAACCCAATATTGAAAAATCAAGCAGCGAATACTAAATTATATATTACATCAAGTATTATGTAACACTATCCCTGCAGTAGAAAAGGAATAAAGCAAACAAACGGAGGTGCGATCTTTATCTTATAAAACACATCATGCACAATATATAATGTACATACAACATACTAACAAAATTGGTACAACCCAGATGATCACAATCAGGCCGGTATGAGGCATACGAGGTACTCCTGGCCGCCCTGCTCAGTGGCACCAATCTCATGGGGTAAAAAAAATAGGGTCTGCTGCTTTAAATGATAATTAAGATGAATATATTCATATTAATAAATGTAATCTTTGGAAGCAACTGTTGCTTGTTTTCATATTCATCTTAATAAATGTAATTTGAAGTAGTGGATCCTGTTTTTTTTCCACATGAGATTAGTGTAACTGAGCAGCAAGGGTGATAGTACCCAGCATGCCTTCATACAGACTTGATTGTGATCAGCTAAGTTATATTTATGTGAGCATATTATATGTACATTATATATTGTGCAGGTGGTGTTTTATACTGTGATTGACTCTGTGTAATGGTCTTATTTATTGCAAGTATGATGGTGTCTGGTGGTTTCTTAGCATCTTCATTAAGGAGCACCCCTCTGTTTCTTCTGCAGCAGCAAAAACTGCCTGCAATCTACTGAATACAACATACAGTTCACTCAGTGCTGCAGGGATAGAGTTATATTTTATCAGTATCCCTGCTTTTCTGACAGAAAGCTCTCTAAAAACAGATATTAAGAAAGCTTACTGTTAGGGAAATAAAAGTGTAAAAAAAAAAAATCAAGAGAGTCACATACCTCCCAACATTTCAAATTGCCAAAGAGGGACACTTGTGTTTTAGGGGGTGTTGATGGGACGGGGCTGGTGGGTGGGGCATTACCAAGAATTTTTAGGCTATTTCACGACCTATTGACACCTCCATGCGTAACCTAATAAATGATTTAGAACAAGACTAAAGTATTTTATTTGCACAGGCTAATTTATAAACACATATAGTGACGTTTAAACAAACATTAATATGAGTTTTATTGCTGTAGAGCAATGTGATACACTTATATACACACCATACAGTCTGATTTCCTAAAAAGAGGGACATCAGGGTGGGAAAGAGGGACAGAGGGATTTGGGTCTAAAAGAGGGACTGTCCCTCCTAAAGAGGGATACCGTAAAATCTCAGGTATAGTACGCACCTGTGTATAATACGCAGGTGTATATTATACCTAAGATTTTAGGGGAAAACAAGAGTGCCTATGTATAATACGCACCCTTGTTTTCCCCTCTTAGGAAAAAAAAAAAGTTAAGCTGGCCAGAACCCTTCCCTCCCTCCTGCGGCCCAATGCGCTCTGACAATAAGGCTTACTTGTCTCCACTGACGTCCGCACTGACAATGAGGCTTAGCGTAGGTACTTCCTTCCACTGAAGTACCCATCTTCCCAGCGGGCGGCAAGCTTGCATTTGCCGCCCGCTTCCCTCATGGGCTTTCAGGACCTTCCGCTTCTATTACCATTGGCTGGAGGTGGAAGGTCCTGAAAGCCCATGAGGGAAGCGGGCGGCAAATGCAAGCTTGCCGCCCGCTGGAAAGATGGGTACTTCAGTGGAAGGAAGTACCTACGCTAAGCCTCATTGTCAGCGCGGACTTCAGTGGAGACAAGTAAGCGTTATTGTCAGAGCACATTGGGCCGTGGGAGGGAATCTGTCAGCAAAAATAACTCTCGTGTATAATACGCACCCCCCACTTCACATAAGGTGAAATGGGGTAAAATTGTGCGTATTATACCCGAGATTTTACGGTACTTGGGAGGTATGGAGTCAGAGTGCGGCAAGATTTAGGGGGACACAGGGGAGGGCTGGCAACATTTGGCCTGGGGGGCAAATTTAATCAAGTGGCCCATTTCCACTATCGCTCCAGCCCTCCATCCCACTCCACCCCCTTCTGCTGAGTTCATAACTTTCATTAATGTTGTGAACTAACACAAGTATCAGCCGAAGATGATTGGAGTTGTAGTCCAACAACAGTTGAAGGGCCACAGATTTCACATTATTTATGCAAGAGGGTAAATCAGCATACAAAACCTGTGGGCAACCTGTGACCCTCCAGCTGTGTTGTAGCAGTTTGGCCTTAGTAATGACACATTATTGCTACTCTTGCCATATGTCTAGACCAGGGGTGGGCAAGTTGTCATACTCCAGCTCATGTTAAACTACAACTTCAATCATCCTCAAGTACAGTTGGATGGCTGAGAATGAGAAAAATTGTAGTCCAACAACAGCTTCAGGTCAATAGCTCTACATTCAACAGAGGCCCTGAACCTCAGATTTACCTGACACCTGAAATATTCTTTTAACAGAAAAAGACAAATAACACAGACTGTCAGTGTCCCCAGAGTAATGAGTTACATTGTGTTGGGCCTTTGTCACATTACTTTTTCACACCTCCCAACATTCCAAATGGATCACATACCATTCAACAGAGGCCCTGAATCTCAGAGCATGCAATTTTTTTACATACATATACAATTCATGTAATTATTACATATAGAAAAGTGATTACTCTACCTTTAAGAGAATACAGTTTGACCCATTAATGCAATCTAGATTTAAATGAAAATGTCATTTAAATCTGAATTGCATAATGGGTCAAACTGTATTCTCTTATATAGAGTACATTTTCTCACAAAAGGTGCAGAACCACTCAATGTTGCAAGTTGATGAAGCCAGGGCTGCACTGTAAGCCCCTGTGTGCCCTTTGTCACCACCAGCTCAATACAGTTATATGTCACACCAGAGTAATTCATTTATATGTCACCAGCACAGCAATGCAGTTATATGTCACCACCAGAGCAACACAGAGTTATATGTCACCACCACCAGAGCAATAAAAAGTGTTATATGCCACCACCAGAGCAATACAGTTAGATGTCACCATAAGAAAATACAGAGTTATATGTTACCACCACCAGAGCAATAAAAAGAGTTATATGCCACCACCAGAGCAATATAGTTAGATGTCACCATAAGACAATACAGAGTTATATGCTACCACCATAGCAATAAATAATTTATATATATATATATATATATATATATATATATATATATATATATATGGCAGCACTCTCACTTAAAGGTGATGTATCACCTTACCAAAAGTTTCCCTTTGTTTTAGATATTGTAACAATGCTGTGTTTTTTTAAACGCTATAGAAATGAGAGATTTCTTTTTTCCCCCCTTGACGTCTTCTCCTCATTCTGATTGTCAAGACGCTTGCCGATGAGAATACAGGAGAGATCCTCCTCCACGCTGGTCTGTCTGTAAGGTGCAGCACTTTTTTTTGGCAGAGATTGATATCTAGCCAATGATAGTGCTGCAGTTTACAGACAGACCAGCGTAGAGGAGGATCTCTCCTGTATTCTCATCGGCAAGAGTCTTGCTGGTCAGAATGAGGAGAAGACATCAAGGGGGAAAAAATAAATCTCTCAAACTGCAATTCTATAGCATTTTTTTTAAAAAAAAACAACAACACAGCACTGTTACATTATCTAAAACAAACAGATTAAGGGAAACTTTTGGTAAGGTGATACATCCCCTTTAACCCCTTAGGGACCCTTGACGTACCAGGACCGTCAAGGGTAAACTTGCTTGAAAGACCCTTGACGGTCCTGGTTCGTCACGTACTTTTTACTTACAGCGCTCTACCGGGAGCGCTGTAAGTAAAAATAGGGCATGAAATAGACCGCTCCAAGATCGGAGCGATCTGTTTCAAGCCCCATAGTGACGCGCCGATACACGTGACAGGTCACGTGTACCGGCGCCTCAAAGTGCCCCTATGCGGACGTTATGGGACGGAAATGTCCCATAACGTCCGGTCCTTAAGGGGTTAAACAGAGACAATCTGGGTGCTGAAGTTGAATGGAATCCTCATAAGTGTACCAAAAGGATGAAATCAACCAGCACCTGCAGGGTTAAGTTCAAATAAAACAGTGTTTAATGTGGAGTGTCAACATTTCAGTGCAGCCATGTGCTGATGAAAGTGAACATGGCTGCACTGAAACATTGACACACCACATTAAACACTGATTTATTTGAACTTAACCTTGCAGTTGCTGGTTGATTAAAGTTTGGTCATGTGCAGTAGAGACTGCTGGAACCCACAGAATGCTGGGAGTTCTGCACTGGGAGCATTCTGTGCTTTCAGGCAGTTTCTACAGCGCATGACTAAGTCGGCCGCAGGACGCAGAGCAGGACCAGCCTCTTAACCCTTTGAGTACCAGAGGGGTACCCCTCTGGCACTCAAAGGGTTAACATCACCTGGACCTTGGCCCGTGTACACGGGCTTTTACACTATATATACACTAGTGTAAAAGCCTGTGTACACGGGCCAAGGTCCAGGTGATGTTAACCCTTTGAGTGCCAGAGGGGTACCCCTCTGGTACTCAAAGGGTTAAGAGGCTGGTCCTGCTCTGCGTCCTGCGGCCGACTTAGTCATGCGCTGTAGAAACTGCCTGAAAGCACAGAATGCTCCCAGTGCAGAACTCCCAGCATTCTGTGGGTTCCAGCAGTCTCTACTGCACATGACGGCTTCTGACAAATATCCTAGCGAATTATTATATAGGATATATATATATATATATATATATATATATACACATACACACACAGGGCTCAAAATTTCCACTCGCCACTAGCCAATGGCGAGTGAAAATTTAGCCCTGGCGAGTACAAATTCAGCCCTGGTGGCTGTGTTATGGCTTGCAGTGGTGAGTAACTTTTCAGGTCTGGCTAGTAGCAAAGGACTTCCAATTTTAAGCCCTGTATATATATATATATATATATATATATATATATATATATACACACGTACACATACCACCTCTTGACTCTTGATTCCCCATTTTGCCTCTCCCTCCCTTGCCTCTCTCTCCCCTTCTGCCTCTTTCTCCACCTCTTGATCCTCCTCCTTTTGCCTTTTTCTCCCCACCATTTCCCCCTCTTTTGATCCCCCTTTGCCTCTCTCTCCCCTTATTGAATCTTGATTCCACCCTTTCTTTTGCCGCTTTTTTCTCCCTCTTGACCCCCCTCTGCCTCTCACCCACTCTTATTGCCCCCTGTAGATTCTCCCCCTTTTGCCTTCCTCCCCCTTACCTCTCTTTACCCCTCTTGATTTGAATGCTCCCCCTTTTGCCTTCCTCCCCCTTTCCTCTCTTTACCCCTCTTGATTTGAATGATCCCCCTTTTGCCTTTCTCCCCATCTTGATTGACCCTTTTGCCTGTTTTCCCCTTTTCCCTGTGACCTCACTGCGTCTGTCGACTGGCCGGCGTGACTGGCTTCTGCTGACTGACTGCTCCCGCCGGCCTCCGACTCAGATCAGCTCTCTCGTCTACAATGCTGTTGAGTTAGGTGCGGCCGCCGGCCGGCCCGCCTACCCGGTGCGCAGCAGACGCAGTGCTCGTCACTGGGTCTATACCCGGCCTGCCCCCACTCACTAGACGCGGCCAGGCGCCAGCGGATACATTCAATTGGACTGGAGCTTGGTTTTTTTAACCCTTTGAGCGCCAGAGTGGTACGTACCGCTCTGGCGCTCAAAGGGTTAAGAAGCAGGCAGCCCCAGGGGAGCTTCATGGTACGCAGAAAAAAGAAATAAATGGAAAACAAAAAATTATATATATCTTCATTTTGGCGCCCCAGCACAAGACTTTGGGCTCCGCTCTGGCCCGCAGCCACACTGACGGTCACACGTCTACTGATTTTTTTTTTTTTTTTTTAACATGGCGGCCCGCTACATGCACTGGCCCTGCGGCCCGGGGGGCAATTGCCCCCCTGCCCCCTGGGCCAGCCCGCCCCTGGGGGGACAGGACTCAGGAGCAAGTAAGCAAAGTCCAGGATCAGCTCTGGGCCCTAGGCAGGCACCTTGTGAGCCTTGACTGTGATCCGGCTCTGACAGCTGCCTCTACCCGGGCGCCAATAACTTCTGGAGACTGGAGTTGTCCAGTTGCTGACTTGCTGATCTGTGCGATGTGACATCATGACGGTCACGTCGGAGGCACAGGCGGAAGAGGTCAGATCCGGCAGCTCAGTGGAGGCTGGGGAGCTCTACCATTGAGTGACTGGGGGCGGCCCAGACAGGCACAGGCACCAGCAACGCAGCATTCATTAATTTAGAAATTAAGCATCCTCACAGGCGAGCGACGCCGAGCAACATTGTATTCAAATATTATGGCAACTGGGCATCTAAAGTGGATGGGCTGGTGGGCGTGATTGGGCATTGCCAGCCGCCCCTGAAAATCGGGCACCATAGGCAACCACCTCGTCTGCCAATTGGCATATACGGCCCTGTATTTTGTGCTTTGTACGCTAGATACATTTCCCACACGTTGTAAAGCAATGCATTGGAGACATTAACCCCTTAACGATGGATGACTTACCAGGTACGTCCCGCAGAAACCGTCACTTAGTGACAGAGGACGTACCTGGTAAGTCACGGAAGTCCAGGTCTCCGTGCGGCTGCACGCCGTTCGGAGACTCCAGACTTGTTTGAAAAAAAAAAAAAATGTTCCTCGGGCGTTAAGGTGTCAGCTGCGTACGAACGCGGCTGTCACTAAGGGGTTAATGCTTGGGCATATCCAGCATCTCAAATGCCCTCCCATTTTAGAGGGGCTCACTTGTACTTTTATCATCCCCAGATTTTCTTCTATGAACCAATGAAATATTATTTTGCTGTGGGGTTAGGAACCAAAAAATGACAAAGGTAGGCTGACCATACCTCACCTTTAAAAAGGGACACACATGAAAAATGCATACTACAGGGTTGCTTTGATTTTGGTGCACTCCTGAAATATGCCTATTTCCTATGTGTCAGTCAGCCTACTTAAAGGGAACTGTCATCTGAAAGAAGGGGCTACATTTTGCATACCCCCCAAGTGTTCCCTTTAAAGGGACAGTCCCACTACAGGACCCAAATCCCTCTGTCCTTCCTTCCCCCCTGGTGTCCCTCTGTTTAGGAGATCAGACTGTGTGATGTGTATATAAGTGTATCACATTGCATCTCAGCAATAAAACTCACATTAATGTTTGTTTAAACTTCAGTATATGCGTTTATACATTAGCCTGTGTAAATAATATATGTTAGTCTCGCTCTAAAAATGAATTTGTTTACATAAAGAGGCGTCACTCAACTTCAGAAAAGCTGCATTTTAGAGTGTGCCCAATATGTCATACTCTTAACCCTTTGAGTACCAGATAGGTATTCTGCGTATTGCTTTGCAATATGTTGGGCAGGGAAGGGCTGGCCTGGGGGGCAAGGGAGGAATTGCCCCCCCCCCCCAGCTGGTCATAAGTCTGGTCCATCAGGCCACTTCTTCACTCAGTTTAGTGATTGCTTCTGTAAAAGGATTAAACAGAGTTTAAAGTGATAGTAATGTTTCACAAAAACAGCAGCTCTGATTAATCTTCATATTATTTGAGCCATAGTGTTATTTCAATACTGTCAGAGTTGTAGTTCAAGAGTAATTGAATGATACAGTTTCCCCCTCCTGCCCCTTTTACCTAGTGTAAGCCCCCACTCCTCAGATGTGGAATTAAGTCCATAGACTAGACAGCTCACATCAAGGGTCAAAATTCTACTGTGAGAACAATGAAAACTCTGCCCCCCTTGACAGGTTTTTCAGCTTTTTCCTTTATCTTAATTGAAGATTGTCCCTCTCTGCAATCTACCTGGACACTCCCTGCTGCTCTGAGGTGAGCAATGTTATATCAGTAAAAGTGGCGGGAGGGGGATACTTTATCATTCAATTACTCTTGAACTACAACTCTGACATAATTGAAATAGCACTCTCCAAGGCCCAAACACTATGATGATTAACTAGAGCTGCTTTTTTTATGAAACACTACTATCCCTTTAAAGAGCTACATGAGTATTGTAGTTCCATTTCATTTGTAAGATTTGTGGTACCACTAGTGTAGATCCATTTCAATTGTATTCTATTTGGTATTACTAGTGTAGCTCCATTTCAATCGCAAGCTCTGTTGAATCACTAGTGTAGTTCCATTTCAATAATAAGCTCTATGGAATCACAAATATAGTGCAATTTCAACAATAAGTTCTGTGGTATCACTAGTGTAGTCACTTGTAAGCTTCATGGTATCACTTGATTTACCTCATAACATTCATTCCAGCTATAAAATTAACAAAAACGGTGGGGTGGGACAATGGGCTGGAGCAATAGTAGATATGGGTCACCTGATTGCCCTGGCCCCACTGGCCAAAAGTTGCCAGCCCTCCCCTGGTGTTGGATACCTTTCTGGCAAAAGGGTTAAATGTTAAACAATACATTAAATATATTTCATTGTAGGTCACAGAATTAATGAATCTCAGCTACTGTGCCAGTAACAAGGATTATTTTTCTAACCACAAAATGTTAGGTTGCCAGGCATTTGAGGACTCCACTGAGCAGCTTAGCCTTAGTCTTTAAAGGTATAGTAATGCTTAAAATGTAAAAAAATATTTGCTGTAAGGTTTATTCCCTGAGTAAAGCAAGGATACTCCCACTGCTGAAAGGTGTTTTATTAAAAAGTTATTACAGCTCAAACCTGGATTTCTTAGGTGCAGTATCAGAGTGGCCTGAAATTGTACATAAATCTCCATGTGATTGTGCTACAGTGCCACTGTATAATTTCAGGCCACTGTGATATTGCACCTAAGAAAATTCATGTTTGAGCTATAATAACTTTTGCATAAAACACCTTTCTGCAGTGGGAGTACCCATGTTTTACTCGGGGGATAAACACTACAATATATATTTTTTTCCATTTTATGTATTACCATCTCTTTAACTTCTTGCATAATAAAGGGAATCCAACACACAGAGGAGGAATGCCCTGGAGACAGCTCTAGAAATGAAGGGGTTAATCTCTCTGTTTGGCAGCATATTCCTTTTTTCTGAGTTCACAGGATGCCGCATTACCCTTTTATAAAAAGGTTAGAGCCTACACCTAGACAGTGTGCAAACAATCAGAGGCAGCTAACATTCTCCTTTATACACTGTAATCCAACACCAAAAACAAATATTATATGTGTATGGTAGAATAAGAGTACGTTTTGTACTGTGGGATTTTTAATTACATGTTAAACTTTAGTTGTATAAATGAAATATCAATTTCATGGTGCGATCCCTGCTCAGGCCAACGTGACTCAATTATGGTTACATTTCCTAGCTGGATGTTAACCTTTTGGGTGCCAGAGGCACTCTTATGGGTTAAAGGAGAAGAAATACCTTGTAATAATACACCCCAACTTACCTAACTGTGGCCAGAAAATCCTAATGGTTCCTATGAATTTTGCCCTTGTGCATTTGTTTAACCCTTTTGAATGCCAGAAAGGTGTCCAGTGAATAGCGCTGAAATGCATTGGATACCTTTCTGGCACTCAAATGGTTAAAAAAATAACACCTTCAATCAGTACTGGGTGTCCTGTCCATGGAGGGCAGCCATGACAGTTAGTACCAGGACCAGAGTACACAAACTCCACCCACTGCACATGGTAATGTTAAAGGGACAGTAATACTTGCAAATGACTAATCCCCATATTGTAGCTTTGTTAAAAAGAAACTTATTGCCCCCAGCGTCATCTCACAAACCCTTATGGTTTGAGAGATGATAGCGCTCAAAGTTCCCCCCTCCTCCCCCTTCCCTGACTGAACGCTGACTGAGGGGGAAGCTGTTGTATGACAGTCCTATGTGCATCAGGTGGCTCTGCAGCTGAGCCAAGATCACATTTATAAAAAATAATTCTTTCACTGAAACGGTCTTTTACATGTGCTTGGTTTGCAAGCACACATAGAACACCATTTTAGTGAAAGATTTCTTTTTTATAAACGCAATCTCGGCAATGCTGCAGAGCCGCCTGATGCAAGTAAAACCGGATATCCCTGCAGTCAGCGTTCAGCATTCAGTCAGGGAAGGGGGAGGGAGGGGGGAACTTTGAGCGCTATCATCTCTCAAACCATAAGGGTTTGAGAGATGACACTGGAGGCAATACGTTTCTTTTTAACAAAGCTACAATATGGGGATAAGTAATTTGCAAGTATTACTCTCCCTTTAATTCTATAATTATCAGAGAGGTGTGCAATACATTGCTTTGCACACACACACGCGTATATACATACACACATACAGATATACATGCACACACACACAGATATAGACACACACATGCACACATATACAAATACACACACAGATCTATACACACACACACGTACACAAATACACACACACACTCACACAGGGGTATATACACTCACATAGGGGTATATACACACACAGAGATATATACACACATACAGGTACACCAGCACAGACAGATATATATGCGCGCACACACAGATATATATACACATACAAATATATATACACATACACAGAGACATATACGCACACACAGATATATACACGTGCACACACACACACACACACAGATATATACACACTCACACACATATATATGCACACACATATATTCACACACATACACAGATATATATGCACACACACACACAGATATATACACGCACATACACAGATATACACAAATACATACACAAATACACACACAGATATACCCACACGCACGCACACACAAACTCATCCACGGATATATACGCACGCACACAATTACACAAATACACACATAGATATATACACACACACAGATATACACACACGCACGCACACACAAACTCATCCACGGATATATACACACGCACACAATTACACAAATACACACACACAGATATATACACACACACACAGATATATATTGCAGAGACAAGAAAAAAAGAAGGCGCTTCTTGGTGCAGTAATGTCTGGAGGAAGATGAAATCACTAACCCTTCACCACTTTCAGAAATATACTCACAGAGAGCCCGGTCAGTGTGACACATATATTCCCGCTGACAATTGTGCTTGGGGGAAATTTCTTTTTACACTGTCCCCAAAAACATTGCCTCATGAAAGGAGTTATCCACTGGACTCAGGACTGCTCGTCTTCTCAACCCAAAGGAAGTCAATATATGGAAAAAAACAAACAGGAGGGTGCCCAATAGTGCTTGTTATCACGACATTATCCATGAATAATAGAATGAAAGATAATACTCACAAAATAAGTTGTTACTTGGGGGCTTATACCCACAAGTAACTACACTTGCTTGCAGAGATCTATACCTGTCTCTGCTCAGGTATCCTCACTGGTGAAAGGAATCCAGAAAAGAGTGCTATAGTCTACTTTGAAAAAGATATTTAATCCACAAGGTATTGTTTCACATATAAAAGTGGCTATGCAAAACAACAAAATAACAAACAGATAAAATATTTAAAACCCAAAAAATTTAGCTCTGCAGAACGTTTCGTAGCTCCCTAGCTACTTTCTCAAATGCAGTAAATACCTTCCATCTAAAAATCTAAAACAAACTGAACACAGCAACTAAATCTTAAAGGGATAGTAATACTTTATTAATACTCTCCCCCATATTGTAGATATTTGCAAAATAATTTAATAGCCCCCAGGTTCATCTCTCAAATCTTTATGGTTTGAGAGATAACCGTAAGCAAAGTTCCCCCCTCCCTCCCCCTTCCCTGAAGTCAGCGTTGTGCTGACTGCAGGGATATCCGGTCTGATTTTCATCAGGCGGCTCTGCAGCAGAGCCGCAATCGCGTTAGTGAAAAAGAATTATTTCACTGAAACGGTCTTCTGCATGTGCTTGCAAACCAAGCACATGTAGAAGACAGTTTCATTGAAATCATTCTTTTTCACTAACGCGATCTCGGGCTCAGCTGCAGAGCCACAAGCCTGTTGTACAACACTTCCCCTGCAGTCAGTACAACGCTGACTTCAGGGAAGGGGGAGGTAGGGGGAACTTTGCCTTCAGTTATCTCTCAAACCATAAAGGTTTGAGAGATGAACCTGGGGGCTATTAAATTATTTTGCAAATATCTACATTATGGGGGATAGTAATAATAAAGTATTACTATCCCTTTAAATCCCCCTCCCTCTCCTTTGATAGGATAATTAAAAATTAACTCCAGAGACGATCCATACTACACCTTAGCATATTATTATAGCGCCAACTCTTCATATATCTAATCAATAAACTTCATAATATTCTTTAAAGTAATATAAAATCAATTCGAAATTGTATAAATTTGAAATTAACGTTTAAAGATTAAAAAGTATTTGTAGATACCTCCATATACTTCTGGTTATTCTGGTCACTAGAGCCTCTATTTTATGTACCAGATATATTTTTGACTTGATCAAATTTCCCACTACAAAAAGCTAGCTTATTCTGCAGGTTTACTGAAGCTGGTTTCTTATGAAATACTGAGCAGAATAAGGTAGCTTTTTGTAGTGGGAAATTTGATCAAGTCAAAAATATATCTGGTACATAAAATAGAGGCTCTAGTGACCAGAATAACCGGAAATGTATGGAGGTATCTACAAATATGTTTTAATCTTTAAACGTTAATTTCAAACTTCTACAATTTCGAATTGAGATTGTGATGGTGAGGCCCTTTCCTGACTTCCTATCAGACATCTGCTGAGGCACCTCACTCAATCAGGTACAGGTGAACCTTCAGTTAAGGCCAACCGCAAAATGCCAGGTTCAGCAAGAAACTAGGGGTTAGGACTGCTGTCCACTACATAGTGAAACCCTTATGGCTCAACACAGCATCAATATGACAGGTCATCATGCCATCCTGCAACTGTCTTACTGGGTGCTGTAGGCACTTTGAGCCCACATAGAGGCCAAGATTGCCAATATGCATACCCTGGGTGTCATTCAGCTTTCCAATAGTCAATGGGCATTCTACTTAATCTTAGCACCCCAGTTTTGTGTGTTTTATTGAAAGCTAAATTACCTCGCGGACACAGATGCTGATGTTATGCCGCGTGATGATGTTCTCTTACATAGGCTGTCAGGGCCTTACTTCCTGACAACACTGAACCTTAGCTGCAGCTATAGACAGATCACCTTGGCCCAGGATGCTCACAAAAAGTCAGCGTTCATCATCCCATTTGGCCTTTATTAGTTATGATCATGCCTTTTGGGATGAAGACTGCTCTGGCTACAATCCAATGGCTGGTGGATTTCCTCCTCAAGGAAGCACAAAGATATACTTGTGCATTAACACTGCCCCGGGCTACAAAACACCCATGCGAATCAACTCCACACATACCTTGGAGTAAGAGGTGTAAATAGGGGAATATGACTTACTACGGGGGAAAGGTAGGAGGAGCACACAAAATACCTCTCTAGAACTCAAAACGTAAAGAGGTTAAAAGTCCCATTTAAGTCAATGAGAATCGGGAAATTAGTATTTGTCCCCAATGGTACATTTGTATCATTCCAGAATTTATTGCTCCAGTACTTTGTACATCAGACTCTATCTGTTTGCGCGTACAAACGTTACATTTACTAAATGATTCCCCTTGGGACAAATTCACCATCTACTTGGTGGGTGGCAATAAGATATGTAAAATATGCATCAGTCAATGCCAAATCACCTTATAAAGTAGTGCTTTCCAGAGCTGTTTTATTGTGATGCTGGGGCAACATTTTATCCTTTTTAAAGTTTGTCTTGACAAGGTGCCCAGAAGAGTGGTTTCTGCTAATGAATAATTTATGACATGTTTTAGGCCTTGGGTGCAATTTTTCTGCAGTCCAGGAGAATTCCTGCCTCTGGAAAATGATTAACAGTAAATCAGCTCTAAAAAATGATTAACAGTAAATCAGCTATAAGTAATCTGTGGGGATACGTATGTATGTATGTAGCTTCATTTATATAGCACCATACACGTACACAGCACTACAGGAATAGTAATAGTACAATACAAATATCCAGTACAGGGATTAGAGCATCAGGTTAAAGTGTGTTCATTGCATTATTAGTGTGTTTGTGGGACCCTGCCCCAAAGAGCTTACAATATATCACATCTCACATTCAGTAATTGTTTATTGTTTTTTTTTTTTAAAGAGATACTAACCTTTTTTGACTAGGTAATCTGTAAGTGCAAAATATATAAAGTCAAACGGCCTAAACTTTGAATTATTTTTTCATTTCCTGCTATTTTTTTTTACAGTTTTGCATCCATGACTGTAAGCTCCCTGGCCCTCTGTTCCCAGTGAGCTTTCTGGTCAGTAACTATGAAATCAGGAATGATACAACAATGTAATAATAAGTTTGCAGTCGCAGCACTGAGTACCCTTTATGCTGTATTTAATAGACTGTAGGCAGTATTTTCTACATTGCATCACTGTTTTTACATTGTGTCTTTTTCCGTTGTACCACTATCCCAGTTTTCACAGTCCTTGACAGAAAACTCTCTGGAAAAGATCCAGAGTGATCACTGTAAGGGGTATAAACTTATAGAAACACAGAATCTTATAGCAGATAGTCAAGTGTTCCCATTTCCCTATCTAGTTAGTAAGACTTTTATTCTTAGAATAGCAATGTCTATGCCAAGAGTTCTTAATTTGCTGTTTTAGCCTTAAAGGGATAGTAATACTTAAAATGTAAAAAAAAATATGTTGTAGGGTTTATCCCCCTGAGTAAAACAACAGTACTCCCACTGCTGAAAGGTGTTTCATTCAAAAGTTATTAATTTTCAAAGTTGATTTTTTTAGGTGCAATATCACAGTGGCCTGAAATTGTACAGTGGCGCTGTTGCTACACGATCCTATGGACAGCTCTGGTCAGCGCCACTGTACAATTTCAGGCCACTGTGATATTGCACCTAAAAAAATCAACTTTGAAAATTAATAACTTTTGAATGAAACACCTTTCAGCAGTGGGAGTACCCTTGTTTTACTCAGGGGGATAAACCCAACAACTTATTTTTTTTTACAATTTAAGTATTACTATCCCTTTAACCACTTCTGATGGCAGGCTGTTCCATTTATCTATCACTCTTTACATAAAGTAGTTTATTTTCTTACTTTTCCTTTTATTTTTCCACTACACAATTTTGGGGAATGTCCACTTTCTAGTATTACTTTTACTGTGAAAAATTAATCCCTCCTGAACTTTATTAAATCACTTAATTTATCTGAAGGTTCCAGTCATTTCACTCTTTCCCTTCTGTACTCCAACCTATACATATTAATGTCCTGGAGTCTTTCCTCATATAGAAACATAAAATTTGACTGTAGATAAGAACCATTCAGCGCATCTAGTCTGCCCATTTTTCCTGCTGTAAAATCCTCAGACCTTATTTGGTCATTGGTCTTGTCTTATGTTAAGGATAGTCTAATGTCTATCCTATGCAAGTTTAAATTCCTTTACTGTATTAACCTCTACCACTTCTGCTGGTAGGCTATTCCACTTATCTACCACCCTCTCAGTGAAGTAAAACTTTCTTACATTATATGTTCTATTTTTCAATGCATGCACTTCTATGAATAGTCTCTGATTTGCTGATTTCCTTCTGAAGATATGGTCTCTAGAACTGTACAAGTCAATAAACGAACAATGATATGCACCACTGCTACATAACATACCTCTAATCTGTCCATGACTCCAAAATCTGGGTAAAACCAACAATATTTATTGTATAATAGTAAAAATCATACCTGCATAGACAGCTAATACAGAAGACTTACAGAGTGGGAAAAAACAAGTTTGGGCTGATACAGTCGATCAACACTTTTCACACATAGAAGTTGTTTAGACATGATCAAAAGCAAACTAAACAAGTGAATGATTGTGTCTTTAAAACCATTACAAACCAATCACAGTTCCAAAAATCAGCACAAATCAATGAGCTTAACTGATTCATTGCTACATCACATCAAGTTAATTAAAGCCTTTAAGGCAATGCTCCGAGTGAATAAATGTACCGGGCATACAATCAAAAAGTACCATAAATCTTGCCTCTGCGGTCTCCTGTATTAGCTTTCTATGCAGGTATGATATTTTAATTTTATACAATAAATATTGATTGTTTTACCCAGATTTAGCAGTCATTGACATATTAGAGGTACTTTATGTAGCAGTGGTGAGTTTCATTTTTCATTTATTATCTTGTGCTTGGAAATTTGAGGGAGGATTCAATCTGCACACGTCTCTAGTTCCAACCATTATAAGACACAAAGGTTTTCTCATATCACTATATTGCTGAGTGCTTTCTATACGTGTGGTCACTTCACCATGGAGCTGCTGAATTTCGATGTACTCTAGAACTGTACCCCATATTCTAGATGAGGTTGAATCAGTGATCAATAAAGTGGAATTAGGACCTCTCTTTTCTGCTGCTAATGCATCTTCTCATACAACCTAGTTCCCCAATTACTTTTCTCGTGGCTTTGCTGCATTGCTTAGCTACCTTTAATCATATAACTGGTCCCAAGTCCCTTTCCTGGGCTGCTGTCATCAGCAGAGTACTAATAAGTCTACCTTTGGGATTTTGTGTCCTATATGCATTGTTTTGCATTTTGTGACATTTAGTTTTAAATCTCATACTTTTGTCCATTGCTCTAACTTTTTTTTAAATAACTTCTCATATGACTTGCCCCTCCATCAGTATCAACCTTGTTGTTGATATTAGTGTCAGAGTTGTAGTTCAAGAGTAATTGAATGATAAAGTATCCCCCTCTCACCTTTTTACTGATGTAACATTGCTCACTTCAGAACATAAAGGTAGGGTCCAGATGGCTTGCAGAGAGGGACAATCTTCAATTAGCATAAGGGAAAAACATGTAATTGTTCTCACAGTAAGAAGATTGTCTTTTGCTGTGAGCTGTCGGGTCTTAAGACCAGATTCCACATCTGAGGGGAGGTGGCTTACACTAGGTAAAAGGGGCAGGAGGGGGATACTTTATCATTCAATTACTCTAGAACTACAACTCTGACAGTATTGAAATTACACTCTATATGGCACAAATACTATGAACATTAATTGGAGCTGCTTTTATTTTGAAACATTACTATTCCTTTTAGAATCCAGGAGGAGTGCATATTTTACCCTGTCCAGTTCCAGAATCCACAAGTACCAAAAACAAAACTGATTACATTACAGCAATTGTGAAAAAAACAGACAAAAAATCTTGAAAAACAAATATTTATGTTGGGAAAACAATGATACATTGGCTTATGTACAGCAATCTAAAGAGATGCAGTTCTGGAGCAGCTTAAACCTTTGAGTGCCATGGGGATGTGCAATACATTGCTCTGCAATGAGCAGCACACCTCTGTGGCACTGGATGCACTGGAGATCCCTCTAGCATTCAAGGAGTTAAACCAGTGGTTCTCATCTCCTGTCCTCAGGACCCATTAACAGGCCAGGATTTGATGATTTCCTTGGTAGAACACAGGTGAGTTAATCAATGTGAATGAGCCTCTGATCACCACACCTGTGCTCTAGCAGAGAAATCTCTGAGTCCTGGCCTGTTAGTGGGTCCTGAGGACAGGAGTTGAGAACCACTGAGTTAAACCTTTAAATGCCAGAGGGGGTACGCAATGCATTGCTTTGCAATGCGTTACCTACCCTTCTGGCACTCAAAGGGTTAAAAGCCCCATTTAAATTAATGAGAAATTTTGAGAATGTTTTATTTCTTCACTGTGAGGCAGTTGGGGTAAATCAAATGCACCACAAGGTACAAATACAAATCCCCAATAATTGAAATGGGTATTTTAACCTCTTCAGTGCCAGAGAGGTATCCATTGCATTACCTCATAAGTTTGCTGGAGACCTCTAGCATTCAAAGGATTAACCCTCTGAGTGCCAGAGAGGTCTGCAAAACAGATAGGATGTTGATCCAGGGAAATATCTGACTGCCATTTGGAGTCAGGAAGGAATTTTTTGGGGCTAAATTGGAAATGGCTCCAGAAGGCTTTTTTTTGCCTTCATCTGGATCAACAGGGGTGTTTAGGCATGGGCTGGACTTAATGGATGCATGTCTTTTTCCAGCCTTAACAACTATGTTACTATGTTACATTGCGACTCAATGGGGCAGATTCACAAAACAGTGGTAAAGAGGTGATAAAGTGGAGATGACTTCTCCAGTTTACCACTTCTCCAGTCCCTATGTTATTCTATGGAGTCTATTCACTAAGATCTCCAAAGTTGAAGACATGTTAGTGCATGGGTTCCATAGAATAACATAAGAATTGGAGAAGTGATAAACTGGAGAAGTCATCTCCACTTTATCACTGCTTAGTGAATCTCCCCCAATGCGTTGGATACCTCTCTGGCACTCAAAGGGTTAAAATCACCAAAGAAATCCACGCAGATATGGGAGATTTGTACTTGTCTCCTACATTGCATTTGGATTACTCCAGACCTGCTCCTGTTATTCTTAGTACATCAGCCCCTGGCTCAGGGTCACTTAATTCCCTTGATCTTGTGGGTCCATAATCTGAGATCTTGTGGGTCCATAGAAGTATGAGGCATAGTGCAGAGTTAGATTCTCTGGTAATCAGAGGGCTAATGACCAATAAAGCTGTGGCCTGGATTCCACTGAGGATGGTAATCGTGTCTAAGGTTTTATCTACAAATTTCTCCATAGGCTTCAATGGGAATCTGGTAGCTAAAACCAGTAATAACACCTATTACCTGCAAAGTAACCTAGGCATTTGGCCTGCATTTCAGTGTGTTTAGAAAGTGTTACCACTGGTTTTAGCTAACAGATTCACATTTACATCTATGGAGAAATGTGTTAGTAAAATCCTTAACCCTTAGTGTGTCAATGCATTGCACTCAAAGGGTTATCAACCATATTGGATTCCAAGATGGAGATTCACTAAAGTTCAATAAGAGTCCAGTTTGTCAATATGCATGGCTGTCCGCAGACATTTTTCAGGGGAACGGTGAGAGGCAAAGCCAAAGTATGTCTCCGCAGGTCAGCCCACCCAGCCCCATTGTTTATCCGGGGGTGCGACAAGTGTATGGAGGGTGTCACCTCTTGCCCCCCTTGCAGACACCCATGTCGATATGGTGGTGAACTGGACCTTAATCCATTTCGTGGTATGCACCATGTCATCCCTGTGATTACACCACAAATACACATACATCACCATGCTTTACCCAAGCCTTCACCAGGTTTACAATGGTGCAGTGTGTCCTTCACCAGTGGCTCATCTGCATATTGAAATTAACTTAATGAGCCTTGTTTCTCTTCCTACAGTGTGTGTTTATATGTTAATGTGGCTATTCATCCCATCTTCCTGAGGATTGCAAATTTGGGATCTTCCAGTAGCTTTCGAAGCCAACACAGAGGACAGTTTGCCATGTCACAGTACTCTATGTTATAATGGAGAGCCTAGATGGCATTTGTGACTACCAAGGGGTACGAAACATATTGCAGACCAATGTTTTTCATACTTCTCTGGCATTCAAAGGGTTATAACATACACAGTCCCATGCCTAAAGTAGTGGGTTTCCATAGTGTAAGCTGCCTAACAGCTGTTACAGGTAAACATAGGATAGGCCAATGATCAGCTGGTTGATGTAAACACAAACCTCAGCCAAGCACTGCAAGGCAAACGTAGTAGCACCATTTTCCTTGCGCGTGTTTGAGTCTTGTGTTTACATCAATCAGCTGATTGTCAACCAGTCCTATGTTTACACTGAACAGATGATAGGCAGATGGCACTACTGCAGGTATGGTACTGTGTATGTGTATGTTATAACTCTTTTAGTGCCAGAGGGGTGAGTGTTGCTCATCCTTCTGCTCTCAAAGGGTTAAGGGTGAGATACTGCTGTTCTTGGTACAGAATTCTGAGAATGCATCCTCTCTGCTCCCCCACTTGCCCTCCCCAAAACACTGGCAGCTTTATGCCAAAATCATATGCGAATGATTAAAACGTCTCCCCCTCCCACTTGTAACCTAATTCTTTGTGAATATGGCAGTGTGTTGTATTCTCCATGGCGAAGTGATCACCACACATCGCCAGACACATTTCACCATTACATCAACTTTAAATGCAGCTCCCCCAGTTCTTTGGCCGAGATTGCATTCTAGCCACAAATATTTGCTGAAGGGGTATTTTCCTATTCAGCAGATTTTTCAGCTGGTCAACATACCTGAAAACTCCATGGGTTTGCCCCAGAGACTCCGGGTTTTGTAGTGAATGAAGGGGTCTTTGGAGACACAGGCTGATTCTCTGGTGGTGGGGAGTTTCTTCTCCTTCCCACCCTGTACCTTCCACTTCCCACCCACTTCTCGTCCTTCCCCACCCAGTCCTGCCCACTTCCTGCTCACTTTATTATACGTCCTGGTAAGCCACTGCCACCCGCCTTCATTTATATAATCCCACGGACACCACATAAGTCCCCTCTTGTGACTCCAGAAGACAAAGGTCCCATATATGCTGGTCAGTCTTACAATCACATTCTGACAGAGGGTCAGCATTGGATTGTTGAATTGCATATTCTGAACCCAAAAACATTACTTTGGAATCCTTTTGGAACACTAAAATATGCTCCAAAATGACCCCAAAGAGAGGCAATGGGAAGCCCAGGGAAAGTGTCCAAAGATGAGCTGCTTTCATTAGACTGGAGCAAGTGGGGGAAACCAGGGGGACAACAGCTCTCTAGTCCCCTGCCTGATCTACAATGTACCTGACCACTCTCCCCACTTACCCACAATATTGCTGCACTAACAAATAAGGGTTAACCTCCATGACTGATAAAAATATAAACCTCTCTAGGGTTGGTTCACAATGTGTTAAGTCCTCTATAGCTTCCATGAAGTTGCATAATGGCCAATAAATTGGTATATAAACTGGTGAAAGACATTGAGATTTCTCTGCCCACAGCCACAATTAAACACTGCTGAGATACCTCTTCATATTTGGTGGTCTAAGCAGTTGCCTTCCCTGTTTATTGGGAAATCTGGCCCTGGCTTTGTTGGGCTGTCAAGCCTGATACAGAAGGTTCATGGCGGGAGCACTGAGAGTCCCTTTTCTAGTCCTCTTTGTACTCATCTGTTGGTCCACTGGGGCTCACAATGTCGGCCCAGTTTCATCATCCGATATGCACCCAGGGGAGTAGGTCTTAATAGCGAAATACTGGCTCATAGTTTCCCTTTAAATTGGGCTTTAACCACTTGAATAATACGTCCCCAATAAAAGCAATACGTTGGAAATCTTTCTACCATTCAATGGATTAAAAAGGCCATTTAAAGGAGTGGGTATTTGAGGTTATACCTGGGAACTCTCAGGGTTTGACCTTGAGACTCAGGGTTTTGATCCAAATGTCAGGGTCTTAGGGGGAAGGGACAAATTCTTAGGCTAGGAGAGTACAGTGTTACCTACTGCATAATCACCAATGTATTGCTTCTTTATCCTCAACCTAGTACTGATTTTATCCTCAGACTTGGGCAGAGGTGTAAATAGAAGCCACTGGGACCTGGTGCAAAAATTGCCATGCCCCCCCCCCGACAACAATGCCCCCTCAACCACACTTCCCCCCCATTGGCCACCTCCACATTTCCCCCATTGGCCATCTCCACTTTGGCCCCACTGGCCACCTCCATATTGCCCCATTGGTCATCTACACATTGCCTCCATTGGCCATCTCCACATTGCCACCAATGTCCACCTCCATATTGTTCCCAATCATTTGTCCACCTCCACAATGCCCCTATTGACCACCAGTGTAGATCTCCTACCTCTCTGGTGGTCCAGCGGCACAGCAGGAGAGGTCTGTGCCTCCTTCTGCACAGATCTCTATTAGCAGCTGGAGCTCCCGCTCAGTCCTCTCTCCAGTAATGCAAAGTGCAGGGAGATGATGTCATCTCGCAGAGCTTTGCATTCCTAGAGTGCTGAATACAGATAGGGAGCTCAGCTGCTAATAGACACAGACCTCAGCTTGTTGCGGGTGCTGGACAAGGGGGGGGGTCACAGGGGGCTGCCGGTCCCCTGGAGTGACGGCGACCCCTATTGTTACGCCACTGAACCTGGGTTTGAAAGGCACAGGAAGAAATAATGCTTGTCATGAGTGCATCACAGTAAGCAGTAACATATCCTCTATAATGTACGTTACGGGGAGAGCTAAGGGTAAGAATTTCAAAATCTCAGGGTCAGATCATTTAAGTAATTTAAGTTGAAAAAAGACTTGCGTCCATCCAGTCCAACCCTTTTCCTATTCCTGTTTACCATCGCTGATCCAAAACGAAAGTTCCCAGGTATGTTTGGGGTATTTTCATTTGTCACCGGTGACCCAAGAATTACATCTCTTTAGCTTACTGAATACAACCATATTTATTCAGCTCAAATATTGGTATGATACCAGGGTAAACACTTACTAGCTATTTCTACTCCAGTAATTAATCACTACTATAACAGAAAAGTTTCATATATCAAATCTTACATTATCAAAATAGTGTCCTTTTCTGATTTCTTTTCTGATTTTAGAGCATAGTTTATTTGTTTAGCTTAGCAATGAACTTACCAAAGTACTTTCCCATTACTCAAGTCACTCAAATTGCTTTAATTTAATTAAAAACATATTTTAATTATTTGAAGCTAAAATACATAGGATTATGTGGTATATTAATGCAAACACGCAATTGGTAATCTACAAGGCTGGCAATGTTCCACTGGCAAAACTGGATTAACTGATAATATATAGTTATAGACTGTAATGCTTAACTTCTACATGTGTTTGTACCGTTTCCATGTACAATATGATAGAATCATAGAAACAGAATTTGATGGAAGATAAGAACTATATGGTTTGCCTATTTCTCTGTCTCAGTGGTTCTAAACCCCTTAAGGACCACGTGACGTGCTATGACCATCACTCGGTTTTGGTCTTAAGGACCGGTGACAGTCATAGCACATCCACACCTCCCAAGTGTCCCTTTTTAGGAGGAACAGTCCCTCTTTTAGACCCAAATCCCTCTGTCCCCCTTTCCCACCCTGATGTCCCTCTTTTTAACAGATCAGACTGTGTGGTGTGTGTATAAGTGTATCACATTGCTCCACAGCAATAAAACTCACAATGATGTATGTTTAAACGTCAGTATATGTGTTTATAAATTAGTCTGTGTAAATAAAATACTTTGATCTTGTTATGTCATTTATTAAGTTACACAAGGAGGTAGCAACAAGTCATGAAATAGCCTAAAACTTCTCACTAATGCCCCGCCCACCAGCCACGACCCCTAGCAACACCCCTTGTCCCTCTTTGATAATTTGAAATGTTGGGAGGTATGGCACATCACATACATTTTACTTACCGCGTACCCCTTTGGCACTCAAGAGTTAAGAATAAATCATTAGGCTAAATTTATCATGCACGTGTATCTGATAAATACAGTTTTTGTTAGAGAGGGCTGGAATACATGAGCTGAGCCTGAGATCTTGTAAATATTAACCCTTAACCCCTTAAGGATGGCTGATAGGGCATGCGGCCATCACTTAAGGACCACAGAGGTTTTTTTTTTTCCTGCTTCAGTTTCAGGGCTCCCTGATCAGTGTGCAGCCACACGGGGATCCCTGAATTCCATGAAGATCCTGGCACATCATGGGTCCTTAATGCAAATCTACCCATGATGTGCCAGGACCGTCAAGGGTCGTTAAGGGGTTAAAGCTCCCCGTACTATAAAGTCTTGGCGGTATGCCCCTGCTTGTTCCAATCAGGCCTCAAAGAACCATACACATGCAGCAACTTTGAGATCTCACTCTTGGCTTATAAAAAGCACGGACAAAAAAAAGCTTTAACCCATTGGTTTCTACAGAGATCTCCAATGCATTGCAAAGTAATCTGTTGAAGATCTCTATTGCACCAACTGAGTTAATGGGGAACTTTCACGTCTGCACGATTGGGTATCTATCCCTTCCTATACATCAATAATCTGTCGCTGTGTGTTTAAAATCATGGGCGTATACTCTTAAAAGAAAAGATGTCCTTGCTGTCCAAGAACGTTAGGTTTACTCTTAAGGTTCTTTTTTACTATTTACATCAATATATATATTAATTGCTATATATTATTTGTTACATATTGGCAGACCCGGACTGGGACAAAAAATAGGCCCGGGCATATAAGGCTGAGCAGCCCGACATATAAGGCTGAGCAGCCCATGGGATGGGGGGGGCGGCGACGGGCATTGGTTATTTTTTTTTAAATGCCTGGGCCGGCCCCGGACCCAGGGCCCGTGCAAGATTTTAGGTATATACAGGAGAAGGTGCATTTTGATGCCCCCACCCCCCTCCGACCCAGACACAATCCTATGCCCCCCGCTTGCCACAATCCGCTGCCCCCGCCCACATAATCACCTCCACACAATGCCCACCTCCACACTGCCCACCCCATCCTCCTCCCCACCTCCACATTGCCCACACTGTCCACCTCCACAATGCCCCTTCCACAATGCCCCCTTCATCTCCACATTGCCCCTTCCACAATGCTCCCTTTATCTCCACAATGCCCCTTCCAAAATGCCCCTTTCATCTCCACATTGCCCCTTCCACAATGCCCCCTTCATCTCCACATTTCCCCTTCCACAATGCCTCTTCATCTACACATTTCCCCTTCCACAATGCCACCTTCATATTGCTCCTTCATCTCCACATTGCTCCTTCCACAATGCCCCCTTCATCTCCACACTGCCCCTTCCACAATGCCCCCTTCATCTCCACAATGCCTGTTCCACAATGCCCCCTTCATCTCCACAATGCCCCTTCCACAATCCCCCCTTCATCTCCACATTGCCCCTTACACAATGCCCCTTTAATCTCCACATTGCCCCTTCCACAATTCCCCTTCATCTCCACATTGCCTCTTCATCTCCACATTGCCCCTTCCACAATTGCCCTTCATCAATGCCCCATAAAGCCCCTTCATCAACACACTGCCCCTTGATTCCCTACCTGGTAGTCTAGCTGCGTGCTATAGAAGAGATCTGTGCCTCCTTCGGCACAGAGCTGAAGCTGCCGCGCGGTTCTCAGTAATACAGAGCACTGGGAGATGATGTCATATTCCAGCGCTCTGTATTGCTACAGAGCCTGGGTCGCTGGACCCAATGGCCAGTCCGGGCCTGTATATTGTGGACATATAATAACATAAGTAAAGTTCATATAATGTGAAAGTTCCACTTAAAGAATATCCTGTAAAGGTATATAAAATTGGTGCAGGGATATTGAGATTGCTCTGGCCAAACCCACAATTCAGAATGTGGGTGTGGCCAGCACCACTGAGGCACCGCCCCTCAAAATTTGGTGCTCTATTCTGCCTAATGGGAATCCAGCCCTGAGGGTAATTATTCATTGGCGGGCCCCGGTGCAATCATTACTTGGGCCCCCAAACACCAAAATATCTTCACAGATGTATAACTGCAACCTACCGTACCCTGGGCCCCATTTAGTCGCTGGGCCCTGTCAAACTGCACCCTGTACTTTTGTCCCTGGTCACCGTTCATAACTTTAAAGTGCTTTGGTTTAACTCTGAAGGCTCTCTAGTGAAAGCAATAGAAAAATGTAACTTTCTTAGTCTGGTCACCAGGTCAAGCCAAAAAATGTGGGATGTTTACTGAGAATGAAGAAAATATGAATTTGCTTTTCCTTCAGCTGATCACTGTTCAGGAGTTACATGTTTAGCTCCCTAGTGTCATTACAGAGGAGAAATTCCCATGTGCATATCAGATTATCCCTGCCCAGAATGGCAATCCATTTCGGAAATACCAGGCATATCTGTACGAGAATACCAGCTAATCCCATATGTACATTTCAGTCTTGTTAGGCCTCATCACTGAGGTGCAGCTGGTAACCTATTCCCTAGACATAGAGAGCAAGGGAATATCTCTGGATCACGCTTTACTCCTGAGAGACAATCAAATGTTTCAAAGTCAAGCCAAAAACGTGTGAAAATACAGTCATAGGTCATGATTTTTTTTCTGTCTTTTATCCCTTTTAGTGCCAGAGTGGTATCCAATGCACTCAAAGGGTTAATAAAATCTAACTGTTGTGTATGTCAGACTGTTCGTGTGTTTGAATTTCTACAGAATGAAGACAGCAGGGCTCCCCCATGTAAAACATGTTCATGTTGTTTTATATCGTCCAAAATGTTTAAAGCGGAACTTTCAGATAATAGCAAGTCGCCGTGCATTCATTAAATGCATGGAGACTAGCTTGAAAATGTATGTCTTACCAAAGAAAAAAAATACTTGTGTCTAATGGAATCCCGTTTAGAGACCAGAACTGAGGCTACAGCGCAGACATCTTGTCTGTGTGCATGCACCGTCAGTCGCAGTCTCCCTAGAGTAGACTGCTTTGCACCGTATGGTCACCGGAAGGGACTGACAGCGCAGGCTCACAGACCACACTAACCTGCCCATCAGTCCCGAAATGGGATGGATTCCTCTAGACACAAGTATTTTTTTTTTTGGTAAGACATATATTTTCAAGCTAGTCGCCATGCATTTAATGAATGCATGGTGACTGGCTATTATCTGAAAGTTCTGCTTTAATAATTTGCCTACATTGATTAAATCCCTGGAACCAAGCAGTTTCACAAGGGTGCATTGATCCCGGCATTACTAACCCGCACTAATGTTACTCATGTGAACGTGTCCTCAGACGCAGGAGATCATTAGGGGATATTTCACAATAAAAAAAGGGAGTCTTTCCTATGTTCTTTATTCTGATTCATTTTCACTGAGTTTACATATTAACCAGATTTTTTTAGTTTAACGTTTTGGTATATTTATAGTTTGTAATGTTTTGAATATGGAACAGAAATATTTTTTAGCATATCGCTGTTAAATGTATCAGTGCTGACCTTGTTACAATGTCATGTTCTAAAAGGACAAACAGTAATCTGTAACATTTTCCAACAGTTTCTCCAATTTTCTTGTTATATTTCTGTGTTTAATCATTGCATTTTGCTGGTAATTGCATATATTGCCTTTCTCATTTTATTTGTTAGTAGATACATTTTTAAAGCCCCTTCCCCCAAACAAGTTGATTCAGTGTATTAAACTTTTAAGGACCGAAGGGTTACGCAAGAAATTGTTTTGTAATGTGTTGAACACCCATCTGCTCCTTAACCCCTTAAAGTGGAACTGTCACGTTCCAACTCCCTACCCCAATGGGTTTATACTCACCCAGAAAGATTAACCCCCCCTTGAAATAATAGTAATTGTTCCCCCATATGATAAATAGCTGCCTGATTTTCGTTGGTACCAAGAGGTAGATTGCTGCCATCTGGATGACTTCAGAATGATTATCAGCACTCTCCCTACACTCTAAGCCTACCCCCAGTGCCGACTCTATCAGGGCCACACTCTGGATAGCCCTCCTCATCATAGATTAGAGGCAAATAATTTCCCCATATTCCTTTTCTTGCTCCTCTTCATTTAAAAAAAAAAAAAATCTAATCAATTCGATATAGAGGGTAGGACTGACGTGCAGTGCAGTGTGGGGACTGACACAATGTGGTCTCTGAGCTGAGCAGAGCACATCACAGATGGTGCCAGTATCTCTTCAAGGTACAACGCTTTTGATCTAAGGACAGGAGTGACTGTATAAATAAACTGAGACTGCCAGTTACAGCTCCATTTGCCACATTTGGCTAAAGTGTGTCAATTTGCAAGATACCCACACCAGGACAACTCCATCTAAGACGCTACAGTTCCCCACAGCATTATTAGTTTGAACCAGAATTGCCTCTCTCTTTATTTTTTACCCCTTCCAGTGCCAGAGGGGTACACATGTTCCTTTGGCCAATATTTCTAAAAGCAAACAGGTTATTCTGGCATAAACCAACTGCATTACAAGGGACAAATAAAATTTCATGTTAAATTAAATTGGGTTTTTAATCCATTGAATGTTAGAGAGACCTCTACAGCATTCAAGGGGTTAAAAAGCTCTATTCAAGCTCTATGCATGGAATTTAGGATTTTTTTTTAATTTGTCCCCTATGGTGCAGTTGGTTTACTCCAGAATAACACTTGCTTTTATAAATATGTACCTTTGTTTCATTTGAGATTCATAGACGCAGGTAAAATGTCCATATGGTATCGTATGCAGCAGAGTGAATGGAGCATATCAGAGTGGAGTTGATCTATGTTCCATGGGACAAGTAAGTGATGGAGAATGGCAGCAATCAGAGTACCTTGTTAATTGCAATCAGGATATACCTGTTCATCAAAGTTCCACTCAATATAAATATAATAACTGATTTCCCCATATTTATTTTCTCTAGGAAATTACTGCAGAAATGTCCCATTTCTTTATTTATTTCCAGTAATAAACATTATAGATGAAAAGTTCCCTTACACAATAATTTGGTATGTGCAGATGTAGAACCCATTAAGCTATCATATAACACTCTGAAGCTGGGACGGATTTACATTTCGGAGGGGACATGCACTAAGGTGTGATAAAGAGGTGATACTGTGGAGATGACTTCTCCAGTGACATCACTTCTCCAATTCTAAAGCTGGAGAAATCTTAGTGCAATGGCTCCGTAGAATAACATAGGACTTGGAGAGTTTAACCCTTTGAGTGCCAGAGGGATATGCAAGGTCATCTCCACTTTACCATCTTTATCACAGCTTAGTGCATCTCTCCCATATTTATAAAAACTGGAGGAGTAAACCAGCTACATCATAGGGGACAAATACAGATTTCTACTAAATTAAATTGGGATTGTATCCCCTTGAATGCAAGAAGCAATGCATTGGAGACTTCTCAGGCATTCAAAGGTTTAAAAACCAGTATTTAAGTGCATGGGAATTTAGGATTTTTTACTTTGTCCCCTATGGTGCAGTTGGTTTACTCCAGGATAACTCCAGTCTTAATATGAGGGGGGAGATTTATAAAAAGTGATCAATGCCCTTATTCCTTATTATACGTGTTGGCACTTATAAAGTATTCTAGGTACATTTATAAGTGTGGTGACTGTAAATAATAAGAACAGGTCAGACATGGCCTTAAGTATTTGGTGAAATTCTGTCCCTAAATTGTCACAAATAGCGATATTTCCTTATAAATTAGCTGCGCCAGTTTTTGCAAACTTTCTTACTCCATTTTATAAAAAACAAAATTCATATCATTATGTCCTCCTGCGATGTCCTTAATACTTTTATAACTACCAAAGGCAATCTTATAACCATTTTAACACTTCTTTTCAATTAACTCCACTTTCATAAATCTCCGTTGATGTTCTTAATTTGTTAAAGCAGAGCTGTCCAAGTTCAGTCCTCAAGGGCCACCAACAGGCCAGGATGTAAGGATTTCCCTGATTAAACACAGGTGAGTCAGTCAGTGACTCATTCATTTTGACTGACTCACCTGTGCTTAATCAGGGAAATCCTTAAATCCTGGCCTGTTGGTGGCCTTTGAGGAATGAATTTGGACAGCTTTGTGGTTAAATAGAAGGACTTGCTTGGGAATTTGTTCTTCATACGTCAGTCGGTTCTATCCATTTACTGTGGTTTATATTTGATCTCTGTTGGAGTCTGTATCTTCTATATTCAAAAGTCTATGCAACAGCTTGGATAGAAGGACGGTGCAGAGGAAAGAAACATCCAGAAAGTCTCTTATACTAGCCCAACCCCTTCCCCTTGGGGCAAATGGTGTAAACTGAAGAGTCTTCAGTGACATAATACACAGGTGATACTCAGGCATGGTGCACAATAATTGTTTCCAGTGCCTACATTAACATGGAATCATTTTAGCCTCTGCTACTGCCTCCTTATGTTTTAAATTATTGCTGTAAATAATGCATTCAAGGGTGAAACAACCATAAAGAAATACTACTGCTAAAATACAACTTGTCTTTGTATGTAAGCATAGTAGTTAAGACAAAAATGTAATGGTTTCTATATTTTGATAAAACTTTATATGGTATTTTGCATTTGCTGTTTTTCAACAAGTTGGGGAAACACTTTTCTTTGCACCTCTTGCTTCCTGCTGTGTCGTTATACAGTAGAGTACAGTGTCCTGACCAGGCATGCTGATATTTAGCAATATTTACACAGGGGGACCAGATAAAGAGACACATGTAGCTCCATGCTAAATAATAACATGCATCATAGCGCATGATAGTTCTATAATGATATATACATGTTTACATCATACCAGGGGGGTTATGCACTAATAGGAGCGGATTGTGGTGCAATACCAGCCCAGGGGATTTTTTTATTTAACTGGCCCACTAGGTGGGATTTGAGTGCCGGGGGGGGTACACAGGGCATTGCTCAGTATAATTGTATAATTATCTATTAACCCATTAACCTACTGTATGCAGTAAATTATCAGTTATTAATCCCCTGCATGCCAGAAAGGTGTACAGTAACGTGTTCTGCAATTAACCCATTGATTGTTCAATAGGTACATAACATATTGCACAGGAATGTGCACCTCAATGAATAACCCCTTGTGTGCTAAGAGGCATAATTCATCAGTAATTATCATCTTTATTTACCTTTCTGGTATACAAGGGGTCAGTTACTCATGAATCATGCCTCTTTAGCATACAAGGGGTTAAACGGAGAGGTACTGCGCCTATGAAGAATTCAGTTGGTTAATAGCAGAAAAAAACAGTGCTGTAATCTTCTCTGGCATGCAAAGGGTTAATAACTATACCTCTCTAAATCATGCAGGGGGTTGAAGGATTAATAAGTTATTAATAAGCCTCTCTATCAACAGTACAGTTAAAAAAATTGTAATAATACCATTTAAAACTGCAACCCAGAAGCTCTGCCTGCTAATCATGCACTGCACCAGGACACACACACGGCAGGCAGAGCAGGGCCGGCTAAGTTAGCTTTGGGGACGGGACAGTTACAGACCAGAGGACCTAGGGTGACCACATTTCCGTTCTGCTATTCCGGGACATGTGGTCACCCTAAATTTGAGTGGCATCCGGTCCCCTGCGGCTGGCTGTCACTGAGTTCCCTCCTACCCGCCCGCATCATCACGCGCCCCTGCAGGCCATGATGACATACATACAGAGAAGAGGAAGAGGGCAGAGGCACCGGAAGAGAAGCGCTTGCTGCCAGAGTCCAGCAGCAAGTGCTTCTCTTCCGGTGCCTCTGCCCTCTTCCTCCTCTCTGTATGTATGTCATCATGGCCCGCAGGGGCGCGTGATGATGCGGGCGGGCGGATACCTTCATTTCGGGACTCTCTATTGTCCCGGTGGGGGATGATCCGGGACGCGGGACATAGATCCCAATTAAGGGACAGTCCCGGACATTCCGGGACACGTGGTCACCCTAAGAGGACCCTGTCTTCACTGCTGCACTGTGCCTAGGGTTGCCACCTTTTCTTCAAAAAAATACCGGCCATGGCATTCTCTACATAGACTTAACATTGGACAGAAGCCAATTTTTTACCGGCCTGCCGGTAAAATACCGGCTGGGTGGCAACCCTAACTGTGCCTTACTTCCACAGAGTTGTGGACTGGAGAGGTGAGATCATATGATCTCCCTGTCGGCCTATAACTGGACGGCCCACCGGGGGATGCCCGATCTCCCGATAGGACAATTCGCCCCTGTGCACTAAGGTGTGATAAAGAAGTGATAAT
Organism: Rhinophrynus dorsalis; assembly: GCA_037306005.1. Lineage (NCBI taxonomy): Eukaryota > Metazoa > Chordata > Amphibia > Anura > Rhinophrynidae > Rhinophrynus > Rhinophrynus dorsalis. The sequence continues at coordinate 74,163,115 of CM074721.1, read as the reverse complement.
CATACCTAAGAACTTTCTAAATGATCTGACCCTGAGAGTTTGTAAATAGAAACCCTTAAAGTTTCCATAATATCGATTCTCTATGATTTGCCCTTGATCTCTGTAATTGAGAGGTGCTCCAGTCAGTACTCAAGGAGCCATTAACATACAATATAAGTTATACATATATCGCTGCATGAACACACACAAGACAAGTAGGACTTCTCCCTCTGCCGTCCTGGTACAGGCACCAATTTGAAGACAAAAGAAACAACTAACTGGAGCAGAATATATAATAGGTAACACTGGACTCTTTCACGGCGAGAATTTGGTCCTTCACCCTGAGACCATGAGATTTGGGTCAAACTCTCAGAGTTCCAAGGTATGTGAATATGTGGAGTTGACTTCTCTAGTGAGATCACTTCTTCAGTGCCTATGTTATTCTATGGAGCCAATGCATAAGCATCTCTCACACATGAGAAATCATAGTGTATAGGCTCAATAGAATAACATTGGAATCAGGGAAGTGATATCATCATATCTGGGAATTTTCTGTTATGGAGCCCCCGGAGGTGACGGTGACTCCTCTGGTGCCCTTGGGGGATATAATTGATGCAAATCATGTCCAGAAAGGGATGGGGCTTACCATGAATGGGTTGGGACCTGACATCACAGAAGTGGGAGGAATAGGGTGGGGAAGGAGGAGAAGTGGGAGGGAAAAGGGAGGAACAACAAGCTGGGAAGGAGCAGAAGTGGGCAGAGTTTCAGAGGAATCTTCCCACATCAGGAGAATCAGTCTCTGCCCCGGAGACCCCAGTTTTGACACTGCATTACCAGCAAATCCGTAGTTCCCAGGTATGGATATCACTAAATGCTGCATTTTCCAATAGGTAGAATAGACAACTGTCTAGAGATACAGATTGAGGGAGGGCATCTCAGTTGAATTATGGGTGTGGCCAAAATAATTTCAATGTCACTGCACCAGTTTTGTATCCCTTCACAGGCTGTTATTTAACCCATTATATGCTAGAGAGATCTCCAACACATTGTGGAGCAATGCAATAGAGATCTCTGTTGCAACAAAGGTGTTAAAACTTTTTTGTACAGGGCAAGGGTATTTTCTGTGCCAGGAAAATGTGGACAGGACTGGGGATGGGGTCATGGGCATAGTTCAAGAGTAATTGAATGATAAAGTATCCCCCTCCCACCCCTTTTACTGATATAACACTGCTTACCTCAGAGCAGCAAGACTGTCTGGATGGATCGCAGAGAGGGACAATCTTCATTGAGAATAAGGAAAAACCTGTGAAGGGGGCACACACTAAGAATATTGTCCCTTGCTGTGATCTGTTCGTTCAAGTGACCAGATTTCACATCTGAGGGGAGGCGGCTTATACTAGGTAAAAGGGGCAGGAAGGGGATACTTTATCATTCAATTACTCTTGAACTACAATGCTTACAGAAATAACACTTTCCACAGCTCAGATACTATGAAGATTAATCGGAGCTGTCTTTTTTGTGAAATATTAATATCTCCATATTGTTTTCTGTTAAAAGTTCATAGAGGAATGACTGGAAAACCTCTGGGTTACAGCAAACAGGGAGGGACCTATCTCCTGGAATCTATGTTCTGGGGAACTACAAGGGTTAATATATCAAGGTTCATTTTAACCCTTTCAGTGCCAGAGGGCTATGCAACGCATTGCGTACCCCTCTGGCACTGAAAGGGTTAACGTTCCAATGTATGGTTTCCTTAAAATATTTAGGAATGTATTTTCGCATGTGTAACTATTAACCCTTTAGATGTGACATCCCTAGCAACCAAGGGGCTAATAAAAATGTGTAACACAAAGCAAGAATGTCTGACTTGCACAAATATCATTAACCAACCCCCCCACCAAAAAAAAAATCCTGAAAATTATATATGCACTTCCAAACATTAAATAATTTCCATTCCACTTAATCCATTCTAGAACAACATATGTTTTATGAAGGTTTTAGTCCATGACTGGGTCAAGAATCATTTCCTTGTTTCCAGACTGTATATCAGATTTCACATAGGAAAAAACACCCTCAGTTATTTAACGCTTAAAGTGCCAGAAGAGTGTGCAAACCATTTTTCAGCACTATGTTCCCCTCTAGCAAAGTCTTATGGTATATACATTATGACATAGTGGAGTAAAACAGTGAAAAATCAACTGTACCATAGGAAACAAATACAAATTCACATTGATTTAATCGTTTGAGTTCCAGAGGGGTGTGCAACTGTATGCCTCTGGCACTCAAAGGGTTAAATGACTCTTTTTTTTTATCCTTGTATCCATGTATTGAGCTTGAGTTGTGAGGAATCCACTGGAAGCTATGGAGAATCATGCCCAGGGCTGGATTTACATCCCAGGCTCTCTTAGGAAAGGCACTCTAGGTACTTTAACTCTAAGCACTTCTAGGGCTTTAACCCCTTGGTTGCTAGAGAGATCTCCAATGCATTGCAAAGCAATGCATCTAATAGGTTAAATAATAAGTGATATAAAACTGGTGCAGGGACACTGATATTGCTTTGGCCACAACCACAATTCAGAATGTGGGTGTGGCCAGCACAGCTGATGCTCCCCTCAAAATTAGGAGCGCTAGTCAGCTGCCTACTCTGCCTATTGGGAAGCTATCCTTCCTATAACAGTCAGGTATATCTATTTATGCCTATTTTTGTACAGTATCTGCAGATGCCTGATATCTGCATCTGCAGATACTGTACAAAAATAGATATCAATAGATATATCTGACTGTTGTATGAAGGATATCTACCTACAGTGAGGGAAAAAATTATTTGATCCTCTGCTGATTTTGTATGTTTTCGCACTGACAAAGAAATGATCAGTCTATAATTTTAATGGTAGGTTTATTTGAACAGTGAGAGACAGAATAACAACAAAAAAATCCAGAAAAACCAATTTCAAAAAAGTTATACATTGATTTGGATTTTACTGAGTGAAATAAGTACTTGATCCCCTATCAATCAGCAAGATTTCTGGCTCTCGGATGTCTTTTATAAATGCAACAAGCTGATATTAATAGCACTCCCTTAAAGGGAGTGCTTCTAATCTCAACTTGTTACCTGTATAAAAGACACCTGTCCACAGAAGCAATCAATCAGATTCCAAACTCTCCACCATGGCCAAGACCAAAGAGCTGTCCAAGGATGTCAGGGACAAGATTGTAGACCTACAAAAGGCTGGAATGGGCTACAAGACCATCGCCAAGTAGCTTGGTGAGAAGATGACAACAGTTGATGCGATTATTTGCAAATGGAAGAAACACAAAATAACTGTCAATCTCCCTCGGTCTGGGGCTCCATGCAAGATCTCACCTTGTAGAATTTCAATGATCATGAGAACGGTGAGGAACCAGCTCAGAACTACACGGGAGGATCTTAATGATCTCAAGGCAGCTGGGACCATAGTCACCAAGAAAACAATTGATAATACACTACGCCGTGAAGGACTGAAATCCTGCAGCTCCCGCAAGGTCCCCCTGCTCAAGAAAGCACGTGTACAGGCCCGTCTGAAGTTTGCCAATGAACATCTGAATGATTCAGGGGAGAACTGGGAGAAAGTGTTGTGGTCAGATGAGACCAAAATTGAGATCTTTGGCAACAACTCAACTCGCCTTGTTTGGAGGAGGAGGAATGCTGCCTATGACCCCAAGAACACCATCCCCACCGTCAAACATGGAGGTGGAAACATTATGCTTTGGGGGTGTTTTTCAGCTAAGGGGACAGGACAACTTCACCACACCAAAGGGGATATGGACAGGGCCATGTACCGTCAAATCTTGGGTGAGAACCTCCTTCCCTCAGCCAGGGCATTGAAAATGGGTCATGGATGGGTATTCCAGCATGACAATGACCCAAAACACACGGCCAAGGCAACAAAGGAGTGGTTCAAGAAGAAGCACATTAAGGTTCTGGAGTGGCCTAGCCAGTCTCCAGACCTTAATCCCATAGAAAATCTGTGGAGGGAGCTAAAGGTTCGAGTTGCCAAACATCAGCCTCGAAACCTTAATGACTTGGAGAGGATCTGCAAAGATCCCTCCTGAGATGTGTGCAAACCTGGTGGCCAACTACAAGAAACGTCTGATCTCTGTGATTGCCAACAAGGGTTTTGCCACAAAGTACTAAGTCATGTTTTGCAAAAGGGTCAAATACTTATTTCACTCAGTAAAATGCAAATCAATTTATAACGTCTTTGAAATGTGTTTTTCTGGATTTTTTTGTTGTTATTCTGTCTCTCACTGTCCAAATAAACCTACCATTAAAATTATAAACTGATCAGTTCTTTGTCAGAGGGCAAACGTACAAAATCAGCAGGGGATCAAATAATTTTTTCCCTAACTGTAGGTACCTGCTTTTGTTAAAAAACACTGAGTTACTTTAAGTAGTAGGTGATATTGGGAGGAGTGCAAGAAACATGCACAATCACTATTTACAGCACAATTTTGATGGTAAAATTATTTGCACCAAAATATTACTGAATTGCAAATGTTTTTTTCAGAATTAGCGAACATTCGTGCTTATTTTTGCAAATGCATATCAAAATGTGTACATGACTAAAATGTCCACCTTTTTGTGCGGAGATTAGCGATTGTGCCTAATTCAGCAAAGATATTAGCACAGATTTTCATGGTATCCATTTGAAGTGTCGCAGGTAAAGTTTTGCGTCATAAAATGACACATGTATTCGGCCACGTCATTTAAAGTGTCGCAGTTACAGTTATGCGTCTTAAAGTGACGCAAATTCTACATTTTGCGTCATTCCGAATGGCGCATTCACCATAACGTGCATTAACATGTCGCAGCATTAAGGATGCAATATGGGTGCATTAATGACACAATTTGGGGTTAACATGTCCCAATTTGGGTGCAATACTGACACATGGTGCAATATTGGTGCAATAAGGACGCATTAAGGATGCAATACTGACGCAATTTGGGTGCAATACTGATGCAAGTTGGGTGCAATATTGGTGCAATAAGGAAGCATTAAGGGTACAATTTGGGTGCAATATGGGTGCAATACTGACGCAATTTGGGTGCAATACTGACGCAACTTGGATGCAATATGGGTGCAATAAGGATGCAATCTGGGTGCAATACTGACGCAATATGGGTGCAATAAGGACACATTGAGGATGTAATATGGGTGCAACACTGATGCAATTTGGGTGCAATATGGGTGCAATATTGGTGCAATAAGGACGCATTAAGGATGCAATTTGGGTGCAATGCTGATGCAATTTGGGTGCAATACTGACGCAATATGGGTGCAATAAGGAGACATTAAGGATGCAATATGGGTGCATTAAGGACGCAGTGTGGGTGCAATACTGATTCAATTTTGGTGTAATACTGGCGCAATTTGAATGCAATACGGGTGCAATAAGGACGCATTAAGGACACAATATGGGTGCAATACTTATGCAATTTGGGTGCAATATTGGTGCGATAAGGACACATTAAGGACACAATATGGCAACCCCCCAACTTTTCAAATATTGGGTGTGAAAGAAAGAAAAGATCCTGAATATAAGGAGAACCACTTATACTGCGGCTTTTGTTTAATTTTCTTACCCAACATTCTCCTTCCTCTCTTACCACTCTACCTTTAACGGATAGTAATAGCTGAATAAAAATGTAGCTCTGAATGATCTTCATTTAATGTTGGTCATGTAGCACTGTATTTCAATAGTTTACATTTTGTAGTTCAAGAGTAATTCATTTCTAAAGGATCCCCCTCCCTCCCCTTTCACTTACATCATGCTGCCTCTCTGAGCCGGTCCAAATGGAGCACGGCGAGGGACAATCTTCACTGAGCATAAGGAAAATCCTGCCCTCCATCGTCAAGGGGGCAGGGTTTTCCTTATACTCAGTGGATGAAGATTTTCCCTCAATGTGCATTGTCCTGTCCCAGGACCGGATTCCACATCTGACGGGAGGGGCAGCTAAGGGTAGGTAAAAGAGTAGGGAGGGTGATAATTTAGAATTGAATTACCCTTGAACTACAAAACGTAAACTATTGAAATACAGGGCTACATGACCCTTGTTTTATGAGGATCAATCAGAGCTGCATTTTGATTCAGTTATTACTATCCCTTTAAGTTTCATTAATGTACTCAACAGTCTTCTTGTAGCGTGGTCCTCCTCCACAATGATGACGTGCAGCACAGAAAAGTCCTTCTGGGACTTTTATCTATGCATGTGAAGTCTGCACATTGATAGAAAGGTCTTGGAAGAACCTTTCTGTGTTGCGCATCATCAGCATGGAGGTGGGCACACTCCAAGAAGACTGCCGGGTGCATTACTGAAGATTAAAGGTAGAGGGATGGAGAAGTTGTAGACTACCTACCGGAAGGGATTTTCTTCCCATTTGGTGGGCAGCCCAAATAAAGGGCGACTCCGAATATAAGGCAAGGTCACTTTTTGAGGCTAAAATGCCTTAAAAAAACCTTGCCTTATATTTGAGCAAATGTGGTAAATTAAACTTTTAGCTTCTTGAGTGTTAGAGACATCTCCAGTGCATCAAGCATGAACTGTGGGGAAACCACTGGAAGCTGATGAGATATAGGTCCCTCTTCCCATTCCTTCACTGGGCACCATTGGTGTGCTGCTTGTATTCTACTTAAACTTAAAGTGACATGGGCTGGTGTAAAAAGAAATGGACCCTATGTAGAAAAACTCAGCTGAGCACCAGGTGGACTTGCCCTAGAATTGCTCCATTTTTGATATGTACATATGAGTCCTTTAAGTATTGAATTTTATCTTCAACAGTCTGAAAGAGAATGTTTCCATTAAAACTGAATTGGTTCTTTACCTTGTTTGGGTTTATAGAAATCAGAATATTTGTGGTGAGAGAAATGTAGGAAAATAAAATCCAGATGCTCTATACATTCATTATTATATATTGTAGATCTAGTAGAACATTCCTCCATGACTACATGGTTCTTAATTTGATTAACAGAAGGACTTGCCTGGTTAGTCTTTGTTCATACAAGATGATGTACTATGAGGAAATGGAGAAATTCTAGGGCAAATTAACTGCACTAAAGAATAGAAATTCCCTACAGTCCCATTGATTTAAAAGGGGATCAGAACCCATTGAGTGCCAGAGAGATCTTCAACACATTACGGACCAATGTGTTGAAGACCTCCCTAACGTTCAAGGGGTTAACAGACCCATTTAAATAACTGGGGAGATTTATTTGTCCCTTGTGGTGCATCTGGTTTGCTCTTGAATTTCTCCAGGGCCGGGCTGGATTTATATCCCAAAACACCCTTAGATAAGGTACTTTGTTTGCCCTTAGCTCCACCCATGACCACACCTCCAGTCCTCACCTGACCCCACCCCCAGTCCCAACCATCATTTCCTGGTAAAAAATAATACCCTTGGCATACTACAAGCAAGGACTAAAATGAATTAAACCCTTGGTTGATAGAAATATATCCAATGCAAGGTGCTGGAGATCGCTTTAGAATCTGAAGGATTAAATAATAACCTTTAAATGGTTGTATAAACTGGTGAAAGGACATTGAGATTGCTCTGGCCACATCCACAATTAAAATGTGGGTGGGGTCAGCACAGCTAAGGCTCCCTTGAAAATTTGGTAGTCTAGGCAGTTGCCTATTCTGATTAATGGGAAATCTGACCCTGCTCAGGAAGGGGGTGATACACTAAGGTCGAATTCAATGGCGAGGTGTGCCTGGTGATGTGTGGAGATCACTTTGCCATAGAGAATATGGCACCCTTCACCATAGGCAGTGAGAATTATTTATGCAAGGCGAGGAGGAAGTCTTTAATCATTAACATATGAGGTTGTAGTAATGCTTGGTGATGTGTTGTGGATGGCAAGTAGGGGGTGTGGGGTGTGGAGAGGATGTGTTCAACTTCAGCACCAAGAACACCACCAGCCCTCACTTATAACATACACAATCCTCTTCCCCGCTTAATAGCTAATTCATATAACGCACAGAACAGGCAGAGCAGCTGTTACACGTAACAGCTGCTCTACTAGACCTGTGTTTATCTGAACCAGCAGATCTGCTGTTTCAAGTCATAACAGACTATCCGCCAATTTTCTGATTCATGTAAATATATGATTCTGCTTCACTACTCAAGGCAAACTGTACGGTGTATCTGGGAACATCCATGCATGGTAGTACTTATGTTTAAAAATATTAGCATACCTGGGAACCTACTCCCATTGAGTCCCCAGAGAGTGCTCATGAGCTGCCGACCAGTGGAATGTAATTGACGTGATTTGTGTCATATAGGGGAGGGGCTTACCATAATTCTGTCATAAAGTGAGTGGGAAGAACAGGGAGAAGGCGGAGAAGTGGGCAGCAAGTGGGAGGAACAGGGTGTGAAGGAGTAGAAGTGGGTGGAACATGGTGGAAAGGAGGAGAAGTAGGCAATGTTTCAGAAGAAACTCACCACCACTGAAGAATCAGTCTCTGTCCCCAGAGACCCGGTAATTAACTGTAAAAAATGGAGATTCCCAGGCAGATCCAGAGAGTTCCCAGATATGAATATTAGCAACTACAGGCATAGTCTCCCTTTAACCTCTTAACTGCTGGAGCCACAATTCACTGTCAACATCTCTGGCAGCCAAGGGGTAAAAGGAGCAACAATGTAGACGATTGTAGGAAACAATTTTCACTCCTCATATCCAGCTACGTTTTACAAATTACAGTGCAGCATCCTGTCCAGGAAGTGATGAGTGTAACAGACCAATGCTTCCCCCAGGTAGATGAAAACACTACTTGCAATGACCTATATCTTTAAGGTCTATCAAGATACGAGGCATACAATAAATCCTGAAAAATTCCAAAGTAAACCAAATTGCACCAATAGGCAAAAATAAAGCTCCCATTGATTCAAATGGGTCACTTAACCCTATAAATGCTGGAGAGGTCTCCAGGTCATTGCTTTACAATGTGTTGGAGACTTATCTAGCACTGAAGGAATTAAAGGGATAATAATACTTAAAATGTAAATAACAATATGTTGTAGGGTTTTTCCCCCTGAGTACAACAAGGGTACTCCCACTGCTGAAAGGTGTTTTATTTAAAAGTTATGACAGCTCAAACTTCAATTTTTAGGTGCAGTATCACGGTGGCCCAAATTTGTGCAGTGGTGCTGTTGCCACACGATTCTATAGAGACTTATGGTCAACTGAAAACTGTCCATAGTAGCAATAGCGCCACTGTACAATTTCAGATCACTGTGATACTGCAACTAAAAAAATTAAAGATTGAGTTTTAATAACCTTTGAATAAAACATCTTTCAGCAGTGGGAGTTTCCTTGATTTACTCAGGATGCCTGCATAAGCCTGCAACATATAAGTTTTTACATTTTAAGTATTACTATCACTTTAAAAGCCACATTGTAATGAATGGGAGTTTCAGAGATTTCTATGTATCCCATATTGTGCAGTTGGTGTGCTTCAAAAAGACTGTTTGTATATAAAACCCCTGTAGGTAGGGACTGATAGACAGAAAGAGATCGATAGATAGATAGATAGATAGATAGATAGATAGATAGATAGATAGATAGATAGACAGAGACAAATAGAGATAGACAAATTGATAGATCGATGTTTAGAATAGGTAGCTATAGATCAGATAACCATGAATTTTAGAATTTATTAGCAGGGTAAAAAATGACATTTATGAATTGTTTTTTAGGTTCACTGTATAAACGTCTCTATTGTTCCCTGTGCACACTGCCCCATTATTTATAGTTAATTAAAACAGGAAACAAGAAAATCACTTTCTGCCAAGCTAAACTGTGTAACGCAATTGACAGTACAGAATGTAGATGCATAAAATAATGAAGGTCTATTAAGCCCTTAATACTGAACCACAAAAAGAGGTTTCTCTAACACATAAGACTTATTAAAGAATACAAGACACGTTGGCAAAAAAAGGCTGGTTGTAATATAAATGAGATTTTCTGGTACATCACTTGAGAATGGTGAATGATATTATAGAAGGGTGATCAGCTCTATACCTTCTAACATTTCAAATTGCTAAAGTGGGACACCTTCGTTTCAGGTGGTGTTGCTGGGGGCGTGGCTTGTGGGCGGGGCATTACTGAGGATTTTCAGGCTATTTCCTGACCTATAGATACGTTCTTGTGTAACTGAATAAATTAAATAGAGCAAGACCACAATATTTTGTTTATAAACACGTATATTGTCTCAAAGAGGGACACTTGAGAGGTATGTGAGTAGGAGCTGAAGTCATTGATCAGAGTTGTGTAAGCCAAGACTCTAGGGGCGAGATGTTCAGAAAGTGGTGGTAACTGAAATTGTCTGTAATCAGAATAAAAATGTTCTTACACCATGATCCGTCAGTTCTCAGACATGTTTCCGTCATTTTTTACTTCCAATTCCTCCATCTCCGTCAAAGGGAAAAAGCCATCTTAAAAGCGGGTGTGGTTTAATCTTCCGTTATAATGTAAGGTATTTTCAGAAAAAAATATTCGTTTGAACTTCATTTTTTTTTTTGTCTGATTAAAGTAATTTTTTCCCAACATAATAAAAAAGGT